>CM056052.1:289981397-290581397 GCA_029574335.1 Rana kukunoris
GTTTGCACTTGTAGTGCAAAGTGGATTTGCCTTTCATAAATTACCACCAGTGTTTCTTGTTTTCAGTAATGAAGCACTTAATTTATTTTACTTAGATGTTA
Organism: Rana kukunoris; assembly: GCA_029574335.1. Classification (NCBI taxonomy): domain Eukaryota; kingdom Metazoa; phylum Chordata; class Amphibia; order Anura; family Ranidae; genus Rana; species Rana kukunoris. Next base: position 289,981,499 of record CM056052.1, read on the forward strand.
AATGGCTGTAAATCCTTACCCTTAGTTGGTACACAGAGATGAAACAAATCCTCCTACATAAGTTGTACTTGTTTATCTGCAGTCTTCTGTTACCTACACCCTCTAAAAGGGCAGAAAAGTGTTAAAATCCTTCTTCATCCATTAGTCTCACAGAGGAGGGGGCGGAGAAGCTGCAGTTACAGTGTGTGAGAGCTGATTGGAGGAAAGGCAGACACCCCCCTTCACACAGCATAAGAACTGTGTTGAGAATAGACAGGCTGCATTCTGAGCTGTCCCCCCGACACAAATTGTATCTCATGTGTCAAGAAAACTTCTCAGAGGTGACTCATGCTCTTAACAGAGGAATGAAGCACCAGAGAGAAACAACACTTAGAGCTTTGGAGAGAGATGTGTAAACACTACAGATATGTAGTGCTTTGTTCACATTTCATGACCAAGGTTTACAACCACTTTAACTGCTTGCCGTTTGTTTATATACGACGGTAAGGCAGCTCTCCTGCACAGGATCACATACCTAGTACATGATCCTGCACTGCCGAGTTCAGGGTGCATGTGCACGCCGCCAGCAGCCCACCCCTGCTGTGATTAGACACAGCGGGAGCTGATTGGCGGTTACAGTGAACTCAAAGTAGTTAACCACTTCATTACTGGGCACTTAAACCCCCTTCGTACCCAGACTAATTTTCAGCTTTCAGCGCTGATGCATTTTGAATGACAATTGCGCGGTCATACAACACTGTACCCAAATTATATTTTTTTCATTTTTTCCCACAAATAGAGCTTTCTTTTGGTGGTATTTGATCATCTCTGCAATTTTTTTTTGTGCTATAAACAGAAAAAGACAGAAAATTTCGAAAAAAACCCACAGTGGGCCAGATTCAGGTACATCTGCGCATTATTGGACCGGCGTAGCGCACCGCCTTTACGTTAGACTTGCGCAATGTAGCCGCGTAATCACCCTATTCTCGTGGCTTTTGCGCAGAAAATTGCGCATGCGTAACGTTATTTCAGAGGCGTAAGGCGGAGTATTACAAATTGGGAAGGACATGGGCGTGTTATATTGAAATGAGCCGTGACCCCATGCAAATGAAGGGCCGGCCAGCTCGCGCATGCGCGCTTGAAGCAGACCATGGTCAGCACCTCTGTGCGCATGCTCACAACTCGGGAACGGCGCAATCAGTGAAATTGGAAGTGGACTAGGGCAACTTAGTGAACTACGCAGACAGCATAAATAGACAGACACAAACACACTTCCTTTGCAAAAGTACATCCCTTTGTATCCCTCCCTATACAGCAAGGTGCTTTTGTTTATTAGCGTTTGTTTGTTTGTTTGTGACGAGTCTTTGAGATATTTGGGGACTGTTTTGCAGAGTGATTTTTGTCTTTTATGTGTTTTCTTTGTTGTTATTTTGTTTAAATTATATTTTTGCTGGGCATTTTTTATTTTTGCTCGTCATTTATTTTATTTTTTTGGTTCTGTTTGTGTATGATTTTGGAATGTGGGGGTGATATTCCTGCGGGAAAAGGGGTGTCACCCTTATTTGTGGTGGAGAAGTGAAACACAGGTCTGTGTGAATGGTGTATGAATGTACAGTGACATAATTGGAGCCGTGGCGTTGCTGCTCACAAGTCCTGCATGGTGGGCTTGTGCCAATCCAATGTGATGAGGATGTGGGGTGTGTGTGCTAGGGACCACAGTGGTGTGCATGCATGCATTCTCATTGTGCCATGATTAATGTGTGTGTTTAACGTCCAAAGATGCATATGTGAGTTGGCATGAGATGGGGTCATGAGATGGGGTCCCAGTGCATATGCAGAGTCACCTTGAAGGGAAAAGACAGGAGGATGTTAGTAGTGCATGTGCCACTTGTGATGTGTGCATCATGGGGAGGGACAATCATGCCTGCCACCCATGTCACTCACAAACCAGCCAGCTGTCCCCATACATGTTCTGTTCGAAATCTGTGGGGATGGGGCTCTGATTGTATATGTAGCTGTCATGGGTGTCATGGGTAGTGCCATGTGTTGGGCTGCTGATGTCCTCCTGCAAGGTTGTGGTTAATTCCATGATGGCATGAGGGGTGAATCTGAAGATGCGAGACACCTCAGAATCACTCATGCCATAGATGTCTATGCATGTGTGATATATCAAGTGAAGAGTGAGGGGCTTGTATCAGATAAGAATATTGTATTAGATTAGATTAAATTGTAAAGTTTATATAAGCAAATTAAAATAAAAAAAATACAAATAAAAACATCTCCCGTGCCCTTCTTAGTGCCCTCATCCTTCTTTGTTCATCTAAAGTCAGTAGTATAGCTATGCGCGACGATGCCCCTGGCATGTTGGCATACAGATTGTTGTGCAACACGTGTGACTGCTGAGCTCCTCACTAACAGTGTTGCTTTATCTAAAAGGTAGACTTTTTTTCTCTTTTTAGACCAGCTTTTATATGGACAGGACATTTTGCTGTTGCGCACACTGCGTCGCCTGCGCTGCCCCAACGTTCTTTTGTGGATCCCCGTAAGTCCCTCATTAGCATATTTGACTAGCAAATCAATGGTCTGTCTAGCGCAGTTTTGCGCAGACGGATGCGCCTGTCTAACGAAATTACGCCGGACAAAAAAAGTAGATTTCTTGCGTATCTCGTTTTGGGGACGCCATGCATCGAAACGCACGCGCACATTTAGACTTACGCACGCGCATCTCCTGTTGCGCAGGCGTAATCGCTCTGTGAATCTGGGCCAATATTTTTTACTTTTTGTTATAATAATATCCCAATTTTTTAAAAAAAAATATTTTTCCCTCAGTTTAAGCTGATATGTATTCTTCTACATATTTTTGTTAAAAAAAAAAAATCGCAATAAGCGTTTATTGATTAGTTTGCGCAAAAGTTATAGCGCCTACAAAATAGGGGATAGATTTATGATTTATTTTTTATTTTTTACTAGTAATGGCGGAGATCTGCGATTTTTTTTTGTCAGGCCTGCGATATTGCAGCGGACATATTGGACACTTTTGAGACAATTTTGGGACCATTCACATTTATACAGCGATCAGTGCTATAAAAATGCACTAATTACTGTATAAATGTGACTGTCAGGGAAGGGGTTAACACTAGGGGGTTGAGGAAGGGTTAAATGTATTCCCTGAGTGTGTTCTAACTGTGTGGGGTGACTGGGGGAGGTGACCGACGCTGTGTCCCTATGTTCAAGGGACACAGATCGGTCTCCTCTCTCCCTGACAGCACGTGGAGCTCTGTGTTTACACACAGAGCTCCACATCCCTGCTGTCACCTGCTGGGACTGCTGATCGCGTGCAAACGCTGACATCGCGGCCGCCAGGCACACGCATCGGCTTCCCAGCGATGCGACGGCACAGTGTTTACCCGCTGCGCGCCCCCCAGCGGCACGCGCAGGTAATGCAAACAAAAGCCATCCAAAGACGTCCACCTGGCACCTCAGGTCGGCGCTGTAGACGTCTTTTGACGATAGCGCCGACCTGAAGTGATTAAAGTGGACCTTTCAATTCCTTTACAAATTCAAACTCATGAATAAATCTCTAACCTATCACACTATATGAACAACAAAAAATATTTGATTTGCATGCAAAAATAGGATCATAGGTTGTTTCAGAGTCAGAAGTCATTAACTTTTGTATTCTATATACCGTATTTGCCGGTGTATAAGGCAACCGGGCATATAAGACAACCCCCTAATTTTTGCAGTTAAGATTTTTTGCCTGTACTCACCGTATAAGACAACCCCCCCCCCCTCCGAGGTTTCCGGCGCTTCATATTTCTTCCTTCTGGAGCCATATTCTTCTTCCTTCTTGCTGGAGCTGGAGCCAATCACGGCAAGCAATGTATTATATTATGGAATACAAAGCCTGCTTGGATTGGCAGAGGCGGTAAAAATCATGAGCCCACGCCTCTCTGACTCTCAAAGCCAATCCGAGCAGGCTACTCTATGTAGCCTGCTCGGATTGGCAGAGGTTGTTGCCCCAATCCGAGCAGGCTCTGTATTCATTTGAATATTCATTTGAATACATCACACCCCGGGATTGACTAAGCGGTATATACTGTATGTAGCCAAAGCTTTTTGGCCATTTTTTTAAGTGTAAAAGGTAGTCTTATACGCCAGCAATTACAGTATATATAACATTCTGTTAGTGCAGTTCACACCATAGGGATCTATTTGTTCCATCTACATGGAAATTCATCTCTACATTTATCAATTAATTGGCAATAATTGTAATAATACGATTAAACCTCTAAAAACGTCCCTGTGCTCTTTAACCCAGTCTGCCTCAACCCAACCTCCTTGAATTGCCATGGCAGAATGCAGAAATATTCATAGTATAACATAAGCAGAACTAGCACAAGTGTAAGTCGGCATGCTTCAAAATACAAAATACTCCTTTATCATTTCAAAAACCAAGTAAAAGATTTACTTCCTTAATGTTATCTAATAAATGATTGGTGCTACTGCTGGCAAAGTCCATATTTTTATTTTTCTACTTTACAGGCATTGTAGCCACAGCAGCCTGAAAGTCTAATGGATCTACCTTCAGGGACTTTCAGAAGCCAGGAAAGCTTGTAGAAACTCTATGACAACCAAAGATTTTAATGATTGGATTTACTTCTGCAACTATGCACCTGTTTCTACATTAAGAGATGTAAAGTATATTAGCTTTAGAAGATGAAAAAGTATTTTTTAAGGAAAATATACTGTAGATCCCCTCTAGAAAGCAGGTAGAGGGAACACTTGTGCCTGGCACGCGCATTGGCACTAGGGGTGAGCAGGGGGTGCGCACGCACCCCTAATGGCTCGAATGCGAAATGACGTAAAGCTACGTGATTTCACACAGCCGAGCCGAGCCGACCTGCTGGCCGGCGGCTGGTCGGCTAGTGGGTAAAGAGGACTTACTATTTTATAACAGACAATATTCTGTAAAATAGAATGATAAAGAAGTGGTAACATTGGGGATTATTTACCTACCCTTCAGATTTACCTCAACTGCAATTTCAAGTGCACTTTGCACTTGTAGTTTGCACTTGTAGTTTGCACTTGTAGTGCAAAGTGGATTTGCCTTTCATAAATTACCACCAGTTCTTGTTTTCAGTAATGAAGCACTTAATTTATTTTACTTAGATGTTAAATGGCTGTAAATCCTTACCCTTAGATGGTACACAGAGACGAAACAAATCCTCCTACATAAGTTCTTTATTGTTTATTGTTTATTGTTTGTTTCTTATACAAGGCGCATAATTCACAAAACATGTTTGCATCGATGCGCCTGCTTCCCATCCAGTCACGTTACCAGAAACATACCAAAAAGAACAAACTTTAAAAACAACATAAAATCGAGTGGCGGTTACAATAAACATATAGACATTCTAACACTCGGTACTACATGTATACATTATAAAAACGTTAAAAACTGCATAAAAACAACAAAAAAGGAAGAGGGGGGAAAGGAAGGAAAGGGAAAAAGGGGAAGGGGAAAAGATAGAGAAAGAGATATCTCACCCCAAACCACTAAAAGCCCTAGTAAACAACAGAGTCTTCAGATCTTTTCTGAATACCTGGTACTTCTCCTGTTGTTGCAGGTGGCATGGAAGCAGATTCCATAACTGGGCAGCTTGAACTGAAAAAGCTCTGCCCCCCCATTTTTTCAGCCTATAAGGCCGAACCACCAATCTAGTTTGTGACGTGGCCCGTAAGGCTCTCATCACAAACTGTCGCCGCAATTTCTTGCGGATATAACATGGGCCTAGATTATTAAAGGCTTTGTAAGCAATACAAATAACTTAAATTCTGATCTCTCCCGTATTGGGAGCCAATGGAGGCTCTTCAGGTGGGTGGAGGTGGACGTCCGCCCTTGTAGCCCGAGTGCCAGCCGAACTGCCTGGTTCTGGATTTTCTGCAAGCGTCTAATCTGGGTCTGAGGCAAACCCATAAAAAGAGCATTGCAGTAATCCAAATGGGGTAAGACCAGCGCTCTAACTACAGCAATTCTGGCAGAGCTTGACAAAAGGGTACAACCTTGTACAACTGCCTCATCTTGAGGAAACATAACTGGGTAATACTGCCGATGTGTGCATCCAGGGACAGACCGGAGTCCAGCAAAACACCTAGGGTCTTCACCTTTTCGGCAGTTACAGGGAATCTCCCCTCCTCGTCCGGCCAAGGCAACACCCAGTGTAAGTTCCGGGCCGATCCCGTCCGGATTACCTCGGTCTTTGCCTGGTTCAATTGGAGACAATTGTCGGCCATCCACTGTTTGATGGCCCCAAGAGTCTCCAGAAGATCCACCTCGTCCCCCGGCCCTCCGGCATTAATCCTGGTATACAACTGGGTATCGTCAGCATACGACTGACATCTCATCCCACGGTCCTTTATCATATCCAGCAGAGGACGCATGTAGATGTTAAAGAGGAGGGGAGATAAGGGGGAACCCTGGGGTACCCCACAACCAAGGCGTACTGGGCCTGAATAGAATGGGCCAGTCGTACCTTGAATTCTCTACCCTTTAGGAAGGCTATGAACCAACCTAAAGCCTCTGGACTAACATGCGCGACCTCAACTAGTCTACGCATTAGGATCTCGTGGTCGATGGTGTCAAATGCTGCCGAAAGATCTAGCAAGACGAGGACGGAGGTCTGCCCTGCATCTGCCTCAAACAGTAGGTCATCCATGATCTCCACTACTGCAGTTTCCGTACCATGACTGGGACGGAACCCTGACTGCTGCTCCGCCAGCAACCCATGTTGTACTTGTTTATCTGCAGTCTTCTGTTACCTACACCCTCTAAAAGGGCAGAAAAGTGTTAAAATCCTTCTTCATCCACATTACATTTATCAATTAATTGGCAATAATTGTAATAATACGATTAAACCTCTAAAAACGTCCATGTGCTCTTTAACCTAGTCTGCCTCAACCCAACCTCCTTGAATTGCCATGGCAGAATGCAGACATATTCATAGTATAACATAAGCAGAACTAGCACAAGTGTTAGTCGGCATGCTTCAAAATACAAAATACTCCTTTATAATTTCAAAAACCAAGGAAAAGATCTACATTTCCTATTATATATAGTTACAGAGGGCTTATATAATGACGTACTGAAAGCAGCAATGACAATTATCTTTAAAATAAATAAGGGCACTAATCCATAGCAACTAGAAATTGGAGCATTGTCCAATTATTTTGTTTCTAATCTGCCAATGTATGTATCAACTTTTTTTTAAAGTGATCCCAAAGGCTTGCTTTTTAACTAACTAATAAATAAATAAATAATAATAATAACAATAATAATAATAAAAAACATGTTATACTTATCTACTCTGTGCACTGTGCACAGCAGCCCAAAACCTCCTTTTCAAGGGTCCTCCAATGACACTCTTGACTCCTCCCCTTTTTTGTCTGCCACCATAGCAAATTGCTTGTTATGAGGCAGATGCGCGCTCCCAAGCTGGACTCTGTATCCATAGACACACACAGCATGGCCTGGCCCTGCCCCCTGCTCCCACCTCACTGGATATGATTGACAGCAGTAGGCGCCAATGGTATTAACCACTTAAGACCCGGACCAATACGCTGGTAAATGACCCAAGGTGTTTTTGCGATTCGGCACTGCGTCGCTTTAACAGACAATTGCGTGGTCGTGCGACGTGGCTCCCAAACAAAATTTGCGTCCTTTTCTTCCCACAAATAGAGCTTTTCTTTTGGTGGTATTTGATCACCTCTGCGATTTTTATTTTTTGCGCTATATACAAAAATAGAGCGACATTTTTGAAAAAAAAACACTATTTTTGACTTTTTGTTAAAAAAAAATCAAATAAACTAAATTTTAGTCAAACATTTAGGCCAAAATTTATTTAGCCACATGTCTTTAGTAAAAAAAAAAATCGCAATAAAAAAAAATAGCTACCTAGCGGGAACAGCGACACTAATACAGCGATCAGAAAAATGATCGCTTAGTGACGCTGGCAATAGGGAGTGAAAGGGTTAACTAGGGAGGTGATCAGGGGGTTAAAACTTTATTAGGGGGGGTGGGGGGGCTATCCTGAACCTAACACTAACTGATTTTACACTGCCTGTCACACTGACACTAATAGCAGTATGCCTATGTGTGTGTGTGTCAGTGTAATGTTGGTGCACACTTACTGTGAGGTGTTTCTCCCATCGCAGCGGTTGGAAATACCGCTGCGATGAGAGATTACATCACTTCCCCCTTCCTGTGTTTACACAGGAGGAGGAAGTGACACAAAGGGGGAGCGCGCGCATTGGCTGGGAGCGATCGCGGGGGGGGGGCGGGTAAACACCGACATCCGCCCGCTCGTCCCGGATCGCTCCCGGAGCCAGGGGGACCCCCGCACGCCGCGGAGGGGGTCCCGATGGGACCCCCGAACCGCACGACTGGCGGGGACGTAAATTTACGCCCTTGTGCCTGTACGAGCCATTCTGTGGCCGTATATGTGCGTGCGGGGGTCCTTAAGTGGTTAATATGCTATCAATCTGTTGAAAAAGTACAGTACAGTGAGTACAGGCATACCCCACTTTTAAGTACACAATGGGGTTAATTTACTAAAGCTGGAAAGCGCAAAATCAGGTTCACTTCTGCATAGAAACCAATGAGCTTCCAGGTTTTATTACCAAATCTTAATTGAACAAGCTGGGGTTAGAAGCTCATTGGTTTCTATGCAGAAGTGAGCCTGATTTTGCGCTATTCAACTTTAGTAAATAAACCCCATTGTGTACTTAAAAGTGGGGTATGTCTGTACAGTGCTGGATTGATACTAGACTCATATAAGTATTTAGGGAATGGGAGAAGCATGTAATGCATTAACCTGCCTGGCGGTATGATTATGTCAGATTTTTGATGCTGAAAGTTTAAAATGTACAAATGTACAATGTTTTGCATGGAAATTTGGCGTTTTATATTGTAGGCCTTTAACTCGCTTAAATCTGTCCAAACAATCTAGTAGACAGTCTAGTAGACATCCGGGTATGATAAAGTTTGAAATGTAAAATCATAAATTATAATATAATAAATAACTATAAATATAACAAATAATAATATCTATTCAATAATGTAATCAAATCAAAAAGACAAGAATTGTCACTGTCATTATTTTCAGTGTTTGATGACAAATTTCCCCACAAATCACGATCTCTCAGTTCTGCAAGTGTTCTAATTTATTATCGCTGTTTTCTAGCTGGTCTATAACCACTTTTGACGTAAAGGGACACTTTTTGGTTGCTATGGATAATATCCAGTTTCCAAGCAGAAAGAACGGTATATATAACATACAAGTAAATGCAGGACACTGGACAGACCACTAGGGACAAAGGGGGTGTGAAATAATTTGATACAGTAATGTAATCTTACAGATTACAGTATACTTTACAGTATGTGTTTTGTTTTTCTTTATTTGGCGCCGGGCTCCCTCCCCGTGCGGGGAACGGAGCCCGGCTCATTGATAGATCAAGCGGAGGAGGACACAGCAAGCAGACACAGCGAGAGACATTGCAGGATCCTGGGGACAAGGTAAGTAACTTTCCCAGGATACTGCGATGCAATCTCAATTGTGGCTCGGGGTTACCGCTTTTGGTAATGAAAATTCACCCCGAGTCACACTCCCGCCAGAGAGGTTAAAATTGGGAAAAAAACTTGTGGCAAACACATTTTTTTTTAAGTTTTGACTTTCGTAAGATAAGATAAAATAAACCTGCCTTCCCTTACAGAATAAATACAGAATGCAGTCAAGTTACCAAACTTTGATCACTAAATTAATTTATTCGTTTATTAAGATTGATTGCCATCAAAGACAAAACATTGTAACAGCAACATTTTCTTACTGAATGCATTAACTAATTAAAATGACAGCATGGGAACTGGACCCTGCATCTACAAGAATCCAATGGCCTAGTTACTGCTGCTATTAATCTTTATAAAACTCAGCAAATCTTTTTTTTTTTCTATTTTTAACATATTAGTAAATAGAAGGAAAATATTTGTCTTTATCTGTGAAAAGTGTATGTTAAACAATTGTTGGAATTTTTATAAATGTTTTCCTATGTCATAGTAATGAGTACTGTGAATATGGACTACTGTTTTAGTTCACTATTGTGTGGGCTAGCAAAAAATGTATCCCCAGGTAAGGCATGCATCCCAGTTCATGCTCAGTGCCAATCAAACCCATGCTGAAGATTTGAGAGGGGACTTGATTTTTTTTTTTACTTCCTTATGACCAGAGGGTAATAAAGTCTAGATGCCCTGACACATTTCAAAACTTTAGTATGCACTAATTAATGTGAAATTATCTTACCTATATAATTTTAGTACTTAGAAAGCATTTACTTATTACACTGTTTAAATAAATACCACTTTTTTTTTTTTGTATAAGCTGACATATTAACAGAATGTGAATTATGTTCTATTTTAACCACTTGAGCCCCGAGCCTGTTTTTCAGATTCGGTGCTTACGAGACTAAAACAGTTTTTTTTTGCTAGAAAATTATTTAAAACCCCCAAACATTATATATGTTTTTTTCTAACACCCTAGAGAATAAAATGGCGGTCATTGCAATACTTTTTCTCACACCGTATTTGCGCAGCGGTCTTACAAGCGCACTTTTTTTGGAAAAAATTCACTTTCTTGAATTAAAAAATAAGACAACAATAAATTTGGGCCAGATTTTTTATATATTGTGAAAGATAATGTTACGCCGAGTAAAATGATACCCAACATGTCACGCTTAAAAATTGCGTGCGCTCGTGGCATGGCGTCAAACTTTTACCCTTAAAAATCTCGATAGGCGACGTTTAAAAAATTCTACAGGTTGCATTTTTTGAGATACAGAGGAGGTCTAGGGCTAGAATTATTGCTCTCGCTCTAACAATCGCGGTGATACCTTACTTGTGTGGTTTGAACACCGTTTTCATATGCGGGCGCTACTCGCGTATGCGTTTGCTTCTGCGCGTGAGCTCGTCGGGACGGGGCACTTTAAAAAAAAGTTTTTTTTTGGTTTTCGTTTTTATTTTTATTTATTTTAAAATTTTTAACACTGAAAAAAATAAAATAATATTCACTATTATTCCTATTACAAGGAATGTAAACATCCCTTGTAATAGAAAAAAGCATGACAGGTCCTCTTAAATATGAGATCTGGGGTCAAAAAGACCTCAGATCTCATATTCAGGCTTAAATGCAAAAGAAAAAAAAGAAAAAAAAAAAAGAAAAAATGTAAACAAAATAAATGTCTCTTTAAGACGCTGGGCGGAAATTACGTTTTGACGTCACTTCCGTCCAGCAGAGGTATGGGGACGGCTGAGGGACATTTTTTCCCTCAGTCGCATCCCCGGACAGCCAGCAAGAGGACCCGATCGCCTCCGCCGCTACCGACGGCTACGGTAAGCGGCGGAGGGCGCGGGAGAGCGGTGGGAGGGGGGGGCACCCTCTCCCGCCGCCGATAACGGCGATCTCGCGGCCAATCCGCCGCAATGACCACCGTTATCGTTAACAGGTCCGCCCTACGAAGAGATGGATATCTTGGTTGTGGCAGCAGCTGCCGCCGTTACCGAGATATCCATCTTCAAAAAAATCACGTCTTTAGACGTGGGGCGGATCTCAAGTGGTTAAACATTACGATTTTTAAGTAAAATGTTTAAACAATTTGCTAGCTGAGCCATTTTTACATTCTTTTTCACACAATTTTAAAATACACATTTTTTAAACCTGAAGTTTAGATAAAAACCAAACCTCATATATTTTCTGAAAGCAGATGCCCTGGAAAATAAAATGGTGGTAGATGCAATTACTTTATGTCACATGATAATTTTAATACACCCAAAAACTATATATTACCCAATTTTGTTGAGTAAATAGATACCAAAAATGTCAATCTTTAAAACGGCTTGTGCTAGTAAAATTATCCATAGAAAATGTTTTAAAAGCCTTTACAGCTCATCAATTTATAGTTAACCATGAATGATAGCTCTAATACAGTCCTGATCAAAAGTTTAAGACCACTTGAAAAATGGCAAAAAATCACATTTTACATATTACATATTTTTGTTGGATCTTAACAAGGTTCCAAGTAGAGCTTCAACAGGAAACAAGAAGAAATGAGAGTGAGACAAAACATTTTTTGAGCATTCAATTAATTGAAAATAACAATTAAACTGAAACAGGCTGTTTTTCAAAAAAACTCTCCCTTTTTGAACGTGGTCGGGTTGCTGAACTGCATAAGCAGGGTCTCTCATCAAGACACTGGACGATCCTCGACCCAAATTAAAGAGGAGTTCCACCCAAAAATGGAACTTCCTCTTAATCCACTCCTCACCCCCATACATGCCACATTTGGCATGTAATTTTTTTTGGGGGGGAGTGGGGGCTTCAGTAGGAGTGGGACTTTCTGTCCCACTTCCTGCTTCCGCCGAGGGGCTGATAAGACGAGAGGCGTAATCGCCTTATTTCAGCCCCTCCTTGTAGGCGATGGCCTAGGACACTGACAGGTCCTAGGCAATCGCCTGTCCAATCAGCGACGAGCCGCGCCACGCGCGCATGTGCAGTGTGGCTCGCGCATGCGCAGTGGGTGCCCGGCCGTGAAGCCGAAGGCTGTCACGGCTGGGTGCCCACAGTCGGGATGGAGACGCCGACTGGGGAGGGGGGGAGAGGAGCGGAGCCCCGGTCGGCGCATCGCTGGAACGCAGGAGCAGGTAAGTGAGTGTTTATTAAAAGCCAGCAGCTACACTTTTTGTAGCTGCTGACTTTTAATAAACACATTTTTTGGCTGGAACACCCCTTTAAGGCCCTTACTGGTGCTGACTGCAGCCCCATAACCATCAGACGGCATCTGAGACTGAAGGGTTTCAAAAACAAAAAAACTTCTTCAAAAACCTTGTCTTCTTGAACGTCACAGAACTGCTCGTTTGGACTTTGCAAGAGAGCACCAAACATGGAACATTCAAATGTGGAAGAAAGTTTTATCCTCTGATGATTTTTTTTTTAACTTTGATGGTCCTGATGGTTTCCAACGTTACTGGCATGACAAGCAGATCCCACCTGAGATGTTTTCTATGCGCCACAGTGGAGGGGGCACCATAATGGTCTGGGGTGCTTTTTCCTTTAGTGGAACAATGGAGCTTCAGGAAGTGCAGGGGCGTCAAATGCCCGCTTTCTATGTCCAGATGTTGCAGAGAGCATTCCTCATGACTGAGGGCCCTCGTCTGTGTGGTAACGACTGGGTTTTTCAACAGGACAACGCTACAGTACACAATGCCCGCAGGACAAGGGACTTCTCCCAGGAGAATAACATCACTCTTTTGGCCCATCCTGTGTGTTCCCCTGATCTAAATCCAATTGGGAACCTTTGGGGATGGATGGCTGGCAAGGGAAGTTTACAAAAATGGACAACAGTTCCAGACAGTAGATGGCCTTTGTGCGGCTGTCTTTACCACTTGGAGAAATGTTCCCACTAAGCTCATGGAATTGCTTGCATGAAGCATGCCGAAACAAATTTTTTGAAACGATCAACAATAACGGCAGAGCTACTCATTACCGAGTTCATGTTTGGAAGTTGGATTTCTGTTTTTTTTTGGGGGGGGGGTATTTTTTTTTGGAGGTGGTCCTAAACTTTTGATCAGCTGAAAAACAGCCTGTTTCAGTTTATTTGTTGTTTTGATTAAATTGAATGCTCAAAAAATGTTTTGTCTCACTCTCATTTCTTCTTGTTGCATGTTGAAGCTCTACTTGGAACCTTGTTAAGATGCAACAATGTCAAATATGATTTTTTTGCTATTTTTCAAGTGGTCTGAAACTTTTGATCAGGACTGTATATTGATCTTACTCTGTGCGCGTGACCATACTGTACTTAATATGTGAAATGCAATCACAGTTTTCATACGTAGGCACACCTTACCTTGTGTATTCATATGAAATTGTGTATACTTTAGTGGAGAGGCCCTTTTTTTTTATAATATGTTACTTGGATTGATTTTTTTATTTACACTTATGGTTATTAGTGATAGTTCCTTATTAGATAGCATAGTGAAAATTACAGGTTTTCTTTAAGGAGACACTGGTGGTCTATTATTTATTATATATATTATATATCTAATGTCACCTATGGACTCCAGAAAAGCTGATTAAGCATAGATTGCACTTGATCAGCTTCTTTCTCGGCCAGTGCTGCCAGTGAATGATAACTGTGAACCTGGAAGGGATTAAATAAATGTGGCTTCATGGTTCAGTCATCAGAGGGGAAATCAAGGAATGGATGCTTGCTGATCTCCCTCTGTCCTACCTGTCATTATCCACCATGCTTATCATGGCCCTAATGAGGGAAATAAGAGCTCAGACCACATAGAGGATTAGTTAGGCAGAGGAAGTGAATCTTTGGCAGTATTCTGAAGTGATTTGGTGACTTTACAACCATTGAAATTACTTCCAGAAAAAGTGGACTGCTGGCTTGACAGCGTTTAAAAGCCTTTGCTTTGAATCACCATTTATAAACACACTGGTAGACAAACAGTTTACAATAAAGTTATAATAAAGTCTTGTTTTTTCTTTGTTAAAAATAACAAATATGCTATACTTGCCTGCTCTGCACAGTGGATTTGCACAGAGCAGCCTGGATCCTCTTCTTCTCTAGTCCCTCTTCGTGCTCCTGGCCCTTTCCTTTTGCCGAGTGCCCCCACAGCATGAAGCTTCCTATGGGGGTACCCAAGCCGAGCTGCAGCTCCGTCTGTCCATTCAGACATGGAGCCACAGCCTTGCACCACTCCTACTCTCTACTTGTTGGCTCACTGTTTTGACTGACAGCAGCAGGAGCCAATAGTGCTTTGCTGCTGTCCCAGCAAATGAGAAGGGACAGGCGAGTCTCTCGTGCAACATCGCTGGATCGAGATGGGCTCAGTAAGTACACACACAGAAGGCTTTTTATCTGTATGCATAGAATGCAGTAAAAATAAAAAACCTTCTGCCTTTACAACCACTTTAAGTTATTTTTTGGTGATGCTTTCTAACTCTGTATGTCTTTCTCGGTGTGCAGTGCCATCTTTAGCCTACAGAGGTTTTTGGTTTTGGCTATAATCCTTCCCTTTAAAGCACATTCATAATGTCTAAAGGGGAATTCCACTTTTGTAAAAAATAAATAAATAATGATATAGCATATACAATTGCTGAACATGTGTTATAATGTCATTAAAAATGACCTTTCCATTTCAATCTGTAGCGGCAGTCATTTTCAAAAACTGTCAAAAATTTGCTATAATTTACTGTTATTGGATTGTTATTGCTCCAGACTCTAGAAGATATGCAAATCTTAAATAGTTTTAAAGCTTTCTGCTTCTATTGTTTTAATTTGTTAGTGATTACATGTAAATGCTAGAAGGGTTTATCATTCTATATTGAAAAATAAACAATGGTTACCTGTAAAGTACTTACTTTCTCTGTACAGCCAGTTTAATGTTCTTTACCCTTCATATACAGTATGTACACATTGCATGCAATTAGGGAAGGGGGGGGGGGTGTTACCAATATTCACTAAAATATACTGACCAGTGTAAATACTAAGGCCTGTCCGTACACAGTTTGTATCTTGGCCGGATTCAAACCGTTAATGGGCAGGCTGAATGTACCAAGTTGATCAATCGATCAACACTGTCTGGGTTGTCCCATGATTACAGGAAATTTGCACTGATATGGCCTGCCTAAGCAATCTACTTAAAAATAATACTGTATGAATGTGACAAACACTCACACAGCCACAATGATCAATCATCATATTTTGTCTAATATGATAATTTCCCATCATCAGTGCCATCTAGTGGCCATAATGTACTATTTTCCTGATTAAGCTATTTCAGGAAAAATACTGCATTATGCCACTAGATGGCGTTTCCGATCATAGGATATAATCGTTAGACATGTGCACAGAAAAAAAATTCCTGTTTGTTCCCGTTCGTTTTTCGTATGACGCGATTTTTTCGTATTCCGATCGTTTTGTATTTTCGTTACTGTTTTATTTTCGTACATGCGGGATGGTTCGTTATTCTGTTTAATTCATGTTCGTTACTTGTTAGACAATAATTTTCGTGAATTTTCGTCAATGATTTGCAGTATCTTGAAACCCTTTTCTTTTGCTATTTTCAGTCGTATGTTCATATGACATCTATAACAAAAGATTTGCATTCTGTATTTTAAATTTCTTTTTTCTGTTCGTATTTTGGATTCAAAATACAGAATGCAAATCTTTTGTTATAGATGTCATATGAACAATGAACATAGGACTGAAAACAAACAGATAAAGGATTGAAACAAAATACAGCATGCAAATCTTTTGTTATAGATGTCATATGAACAATGAACATAGGACTGAAAACAAACAGATAAAGGATTGAAACAAAATACAGCATGCAAATCTTTTGTTATAGATGTCATATGAACAATGAACACAGGACTGAAAACAAACAGAAAAAGGATTGAAACAAAATACAGCATGCAAATCTTTTGTTATAGATGTCATATGAACAATGAAGATAGGACTGAAAACAAACAGAAAAAGGATTCAAACAAAATACAGAATGTAAATCTTTTGTTATAGATGTCATTTTTGTTCTTTTGCCGTTTTCGTTTTGTCGTTTTTTTCGTCGGATCATTCGTTCGTATTTGCGGTTGTTCGTTATGCGGCTCATTCGTAATCTCGTAGTTTTCGTATTTTGGTGCTTTAATTTTTTCGTATGTACACATTATCCTGCGGGTACGAAAATGAACATTTTCGTACGAAAATAACATTCGTACGAACGGGAATGCACATATCTAATAATCGTATTAGAAAAAATATAATGATATTTGGCTGTGGTCGTGCAAATGTTTGTGCACATGTTTTTTTATAAATTGAAACAATTTAAATTCCAATATTAGAGCAGAAAATATTATTCATTACAGCTAAAATCTAATGTCATTAATTGCTACGCTGCATCCCATTTGGTACTTTATCAGCCAGCATATTGTTGTAGAATAAACCTATACATTTGTAGTAGGAAGAATCAGGAAGTAGGATTGTAGTAGGTGGTAGGAAGAAATTAGATTACTATATAGTATGGCCTGAGGCACTTACAATATGATGTACACGCAGCAAGTCCTAAATGTAAACTCTCCCACTATACCCTGACTGGGCACTAATATCTTTATCTAATGCCCTTTTTGCTAATACAATTTTACATCATGTAAGTATAGTATAATCATTGCCTAAATAGGTTACATGATCATATTGGTAATAATTCCACTTAGTTATTTTTCTTAGACAGTTATTCCAATTTTCCCCAGTTTCTTGTCTGGAAATGACTGCTATGGCCAGATGTCTCACACTAAGGGGTTGATTTACTAAAGGCAAATAAACTGTGCACTCTGCAATTGCAGTTGCACTCATTTTCCCCAGAGCTTTGTAAACGTGATTAAGCTCTGCTGATCTCAATCATCCAATCATTTTTTTTCTTGCACCTGATTTAATATTTTTACAACATTTACATTTATTAGGAAAAAAATGTGCAACTGCACCTGCTGAGTGCACAATATTTTTGCCCTTAGTAAATCCATCCCTATATGTAGAACATTTAGTGTTCAAAAGCTCAAAATTTAGTGTTCCAGCATTCTTGTTGTTACCACATAAGGAGACCTTGTATTGCTACAGAGAGAATGTAAAATAAATAGGCATACAAAATGGCCATTTTGTATTTAACCAGAGTTTGCCTATAGTATTTGAGAGATTTGGTTATTCCTGGCTATAAGGGCACCTCCACTTCTATTGGTCTCCCTTTTTTTCTTTTTTTTTTAACTGTTACCTGTATTACTTTTAGACACTCTGTTAACTTTGTGGAAAACACAAAATTTACATTACAGCCAGTGACAGGTGCACTTTCTCTGTATTCAAAGCCGTATAAGACTGCAGCCTTGTAAAAATAAAATATCTGCAAGACAATGGCATAATCTACTAGCAGATTATGAATCACTTACTTTAAAAGTAAGCCCTCCAGCGGCACACTGTCACCACGGACAGGGCTTCCATCTTTACCCTGTCTTCCTTTCGGATACATGTGCTCTGGGCATTTCGATTGGCTGAGCCACGATGATGTCACTCCCATGCATATGTGCAGGAGTCATGGCCATGGCATGGATCTCTGAAGGGTGCGGCATAGGTATGTCAATCACAGGCTGTGTGCTGGAACTCCAGCCCATGTCACTAAATAAACTAGTTAGCTTTCAGTCCTGTTTACATCTTGCATTTGCTTTGCTTTGGCTTTGCTTCAAAACATATACTGCATGTAGTTTTAGTTGTGCTTCAAAGCATCTTCAAAGCCCCCATATAAGTCCATGGCAAAGCTCGCCGGAAGCACCTAAATCTTTTGAGATGCTTTAATTCAGCTTTAGCTTCACTTTGTTTTGGCAAAATTGCAGGTATGAGATATCCACACCCATGCAGGGCACCTGACAAGCTTCAACAAAACTTTAAAAGAGCTTTACCGAAGCATCACTAAAGCATCAAAAACACATTATAAAAGCATGTTGAAGCAGTAGGCACTTTAATGTGTGTTGAAGCCACAGCAAGTGTAAATGAGCCCTTAAAGACAACACTTGCTTCAACACATTATATTGCCTACCGCTTCAACAGTCTTTTTGTGTGTGTGTGTGTTTTTGATGCTTCTGTGATGCTTCGGTGGTGCTTTTTTGAAGCTTTCATTAAGCTTGGCAGATGCCCTGTGTGTGTGTTGATAACCCATATCTGCAATTTCTCCAAAACAAAGTTAAAGCGGATGGCCCATTAAAACAAAATATTAAAAGCCAGCAGCTACAAATATTGCAGCTGCTGACTTTTAATATTAGGACACTTACCTTTCCTGGAGTCCAGCGCCGTCTGCAGCAGAGAGACGAGCGTTCGCTCGTCTCTGCTGCTCCCCCCTCCATCCACGGTGAGGGAACCAGGAAGTGAAGCGCTCCGGCTTCACCACTCGGTTTCCTATGGCGAGTGCTCCATGTGCGAGTCCCGCTGCGCCCTCCGATTGGCTCCCGCTGTGTGCTGGGAGCCGAGAGTTCCAAGCACACAACGGGGGGTCGACGGGAAGCTAGGAAAACCCGTCTTTTGCCCGACTCTGCTGTGGCCGGAAGTGGGTGAAAATACCTGTCTTTAGACAGGTATCTGCACCCCCCTCCCCCCTGAAAGGTGTCAAATGTGACACCGGAGGGGGGGAGGGTTCCGATCAGCGCGACTCCACTTTAGGGTGGAGATCCGCTTTAAGCTAAAGCTGAATAAAAGCCTCTCAAAAGCTGAAGGTGCTTCAAGCAAAACTTCTATGGAGGCTTTGAAGCATCACTAAATCTACATGGGGTATCATTTTTGGAGCGAAGCTGAAGCAAAGCAAAGCATAGCAAATGCAAGGTGTAAACAGGACTGTAAGCTAGCCATTTTATTCAGTGACAGGAGCTTTGACTGGCGTTCAGAGAGCTTTAACAAAGTGTGTCCGAAGCCTTGTTTTGAAGCAAGTTTAAACAAGCCCTAGGAGTTCAGCAGTGCAAGCAGAGGTGACTGGTGCTCTAAATTTTTGGGAGCGCAAACAAACTGAAAAATTATTTAAAAAAAACATAAATTGCAGCCTCGCTATGCCCCTCAAACGCAGCCACTATTCCATAAAACACAGCCACTGTGCCCATCAAACGCTGCCATTGTGCCCATCAAACGCAGCCTTTGTGCCCATCAAACGCAGCCACTGTGCCCATCAAACACAGCCACTGTGCCCCATCAAATGCTGCCACTGTGTCCATCAAATTGTGCCACTGTGCCCCATAAAATGCTGCCAGTGTGACCCCGCGCCTGTTAGCCATCTTCCTGCCACTTTCCATGTCTCAGTGGTGGGTCAGGCATGCAGGTGATGGCAGCGACCAGTGGGACCTTGCAGCGGGTCAGACAGCAACTTCTGTGTCCTCCATGCACCTCCTCCTCTCTTCCTGATAGGCATCCAATCACAACGCCTGTCCTTTCAGCCAATCAGGTGACGGGTAAGAGACCCACACACCTGATTAGCAGAGAGGCAGTTCAGTGTTAGGAAAGTGAATATTCATTCGCTGTTCTAACACACCTGGATGAACTGCGAGTGCAATGCTCTGCGCTCACAGGTCACCTTTTTTTAAGCCTATGGCTCTAATCAGGGGCTTCAAACCCCCCCTGCCGCTGTAATTCAGGCGCCCGGAGGCCTGAATAGGAGGTGGGGGTGGCGGCAGTGGCCATGGATAGATCCATGCAATGCATGAATCTATCCATTAGTCATAGAGGGGGGTGTCTGGAAAGAGGGGGTGCCCCTGTGCTCCCTTAATGGACGCACCGCCACTGAGTGCAAGTGACAGGAGGGGTAAAGATTATTGCTATTCCTAACAAACATTTAGGCTGCTTTCACCTTTCTTCACTGAAAAAATGCATATGTATTTTGATGCATTTAAGGTGCATTTTCTGAATCCCAGCATGCCCATGTGAAACTTCAACATGTGATTACAAAAACACAACCCCAGTGCATTTTTTATGCATTTGACCCACCTTAGATGCAGCAAGCAGGACGATTCAAAACACACATTACCTGCAGCACGGTGGTATGAAGAGTCACATAGGATTTAAAAAAAAAAGATCTATGTACAGTGCAAGGATTATAGCAAATTTGTTGTAGAGTCCTACCTTTTGTTATTCAGAAGAAATAGCTGTTTGTTTGTCTGTAGCCATGTGTGAGTGCATCTGTAGGGGAGTGATTGTATAATTATCAATCAGCTATTGCACCTGCAGGGCTCTAATTAAGGAAACTTGCAGGGTCTGCATCCCCTTAGATGTTACATTTTTGTTGCATGGGATGCTCAATTTCTGATTTTATTCTTAGTGCAGACTTCTAAGAAAATCAATAAGCCAATCACACAAGCAGGAAATGACATATCCGGGGGAGGGGGCATTCTGTACACATTTTGGGGGTTATTTACGAAAGGCAAAGCCACTTTGCACTACAAGTGCACTGAAAGTACACTTGGATTTGCAGTCACTGTAGATCTGAGGGGAAGCTCTGCTGATTTTATCATTCAATCATGTGCAAGCTAACATGCTGTTTTTTATTTCCCTTGCATGTCCCCCTCAGATCTAAAGCGACTGCACTTGAAAGTTCACTTGTAGTGCAAAGTGGATTTGCCTTTCATAAATAACCCCCTGTATGTACAGAACTCCTCCAGCTGGCCATATTGCATTGCCTTTCATAGAAAATTACAGCGCTGCAGATTAAAAAGGAAAAGTCGTTTTCCATACCATTTAATTCCACTATGACTTGTGTTGCAATTGTCTACTCTTTATTATTTTATTTTTTTCCCCACAAAAGTGGAGTTACCCTTTAAAGGGAAACATTTTTCTTGCAAGGTAAAAAATTAGTGTGAATGGGCCTTACTTTTGACTTTTTCTTTTAGGCCTCGTACACACGATCAAATCTGTCTGCTGGAAACGGTCTGCTAGAGCCGAGCCGACGGATTTGGCCACCCGACAGATTTCAAAGCATGCTTTGAAATCTATCGGGTGGGAACCCGTCCGCCCGACATGTCTGCTGGTTAGTACACTTACCAGCAGACATGTCGCCCCGCACCGCCGCCGAATGGATTCGGCGCATGCGCGGAAGTGTTTTACTTCCTGGTGCGGTGACGTGGCGGCGTCAACGTCACCGCCACGTCACCGACACGTCAGCGCGCCGTCTGCTGGCGGGCATTTTGGTTTGCTCGTGTGTACACGCGAGCAAACCAAAATCCTATCAGACAGATTTGTCCGACCGATTTGAACAAATATATTGCCTCGTGTGTGTACGAGGCCTAAAATATTGTCAGGGCCCTAAGATATATATACCTAACTGTGCATGAGTTTTAGGATTAGCCATACCAAATACAGTACAATCACAGAAATACATAACTGATGTAGGTGTGCTAGTTAATGTACACAAATTTATACGACTTTCTATTCAAAGAACATGGATGTCACATTTTAAGTGTCACTCTCCTTATTTAAAGTGGAGAGTACATTATTAAATTTTGCTGGATGGTGTCTATGTTAACCTGTTATCATATTGAACTATTCAATTACATATGATAATGCAGAACCCATTGACACCGTTAAATAATTAGGTGAATAGGCAATTCATTTTGAAGTACTGGAAGCTCCAATCATTTGCATATCTGCAAGCAAAGATATTGTTTGTGTATAAAATGAACACTATGGCTTAAATAATTATATTTTTAGTGAATTCCTGTTGGCAAAATGAGTGTACGACAGGCAATAGAAGTCTACAATAACAATTTATGATATAATTATTAAATGTACTTTATAACAATAAAAGTTGTTACATGAGTGGTTTTAATCTCATTATACTAAGCAATTTAACCTTGTGTTATTAGTCACCTTGGTTATATCACACTGAAACTGATGTGCTACACTGCAGTGACTGCCAACAAAAGGTTAAATCACTCAATATCATATCAAATCAGCCATGTAGTTTAGCCACAACAAGTACATATGTATATGTGTGAATTAAAAATATGTCCTGGGAACACACCAAATTAAATATATTTATAATATTTGCATGTTTATACATATACTTTTATACTTGTGCCAGCATTGATTAAATGGCAATTATTTTCCATTCTCTAGAAATACAGTGTAAAGTCAGCCATGCATGATTTAAATATTGCCCAGTTCAGCAGGAACCAGCTGCATTTCGAACCATTAATGGGCAGGCTGAATGCACCAAGTTGGTCAACCAACTTGGGTACATCCAAGCTGCCGGATTCAATAGCGATTATTGCAAGCAGCTGCTACAGCTTCTCCCAGCAGGAAGTTGAATAGTTTCTATGCAGATTTTGCACTTTTCAGTTTTAGTAAATCAACCCCTATATTTGCTCATCAAAGCTAATGGACACAAACACTTAGGGCCAGATTCTCGTAGATGCGCGGCTAATTATGCAGGCGTTGCGCATCTCAGATGCACTACGCCGACGTAACACGGAGTGGCAAGTACCGTATTCCCTAAGTAAATGCGCTCCAAGATGCGCCTGCGTCGCGTAAAATCATGGGCGTAATCCGGCGCAACTCCAAAGTAGGAGGGAAGTGGGCGTGTTGCCATATAATGAAGCGTGACCCCATGCAAATGCAGGCCGGGACGAACGGAGCATGCGCCGTGACATGGATGACCCGCGCCATGACGTGGTTGACCCGCGCCGTGACGTGGATGCCTTCTGCGCATGCGCAAAGCCTCCCTATGATGCGCCGGCGCAGGGTATATAATGCGCCCACACATGCGCCCGTGCAGCGCAAACGTCTCCCATTTTTTAGAGAGTGACGGCGAAAGTTTGTGCTGGACAAGATGGCAACTGCTGTTAAGGAGAGGAGGAAGAAGAATTTCTCCCCAGAGGAGAGGGCCATTGTCATACGGGCCATGGAGAAGTATGACTCGCGGCTCCATGGTGCTGACAGTGCCCGGACCAGCAAGTCCCGGAGGGATCAGATATTAATGAGGGTGGCGTGCCAGGTCAATGCCCTCTCTCATGAGGTCCGGACACCGCAGGACATTCAAAAGAAAATGAATGACCTGCGGCGTCATGTGAAGGGCAAGCTGGCTGCCATAGCTCGGCATGCCAGGGGCACTGGAGGGGGCCCACCCTGCCCTGTCCGCCTGACTGAGGAGGAGAAGGTGGTTGCCCGCTGCCTACAGACTGAGCAGGTAGAGGGAGTTGGGGGCTATGAGTCCCAGAAGCCAGCCGTGAGGACAGGTAAGTGTGTTTTCTATTCTATCTGTTGTGTACATGTATGGGGGTGGAAGGGAACATGTGCCAAGTGTGTGGGTCCACCAACATGGGCATCTTTTGTGTCATCCACAGATGTGCAGGAGGGAGCGGGGCCATCTGTTGATGCCAGGGCCCATCAGGATCCATCCCCTGAAGATCCAGTCCCTCTGGCTGCCCCCCTGGAACAGGACTTGGAGGGAAGTGGGCACACCTCAACGGAGGAGGTGGTTGAGGAGGGTGTGGTAGTCCAGGACCAGGCCCTCTATGTTGTTGTGGAGGAGGATGGTGGGTTGGCCGGACCAGCCCAGGCTATTCCTCTACCTGTAGCAAACCCCTCAGTGTCCCCCTCCAACCTCTCCAGTCTCTCTCTTTCCCCCCCCCTCATCTCCGGCCCCTCAACATCCTCCCCTTATGCCCGGTCCCCTGCCACTCCCCGCAAGGCGACGTCCAAGACCAGGGGTGTATCCCAGGTCCTGCCGGAACAGCTGGTCAGACAGCAGGACCAGCAAAATAAACACCTGGCCGAGGTCGTGGAGGAGATGAGGCGCCTGGCCGACAGCCTGGCATCCTCGGACAATATAACAGATGCCATCCAGGATGTTGCTGTTAACAGCGCAGCAACGCTGACCAGCTTGGGGGAGCTGCAGGAAAACACCTCAGAACTTGTGGGGGAGGTTCAGGCCCTGCGCCTTGCTATCGAGGCGCAGACTGCTGTGCAGACCCGCATAGCGGTTGCCCTGGAGGGCATGCAGGCAGCCAGGGAGGGACGTGGGGATGTTCCTCCTCAACCTGCTCCCCCCCCCCCCATCTAGGGCTGCCCCCAGGCAAGTGAGGGGCAGGACCCGTGGCACCAGGCAGAGCCCCCGCCAGGCCCATTAATTTGAGTTTTCTTTAGTATTATGCTCTGGATAAGAGCTTATTTATTTTTTGTTATGCTCTGGATAAGAGCTTATTTATTTTTTGTTATGCTCTGGATAAGAGCTTTTTTTATTTATTTTTGGATACTGCACACGGTGCAGTGTGAATGGTGTGTGAATGTGAGAGGGTGGCACTCCTGAAAGTAAGGGGTGTCACCCTCGGCCGTGGTGGTGAAGTTAACCCCACGGCTGTATGAATGATGTGTGAAAGGTGTATGAATGGACAGCAACATCATTGGGGCCTTGACGTGGCGTTGCTGCTCCCAAGTCCTACATGCTGGACTTGGGCTAATCCAATGCGATGTGCATGTGGTGTGTGTGATCTAGGGACATCAGTGGTGTACACGCGTGCATTGTCTGTGTGCCATGCTGTATGTGTGTGTTTAAAGGTCAAAGATTCGTAACACGAGGACACTCCTGACTGCTCTTCCATCAGCTGACGGGGTCTCCTCTGGCGGGGGGGGGCTGTGTGGTTGGGGGGTCAGGTCATCACGTAGGGCAATATGCAGGCCCTTTCGCATGGCAAAGTTGTGCAGAATACAACATGCACCAATGATCTGACCCACAAAGTTGGGGGAATACAATAGGGCCCCCCAGACTTATCCAGGCAGCGGAAACGGGACTTCAGGAGGCCAAATGTGCGCTCCACCACTGCACGGGTTTTGATGTGTGCTTCATTGTATCTTCTCTCTCCTCTGGTTTGGGGGTTCCGGAAAGGAGTCATGAGATGGGGTCCCAGTGTATATGCAGAGTCACCTGTAAGGGAAAACACAGGAGGATGGTAGTCATGCATGTGCCACTTCTGTTGTGCATCATGGGAGGGGATAGTCATGGCTGCCACCCATGTCACTCACCAACCAGCCAGCTGTCCCCATACATGTCCTGCTCAAAATCTTCGGGGATGTTGCTTTGACGGTAGATGTAGCTGTCATGGCTGGACCCGGGGTGTTTGGCACGGACGTGCCATATGAGGTATTTGGCATCGGCTATCACCTGTACGTTGATGGAATGCCAATGCTTCCGATTGCGGTATATGTGCTCTGTGGCACTGGGGGGCTGGAGTGCCACATGTGTGCAATCAATGGCCCCGATGGTGCGTGGGAATCCGTCAATTCTGTAGAAATCTGTCATTGCCTTCTGCCGCAGGTGCACAGTGGTGGGTCTGATGAACTGGTTGGACATGCGTCTGAGGATTGCGGGGACAACCTGGTGCACACATCTGCTTATGCTGGTTTGTGACATCCCAGCCACCACTCCACTTGTACGCTGGAATGATCCACTGGCCAGGAAATGGAGTGTTGCCAGGACCTTCACCAGTGGCTGCAGTGCACGTGAGCGGTATGTCTGGCTGGTGATGTCATCCTGCAGGGCTGTGGTTATTTCCAGGATGGCAGCAGGGCTGAATCTGAAGATGCGATACACCTCCTCATCACCCATGCCAAAGAGGCTCATGCGCGCTCGGTAGATCCTCTCACGTGCCCCCGTCCTCCTCCTCCTCCTTCTATGCTCCTCTTCCTCTGCATACCTTAGTATTGATAAGACCATGGCTGGCCCTGGCATCATTGGCATATGAATGTCTTGTCCAGTAAGTGTGATTGCTCAGCTAGTCCGTTACGGTGCTGCTGTAGTTGCTCTCCAGCTGACTTGCACACGGCCTTGAGCAAAGTTACCCGTGCTTTTATGAGGGGTATGTTTACTCAAGGCTTTCGAGTTACGCGCACCACGAGTAGCCAACGCCGGACGCGCGTACTTTCGGGAATACGCGCATCTCCCTCATTTGCATATTTGCATGCTAATTCAATGGGAACTGAATATTTTTGATGCGTAACTATGCGCCTACGCCGCGCTAGCTTAATGCATTTTCGCCGCCCAGACGGAAAAAAAAATCGCGCGTATGTGGTTCTGTGTTTACCGCGCATCGATACGCAGGCGCACATTTACTATTACGCCGCGCATATACATTTACGCAGGCGTAGCGCCGCTGAGAATCTGGCCCTTTAATTATAACTAAAGGCAAAACTTTTTGTTTAGATTTGGGTAGAATAATGAGGGGTTAGAACCACTGTCAGGTTGGTATTCCTGTCATGTTAGAGAGATTCACGCTTTTTAATTGCCCTGGTCATCAATGTCACCAGAGATAAAGACAAGAGTAAATTCACATTTTCCTCTAGAACAGGAATAGAAGGGAGACTTCTTCCTACTTCCTGTTGTGTCAGCAATGTGAGTTAATGGAAATCTCCCAAAACGCACACTGATGGCAAATAACAACATTACAGTTGTTTTAATGAGTCCCGACTCTATCCAAAATGGCCTTAGATATACTTTACATTTTAGTTGTCACTTTGATTCAGGTACTGTAATGTAAGGAAACAAAAATGGACATTGATGGTATACAGTACAGTATGTGGTACCACAAGGCAACCAAAGGTGCCATACTTGTTTATACATGTGTCTTGCTGTTCAGTTCATCCTAAAATTATCAAATTTTGACACATAATTACCATTTTGTTTATATTGTTAGATGAACTGCAGAAGACAACATACATTATATTGAACAGTTAATCTTACTATTTGGGTGGGGTGTGGCTTAAAGTGATACTAAATTCTACTTTTTTTCATTAAAAATAACAAACATGTTATACTTACGTGCTCTGTGCAGTGTATTTGCACAGCGCAGCCCAGATTCTCTTCTTCTCTGGTCCCTCTTCAGTTCTCCTGGCACCTCCCTCCTGTTAAATGCCCCCACAGCAAGTAGCTGGCTTTGGGGGCACCTGAGCCAAGCCACAGCTCCGTGTGCTCATTCAAACATGGAGCTGCAGCCTGACCCTGCCCCCTTTCTCTCCTCATTGGTTCGTTGACCAATTGATTTACAGCAGCAGGAGCCAATGATGCCATGCTTCTGTCTCAGCCAATGTGGAGGGCAGAGTCTTTTGTGCAACATCTTTGGATCTAGATGGACCTCAGGTAAGTATTGGGGGGGGCTGAAGGGGGCTGCTGCACACAAAAGGTTGTTTATCTTAACCACTTCCTGATGGCCGTGCGACTATGTACGGCCGCAGGGTGGCTCTAATTCTCTGGGACGCCGTCTTTTGACGGCCGCCCCTTTCCTCGCTCCCGAGCGCGTATCGGGGAACTTCTATGCTTGCTGTGTCCCTTGGACACAGCCAATCACAGATCATGCTAAATAGCCAATCACAGTGGCTATTTACAGCGCGATCTGTTTGGCCAATGAGAGATGATCTCAAATGTAAACATATGAGATCATCTTTCATTGTCGGCTCACACAGAGACAGCGTCCTGTCAGGGAGAGAGGAGACCGATTTGTGTCCCTTGTACATAGGGACACAGATCGATCACCTCCCCAGTCAGTCCCCCTCCCCCACAGTTAGAACACTATGCAGGGTACACATTTAACCCCTTCCTCACCCCCTAGTGTTAACCCCTTTAATGCCAGTCACATATATACAGTAATTAGTGCATATTTATAGCACTGATCGCAGTATAAATGTGAATGGTGCCAAAAATGTGTCAAAAGTGTCCGATGTGTCCACCATAATGTCGCAGTCCCAATAAAAATCGCAGATCGCCGCTAATACTAGTAAAAAATAAAAATAAAAAATTCTGTCCCCTATTTTGTAGGCGCTATAACTTTTGCGCAAACCAATCGCTTATTGCGATTTTTTTTATTCTTTTTTTTACCAAAAATATGTAGAAGAATACGTATCGGCCTAGACTGAGAACATATTTTTTTTTTTTAATTGGGCTATTTAGTGTTTTTGTATTTTTTTTCAAAAATGTCGCACTTTTTTGTTTATATCGCAAAAAATTAAAACCGCAGAGGTGATCAAATACCACCAAAAGAAAGCTCTACTTGTGGGGGAAAAAAGGACGTCAATTTTGTTTGGGAGCCACGTGGCACGACTGCGCAAGTGTCAGTTAAAGCGACGCAGTACCGGAAGCTGAAATTTCACCTGGTCAGGAAGGGGGTATATGTGCCCAGTAAGCAAGTGGTTAATGCTTAATCAAAGCCAGGGATGCATTAAGATAAAAAAAAAAATAACTTATATTTTTACAACCACTTTACCAAATGTTTTCTTTTAACAGATTATTGTAGAAATGGAAAGTGATAAAGAGCTGGATTTTTACAAATTAGTATTCAGCCATGCAATGTGCTTGCTTATAAATAAGTGACAAGAGCAGTTTTTTTTAAAAGTGGGGTTATATATATTTTTTCTAAATGCATTTTTTTACCATTTTTTTATTGCTATATTTACAAAACATAGGTGAAAACAGATCTCTTTGCAAACAGTGTAAACACACACAATCTGATGGTAACAAATTCCTTCAGTCGGTAGCATCATGACATTTACTAATATCAGTAAATAAAGTGCTGTATTGCTATCAATAAAACAAATCACAATGTAAATAAATCCTTTCAGCCTTTTCTATAATATATAATACCTTGTATAAATTAATTTGCTCTCACCAAAATGTTCATCTGCATGAATTTGCTGCCAAAGAACTAATTCCATATTTAATTACATTTTCCTGCAAAGTAATCCTCTGTACTATACATTGCTATTCAGAATATATAGATGATTGCTCAGATCTTTTTTCAGTGATTCTTTTTTGTTTGTTTCAGTACTCTTGACTAAGCAGGTGTATCCTGTATCTATACTCTATAACTCTTACATTACAAGCATAATGGTCAATTTCTCTCATATATACTGTATAATATGTAGGTTTAGTTATGTTGTGTGCCCTCAGTAAGGTTTTACTGCTGATTTGATTAGTGTGTGTTACTGTGCTACAGACACAACAAAAAATTGAAACTGAACCAAACAATCATTTTTACTGTATTTAAAGACATAATTTGTTTTAGCTTACAGTAGAGGGGGATGCGTTAGAATTATGATCTGGTTCTTATTGTTGTCTATTAGAGTAATATATTCTGTATACCCTCCCTACTTACAGTACTGCTGTGTAAATAATGTGATTGCATAAAAATCTCCACGATTGCACAAAGTTGCGAGTGTGTTGAGTATAGCCTCATATAAAGAAAGTAACTATTCTTAAGTGTACCATCTTCCAGATTAGTATAAATACAAGAAAGGTGGGGTAAAGGGACAAGGGACAGTGGCTAGTGCTGACCGTAAAAAAAATATTCCCACCCCCTAGAATTGATGGACTATCTCGGTACTTGGTAAGGAGCAACATTCACGTTATGATAAAAAAGGAATTTTTATTACATATAAAATTGTTTCACATAAGAGACATGGTTAAAATTGAAAAAACAGAGACTCAGTATGTTCCCAAGCAATATCTGTCGTTACAAACATATAGACTGGTCTGTGCCTTGACTAGTTTCACAGAAGAACCGCTTCCTCAAGAGAACCAATCCAATGTTTGGGTAATCGTGTGTGGCATCAGGCTGCCCGAGTACAATTACCCCCTGCGGTGGACAAGGGGGATAGTGGGGGGGTTCTCAGGTAATTTAAAGAGTAACATGGTTGCCAAGCCAAATTGTGGTTCACTAGAATGCGAAGGCAGGTTGGGGGTAGAGCGGATATATAGGGTCCAGCATTGCGGTTGACTAACCAACATTAAGGAAGTCCATGGGAATCCTCATTCCATAATTGAAAATGGCCTCACTCCTCTGCCCCATGTGTAGGAACCACCAGTAGAGATCCACAGTGAAATCTAAAATCTAAAAAGGTATAAACACAAATACTGAGAGAACTATATAATAAAAAACACTTATAAGATCTTTATCTATGCACTACCCCAAGGGAAAATGTGATGGACTTGTTAAGTTCCAGATAAAAACAGGGGTAGCAGTAAGACTGGGCAAGTTTAGGGGAAACAGCTCTGTGGAATATATAGAGGGGAGTTGTAACAGACCATGCATGCAATAAAGTCCATTAAATAGTTCATTAAATAGTTCATAAAAAGGCAATGTACTGTATATAAGTCCTGTAAGGCTGGGACACTGGGGCTGCTATCTTCAGAGATGAACTGACTCTGCAGAAGTATGGGAGAAAAAAGAGAAGCACCACTTAAGTGCAGCATAAAACAGAGTTTATTTTAATTTGTTTTTATTGAATTTTTAAAGACACACATATAATTTACATTACATTTCATTTCCCATAAGCGTACGGATATAAATGACATTTAAAATACATTCACCATTACATAGCATAAATAACAAAAATACCAACAACAGTAATAACAATAACAACATTGATATGGGTCTATCCTTCTTCCTCCTGGTTTTTCATTTTCCTTCTACCTTTCCTCTCCCCCTCCCCTCTCCTCCCCTCTCCCAGAAGAGGAAAAAAAAAGAAAGTAGGTGGGGGAGAGAAAAAGGAGGGGGGTGTGGAGAGGTCCCTCCCATCCACCCATGCTTTATTTATTAAAGTGAATCCTGTGCTTTTACCCCATATGTTATCAACTCTTGTGACCTCCCTATGTTTCTATTAATTTAAGGAAGGGAGCAAAAAAATAATAAAAAAAAATACCTTTTTGTTTGTATTATATTTTTTAAAGTGCATTGTGCTCATTTACCCTATGTCTTTTAATTTCCCCTTGTGACTTCTATATTCCTTTTTTTTATGGGGGAGAAAGAAATCCTCCCCTTTTTTGTCCCAAAATCTCTTTGTGAAGAAAAATAAATAAATAACCCCCAACCATTTCCCCTCCCCTGGGGGGGGGGGCTACTACTCCCATATTGAGCTGTAAAAACAAAATTCCTTAGTTACTATCTTCTCTAGTTATATAGCCTACATAACCCGCCATATTAGTTATATACCCTACACACCCGCCATTGCCACCGGGGGGGAATGGAGAAAGATGGCAGATTGCCTCTGGGGGAGGTCTGCCTACTCCCAACTCCTGCAGTCCGGCTTCTCTCTCGAGTACACGCACAAAATACACATTAAAAAAAAAATATAGCCTACGTAAGCCAGAGACTGTCTAAACTCCACCCAACTCCTCCAGGTCCAGATATCATCCCTATTAGGTTCCTTATGTTGGTACATTTCCTTCTCCATATTTCTTATTCTTACTACCTTCTCAACCATTCCTGTATTGATGGGGCTTGCTTTTCCTCCATCTTTTCTGAATCAGTATCTTTGCTGCATTTAATAAAATTGGGATAATTGCTGTTTTATATTTCTTCCTAGGAATGGCCATTGCATGGAACAAACATTGCCAAGGTTCCAAACCGATCTTAGTTCCACTGATCTCCTTAATTATCTCTAATATTTGCACCCAAATTAACTGGATCTTAGGACACTGCCACCAGATGTGGGCATGAGTTCCCACTCCCCCGCATTCCCTCCAACACAAAGGCGACACCTGGGGGTTTATCATATGCAATTTTGCTGGAACATAATACCACTTAACTAGTAATTTAAAGTTCATTTCTTTTATCCGTGTATCTACAGATGTAGAGTGTACATAATCTAAAACTTTACTTCTCATGATTTCTGGCAGTGGTTGATTCAGTTCTAATTCCCAACTCTTTGGCCCAGATTCACAGAGCGATTACGCCTGCGCAACTGCTGTTGCGCGTGCGTAAGTCTAAATGTGCGCGTGCGTATAGTTGGACGCGATTCACAAAACAATATACGCCAGAAATCTACGTTTTTTGGTCCGGCGTAATTGAATTAGACATTCGCTTCCCTTCGCGCAAAACTGCGCTAGACACACCATTGATTTGCTAGTCAAATATGCTAATGAGGGAGTTACAGGGATTCACAAAAAAACGCAGTTGCTGCGCAGGCTACGCGATGTGCGCAACTGCAAAATGTTCTGTCTAAAGTTAGAGGACCTAAAAGCTGGTCTAAATTTTGAAAAAAAGTCTAATTGTCAGATAAAGCAACACTGTTAGTGAGGAGTTCAGCAGTCACACGTGTTGCCCAACAATCTGTATGCCAACATGCCAGGGGCATCGTCGCGCATAGCTATACTACTGACTTTAGATGAACAAAGAAGGAGGAGGGCACGGAGGATGGCACTAAGGAGGGCACGGGAGATGTTTTTTTTTTTTTTGCTTATATAAAATTTACAATTTAATCTAATCTAATACAATATTCTTATCTGATACAAGCCCCTCACTCTTCACTTGATATATCACACACGCATAGACATCTTTGGCATGAGAGATTCTGAGGTGTCTCGCATCTTCAGATTCACCCCTCATGCCATCATGGAATTACCACAACCTTGCAGGAGGACATCAGCAGCCCAACACATGGCACCACCCATGACACCCATGACAGCTACATATACAATCAGAGCCCCATCCCCACAGATTTCAAACAGAACATGTATGGGGACAGCTGGCTGGTTGGTGAGTGACATGGGAGTCAGGCATGACTATCCCCTCCCGTGATGCACACCTCACAAGTGGCACATGCATGACTAACATCCTCCTGTCTTTTCCCTTCAAGGTGACTCTGCATATGCACTGGTACCCCATCTCCTGACCCCATCTCATGCCAGCTCACATTATGCATCTTTGCACGTTAAACACACACATTAATCATGGCACAATGAGAATGCATGCATGCACACCACTGTGGTCCCTAGCACACACACCCCACATCCTCATCAAATTGGATTGGCACCAGTCCACCATGCAAGACTGGTGAGCAGTAACGCCACGTCAAGGCTCCAATTATGTCACTGTACATTCATACACCATTCACACGGACCTGGGAATCACTTCTCCCTGGTCCTGGGGAACCCTTCTCCACCCAAATTGAGGATGACACCCCTTTTCCAGCAGGAATGTCATCCCCACGGCCCCGGACCCTCAGGGGAGACGCATGGGGGAGGGGAAAAGCCGGGGAAGGAGGAGCAGCCCCTGAGATCTGCCCACCTGGCGGCCTGCCCTCCAAGGCCACGGCTATTCTGTCCAGGGCAGCACCAAGTGTTGCCGTGTTGCCCTGGATAGCCTGGGTAAGGGCCCTCACATCCTGCCCAACGCCTGCTGATGTAGTTTGCAGGTCATTTAGGCAGGTTGTGGAGGCCCGGGAGTGGGAGTCCAGGTTACCCAGCCTATCGTTGATGGAGGACAGGCTCTGATCCACCCGCCCCATAGTCTGGCAGAGCTGTCTCAGAAGGCGGGTCTGGGTGGCCAGGTTCCTTCTCAGACAGGCGGGCAGGAGATTGGGCGCCCCCCTGGTGCTCTGGGATGACCTCCTGGCTCCAGCTGATGGTTGTGGCCGGGGAGAAGGGGAGGCCCTTGTGAGGGGAGCCATGTTGGGGGAGGAGGGGGGGGGGGCTCACCCTTAGGGAGGGCAGGCTTCTTGCAGCCAGAGGGGAAGAGTCCGCAGAAACCAATCGGCCAGTGCCTTCCATGGACTCCTCCTCCTCATGATTCTCCTCCTCCTCATGATCGTCCTCCGCATGATCCTCCTCCTCCTCTTGTTCCTCCTCCGCGGACTCTGGCCTTGTTGGGGGGGCCTCATTAGGCTGCTGTCCTGGCGTTGGAGCGGTCAGGCCAGATGGCCCTGCACCCTCCTGCACATCTGTGGATGACACAAACCATTCACAGGTTGGAGGATCCACACACTTGGCACAAATTCCCTTTCACCCCCTCCCCCACACATGCTACACACCTGAGAGAATTAAAAACCTTACCTGGCACCGCGGGGACCGGACTTGTGTCAAAGCCTGGCAGGCCCTCCACTTCATGCCGGTGAAAGGTCAGGGCCACCACACGCTCCGTCGCTGTAAATCTAACCCGGCATGGTGGGCCCCCTCCTGTGCCCCTGGCATGGGCATTTATTGCGGCCAGTTTTTTTTTCACCTCACGCCGGAGGTCATTTATTTTCTTTTCAATCCCAGAGCGGGTCCGTGTCTCCCCCTCCCCCGATGAATTGACCTGCTCCGTGATCATATCCAATATCTCCCTCCTCCTGGCCGGGGTGGTGGTGGCACTCTGCGGGCCGTGGAGAAAACGCCCATAGTCGGTAATGGCCCGGGAAAGAATTCTTTTTTCC
The DNA here is from genome assembly GCA_029574335.1 of Rana kukunoris. Lineage (NCBI taxonomy): Eukaryota > Metazoa > Chordata > Amphibia > Anura > Ranidae > Rana > Rana kukunoris. Next base: position 290,016,278 of record CM056052.1, read on the forward strand.
CCCACTGTAAAATTAAGCTTTCTTTTTCTCTCAGTCATACTTCCAAACAAACTCACTAGCAGTCACCAAAAATCTGTCACAAATACAAGCACAACCAATCAGACAAGAACACACACAAAGAGAAAAAGAACATCCAAAAATCACACTAGCACTCAGCAAGAAACAGACACCAAAAAAATCAGATGAAAAAATAAAGCAAGAAAACAAACGCTCAGAAATATATCAATCAAACAAACAGTCTCAAACACTTATCAAAATACACTTTCACAAAACTACCAACAAGCACTAGATCACACAGAACACTAATCTGACAACTACAAAACACACTCTAACGAACAACAGAGCAAAAGCACTTGATTCAATGGGAAGGGACACAAAGGGATGTACTTTTGCAATGGAAGGGCGTTTGTGTGTGTCTATTTATGCTGTCTGCGTAGTTCACAACATTGCCCTAGTCCATTTCCAATTTCACTGATTGCGCCGCTCCCGAGTTGTGAGCATGCGCACAACGGAGCTGACATGGTTTCCTTCACACGCGCATGCGCGAGTCGGCCGGCCCTTCATTTGCATGGGGTCACGGCTCATTTCAATGTAACACGCCCACGTCCCTCCCAATTTGTATTACTCCTCCTTACGCCTCCGGAAAAAACCTTACGCTTGCGCAATCTCTTGCGTAAAAGCTACGTGAATCGCGGGATTACGCGGCTAGATTGCGCAAGTCTAACGGAAAAGTGGTGCGCTACGCCGGTCCAATAATGCGCCGATGTACGTGAATCTGGGCCTTTGTTGGGCACACAGCTTCTCCCTCTAGGTGTGTCATCAACATCTTATAAATAATAGAAATTCCTTGTTTATCTATCCCCGTTTGATCAACAAATTTTTCCCATAAGTTCATCCTCCCGCCCCCGGAGAGGTTTTGGGAGGGTGCCTACAAAATGTTGCAGTTGTTTATATCTCCAGACTTCCCATGGAGTGGACCCATATCTTTCACGTAGTTCACTTAATGAACATAGGACATTACCCCTCATGACATCCCTTAATCTCAAATAGGACGATTTAGTTCATTTTAAATATAATTTGTTATCTTTCCCCGGAGGGAAATAGTTATTTCCTGTTAAGGGCATTAAGGGGCTATTATATTGTCCCTGTAAATTCTTAATTAATTTGCCCCACGTTCTTAGTGTTTCTAAGGTAATCAAAGCCGCTTCATCCAAAGAACCTCTGAACTGCCTTGGGATCCAAATAACCTGTCCCAGTGCGGATTTACAAATTTTCTTCTCCAACTCCACCCATTTTTTTGTCGAGGGACATGAGCCCATCCATAACCCTCTGCAAAATTGCTGCTTCATGATATTTTTCAAGGTCTGGAAGGGATACCCCCCCTTCTCTTTCGATCTAGTTAATATCCAGAAAGCAATACGGTTACTTTTATTATTCCATACAAATTTCTGTATTACCGATCTGAGCGTTTGAAAATATGCCCCAGGAATATTTATCAGTCAAATTTGAAATATGTACAGAGCTTTCGGAAGGATCATCATTTTAACCATGCTTATCCGACCGAACCATGAGAGTCTATGAGCAGGGTATCCCTTCAGTTCACTTTTAATTTTATTCAGCAAAAGCATATAATTATCTTGATATAAATCTACAACAGAGTTTATTACAGGATTAAAAACCCCCACACAATCCAAGATAGTATGCGCTTGTATAGTGTGGGGATGGATGCTGCTACTCTCATTATTTCTGCAGGGGCCATCTGTGGTTCAAAGGAATTAGGGAATGGACACCCTGTGTCACCAGGAAATCCATTTTGACCAGCATGGAGTGCAGGATGGACGTGACATCACTGGGAGGAGAACGCTGTGGGATTGCTAGGATACGTGGCTAGGCTATGACGTCCATACTGCATCCAATGCAAGTCAGAGTGGATTTCCTGGTAAGAACTGATGTGGCATGGATGAGCATAAATGAGGCATAAATGAGCCATGAATGGAGATAGATGAGCCGTGGATGGGGATGGTCAAGCATGGATGGGGATTCGTACAGAAAAGGGGTAAATCCTTCCGGGGCTGAAGTGGATAAAAAAAATATTTTTTATTTAAATCAAGTAAATTTTACATATTGCATATGCATGTTTTTTACTCTACAGTATATGCAGCATAGGGGAGGCATATACATTAAAATGAAAACCTATTGTAATCCTGCACAATTTAATGATGTACAGTCGGAAAAGTAAACAACTCACAGCCCTTTTGTTTACTGGAATAACTGTATTCAGGGAATTGTCAAAACTAGAGAAAGGTATGCAAAGTAAAAAACAAACTATTGTTTCACATTTCATCACCAACTGTATATTACCCTATACTAAATATGAAATTACAGCAGGATTATGGTCATGTTGTTTATTGATAAAATGTTTGGAAAACATCTGAATGTCTGAATTACTGAAACATATCTCCAAAATAAATTTGCGATTACATTCACAATTGTTGAAATATGACAAAAACAAATTGAGCTCAAAGCAGAATTGTACATTGGCAAAACCTCTGGAATCAATATTTCTTGTGAAATATTGATTTTGACCTTTTATAAATATGTTGTTAACCAAATATAGCAGTGATGAGATAAAGGATTCATTACACCCCAGGGAGCCATTTGTTTTTGATATGCCTGGCTCTCCCAACCTACTCATTCACTGCAGAATTACGGGGGTTATTCAGTCTCCAGAGATTTATTAGAGTTCAGGGAACAATGACAGATAGTACTCAACTGTGTTGTAAAAATAAACAATAAAAGAACTGCCAGTGTCTGAACCTCAAGATGCCCACCCACCACTATGCAGGAGAAACATAAACACAGTAAAAGATCTATTCGGGATGATTTACATCAGTCAACACTGACATCTGTACACATTGCATTTCAACTTTTAAATTTTTAAGAAGGACAAAATGTAATGGCAAAGTAAAAAACCCTTTCAAATTTAGCAAAAATATTCTAATGCAAATAGGTCACAACATCATTACATCATACAAAATTAGTCCCATTCCCCACTCAGAGGCTTTGTAAAAGCTTTGCTCTTATGCCTTCCGACCTTCATATTGAGTGAGTCACACTGTTAGGCCCACCAAAGTGTATAAACTATTATTACAGAAAAAGCATCTTTAAGTACTCCCTTTTAGGCTGGGTTCACACATATGTGATTTGGATGCGGGTTTCCCCACATCGAATTTGCATGACAGGAGAGTGTGACCAGCTCTCAATGGAATGTTTTCAAAAATATTTGGGGTGATCGCGATCTGATTCAGGTGTGAATGCAGGCAAAAATTCAGACCTGATTTGCACCTAAACTGGTGAACGCGGACGCACCAGACCCTATGCTGTGAACCACAGCCACAGTATACTGTACGTAAACCCAGCTTTGGACTGAGAAAATGCCAGTTTCCTAGACCCATGTGGTGTACAGGGCCTTACAGAGCATTCAATTTACCCTCCATGGTGCTCTACAACTCTCTTTGAATTTGACTTTGTATTGCCATATGTTCACTGGCCAGTAGCTGGTCTGACATTTAACACTTGCTTGCCTGCAACTTGTAACTTTAGTAGTTATTTAGGAGTTATTTATTTTAGTAGTAATTTATTATAGTTAGTAGATTGTGTTACATTTCTGTTATGGGCAGTGTTGCTCATCTTACTTTAAAAAAGTAATTAGTTACAGTTACAAATTACTTCTCAGAAAAAGTAATTGCGTTAGTGACTCAGTTACTACATTGAAAAAGTAATTAGTTACTCAGCAAAGTAACTGACTTTTTTTTTAATATTCTACAATGCTTTGTTGAGATGATTTCCTTTCTAGAATGCAGGTGACAGGCCCTTGCCAGGGAGCAGTGAGTTAATACTCCAAGACAAAAGAATGCCAGATCCTTGAGAGAAGAAAACCAGAAACAAATGGTGATCTCGTGTATATTCCAGCCTAGGTGCATCCGTCCCACCATGTATGTGCAGCTAATAGGACTTAAAACCCTTATCCATCTGCTATATATTACATCCAAATTATAAGCTGGATTAAAATGTATGTTTGCAATATACATTCCCTTGACGTTTACAGAGTCTGTAATTTAAAATCTTATATTAGGCTTTATTAGAATGTTCTATAGTTTATTGTTTATTATTTTTTTTATCTTATATAAGCTTTATTAGATGCAACGATTTGTTAGTATGGAGACCCCCCAGGGATCTGGAATGGGGATGTCAAATTTTTCTTTGTTGTCTGATGAAGAGATGAAATCACTGACCAAAAATAACCTGCTGATCATTGGTCTGTATAGGTGTCCTGCACTTACCATGTTGACCACTAGATGTCGCTGTGTACACTGTGTTGTATAGGGAATGTTTGTTCTGTGGAACATGTTGTTCCGGCCAGAAGCAATTACTCTGCTGCCATCTAGTGGCGGTAGATGTAATTGCGGCAACGCCGCCCAAGTAATGAGAACGGCGTTACCGTGAGGAGAAGAGTAATCAGGTAGATTACTCGTTACCCTCAAAAGGGGCTGCGTTAGGTAACGGCGTTTATTTACGTTATGTTACGTTTATGTTACTTACAACACTAATTATGGGTCATTTGAGATACATAAGCTGATTGAATTACCAAAGGAATAAAGACTGTTTAATTTCCAAAATAAATTTTTGTATTGTAAAGTAAACAAAAATGTAGCTTCAATTTTCCAATGATGTGGAAAAAGACTGATTTTTTTCCAAATGGACATAGTTTGACCATTATAAAGACTGTAGGACAGTAAACTATCTCTTTATTTTGGAAAGTTTGGTGATGAATTGTGTATATTGTGATGTGCTCGATATTTTCTGGCATTTGTGAACATTGTGGTCCACGTCCAGATTTCAGCAATAATTGTTCCCTTTTTGACACTATGTAGACCTCTGCATTCCCCTATTAATGATGTAATGCCTTTTTTCACTGCTTTGCAATATTTCACACCACCGGATAAATGCAATAATTTTTTATAACTTTATTAACTTGTAATGCCGCGTACACACGGTCGTTTTTTGCGATGAAAAAAAACGTTGTTTGTTAAAACGTCATTTAAATTGATCGTGTGTGGGCAAAACGTTGTTTTTTGTCTTAAAAAAAACAACCAAAAAAAATTCCAACATGCTTGAATTTTTTGTGTCATTTTTCAAAACTTTGTTTTTTGTTTCACAAAAAGTCACCGTGTGTAGCAAAAACGTCGTTTAAAACAACGTTTTTCAACCCGCGCATGCCCAGAAGCTAGTTATGAAGCGAGCTTCAATGGAAAAGAGTGGTGAACGTAACCTCGCTTTTTGTGAAAAAAAACGATGGTGTGTATGCAACATCGTCTTTGAAAAGTGACGTTTCAAAAATGTCGTTTTTTACTTCGTTTTTTTTTCATCACAAAAAATGATCGTGTGTACGCGGCATAATACTCAAAGTATATATCAGGATGGATTTTAAGTAGACATATTTCTGACAACCCAATAAAATAACAATATGGTACTTCATACCAAAATAGCTGGTGAAAGCAAAATGGCAGACATGTCAGAATTCATACTGAAATTCTTATATCATGTGCAGGCAAAAGAGTATAATATCTTGTCACTTATTTAAGAAGTGAACAAACAGTATTTATTGAACATCACATGTCAGGCTGACACATTATTTTATAGTTTCATACAGTGCCAAACTGTCATATTACAGCATATTTTGTGTTCCAAGCCATACGTGTTTGTCATAGGATCTCTCTATAGAACCTGTGTTTATTAAAATTCACCCCTTCCTGAGCGTTTGATGTTACAAACAGATAACAAAAATGTTTTCTCTCTATACAGCTAGTTCACAGATTCTACCTGCATCTCTAGTTTTCATTTGTATAACCTGCCAAGTGCCAAGCACCCTGTCTGATGTGTGCCCCAGCAGGCAGCCATCAGCCTGCCACCAGAAGGTCAGAGTGATCTATCTTTGATCTATCTTGTCAACATCAATCCTGTCTGGTCTGTCCATTCTTGAGAGGTGCTGTAGTTCAGGCTTGGTTGCACTGTCTTCTGGGAATTGTGTTTTTATGTCCTTGCCCTCTGTATTTTTTTTCTTTCAGTTATCTGATCCATAAAAATGTTTTATTTACTTGTTTCCAAAATTTTGGATATAAAGAAACCAGGGTGTTACATTTATGTTATTACACTTTATTGTATGTTTATTAAATAAGAAATATGTTCTAATTAAAAGAGGAATACATGAAATATCAAAATGACTAAATATATAAAATTTGCAAATTGTTTTTCTTGCAATGGCGGAGAAGCTAATATTGAACTTGGGAGTTCTACAATATTTAGCAAACTCAAAATAATTTTTCTCTTTTGTGCTCTGCAGACACAAACTTAAACAATCCATGCAGGAAATATTTATTTTAGGTCAGGTTATTTCTTGATATAATGATCACAAAAAATTATAGCATAAAAAAAAACTAATATTCAAGTATATGCAAATTGACTTACAACATAAATATGTAAGGAACAATTTACACCCTAATGTCTTAAACTCTGAGTATTGGGGAACTTTATCCCTAAGTGAGACACACAGACATCACTAGGGCAACAGGAGTATGCTGTAAATGGTAAGAAAAAGCACATGTCCATCAGAACTGGACTGGTGTTTTCTAAGGTTTAATTACTATTTAAATACCCATTTGTATGTTTTTTATATTTAAGAAGGTAAAGAAATAATAATAATAATTGGAAAATGCATGTAGATCACCAGATAAAATGTGTGGGTAAATTTACAGTAGACTAGATTGAGATGAGGGGTTATGCTTGTATTTAACTTACCTGCAGCATGGATCTCTTCAAGAAATGATTTTCTAATGAATAACAAGAACGTCTCTAAGGGCTTATACACATGAGCTTCCCCTGGTAAAAGGCTTGCAGAGCTTTCAGAGAGTTGCCCAAGGGTCAAAAACATATTTTTTTAAACGTTTTAGTGGCTGAATAGAGTCGGTGGCTTGGGTGGTAATCTTGTGCATATGTGGTGGGTCTGCCCACATATCAAAAGGTTTTGCATGACAGTCTATCAGTTGGTGTACATTGGTGTACATTGTTAGTGGAGCTAGCATCCCTAAAAACTCATATGAGGTCTTAATAAACCTAAAACCCTCATCGTGCACTTCCAATCAATTTAAGTTGCTATCATGTATATGGACTGTGATCATCAGTTGGAACATATGTTGTGTTACACTATTTAATATATTCAGTAAATTTGTTGCATTTCTAGTATATTCTTTTTAGCACATATTTATAGAGTAATTAGCACTACTTCAATATTTTACACACTTTTTTATGGGTGTTGGCAACACTACAGAAGTTGGCTGCTGTTTATACGTTTAACTTTAGCACCCTTAGCAATTTGTTATTAATAACTATTGTTGAAGACGTTAGTAGCGCATTAGTACTTTATTGTTTATTCATATCATTTATAGTCACAGCAGCTAAGTAAACTCTGGCCAGAGCCTGGAAGTCAGTGTCCACTCCAACGATAGCGCAAGTCAAACACAGATTGTCAAGGTACTCTACTGACAAAAAACTGGCTGCCACCCTATGTAATAAATCTAGAAAGTTCAGGAAGATAGAGAACTCTGTGGGGGAATATAGACAACCTGTCATGGTCACTCTAATTGATTTGACTCTATCGCTGGGGAGCCCATCCGGTGTTGGTCCTTTTGGAGTTAGGTCAAGTCCACCTATAACCGTTTTACACCCCTGGTTAATCGGGGCTCCCATACAGATGGGGATTTTCATGGGGTAACGAGGAGCACAGGGAGGGGGGCCCCTTCTGTTCCTCCAAACCCTGGAGGGTGGTGGGCCCCCCACACCCAGCCATCCATACAAGTAGGATCACTACAACGAAAAAGAAAAGCAAGAGAGGAAGGAGAGGATGCGGGAGAACAAAAAAGAGTGAAACCCCAGTAGTTGCAGGAATCTATAATTTAAGTGGGACACCACTTATTGATGAGGAAATTAAAGTACTCAATAAGGGTCTTAAATTTGCCCCTACTTGTAACTTAAATACATTTCAAACCTATGTAAACCTTAAAAAATGTTTTCGGACTCTGAATATTAAAAAGTATTTTGTGAACACTCATTCTGTGAAAAATATGAATGTACCAGTCCCTCCGGGTTGTCAGCATTCTAATTTACGGAATAAATCTGTCTTCAACCCCCGGAATACTGATGGTAAACATCTTGAGGTCTTTAGCAACATGGCAGCAAACGATTTAGAATTACTGAAGGTCCGTAAAGTGAATGATCCCATTTACATCAAAAATGGTATTCAATCATTATCGGAAAGGAAGGATCTGGTCATACGCCCTGCTGACAAGGGAGGAGGATTGGTGGTACTCAGTAAGGCCTACTATAAGAATGAAATGGAGAATTTGCTCTGTGATATCAATACTTATAATATCATGACCAGGGACCCCATGCTTGAATATAAGAGTGAACTGCACTACTTAGTAGAAAGGGGTAAACATATAGGGGTGCTTGGCCCCAAGGAGGCACTGTATTTAGACCCTCTTTTTTTCCGCACTCCTATTATTTATTTTCTCCCTAAAATCCATAAAGACAGTGTTAATCCACCAGGGAGACCGATAGTGAATGGTATCGATTCAGTCTCCTCACGTTTAGGTCAATACATTGACTCCTTCCTTCAGCCGTTAGTAATCAAAACAAAAGCGTTCCTTAAGGATACCAAGCATGTCATTCAAATTTTGGAGGCCCTGACTATTCCATCTTCTTGCCTTCTAATCACGGCCGATGTTAGTTCATTATATACAATCCTCAGTCATGAGGATGCTCTGACATCTGTAAAGTGGGCATTGGAATCTTCAGGATTATCGAGAAGACACCAGAACTTTTTGATTGACAGTTTGATTTTTTGTTTATCAAAAAATTATTTTTGGTATGGTAAACAATTCTTTCGCCAAACCAGAGGAGTGGCGATGGGGGCACGCTTCGCTCCCAGCGTAGCCAACCTTTTCATGGCACACTGGAAGGAGCAGTCGGTGTTTAAAAACAAACCCCCAGAACTCATCTGCTACCAAAGATATATAGAAGATCTTATCATGATCTGGGATGGTGACAGAACCAGTTTTGTAATTTTGCATCTAAACTGAATGCGAATGACAAAAATATTGTCCTTACGTGGAATATTAGTCTGGACCATTTAATCTTTTTAGACTTGGACCTTACTAAGGAAGGGGATCAGGTTACGATGAAGACCCATTTCAAGGCCACGGACCGCAATTCTTACATCTCTACAGAGAGTTGTCACCACACAAAATGGCTATTAAATATACCAAGGTGGAAATTTGTGCGCCTAAGGCGTACTTGCACTCAAGTAAGTGATTTTGTCTCCCAGTCCCAAACCTTATCAAAGAGGTCAAGAAAAATTGGGTCATTGGGACTTTAAATGGGGCATGGACGGGTTTGTAAAGTTATTGAGGATATCAACAGTAAAGAATCTATCACAGTCCCATCAGGGAGATCTCTGTGGTCAAAAGAAATTGCTTGGTGATCAACCAAAAAAAGAAATTGAAGGAGTCAAATGTAAACTTAATATTGTCATTTGTATCATAATATATAATACAGAGCTCATGCAATCAAAGGCATAATACATGTAGTCATAACAACATTGATATAATAAATATTCAAAATCCAGGACATGACCATTAAAAGCAATCACCATAAATTGACATATATATACAGTAGACATGATTATACAATAAAATTCAGTCAGATGATGTCCCACGTCTCTTTGTCCATGGCTCTCCTCATTCATTGGTCTATCCATGGACTAAGGGGGATCTATCCCCGCTTCAACTCCGGGGGAGACATCTCATTCCAGGACCACCATCCCACTCCATATTTTGGAACGCAAGGGCTATTCCACTTTGGGCCCAACCTAAAGGTAATATACTATACAACCAAACTCGCTTATGCTGCTACTATGATCCAATCATGTAGATTGCATTGATTTACCTGTGTGTTTATCCACCCCCCCTTTCTCTCTAGCTAATTGCTATGCACCCCACTCCTGATGACTGGCTTTAAACGGCAAGAAACGCGCAGAGTCCATGCTCAGGGATGCCAAGATCAAGCTTGCCTAAATATGTGTTTTTTCATCATTTTGTTCATATCTACCAATTTTATTGTATAATCATGTCTACTGTATCTATATGTCAATTTATGGTGATTGCTTTTAATGGTCTGGATTTTGAATATTTTGAATATTTATTATATCAATGTTGTTATGACTACATGTATTATGCCTTTGATTGCATGATCTCTGTATTATATATTATGATACAAATTACAATATTAAGTTTACATTTGACTCCTTCAATTTCTTTTTTGGATTGATCACCAAGCAATTTCTTTTGACCACAGAGATCTCCCTGATGGGACTGTGATAGATTCTTTACTGTTGATATCCTCAATAACTTTACAAACCCGTCCATGTCCCATTTAAAGTCCCAATAGCCCAATTTTTCTTGTTCTCTATTAATACAGGGATGGGGGCACTGTCAAGGTGGGTTCGATTTCCAAACAGATCACTTTCTTTCTTATACACTTATCAATGAGGTTTTTGGAGAAGGGATATGATAAGAATTTGCTAGATTGGAAAATGGAGACAGTCCGTAATCTTGATAGAAGAATCCTGGTCTCCGATGTCCCTAGAACAGACCGAAAAGACCGTTCAGGCATCCGGATGATCTTGGATTATAATATACAATACCGTAAATTCGAAAGGATTGTACAGAAACATTGGCCTATCCTCAAACATGACAGAATTCTAGGTCCATTGTTACCTGACCGTCCACAGTTTGTCTACAAGAGAGCTCCCTCTCTTAGGTACAAACTGGCCCCAGGGGTTATTGACCCACCAATTAATACTGAAAATAAGATCTTTTATTTCTTGACTGGCTTCCATGCTTGTGGTGGGTGTCCAGCTTGTATGAAGGCTAAAAAGAATATAAAAAAACGGAAAGAATTTATAGCAACAGCCACTGGTAAAAGCTATAAAATTAAGGATCTCATTACCTGCCACACTATTTGAGTGGTCTATGCATTACAATGTGAATGCGGACTCCAATATGTCGGGAGGACGTCTAGACCTTTACATGTAAGGATTAGTGTTGAGCGGAATACGCCATATTCGATTTCGCGATATTGCGCGAATATATAGAAGAATATTCGCGAATATTCGCTAATATAGAATATTCGTGATATTTAATCCAAAAAAATTTTTTGCAAAATTTCGCTAATGCAAAATTTTGCTAATGCGGAATTTCGCTAATGCGAAAATGATTGCGAAATTCTCATAAACGGAGATCATTTCCTGTATTACTAAACTAATATGCACTAAACACTTGGGCCCAGATTCAGAGAGAATTGGATTCTCGTAGCGTATCAGAAATACACTACGCCGCCGTTTTTTACCTGGCTCTACGTGGAATCCAGGTAGATTTTGTCCAGTAAACGATGGCGGCGTAGTGTATTTCTCCCGTCGCAATCCATCTAGACGAGTAGGGGGCGTGAAGGACTTAAAATAGGCGCGTTCCCGCGGCGATCGAACTGCGCATGCTCCGTTCGCAAATTTCCCGCCGTGCATTGCGCGAAATCACGTCGTTACGTCATTCGTTGTTTGAGTAGCGTTGTTTACGGACATTTCTATTCCCGAACGAGTTACGCAAAAAAAAAAATAATAATTTAAATTAGACGCGGGAACGACGGCCATACTTAACCACTTAAGGACCGCCTACTGCACATTTACGTCGGCAGAATGGCACGGCTGGGCACATCAACGTATATATACGTTGGTTTTAGTACCCAGCCGTGGGTCGCGGGCGCGCGCCCGCGGCGCGCGCGCCCGCGACCCGGTCCGAAGCTCCAGGACCGGGTCCGCGGGATTCGCGGACCCGATCGCCGCTGCAGTGCGGCGATCCGTCCCTGGAGCGGAAGAACGGGGAGAGCCGTGTGTACACACGGCTTCCCCGTGCTTCTCTGTGGCCGGAGCATCGATCGCGTCATCCCTGTAATAGGGGGACGCGATCGATGATGTCACACCTACAGCCACACCCCCCTACAGTTGTAAACACACACATTAGGGCACACATTCCCTACAGCGCCACCTGTGGTTAACTCCCAAACTGCAACTGTCATTTCCACAGTAAACAATGCAATTTAAATGCATTTTTTGCTGTGAAAATGACAATTGTCCCAAAAATGTGTCAAAATTGTCCGAAGTGTCCGCCATATTGTCGCAGTCACGAAAAAAATCGCTGATCGCCGCTATTAGTAGTAAAAAATAAATAATTAATAAAAATGCAATAAAAATATCCCTTATTTTGTAAACGCTATAAATTTTGCGAAAACCAACCGATAAACGCTTATTGCGATTTTTTTTACCAAAAATATGTAGAAGAATACGTATCGGCCTAAACTGAGGAAAAAAAAAGTTATTATAGCAAAAAGTAAAAAATATTGCATTTTTTTTTAAATTGTCGCTCTATTTTTGTTTATAGCGCAAAAAATAAAAACCGCAGAGGTGATCAAATACCACCAAAAGAAAGCTCTATTTGTGGGAAAAAAAGGACGCAAATTTTGTTTGGGAGCCACGTCGCACGACCGCGCAATTGTCTGTTAAAGCGACGCAGTGCCGAATCGCAAAAACCCCTTGGGTCATTTGCCAGCATATTGGTCCGGGTCTTAAGTGGTTAATAGTGTTGAGCAGAATACGCCATATTCGCTTTCGCAATATTTCGCGAATATATAGGAGAATATTCGAGAAATATTCGTAAATTTCGAATATTCGTGATATTTCATCCAAAAAAAAAATTGCGAAATTTCGCTAACGTGAAATTTCGCAAATGCGAAATTTATTGCGAAATTCTCGACCGCGCATGCGCGCGGACAACACGCGGTCGCGAAAACGGCGATCATTTCCTGGATTCTTTGCCAGTGTATATTCGGATTGCTATTTAGTGCTGCCCTGCGAATCTACTGCTGCCCTGCGAAGCGAAGATGGTGGGGAGTAACTTTTCATCCAGTGAGGAAAAACTGCTGATTACTGTAAGTAATTTCACCACTTGTTATTTCATTATCTTTAACTGCATTTTAGACTAGTTAAAAAGTTAGGATGCAAGATCAGATATTAGTATTTCCCAAACAGTGTGTTTCCAGCGGTTGCAAAACTACAACTCCCAGCATGCCCAGGGTTGCCACCTTTTGTTCATTTCAAACCCGAACACTTCAGCGTCGCACAGCAATTTTTTGTCTTAGTTTGCATAGATGTCGCTATTAAATAACATTTCTAACCATATGAAATTAATCATAAAAGTTCCTCTTTACATCAGAGTCCACAGACTTCCCCTTTTACATCAGAGTCCACAGACTTCCCCTTTTACATCAGAGTCCACAGAGTTCTCCCTTTACATTACAGTTCACAGAGTTCTCCCTTTACATCAGTGTCCACAGAGTTCTCCCTTTACATCAGAGTCCACAGAGTTCTCCCTTTACATCAGAGTCCACAGAGTTCTCCCTTTACATCAGAGTCCACAGAGTTCTCCCTTTACATCAGAGTCCACAGACTTCCCCTTTTACATCAGGATCCACAGACTTCCCCTTTTAGATCAGTGTCCACAGAGTTCTCCCTTTACATCAGAGTCCACAGAGTTCTCCCTTTACATCAGAGTCCACAGAGTTCTCCCTTTACAACAGAGTCCACAGAGTTCTCCCTTTACATCAGTGTCCACAGAGTTCTCCCTTTACATCAGTGTCCACAGAGTTCTCCCTTTACATCAGAGTCCACACAGTTCTCCCTTTACATCAGAGTCCACAGAGTTCTACCTTTTACATTAGAGTCCACAGAGTTCTACCTTTTACATTAGAGTCCACAGAGTTCCCCTTTTACATTAGAGTCCACAGAGTTCCCCTTTTACATTAGAGTCCACAGAGTTCTCCCTTAACATTAGAGTCCACAGAGTTCCCCTTTTAAATTAGAGTCCACTGAGTTCCCCTTTTACATTAGAGTCCACAGAGTTCTCCCTTAACATCAGAGTCCACAGAGTTCTCCCTTAACATCACAGTCCACAGAGTTCTACCTTAACATCAGAGTCCACAGAGTTTTCCCTTTACATCAGAGTCCACAGAGTTCTCCCTTTTACATCAGAGTCCACAGAGTTCTCCCTTTTCATCAAAAAGTGAAAAGAAACAAACATATTATTTTTCATATGTAAAGATAGGGATTAAAAAAATAATCTATTGTACAGGGCCAGTGTAAGGCTCAAAAAATTATTATAGTGGTCAGATGAATAGCAACTCATTTCTCCCCTATACGTCTATCCTGTGATGTTACTCATATATACATAATTATGCAAATGATAATGGCTGCTATATTTATTCCAAAAAGCTGGTGACCAAAATGGCAACATATAAAATCTGTCATGTTACCACTGTCAGTGATTAATAAGGCGAGAATGCTTCCAATTATTGAATACCATACATTTACGTCATATATCCATAAGGGTTTAAACAAAAGTATTATAATATACTTTGTTCTTCATCTTGCAGAGGTTCCTGCAACATGGTTACGACCTAATGAGGTGCCAGCAGGATAAACAAAAAATCGTCCAGTCCGTATTGGAGGAATTACATGAGTTTCATGGCGGGTCACATGACCACATGGCCATTCTCAAAAAAATGGTCAGACTTGAAGAGGCGCCACATGGACCGGGTCAAACACAGATCCGCGATGAATTTCATCCAGGTAAGTTTATTGGTGACAGTCATGTAAGGTGATATGTAATTAACCTTAGGGCAGATGTTGTTAACCCAGACGCCATGTTGTGGTAACATATATCACCACCGAAGGTATTCATAGTACTGTTGAAAAAAGACATTATTCCATCAAGTTAAACCATGGAATTAAAGTGGTGGTGTGGTGGTGTTCAAGGGGAAAGGGTGTATTTTATAACTCAATTACCACAAAATTCCTGTGCTAGGCGTGGGGGTTATCATAGTAATCACGTGTACTCCATCAGGCCCTTTTTTTAACATGAGATCTTCAGAATAATACAAAGGAAACACAAACAGCTAATTTATACCATGGTGGCAGCCCAGCTCACACTCAGTCCCCTGTAGTGCCAGCAAGACCCTTTAGTATAACATTATCCCATTGGTTAACTGTCTATATAAATAAATGTGTATTCATATACAATACAGCAGAGTACACAGAATGTGCATATGTTATTAGAAATCATTTTTACATATATAAACATTGTGTTATTATAGGATCTCCTCTACCATCTGTGCGCCCCAAGCGCACAAGGCGACAGGCCGCAGAGGAGAGGAGAGGAAGAAGAGGAGGATGAAGAGGAGGATGCAGAGGAGGAGAGGGATAAGGAGCAGCCAGGGCCCTCCGACTTACCACCCCCAGCTCCTGAGGAGCTGCAACTTCCCCCCACCCAACCTCCTGGTGAATGCCATGATGCAGAAGAGGAGCAGGAGGATGACACAGCGCCTGTGATGACCATCAGTCAGGAGGGTAAATATGTGCACAACGATTAATGACATTTCAACAATAAGATGTAGATATAAAAAATACAGTATTTAATCCTAATTTTTTTTCTCTATATCCTAACAGTTTTGAAAGAGATTCAAGGAAATCCTATGTCATGGAGAGACCAATCAAAAAGTCCTGTCCAATCGGCGCAAAATAAAAAAATTGGACCTCGAGAATGAACAGCTGTTACAACAGCAGAGAAAAAATTTCAAGGAGCTGCTGAGATTTACAAGCGCTTGAAAAAATCCATGTAAATATTTAATATTTTGGTTATTAAACCTGTTATTCTTTTCAAATGTTTCCTTTCTTATTGAGATTCTTAGGTCTTTCAACACATCTAACTTCACATCTAACACATCAACATCAACAACATCTAACTTCATAATAACCTAAAAACATTTCATACTATTATTTTATTTAACACAAAATCTAATTAAAAAACAAAATACACGGACACAGACACTACTAACACAAACTAAACTGTTGAAAAATTACTATAACAAAAGCTACAATATATACATATATACATATATATATATATATATATTATATATATATTATATATATATATATAGATATAGATATAGAGAGAGAGCGAGAAAGAGAAAGAGAGTGCTGATTTGCTCTTGCAGATAGGCTAAAAGTTGCAGTAAAAAGGCCACAAACCAGGGTTTAACATAACGTTCAGTCATTTAGTCACACTTGCTGTTTGTTACGATCCGGTCTGGTAGCTTTTAGCGGATGCTGTTTGTGGATCCGCTGTGACAGAGAGGTCATGAAGCATTACTCAGCATGAGGCAGCAGCAGTAGTAGTATTCAAATATAAAGTAATTATCACACACACAACATTTACAAGCAGTAGTGGTAATAGTACTATAGACAGCATCTAAACACTTGGGCAAGACTTGACAGCAGCAGTAGTGGTAATTGCAGCATATAGTGCCAAAGAACTTGTCACATAGGTATCTGAGCACTGGCAGCAGCAGTATAGTAGTAACAGTACCCAATAAAGTGTTGTATCACTTGTGGAAGAGGTGGCAGCAGCACAGCAGCAGCATTGGTAATTGTAGCATATAGTGCCAAAGAACTTGTCACATAGGTATCTGAGCACTGGCAGCAGCAGTATAGTAGTAACAGTACACAATAAAGTGGTTTTATCACTTGTGGAAGAGGTGGCAGCAGCACAGCAGCAGCATTGGTAATTGCAGCATATAGTGCCAAAGAACTTGTCACATAGGTATCTGAGCACTGGCAGCAGCAGTATAGTAGTAACAGTACACAATAAAGTGTTGTATCACTTTGGAAGAGGTGGGCAGCAGCACAGCAGCAGCATTTGAAATTGTAGCATATAGTGTCAAAGAAACTTGTCACATAGGTATCTGAGCACTGGCAGCAGCAGTAATAGTAGTAACAGTACACAATAAAGTGTTGTATCACTTGTGGAAGAGGTGGCAGCAGCACAGCAGCAGCATTTGAAATTGTAGCATATAGTGTCAAAGAACTTGTCACACATAGGTATCTGAGCACTGGCAGCAGCAGTATAGTAGTAACAGTACACAATAAAGTGTTGTATCACTTGTGGAAGAGGTGGCAGCAGCACAGCAGCAGCATTTGAAATTGTAGCATATAGTGTCAAAGAACTTGTCACATAGGTATCTGAGCACTGGCAGCAGCAGTCTAGTAGTAACATACACAATAAAGTGTTTTTATCCCTTTGTGGAAGAGGTGGCAGCAGCACGCAGCAGCACTTGGTAATTGTAGCATATAGTGCCAAAGAACTTGTCACATAGGTATCTGAGCACTGGCAGCAGCAGTATAGTAGTAACAGTACACAATAAAGTGTTTTATCACTTGTGGAAGAGGTGGGCAGCAGCACAGCAGCAGCATTGGTAATTGTAGCATATAGTGCCAAAGAACTTGTCACATAGGTATCTGAGCACTGGCAGCAGCAGTATAGTAGTAACAGTACACAATAAAGTGTTGTGTATCACTTGTGGAAGAGGTGGCAGCAGCACAGCAGCAGCATTGGTAATTGTAGCATATAGTGCCAAAGAACTTGTCACATAGGTATCTGAGCACTGGCAGCAGCAGTATAGTATTAACAGTACACAATAAAGTGTTGTATCACTTGTGGAAGAGGTGGCAGCAGCACAGCAGCAGCATTGGTAATTGCAGCATATAGTGCCAAAGAACTTGTCACATAGGTATCTGAGCACTGGCAGCAGCAGTATAGTAGTAACAGTACACAATAAAGTTTGTATCACTTGTGGAAGAGGTGGCAGCAGCACAGCAGCAGCATTTAAAATTGTAGCATATAGTGTCAAAGAACTTGTCACATAGGTATCTGAGCACTGGCAGCAGCAGTATAGTAGTAACAGTACACAATAAAGTGTTATGTATCACTTGTGGAAGAGGTGGCAGCAGCACAGCAGAGCAGCATTTGAAATTGTAGCATATAGTGTCAAAGAACTTGTCACATAGGTATCTGAGCACTGGCAGCAGCAGTCTAGTAGTAACAGTACACAATAAAGTGTTTTATCCCTTGTGGAAGAGGTGGCAGCAGCACAGCAGCAGCATTGGTAATTGTAGCATATAGTGCCAAAGAACTTGTCACATAGGTATCTGAGCACTGGCAGGCAGCAGTATAGTATTAACAGTACACAATTAAGTGTTGTATCACTTGTGGAAGAGGTGGCAGCAGCACAGCAGCAGCATTGGTAATTGTAGCATATAGTGCCAAAGAACTTGTCACATAGGTAAGTGAGCACTAGCAGCAGCAGCAGCATAGTAGTACCAGTACACAACTAAGTGTTTTTTTTTTCACTCGTGGTCGTGGAAGAGTGTGCAGCAGCATAGGAGCAGCAGCATTGATAATTGTAGCATATAGTGCCAAAGAACTTCACACATAAGTATCTGAGCACTGGCAGAAGCAGCAGCATAGTAGTACCAGTATACACATTAAGTGTTTTTTTCTCACTCGTGGTCGTGGAAGAGGTGGCCAGCAGGGATAGCAGCAGCGTTGATAATTGTAGCATATAGTGCCAAAACTTGTCACATAGGTAAGTGAGCACTGGCACAGCAAGCAGCAGTGTAGTAGTACCAATACACAACTAAGTGTTTTTTTTCACTCGTGGTCGTGAAGAGGTGGCAGCAGCATAGGAGCAGCAGCATTGATAATTGTAGCATATAGTGCCAAAGAACTTGACACAATAAGTATATGAGCACTGGCAGCAGCAGCAGTGTAGTAGTACCAGTACACAATTAAGTGTTTTTTTTCACTCGTGGTCGTGGAAGAGGTGGCAGCAGGATAGCAGCAGCGTTGATAATTGTAGCATATAGTGCCAAAGAACTTGTCACATAGGTAAGTGAGCACTGGCAGCAGCAGCAGTGTAGTAGTACCAGTACACACAACTAAGTGTTTTTTTTTCACTCGTGGTCGTGGAAGAGGTGGCAGCAGCATAGGAGCAGCAGCATTGATAATTGTAGCATATAGTGCCAAAGAACTTGACACATAAGTATCTGACACATGGCAGAAGCAGCAGCATAGTAGTACCAGTACACAACTAAGTGTTTCTTTCACTCGTGGTCGTGGAAGAAGGTGCAGCAGCATAGGAGCAGCAGCATTGATAATTGGTAGCATATAGTGCCAAAGAACTTGACACATAAGTATCTGAGCACTGGCAGAAGCAGCAGCATAGTCGTACCAGTACACAATTAAGTGTTTTTTTCACTCGTGGTCGTGGAAGAGGTGGCAGCAGTGGATAGCAGCGCAGCGTTGATAATTGTAGCATATAGTGCCAAAGAACTTGTCACATAGGTAAGTGAGCACTGGCAGCAGCAGCAGTGTAGTAGTACCAGTACACAATAAAGTGTTTTTTTTCACTCGTGGTCGTGGAAGAGGTGGCAGCAGGATAGCAGCAGCGTTGATAATTGTAGCATATAGTGCCAAAGAACTTGTCACATAAGTATCTGAGCACTGGCAGAAGCAGCAGCATAGTAGTACCAGTACACAATTAAGTGTTTTTTTTCACTCGTGTCGTGGAAGAGGTGGCAGCAGCACCAGCAGTAGTAAAAAGTGGCAAATCTCACAGACAAAAGGTAACAGCACCAGTATGAGTATATATTCGGTACATAATCACTCTCAGCCTTTTGGCATTAGCAGTAGGAGCCCATATAGTGCCAAAATTACAAAAGCTTGAAATTGCATTAGCATGGTGATTACATTTGAAAAGCAGAATGACACAGGCCTAAGTAGCTGTGGCACCGGGTGGAGTGAGTTTTTGGGTTTGTGTTTTGCACGCCACAGGCTTTTCAAAAAAAAAAAAAAATATCCACTTCCTTCTTCCAGCAGCAGCATAAGGAAAGGAGATGCACTGTGATGTAAGGGAGAGGTGGGAACTCCACTTCTGATGGTGGGGTTTAGGATGGTGGGGTGGCCTTGGACATCGAAAGGAGTAAGGAGGGGAGGGATGCGCTGGACATATAATATTACAGAATATAACCGGCCCTTTGAGGGCAACCATAATGCTGATGCGGACCACGATGAAATTGAGTTGGACACCCCTGGTATAAAGAGATAGGAGAGGTATTGGTAACTGACAAGGGACCATTCAGCGCCCTGAAGCGACGGCGGGTGCCAGAAAGTCACCGCCGATCCAGGACTCATTCATTTGATGAATGTGAGTCTGTCCACGGAGTCTGTGGACAGACGGGACTTCTTGTCCTCTTGATCCGTGACCACCCAACCACCTGCCGCGCTGAATGTCCGCTCAGATAGTACGCTGGAGGGGGAGGCAAGACAATAACTCCAGCGCATACTGAGCGAGCTCGCGGCAGGTGTCCAATCTGGCAACCCAGTACTCCATGGGGTCGTCCGGTGCTCATACTGTCAAAAGCACTGACGGACCCCATGTAGTCTGCCACCATGTGGGCCAGCCGCTGGTGGTGATGCTGTGCTGCTGTGCTGCTGCTGCTGCTGGTACTGGGTCGCTCAGTTTGCATGAACATCCTCATCTCACCCATTAGGTCCCCTGCTCGGCTGCTGAAGTTGCTGCTGGGTGCAGCCACCTGCTGGGTGAGATGAGGGGGGAGACAACTGGAGGCCGGGACTTGCCTGCTCCAAACGGCTGACTAGGCAATTGCCCTGCAGTTCCTCCATCCGGGGCTGCCTCCGTCTGGCTGGAGGAACTGCCTACCAGTTTCCCCTTAAATCTGGGATCTACAAGGGTGGCCAGCCAAAAACTCGTCCCTCTCCTTGATGGCTTTAACCCGGGGGGTCCCTCCTGAGGCATCTCAGCATGTGGGCAGCCATGGGGAAGAGCACAGCCCGCTGTGACTCCTCATGGCTGCCTGGGTCCATGACGTCCGCTTCCTCGTCATGGAGGCGCTGCTGTTCGCGGTCAGTCATGCCAAACCCCCGGACTATCGGTGCCCCCCAACACCGGCTCTCCCTCCTGACCAGGCCCTGACTCCAGGACGCCACCAGTCACCTCCTGATCATCATCATGATCCTCCTCCTCCTCCTCGTCCTGGGCTGGTCTTGGTGGAGCAGAGTGTTGCCTCCTCCTGCTCCACCAAGGCACTCTCCCCAGCTCCGAGCAGGCGAACTAGTGCCCTGTCCAGCAGGAACACTATAGGGAGCACGTCGTTGAGGGCCGACATGCTCCCTGCTCACCATCTTGGTCGCCTGCTCAAAAGGGGCCAAACACATGGCAGACCTGGTGTATCTGCCCCCACTCCAGACTGGTGATGTACGGGAGTGTGTGTGTTTGTGATTGGCCCGCCAGTGCCTTGCTCCAGCAGGTACTCCTTCACCGCCCTTCGCTGCTCCCACAACCTCTCCAGCATGTAGAGGCTGGAGTTTCCACCGCGTCACACTGTCCACAATCAGCCTGTGAAGGGGCAGGCTGTTGTCCCGCTGCAACTTTGAACAGGGACGCGGGTAGCGTTGGGGGAGCGCCTGAAGTGGCTGGCAATCCTGCGTACCCTTAGCACTATGTCACTCAACCCGGGATAGGTGCGCAGGAACTTCTGCACCACTAGGTTGAGGACATGTGCCAGAGCAGGGCACGTGTGTCAGACTGCCAGCCTGGAGGGCGGGAGAGAGGTTGCTGCCATTGTCACAGACAACCAGACCTGCTTGGAGCCTTCGGGGTGTCAGCCACTTCTGGACCTGAGCCTGAAGTGCGCTCAGCACTTCTCGTCCAGTGTGTCTCCGTTCCCCTAAACTAACAAGCCTGGAGCACGGCCTGACAGGCGCACGTGCCCCACACTTGAATAGCTACGGGGGCGCTTGCTGGGAGGCTCAGCAGCTGCGAGACAGTGGCTTGAGGGAGAGACCAGCACTTCTCCCCTGGGACACCCCGGGGCGGCACCACAAAATCAGATGCCGCCAATCCCCCCCCGGCGCCTCGGAGGGAAACCCAATGGGCCGTGAAGCTTATGTAGCGCCCCTGCCCATGCCCTGCTGGTCCAGCCATCCATTGTCAGATGCACCCTGTTGCTGACAGCATGATCCAGCGACAGGGTTACATTCTGCACAATGTGCTGGAGTAGGGCAGGGACACCAGTCCTGCAAAGAAATGGCGGCTGGGGACACGCCATTGGGGTTGGGCCTGCTCCAACATCTGCTGAAGGGGTTGCAGGGTCCACTATATGTTAAAGGGAAGCAGATGTTGGGCAATAACCCTTGCCAGGAGCCCATTGAGGGGAACGCACACGTCGGTCTGAAGGGGGGAAGGGAGAGTGTTGCGTTCAAAGGCGTCAGAAAGAGACGCCTGGCGCCGGACGGACGGCAGTGCGGGACACCGAAGAGATGAGGTGTGATGATGTGGAGGTCTGGCTGTCGGTAGCAGTACCTTCATACTAAGGGAGCGGGGGGGGCATGACCTGCTGGTAGCCGATGAAGCTGTGGCAGGGGCTGCTGTACCCTGCACACTTGTGGTGGTGGCGCTGCTGCTAACAACCAGCACCAGACGCTTCATGTGGTCATGCTCCTGCCAGTGATTTAATCCGCAGGTGCTGGTTGAGTGCCGTGGTACCCACCCGAGCCAAACACTTCCCTCTCTTCACCTTGGCACGACAGAGCTGGCAGATGCTACTGTCGGGTTATCTGCTACCAAGGTGAAGTAGGCCCAGAGAGGTGACTTCAGCGTCGCCCTCCTGTCAGATGGGGTGACGCTGACTTCCACCTGCTGGGACTCGTGGCGCACAGGTGGAGCTGCCTGCTGCTGCTGCTGGCTGCTGCTGCTGCTGCTGCTGACACCTCCTGCTGCCATCACCAGTGGAGACCCTGACGTTGGTCTCACCTGGTGACCTGGCGCACCGTTTCCCCCAGGGTGCCTACCTTCCTCGTCGTCACTGATGCTGTGAACCGACGAGGCAGGTGGCACCCATGTTGGGTCACCCTCCTCTTCGCCCCCAGATATGTCAGACCCAGGGCTGACATGTGGGTGGTCTGAAGGAGACATCTGACATGGAGCCGCTCTAGCCTGGCTCCGATGATTCCCCTCACAGACGCATGGGTCTGACTAGGTGCTGGTGTTTCCTGCAGAAAACCACCAGCACCACCATGAGGAGGGATTCTCTGGGCTACTGACAGCCAGTTACCCCATCCTCCTCCTCCTCCCCATTAACCCTTCAAAAGGTCCTGACCATCAGCACATAAATCAATGTCTGCATGATCGAGGGCCTCCCCCCAAGATATTCCATGTCACTTTCACCATCAAACAGCATGAGGCTGGACTCGCTGGGGCTGGGTACTAAAGGCACCGGTGTACTGATGGTGGTGGTGCTACTTGGTGATGACTGAGTGGCACTGCTGTGCCCCATGTACTCCACCACTGCTGGAGCCTGTGAAGGCAATATCGGGCGGCTGCCCGAAAGTAAAAAAACTCCCGGATGAGGCGGACTCCCCTTCCACCCGATCCTCTACCAGTATTAGGGGCGCGAGAGGTACCCCGTGCTGGCAAGCGACCCAGCCACTGGGGAGTAACTCCCCTACCCCTGCTGCCACGACCACGAGATGCTGCTCATGCTGATATGGGGGGGTGGGGTAAACTTTATTGGGGGGGGGGGTAAATGTGATAATAGAAAAAACAGGCGCGCAGACAAACAACTAGTAGCTATGCCACTAAACAACAATTAAACGAAAGGTAAATTTTTTTAAATTTTTTTTTTTTTTTAAACTAACTAACTGAGACAGACAGACTACAGACAAAAAACTGACTGGGCAACGAATAAGAGCAATAAAGAAACTAATATAGATAGAACAGTGACTCTGCTAAACACAGCAGAGCCAGAGATCTGAATAAACTAAAAATATAACTTTTTTTTTTTTTTTTTTTTATAAAACAGATAACTATCTAACTAAATAAACACACAACTAAAACTAAGCTAGCTAGCTTACAGAGGTGTACAAGTACACTCAAACCTATCTATCTAACACTAAATGAAACTGGAACACAAACACACAAATATAGTAGCTTTAAAAAAAGCTGTTTGGTCTCTTCTTGCTTTTAAAAAAGCAGTTTAGAAATATATAAGCACTAGCAGCTGCTAATACTCAAATGAACTGAACACTGAACAGGAGCACAGAACTGAAAGGCACTGCAATGCTGATGCAATAAAACACAGAGCCAGAAAAACACTTCTCCCTCTATATCCACCTTGTGAATCTGCAATGAGCACATGCTGGCACTTAGTTATATAAAATGGTCGTGAGGCAGCATCTTACTTGGTTGATGTGGAGGTTGCTAACCTCTGACACCTGTGAAAAGGGAACTCTGATTGGCTGTGATGTGAATGAAGGGCGGGGAAAAAAATCGCGCGATATTGCTATTTAGCCGAATATTCGCATTGCGAATATCGGCAGCATAAAAGGATCACATGCGCTACTCGGCCCAGGGTCCCTCTCCATATCATACCACCATTGCTTTTACACGTCGATGGAGATCACTAGCATGTGATCTGTGTTAAAAAAAATTTGAGAAAAATCCGAATATTCGACATTGCGAATATTCGGCACAATATTCGAGATATTGCGCGATTTCTCGAATATGCAATATTCGAGCCGAATATTCGCAATTCGAATATTCGTGAGCAACACTAGTGGTTAACATGGGCTACGCACCGTTAGACCAGCAAAAAGCTGGTCTAACAGTACGTAAAATAAAACAGACGTAAGCGATTGCGAAGACCGCTCGTATCTTCGTGGATCGCCGTAAAAACACATTTGCATATCCCGACGCATGAAAACGACGCGAACTCCTCCCAGCGGCCGCAAAAATATCGCAGCGTAGATCCGAAGGCTTACGAAGACGTAAGCCTCTCGGATCGAAGCCCGAAGCCGCCGTATCATGGTTTGAGGATTCAAACTAGTGATACGGCGCGCAAAATTTGAAATTACTCCTGTCTAACACCAGTTAGACAGGCGTATTTGCTTTATGAATCTGGGCCTAACTCTACACTAACTCTACTTAAAAGAAATGAGAATAAGGGGGCAAAAGAAGGGCGGAGAAGATAATCGCGCAATATTCCTATTGCGCGATTATCTTCTCCGCCCTTCTTTTGCATCAGAGCCAATCAGAATAACTCGAATATTCGGCAAAAGGAATATCGCGCAATATTCCTTTTGCCGAATATTGGAGTTATTCTGATTGGCTCTGATGCAAAAGAAGGGCGGAGAAGATAATCGCGCAATATTCCGTTTGCCGAATATTCGAGTTATTCTGATTGGCTCTGATGCAAAAGAAGGGCGCATCAGAGCCAATCAGAATAACTTGAATATTCAGCAAAAGGAATATTGCGCAATTATCTTCTCCGCCCTTCTTTTGCATCAGAGCCAATCAGAATAACTTGAATATTCGGCAAAAGGAATATCGCGCAATATTCCTTTTGCCGAATATTCGAGTTATTCTGATTGGCTCTGATGCAAAAGAAGGGCCGAGTAGCTGATGCGATTCTTTTATGTTGCCGAAAATTCGCAATGCGAATTTTCGGCAACATAAAAGAATCGCATCAGCTACTCGGCCCATGGTCTCTCTCTAATCATACCAGCAATGCTTTTAGACGTCGATGGAGATCACTAGGATGTGATCTGTTTTCAAAAATAAATTTGAAAAAATACGAATATTCGCCATAGCGAATATTCGCCGCAATATTCGAGTTATTCGCGAATACTCGAATATGCAATATTCGTAGCGAATATTCGCAATGCGAATATTCGTGAGCAACACTAGTAAGGATTGGTGAACATGTTACCAATATCAAAAAGGGACTTGTTACACATAATGTATCCAAGCACTTCAGGCTCTTCCATAACCGTAATCCTGCTGGGTTACAGTTCTGGGCAATTGAGAAAGTAGTGAATCATTGGCGAGGTGGTAATTTCATTAGACATCTCAGCCAACGAGAATCTTTTTGGGTGTATGAGCTAAAAGTGGGAGTACCATTGGGGTTGAACGTTGAGTTCGACCATCAATTGTTTTATCGCTGATCGTTATTTTATTCTTCTTCTGCCTACGTATAGGTAATTGTTTTATTTTATTTTATTGTAAACAGGTTGGGTGGCTGTGCTGATGTCTCTTTATTTTTATTTTCCATTTTATTTTTATTGTTATTTTCTATTTTTCATCTTGAGCTGCCTCCAGGGGAGGGAGGCCCCTTTTTGTAGTCATTTGGCCCCCTTATTTTAGGTGGTACTATATGTAATACGTATAAGATCAATTAAGATCAGTTTAATGCACCAACTATACTGGTCATCACTTGTTGTGCCCTTGATTTGATTTGATTCGTTTTTGACTAGGGATGAGCCGAACACCCCTGGGTTCGCTTCGCACCAGAACCTGCAAACAGACCAAAAGTTAATGTGAACTTTGGAACCCTGTTAAAGTCTATGGGACTCGAACGTTTGAAATCTAAAGTACTCATTTTAAAGGCTAATATGCAAGTTATTGTCCTAAAAAGTGTTTGGGGACCTGGGTCCTGCCCCAGGGGACATGTATCAATGCAAAAAAAGTTTTAAAAAATGCCAGTTTTTTCAGGAGCAGTGATTTTATTAATGCTTAAAGTGAAACAGTACAATTGAAATATTCCTTTAAATTTCATACCTAGGGGGGTTTATAGCATGCCTGTAAAGTAGCGCTTGTTTCCTGTGCTTAGAACTGTCCCTGCACAAAATGTAATTTCTGAAGAAAAAAAGACATTCAAAAACACTCGTGGCTATAATGAATTGTCGGATACCAGCAATACAGAGAAAAGTCATTCATAAAAAAAGAATGCGTGGGGGTCCCCCCAAATATCCATTCCAGGCCCCTCAGGTCTGGTATGGATTTTAAGGGGAACTCCACCCCAATTTTTTTTTAAAATGCTGTGGACCCCCACACATTTTTTTTGTCTGTATTGTCGGGAGCCGACAATTCATTATAGCCGCCAGTGATTTTAAATTACTTTTTTTCCTTCAGAAATTACACTTTGTGCAGGGAAAGTTCTAAGCATGGGAAACAAGCGCTACTTTACAGGCATACTATACACCCCCCCCCCCAGGTACGAATTTTAAAGGAATAATTCACTTTTATTGTTTCACTTAATCACTGCTGCCAAAAAAATGCAGTTTTAAAAAAAAAAAATTGCATTGATGTCCCCTGGGGCAGGATCCAGGTCCCCAAACACTTTTTATTACAATAACTTGCATATTAGCCTTTAAAATCAGCACTTTAGATTTCAAACTTTCGAGTCCCATAGACTTTAACAGGGTTCCAAAGTTCACACAAACTTGCCGCGAACACCCCAAATAGTTCGCTGTTCGGCGAACAGGCAATGTTCGAGTCGAACATGAGTTCTACTGGAACTCAAATGTCATCCCTATTTTTGACTATCATTATACTTATAGTCATTTGGGATATTGCTGTCCTGGTATGTATTTTATTTTATTTTTATATCCAATTTTTCAATTTCTTAGCCTATCGAACGGTACCTCGTATCAGCAGGTTTTGATGTTGCTGTGGTACTGTTTGTGCTCCCTCCTTAGAGTCTTCTTTATAAATTATATTGGGCTTCAGTCTGCTACACTCCTTGATACGTCAGGCAGCAAGGGGTTACGTTCTTCGGTATTTTGTTTGCTTTCCATCTGGCCTCTTTTTGTTATTATTGTTTCCCTGCACTAGGTTGATGGGAGTGTTTTGTACTACGTTCCTCTCTGCGACTGATGGGTCAGGTGACCACATGTCTGTGTGGTGACGCGAGCACTATGTTGCCACCTATGATGGGCGGTATGAGACACACATATGCTTCTGTTTCCCACCCCCCTCGATGACGGCGAATCATGTGACCACTTCTGGTCATGTGTTGTATGGATGACGCCGCCGTCTATGACGAGTATCAACAGAGATTGTCGATACAATTAACTTCCCTAATCGTCCGGCATGGATTGTACGTTTTTTGGATTAAGGTTAGTGGTGATCGATTGATGTGGATTGCAGGTTTTTGATTAAAAGTTAATGTTGTTAGTTACCGATAGTTTTAACCCTTTTGTATACCTGTTTTTGTTGACATATTTACAAATGACATCTCTATGTCCTTTTTGCACTGACTTTGAAGTTGATGTGCTGCTGTCTATCTAGGTCAGGACTGTGTGTTTGCTGTGTTGCCTTAGTAATCATATCACTGCATGCGTGATTGATTACATTACTCAGGGATGGGCTGATCTCCAGCTGGGAATGGGCGGGATTTTAAATTGGATGAACCAGGAATTGCTGCTATAAATCAAACACTGACACATTAGCCCCTTTATCCGCTGAAGAAGTCCTGTACCTTGGGCGATACTTGTGCGGGGGGCTTTCATTGATGTCAGGAAAGCCACCCACCTGTTTTTTTTTTTTTTTTTATCTTTGTACGCTTACATTCTATGCACTAGGACATAGTGCTTTATTTGTGAGTAACTTTCTTTTAAATACATTTATATTGCTTTTTGATCAAATGGAGAGCACTATGTGTTTCCTTTATACTTTTCCATATTCCATTCGTGAGTTTGTCTGGTGACCATCCATCATCTGACGACCCTGGAGGAAAGGATTTTATGAGGAGAAATCATTTCACCATTACCCCTTTCTAAGGGACAGTGTGATTGACCTGCTGTTCACACAGAGGTCCATATGTTCAGGTGAGCGGTTTGCACTTCTGGTGGAGGAAACATGTTTGCTGTGTTCTATGGTGATTGACCCGAGCACCCCATTTGACCATCCAAGAGGCCTCATAATCCCTGTGGCTCTTCCACTTTGATTCTTTGGACTTTATGTTATGTATTTATTTTCTTTTTGTGTTTAGTGCTGCACTGCTTTTTTACATGTACTCTATTTAAGGATTCTATTGACCTTCAGTGTACAGCTGCTTTGATTATTGTTTAAGTTTTTGCGCTGTCTGTTCCTTTTTTCTTTATTAGGTCAAGTCCACAGCCTGGCCACTTTTATCCTCTATGGATTTTACCCAGTCCCTTACCTACTGAAGGGCACAGGCCCAACTTTAGAAATAAAGAGCTCACCATATTGATTGTTTAGTTTGCTTTTGTGTTTCCCACATGCAGCTTCTATTGGAGGTTTAAGCTCATGTCTTCTTCATCCTTTCAAAGGGCCTAAACACTCTTTAACTTCTCCCTCATGTACTCCATAAGAACTTTAATGCTATGCTGTCAAGATGTGTAATTCCTGACCAATATACAGTATGTTCATTGTTTAACGATTTATCATATGTTATGTTCCATTGTGAATTACGCCCAGGAAACAACATGTTGGATTAATGTTGTGATATCACCTTGTATATTCAATAAAAAAAAATGCAACCTCAAATTAGGTGTCAAAACACTCTAAATAATACATTCAGTAGATCAAAAAGGAGCAAAGACAGATATGCTTATTGTTAGGGTTTACATACAATTTAATCCTGTCAAGGCTGTTATTGTTTTATTTTATATATAAAATCTGAAAGGAATGAAGGAGAGAGCACACCACTCCAGGTGAGTGTAATCAGCCTAATGGACTCCAGCCCCAGTTTGCTTCTGTGATGTATGTAATCCAAACAAAAATGGCTGCACACCACGGTTAGTCCTTCAACCATTTATTGTGCAATCTTCAAGTACAAAAACCACAGCCAGGACACAAAGAAGCTGTTGCTAGTTGATGAGTTTCACACCAACTTTGGGCTTAATAATTACCAATGTTTAACCCCAAAGTTTGTGTGAAAAGCATCAACTAGCTACAGCTTTGTGTCCTTGCTGTGGTTTTTGTACTTGAAAATTGCACAATAAATGGTGCAAGGACTAGCCATGATCTGCAGCCATTCTTGTCTGGTTTATATATAATCTGAAAGCAATTTTTTATCAAGCATGATCTTTCAGGAAATAATTCACTAACTTTAATTTGAGTGCACACAAATGTGATGTTACTTATTGTTTTGGTAACATTTAAATATAAGATAACTTCAAGTAAATAGATACCTAATATGTCAAGCCTTAGGCTCCAATGCACACTGAAGCTGATAAACTGATAAACTGTAGTTTATTGGCGTTTTGGCTTTTTTTTTTTTTAAAGCCCATAAACCAAACTCTATGTTAGCCTACGTGCCAATGGGCGTTTTTTTAGTGTTAATGAGCTTTGGAGTTTATTGGCTTTTTTTCTGAACGGCCAAAATTGCTGTTTTTCGGCGGGAAAAAACACTAAAATTGAAAAAAAAAGTAAAGAAAAAAAAAAAAGCTACACTGAAAAACGCTGATTAAAGCTATTGCAAAAATGTTAAAACACTTTGAAAGGCTCCCTGCAAAGCTACTGCCATTTTTTATAGCTTTTTTTTTAGCTTCAGTGTTCATGGAGCCTTAAAATTGTGTGTGCTTATGAATCATACAAAGTGTTTCATAGAAAAAGGATAGGACTTAAAAAGGCAACTCAAACAAGGTTGAAATATAATAAAACATGCATTTATTGGTATGTATTAAAATTTCATATTTAAATTACATACAAACATGGTAAAAGATAATAAACAGTTGATGTGACATGTAAAATATATATATGAAACTACCACGTCTCCCCTCTGATCTGACGCTTTTTTGGAAGAAGTCAATCCTTTCTTGAGGGGTATATTGAGGGAGGTTCACATACTTTTAATATTCTATGAAAAACATTACATTCATTTATTAACACATAAACTCTATGTTGCATCACAATGACCACCTACAATGCCCAATGATCAGCTATATATACAACTGTATACTGTAGATAATTTTATATTGTATATACCCCTGAAGAAGTGATTGACTTCTTCCTGAAAAACATCGGGTCAGAGTTGTTGTTTCATATATGTAATTTACATGTCACATCGGCCATTTACCTTTTACCATGTTTGTATGTACTTTCAATTTGAAATTGTAATACATACAAATACATGTATATTTTATGTTATTTTGAACCTTGACTGAGTTGCCTTTAAAGTCCTGCTCATTTCTGGGGGATTCCTTTTTATTTATCTTTTATTTGCTATGTTGGCAACACTTAAAGTGCCTTAAAAGGTATTCATA
The DNA here is from genome assembly GCA_029574335.1 of Rana kukunoris. Classification (NCBI taxonomy): domain Eukaryota; kingdom Metazoa; phylum Chordata; class Amphibia; order Anura; family Ranidae; genus Rana; species Rana kukunoris. The sequence goes on from CM056052.1 coordinate 290,047,486, forward strand.
CCCCTTTGAACTTTTACACATTGTGTCATGTTACAACCAACAATGTAAATGTATTTTATTGTATACATATGTGTATAAGTGTATCATTATACCCAAATGTATTTGACATTATTTATTTATGATTATTCCACAGGTGATCCTTAAGGTCATCTCCCCCTATGGATATTCGATCCAATATGAGTTCTTTTTTGGGGGTTTCCTTTTTAACAATTATAGTCATTGCAATAATTCTTAATATTACCCATTATTCAATTGTGTTATTATACTGTGTTTTGTATACATTTTTCCTTTTTATTGCCTGTTGTCATTTAAAAATGTCATTAGGCCTTTAGAAGGAGTTGACTGCTCAGAGAGCGTAGCCTTGACTTTCCTCCACTCGTAACAATTTCCTCAGTGACGTCACTGCCGTGGGATGATCCACGCAACCAGAGTGCGACTTCCTAACCCCTTGAGGCTCCAGAAATCGCCTCCTTGTCTCCCACACTGTCTCCCACACCGAGCGATTGGATATCATCAAGCACATCGATGACACACACCATGACTGCCGCCTGGATTACAGCCCAGAGATCCATTTACAGATGAGCCCTAATTTATCTTTTATCTTGTACGTGTTTTTAATCCTGCCTATGTATTAAACTTTTGGGATACTACATTTAATTGGCGCATCCCTCTCGCACTCTCTTGCTTTCTTTGATTCACACAGAGCCTTCACAACTCTGAGGACAGCAGCCACAGGTGGTCCCTTACCTACCTATCCAGTACATTATATATCACAGCCCAGTAATCCTTAAGGACTGCCTCCTATTCCACATCATTGTGTCTGTTAAGAGACATTTGTCTTTATATTTTGCTGGATTATGTTTAAATAAAATTTGCCAGTTCTTTTCTCCCTAATATTGTCAAATAGCCGATGACAGTTTTTTTGCCAAATCCCAGCCAATGTGGTAAATTACCACATTAAATAATGCAGTAATTACCGCTAAATAGAACAAATACCGCATTCCGTATTTAATGTTAAATTCTTAGTGAATTGAACTTTCACAACTGATTTACCACATGCTGTATCTTACTGCATTTTCTGGCCGTTGTTTAACTCTTAGTGAAATGACCCCTTTGTGCCTTAAAGCGGAGCTCCACCAAAAAGGGGAAGCTCCGCTTGTCTGCTTCCTCCCCCCTCTGCTGCCACATTTGGCACCTTTTGGGGGGAGCTGGTAACTGTTTTTTGTTGCAAAGTACGATTGATAGGTGCAGAGGAGTCAATCCAGATCAGACGTTGTGTAGTAACAGGACCTGGCTTCTTTATTGGAACATAACCAAACAGGCAAAGATGTCACTGCACATGGTAAGAAGAACACATAGACAGGAAAAGTAAACCAACAAGTACATCACTGTGGAAAGGAAATACAACACATCATAGAAAATATATATCATAGCATATCATTGAGCATTAGCCACATCTTGTGTCCTTTTTATAAACTGCATTCAATACAATAGGCTAAGCTAAAGGTTTGTTGTATCTCCAACACCCCTTCTCAACAACTAAGGCTTAGTCTGTTAAACCTTCTTCTTTGTGAGCCTTGAATGTCTTTCAGCGGTCAGGGGCTCTGTAAGGATATCTGCTGTCATATCCTCGATCGGGTAATAAATTAACTCAAGAAGACCTTGCTCTTGAAGATCCCTAAAAAAATGAAACTTCACATCAATGTGCTTGGTTCTTGAATTAACTCCTTCCGTATGTGCAAGTATAATGCATCCTTGATTGTCCTCATAGATTTCTGTTGGTCCCAACTGTGGTTGACCCAAATCTGTTAATAGCTGTCTCAGCCATATAACTTCTTTGCTTGCCTGCGCTTGCAGCAATGTATTCTGCTTCAGTAGACGACAGTGAAACAGAGAGTTGATTTTTACTAGTCCAACTGATGGCGCCTCCTGACTGGAAAAATAAGTAGCCACTGGTAGATTTTCTGTCACTGATGTCTCCTGCCCAGTCAGCATCCACATATCCTGTTAAGGAGCTTGCATCGCTTGCTGGTAACTTGAGCTTGTAGTGCGAAGTCCCTTTAAGATAGTGAATGATTCATTTTATAGCATTCCAGTCCTTTTGACTTGGCGTTGAAACCTTTCTGCATAGGATTTCAACTGTTGCTGCAATGTCCGGCCTTGTAGCAGTGGTAAGGTACAGCAATTTCCCTATTGCTTTCCTGTATTGAGTACTAGTAGGTAATGGGTTATCTTGACAATAAATCTCCTTTAGGTAGTTGGTTTCCATGGGAGATTTCACTGGTTTGGCGTCTTCCATTCCAAAAGTTTCAATTATTTCTTGTATTTTGTGTCTTTGATTCAGAAGGAAGATGCCATCTTCCTCTCTCTCGATCTGGATTCCGAGGTATTTTTTTATGTTGCCGAGGTCTTTGGTGTCAAAGTGCTGATTTAGTTTTTCCAGTATTTCTGCTTCATCCCCTTCTTGCTCAAATCAAATCAGGATATTATCCATAAATAAGTATATAGACCCACCTGTTTTCCAATCTCTTTGTGTATAAGCAGGGGTCTGCTTTACTCCTTTGAAAGTTTTGATGTGTAAGCACTTCATTTATTTTTATATTCCACACACTGGCTGCTTGCTTTAGGCCATATATACTCCTGCAAAGTTTGCATACTAGGTCTGACCTTCGTTCATCTTTGAATCCTGGCGGCTGTTCCATGTAGATTTCTTCTGTTAAATTGCCATGTAGAAACACGGTTTTCACATCAAAATGTTTCACTTGCATCTTCCTTGTGACTGCTACTGTCAGTAAAGTCCCTATTGTAGTGTGCTTCACTACTGGTGCAAACGTCTCATCATAGTCCTCTCCGTATTTTTGAGAATAGCCTTTGGCTACCAGTCTTGCTTTGTATCGTTCAATTGTGCCATCTGCATTGTATTTCACTTAAAAAGTCCATTTACAGCCGATGGCTTTCCTTCCAGGTGGTAGTTCTGTAAGTGTCCATGTTTTAGTGTCATACATGGATTTTATCTCTTCCTCAGCAGCCTTTATCCATTTAGTTGCTTCTTGTTCTGAAAGTTGAGATATGTCTTCCCAGTTTACAGGTTTGTTGATACTGGCAGTACTTGCTTTGTATGAGAGATGTATAGGTGGTTTACCTTTACCTTTGTTTTCTCTTGTTGACCGTCTCGTTTTTGTGTCTGAGCCTTCTTGTATCTGCTCTTCAGTACTGGTTGAGTCTACACTCACTTCAACTGTTTGTTCGGAAGTTACAGAGATGGGCTGGTCAATGTCAGTTTTTCTTCTAGTCTTGCTTCTACTGTTGTCATTACATTGTCTGTTAAATCTTGAACACAAGTTATGTTGTTGTTAATGGTAACCTTGGCTGTTTTGGGATTTAGGATTCTGTAACCCTTGACATTGTCACTGTATCCAACGAAGATACCTTCAAACGCTCTGTTTTGGAGTTTGGTGCGTTTTTCCTCAGGTATGTAGATGAATGCTTTGCATCCAAAAACTCTTAGTTGTTTTACACTTGGCTTCTCATTGTGCCATAGTTCATATGGGGTTTTCTCTACTGTTCTGGAAAGAAGTCTGTTCTGCTAATATGTAGCTGTCATGGCTGCCTCACCTCAGTATTTTTGTGGTAGTCGAGAGTCTGTCAGCATACATCTGATCATTTTGGTCAGAGTTCTATTCTTTCTTTCAGCTACTCCATTTTGTTCTGGTGTATACGGGACTGTCTTTTTATGTTCCATTCCATGCCTTTTTAAGTACTCTTGTATCTTACCGCCTGTGAATTCACCTCCATTATCGTTCCGAAGTATGAGAGGCTTCCTCTGAAACTTGTTACTTGTCTTTGTTATATAGACTTGTAATTTTTCGAAAACGTCACTCTTGTGTTGCATTAGGTAGATGACTGTATATCTTGTTACTTGTCTTTGTTATATAGACTTGTAATTTGTCGAAAACGTCACTCTTGTGTTGCATTAGGTAGGTGACTGTATATCTTGAGTAGTCATCTATGAAAATCACTATGTACCTGTTGCCTCCATGTGTTGGTGGGTTTAAGGGACTACACACGTCACTGTAAACTAAGTCAAGTGGTCTTGAGGCTCTCTTCTGACTGACTTTGGGAAGTGTTGCTCTTGTAGCTTTGGATTTAATGCAACATTCACATTTAACAGTGACTGGACAAGGGGATACTATTAGATCCCTTGTCAGATTCCTCCTCTGTAGTTCCTGTATGCATTCTGGGGGTTCTGTGACCTAGACGTCTGTGCCGTATATGTATACAGTCATTGTGCTTGTGTGTACATAGTCTCACCTTTTCCTTCACTGCGTCGAGATGATATAAATGATCATTTAGCTTGGCGCTTGCTACTGTCTGTTTGCCGTTTAGAATGGAACACTTGTTACCTTGGAAATTCACAGTGAATCCTCTGGCTGTTAGACGCTTCACAGATAAAAGTCCTCCTTCTAGATTAGGAACATAAAGCACATCTTTCACTGGTATGGTTAAATTGTGTCCTGCATCATCAGGGCATACAAAGGTTCCATGCCCACATCCTTCTGCATGTATTGTGCTTCTATCTGCAAGGTAAATAGTTTCTTTGTTGTCCAGTCTTGGCATTTATTGTTGCCTGTCGCTTTAAATGTGGCATTCCAGTTGCCTTCCCTTGGGTCATTGATTGTGGTTTTGACCTTTTGTTTAGCATAAGAGGGATGTTGTCTCATTTGCTCTGCTTTCCATATAGTACAGTCTTTCTTTATATGTCCCTGTTTTTGGCATCTGAAACACACTCTGGTTTCTTTCCTGTGTAATCTTGCGTCGGTTTCTGTGGAGTCATGCACTAATTCCTTTCTTCTCTGATTCTCATGTATGAGCCTGGTTTTACACATGCTACCGTCAGATCTGTCTCAGGTCGTGTCTCCAGTGCATTGATTAGTGCAGTGTATGTATCGGGCAAACTGCATAACAACATGACTGCAATGTGACTGTCTGTTATATTCTCCCCGCTTGATCTGAGTTGCGCAATCACTTCCAGCATTGTGTTTGTATGCTCCTGCATGTCCTGTTCTCTGCCAAGTCTCATTTTGTAAAGTTTGCGCAGCATAAACAGCTTGTTGTTTAAACTGGATCTTTCATGCAGTCTTTTCAGTACATCCCACATGCCTTTTGCTGTGTCCTCATTGCGTATATGAATGGGCTGATCATCCTCCACTAGTAAGCTTATGGTGGCCCATGCTTGTCTATTTTTCTTGTCCCAGTCCTGATTATTATCATGCGGCCTCTCTGTAGTGGTAACCTCCCACAAGTCATCTCTGGATAATAGCATTTCCACTTTAAACTTCCATAGCTGATAATTGTCATTGTTCAGCTTGGCCTCTGAGAGTTTAAGCTCTGAGTTTTCAGCCATTTTATCCCTCCTTTATATATAAACAGTCTTACTTGTCTATAGGAGATGTCACTGGAAAGCTTCCTTATGTTGATCTCCGCATCAGCCAAACTGTCTTCCGATCGAGGCTTTTTTCTGCTTGGGCCACACCTGGTCATAAGACTTTATCCGGACACTGGGCCCATAACCTGTTGCAAAGTACGATTGATAGGTGTAGCGGAGTCAATTCAGATCAGACGTTGTGTAGTAACAGGAACTGGCTTCTTTATTAAAATAATTTATTTAAAAGAATCCAACAAGGACATCACTGTGGATAGGAAATACAACACATCATAGAAAATATATAGCATAGCATATCATTGAGCATTAGCGACATCTTGCGCAGCACAATTCGCCCATGCACAGTAGGAAATCCACTGCAAAGCGACAAGGCTTCACTGCCAGCTTCCCTTAGCTACGACTCGGGTGAGGACCCCCGCTTGATGCCTGGGCAGGTAAGTGCCCTAACAGTAAAAGTCAGCAACTACAGTATTTGTAGTTGCTGACTTAATTTTTTTTTTGTTTGAGTGGGGCCGGAACTTCTCTTTAAGGTAGAGTAGGCTTGCTCCAGGCAAACTTGCCCTTAATTTATCCATTGCTATATATTATCTAACTCTCAAGGACCTATAATACAGAGGAGCCTTGTTGTATGCACTGCGGCTATATTTGCAAATGTGTGCTAAACCCTCTGTTTCTAACAGGAATTGTTAGATGGAGGCAATTAGTTTTTTTGCAAGTTAGCTGTAGGTGTGCTGGGAAATTTTTGTCTGTTTGTGATATGCAGACAGAATGTAACCATTTGTTTTACCGTGTGCCTTGCTGAATGTATATGCATTTTGTTTACCGTATTTTTTATTTTAGCTGTAAACAAATAGAAAAAAAATGGTTTAAACAATGACATTAATTATTATACTTGATGGCTTACATATATTTTTCATTGACCTGTAATTGGCCTGTAATCATATGTGTATGATCACCAAAATATGAAGAAAACATAGATAAAACATGATCTGTACTTTGCCAGATAAGTTCCCTAAGCAACTTTGTAACAACAAATATATATAAATAAATAAATACAATTATTTGACACAGAAAACCAGTGACTAATAATTATGTGCTGCATTTCCCTCTGAGATGATTTTGTAGAAGCCTCATAATATGTTGCATTTGCAAGGATTAATGACTATTATAATGGCAAATAGATGTTTGGAGCTCAGTAATGTTCCTTCACAAGGTAACATGGGGTTTCTAGTCCCTTGGAGACTATAATTGGTGGCATTAATGCAGATTTTAATTACATTTCCTGGAAAAAAATGAATTGGGATAAAACAAAGAGAAATGATCATCTTTCTGTATATTTTTCAATTGTTTCTTGCAGTAGGAATGTGCTTTAAAAAAGCTATTAAACAATTCCCGTTGATACCCTAGATTAATATTTGTTTTGCAACAGGCATTCAGTTTTTTGTTGCTTTCCCCTAACATAAAATAAATGAAATATTTATTTTACAGTAGCATGTGTTGGTGCTTTGAGTTTTGAATTCCTTTTTAAGTTATCTTGCTTTTATAGGGAATGTTTACTATGTTGACATATGTAGCGAAGGATCTGAATTATATTGGTGGAACAGCTGGAGTGGTTTGGATGAGTAGGTCTTTTGGTTCTAATTTTTATTTTATTTTTGTTGTGGATTCCTACTTGAAATACCTATAACAAATAGGCTACTTTATAATACAATAAGTGTAAACCCAGGAGTCCAATAATTCAAAGGGGTTGATTTACTAAATGAGTTGAGGCAGTACACATGGCAAAGAAACGTTAGTAAATTAAGTTGTGATCACTTTGCATAGTTAATGGTTTGCTAGCAACAGTACTGATTAAAAAATAAATAAAAAATCCCTACATAGGATTGAGTAAGTTGCGATTTATATTCTTATTTTTAAAATTTCTAACTCTGCCCGTCCAAAGAATTCCTGCAGCAGGAGGTTACAAAGATTCAGTAAGACACGGCAATATGAAAATTGTATTTTAGGAAAGGGGGTATCTTCATAGAGACCTAAAGAGGAGGTTCAGTCTGGGCAAAAAAAAAAAAAAATGTCAGCAGCTACAAATAATGTAGCGGCTGACTTTTAATATAAGGACACTTACCTTTCCAGGAATCCAGTGCTGTCCTCACCTAGGCTAGTTTTTCATTAGTCTTTGGGTTCTCAGCACTGGCATCCTAACTGTGGGCAGCCCCTATGCAGCCTACGGCTTCACAGCTGGTTGCCCATGCACCAGCCATGCTGTGCTATGTGAAGAGTCCACAGCATTCTGGGACCTGTGATGTGTCCCAGAAGACTGTGGGTGAAGGATGACTTTTGCTTGGATCACCTCAACAATCCAAGAACTGGTGGAGAACTGGTTTAAGAATGGTTGTCTGTACATCTCTATAAGTATAGCTATATTTTTTAAAAAGCAAAATCTTTGGGCCCCAGGAGCAGATGAGCAAGGACATGAAGATTAAACAAAACGATATACTCAATCAGTTGTATTAAAGCAAACCCCCCATGCAAAAACACAATACAAGCGCTTTTGGAAGAAAAAAAAACTAATAGGTGATTCAATGAGCCAAAAATCCAAACTAGCCACTCTAAATGACTGCAGCTGCTACCATTATAACTTGGTTCACGGACCAGTTTAACACATCAATAGCTGGGTAAAAAATGAATAAAACCTAAATATGTCAGAATTATATCACAATCAACCAGGCAGCGCTGGACATATGCAACATTTAAACTTTAAACAAATAAATATACAAATATTGAATATTGTCCTTGGAATAGAAAAGTTCTTAAATGAAGAATGGCAGTCAGGTAAGAGGCTACTCAAGAGGGGGTTCTCTTTTCTCACACACCCCCCTCTTTCTTCTATGAGCACAGACGTGAAGCGGTGTCTTTCCAAACCTATCATCTTGGGCTATAGTGGACTTTGTTTGAATAAGGATTGTTCAGTCCAATATTTGCATTAAAGACTGCCATTCTTCATTTAAGAACTTTTCTATTCCAAGGACAATATTCAATATTTGTATATTTATTTGTTTAAAGTTTAAATGTTGCATATGTCCAGCGCTGCCTGGTTGATTGTGATATAATTCTGACATATTTAGGTTTTATTCATTTTTTACCCAGCTATTGATGTATTAAACAAAACGAGTTCACTTTTTATTAGCAAATATTTTATTTATTTAGTTTTCTCTTAAATCTTATACATACGTATGTAATTACAATGGCTTTAAGATGTTCATTGCTGTTTGTGTTAGGCCGCGTACACACGATCAGATCTGTCTGCTGGAAACGGTCTGCTAGACCGTCCCAGCAGACAGATTCGATCGTGTGTACGGGCGAGCCGACGGATTTGGCCAGCCGACAGATTTCAAAGCATGCTTTGAAATCTATCGGGTGGGAACCCGTCCGCCCGACATGTCTGCTGATTAGTACACTTACCAGCAGACATGTCGTCTCGCACCGGCGCCGAATGGATTCGGCGCATGCGCGGAAGTGTTTTACTTCCTGGTGCGGTGACGTGGCGGCGTCAACGTCACCGCCACATCAGCGCGCCGTCCGCTGGCGGGGATTTTGGTTTGCTCATGTGTACACGCGAGCAAACCAAAATCCAAAGAGACAGATTTGTTCAAATCGGTCGGTCCGACCGATTTGAACAAATGAATTGCCTCGTGTGTACGAGGCCTAACTTAAGCCAGCCATAGATGGTTCAAATCTCGACTGGTTTACAGGGACTGGACTAGATTCAATCCATCTATGGGCAGGGGGCTTATTCCCAAATCAATCCATCGATCGACTTGGGTACAATCAGCATGCCAGACTTTTTTGTTTATGACATTATTTCCGTGGATATAGCCACTAGCAATATTCACTGGGTTTTCCCGGCAGGGGTGGCTTCTCGTGCCTGACCGCGCTAGGAGAATGCAATTGCTCTGTGGGGGGATTGCCCCATCAACACTCGCTGTGAAAAATTACATCACCTATGACCTGCCTCACTGTCACTGGGCCAGCAAGTGAGTGCAAATCTCCTCAACAGGGACACAGTAAGAAAAACCCAACAGAGGTTTTTAACTACTACTTTATCAAAAACTAAAATAAAACATTGCTCTGACTGAAAGTGAACTCAAATACTTTCGAAGCAGTTTGCGATTGATCAAAATGTATATTTATATTTAGGTTTCCATAAAAATTAATGAGTGCCAACAGAGATCAGTAACCTTATAAATATTTTATTTTACTACTTATTTAACTTTGTTACATTTAATTAACCAAGACCCACACACTTGTTAATGTGCATGCTTGAGCACAGTTTTTGTTCATTCACTGTAGCAGGCACTGCTGGGAGCCATTTATTTATATATCTTGTAAAACACCCTTCTATTATGAGTGAATAGTGGTGAACTGCTACTTCACTGAGAGAAATTAACCACATTCCAATTAATTAGGTAAAACAAGCCATTTAATATGATAGTAATACTTTTTTGAGTATCGCATTGTGTCTGTAGGTTCAAGAGCGAGCCCGCAGGTGTGTTGCCATGAGAAGCAGCTTCCTATGGTGCCACACTGAGAAGATGAGGAGCCAGGAACACCAGCGGGGACCCCAGAAGAGGAGAATTAGAGCCGCTTTGTGCAATAGCATTGCACAGAGCAAATAAATATATTTACTGTATATGTTATATAAATATATGTTATATATGTTTCTGATTTTGAAAGAAAAAAAAACTTTACAAATGCTTTAAAGTGGTTGTAAACCCTTACAGACCACTTTGACCTACAGGTAAGCATAGAATAAAAGACATGTGCACACTGAAATATTTTGTTTTCGACCGAAAAATAAATTTATTTAGTTACTCACGAAATTCGGTTTTATTTATTTCGTTTTTCGTAAAAAAAATTCATTCATCCGAAAATCCAAATTAAGGTCTAATCAGAAGAAGAAGAAGAAGAAGAAGAAGAAGAAGAAGAAGAAGAAGAAGAAGAAGAAGAAGAAGAAGAAGAAGAAGAAGAAGAAGAAGAAGAAGAAGAAGAAGAAGAAGAAGAAGAAGAAGAAGAAGAAGATTGGACTAATAGAGTTAAGGTTAGGCACATTCGACCACAACGAAAACGAAAATAAAGCAATTGTTTATGTCAGTTTTCGTTTTCTGTGCTTTTGTTATCGTTTGATAAAACGATAACGAAAATACCTGAAATTCGGACGAAAACTAATGCACATGTCTATAGATTAAGACTTACCTGTAGGTCCAAGAAATATCTCCTTAACCTACACGGTTAAGGAGATGTTTCCAAGAAAGACAGCACTGGTGTTTATGGCGCATGCCCTAAGCACTTACCGTTAGTGACATCATCGCTGCTCCGGCTGGTCACAGCGCCGGAGCAGCGATATCCGGAAGTCACTCCAGGTATCATGGCGGTGATGGAGGACATGTCCGAGGACCGCTGCTGGGGCTTCGTTCTCAGGTAGGAATGCATAATGAGCTAGTATGCTATGCATACTAGCTCATTATGCCTTTGTCTTGCAGGGTTTTTTTTTAAGAGAGGGTTTACTTCCTCTTTAACTGGCACATAATTAGGTAGTCAAATTAAACACAGATTTTCCCTATTTCTAACATTCATTTTTCAAATCAAACATTATCTATACTAAGTGAATAGCCTTTTTATTAGGTAATTTAACCCCTATATTTACCCAGTGTAAAGCTCTATATTTTCTTTATTTTGCAGAAACTTCCCTTCAAAACAAAGTATTACTGGTAAATGTTGTTGATTAATTATTCCATAAACCTAAATAGGAACCTATATGCTTTATAAGCAACTGAAAATAAATACTTTAAAATGAAGTAAAAAAAATGGCAAAGTGCATTATATGTAAAGATGGACGAATGACTATATCTTTTTTTTTAAATCCACTTTCATTTTTACAGAATGGTTTTGACTACAGTGACTGCACCATGAATTTAACACTGGGTGTTCTAATAAAGAAATTCAATCACTTGTCTGTTTTCTTGCTTACATTTTCAAAGAATATGCCTCTTTCTGCTGACAGTGCATTGCTGATAAAACAACAAATTGTGTAAAGCTAGCTCATTTAGTTAGTCTCAGAAACCTGCTGATATCACTGACATTTTCTCCAAATATGCTAATTTCTCTCTTCATTTTTGGAGCATATGGTATAAGTTAAATATTTTCACTGGTTGAAAGTTAGGCAGACACACAGAGTAAATAAAAAAAGAACTATTAAAACAAGGATTCCATAAACAAGTGGATGGAGTGGTAATGGTTTATAAGACCCACTTATAATTACCTTTATCCATGTTCTGGTCCTTCAACTTTAGCACTGCAGAGTGGCAGGGTACTCCTTGCACTGCCCTCTTCCCATGTTGATTTTGTTTCCATCGCTCATTTTTTTGGCAAGCAATACATCAAATGGCCCTGTGATGGTTACAGCACTGGCACTATGAAGGGAATGATGGCACATGAGGGGAAGCAACAAGGTGGGTTCACTGCACAGAAACTGTCATACAGAGTTACTTCGGCTGAGCGGTTGCTTTCACAGGAGCTGGTAAGATGGACCATCTTGTGACTGTGGATTAGGGTAAGTGTGAGTGGGTCTAATGCCACGTACACACGGTCGTTTTTTGCGATGAAAAAAAACGTCGTTTTTTAAAACGTCATTTAAATTGATCGTGTGTGGGCAAAACATCGTTTTTTGTCTTAAAAAAAACAACCAAAAAAAAATTCCAACATGCTTGAATTTTTTGTGTCGTTTTTCAAAACGTTGTTTTTTGTTTCACAAAAAGTCACTGTGTGTAGCAAAAACGTAGTTTAAAACGACGTTTTTCAACCCGCGCATGCCCAGAAGCTAGTTATGAAGCGAGCTTCAATGGAAAAGAGTGGTGAATGTAACCTCGCTTTTTGTGAAAAAAACGATGGTGTGTATGCAAAATTGTCTTTGAAAAGTGACGTTTCAAAAACGTCGTTTTTTACTTCACAGAAAACGTTGTTTTTTTCATCACAAAAAATGATCGTGTGTACGCGGCATCAGACACGTTATATTAGAAAAAGTTATAGGAAGCCTGGGAGCAGGTGGGAGGGTAACCAATAGCATTTTTTTTTCTTGACCAGCGTTCAGCTTTAAAGCAGTCAGAACAATCAAAGATGATTGTTGATTGATTGCAGAGGTTTTCTTCACTTTGTCCATTGGTCTTATTAAAGATGTGTGTATTTGTGTTATATTTCTTTTTACTAACAACATATCCTGTTTCACAACACTTCTTCATTGTTTCTTGAAAGCTAAGGTCAAACAGGGATTGCATTTTAAAGTGGCTTTTAACATTCTCATACACAGTGGCGGCTGGTGATAAAAATGTTTGGGGGGCATAAGCAAACTAAAAATACACAAAAAAAGACACATCAATTGCGTTCTCACTGTACCCATCAAACACAGCCACTGTGCCCATCAAAACCCAGTCACTGTGCCATCAAACGTAGCCACTGTGCCCATCAAACGCAGCCACTGTCCCATTAAACACAGCTACTGTGCTCATCAAACGCTGTCACTGTGCCATAAAATGTATCCACTGTGCCCATCAAAAGCTGCCACTGTGCCATCAAACGCTGCTACTGTGCCATCAAATGCTGCCACTGTGCTCATCAAATGCTACCACTGTGCCCATCAAATGCTACCACCGTGCCATCAAATGCTACCAGCGTGCCCATTAAATGCTGCCAGTGTGCCCATTAAATGCAGTCACTGTGCCATCAAATGCTGCCAGTGTGTCCATCAAATGCTGCCACTGTGCCCATTAAATGCTACCACTGTGCCATTAAACGCAGCCGCTATGTCATCCAACGTTTCCATTGTGACCATAAAATTATGCCACTGTGCCATCAAACGCTGCCACTATGCCCATCAAACACTGCCACTGTGCCCATCAAATGCAGTCACTATGCCCATCAAATGCTACCACTGTGCCCATCAAATACTGCCAGCGTGCCCATCAAATGCCACCACTGTGCCATTAAATGCTGCCAGTGTGCTCATTAAATGCTGCCAGTGTGCTCATTAAATGCAGCCACTGTGCCATCAAATGCTGCCACTGTGCCCATCAAATGTTGCCACTGTGCCCATAAAATGCAGCCACTGTGCCATCAAATGCTTTTACTGTGCCCATCAAATTCTGCCACTGTGCCATCAAACACTGCCACTGTGCCCATTAAATGCTGCCAATGGGCCCATTAAATGCAACCACTGTGCCCATCAAATGCTACCACTGTGCCCATCAAATACTGCCAGTGTGCCCATCAAATCCCTCCACTGTGCCATCAAATGCTGCCAGTGTGCCCATTGAATGCTGCCACTGTGCCATGAAATGCTGCCAGAGTGCCCATAAAATACTGCCAATGTGCCCATCAAATTCAGCCACTGTGCCCATCAAATGCTGCCATTGTGCCCATAAAATGCTGGCAGTGTGCCCATCAAATGCTGCCAGTGTGCCCATTAAATGCTGCTATTGTGCCCATTAAATGCTGCCACTGTGCCATCAAATGCTGCCAGTGTGCTCATCAAATGCTGCCACTGTACCATCGAATAACGCCACTGTGACCCCCCGCCCACTCGCTGTCTGCCCGGCATTTACCCGGGTGATGGCGACCCCATGCGTCTCTTGCCTTCATCTCCTCCTGTCCTCTCTTCCTGATAGGTATTCAATAGCCTGTTGTTTCAGTCAATCAGGTGACGGGTAACAGACCTGAGCACCTGATTGGTGGAGAGGCATTCAGTGTTAGGAAAGCGAATATTAATTTGCTTTTCTAACACACCTGCTTACCTATTTCGAAGCCCTTTCACATGTGCGGACAGTATGTCCGTATTTCATCCATCCGTTTTCGGATGAAAAACGGACATACGTGTATCCCTATGGGATAGAGTGTGTCAGCGGATGAACAAAGATCCACTTTTGCGGACGGAAGAAAACCCTATTTTTCTTCTGTCTGCAGAGCGGATCGGATGAACACGGACACACGGTCCGTGTTCATCCGATCGCCCATAGGGGAGAGCGGAGATAGAACAGGGCGGTCCCTGCACAGTGTGCGGAGACCGCCCTGTCAGCCGACAGGTCAGCGGGAATTTACGGAGGAATCCCCGCTGAGCAGACGGACACACGGAGGCGGATCAATACTGATCCGCCCCGTGTGAAAGGGCCCTTAGAGCTTATGGCTCTAATCAGGTGCTTAAAAAACATCCCCCGACATGAATAGATTCATGCTTTGCTTGAATCTATCCATTGGTCATAGAGGGGGTGGCTAAAAAGAGGGTGCTGCACCTGTGCGCCCTTATGGATGCATTATCACTGCTCCTACACCTACAGCGCTAATGAGCATTTCTGATGCATTGCATTTGAGTTGTATCAAGCTAATCTCCTCAAACACCCAGTGATTTACTTTTATTTTTTACAATGCTAAAATGGGATAGGATTACTTTTGATGCTTTGCAATTGTATTCTAAATGCACCGTATATGCCATATATGAGTGAAGGACAGGTTTATGACACGCTTGCAGTGCTTTTATATAGACGTAAATGAAGCCCGCCGCAAAGCTCTGCAGATAGCGTTATTTTTGGCTAGCAGCAACTTGCTGTGTTGTGTACACTTCCATTTCGCTCCCTGTTTTAGACCCCTTTCACACTGAAGCATTTTTACAGCGTTTTAGCATTAAAAATAGCACTATTAACCACTTCAGACCCGCGCTATTGACAAAATACGTCAACAGCGCGGACCTGAGGCGCCAAGTTGACGTCTTTGGACGTCATTTATAGTACATTACCCGCGCGAGCCACTGGGTGGCTCGCCGCGGGTAAACACTGCCCCGCCGCATCGCTGAAGAGTCGATGCATGTACCTGGCGGCCGCGATGTCCGTCGGGTACATGCGATCAGCGGGAACACATTCAGATGACAGCAGGGACGTGGAGCTCTGTGTGTAAACACAGAGCTCCATGTGCTGTCAGAGTCACATTTATACAGTAATTAGTGCATTTTTATAGCACTGATCGCTGTATAAATGTGAATGGTCCCAAATTTGTGTCAAAAGTGTCCGATATGTCCGCCGCAATATCGCAGTCCCAATAAAAATCGCAGATCGCCGCCTTTACTAGTAAAAAAAAATAATAATAAAAAAAAATCATAATTCTGTTCCCCATTTTGTAGGCGCTATAACTTTTGCGCAAACCAGTCGCTTATTGCGATTTTTTTTTTTTACAAAAATATGTAAAAAAATACGTATTGGCCTTAACTGAGAAAAAAAAATTGTTTATTTTTTTTAAAAATTGGGATATTTATTATAGCAACAAGTAAAAAATATATATATATTTTTAAATTGTCGCTCTTTTTTTGTTTATAGCGCAAAAAATAAAAACCGCAGAAGTGATCAAATACCACCAAAATAAAGCTCTATTTGTAGGGAAAAAAGGACGTCAATTTTGTTTGGGAGACACGTCGCACGACCGTGCAAATGTCAGTTAAAGCGACGCAGTGCCGGAATCTGAAATTTCGCCTGGGCACAAGGGAGTTTATGTGCCCAGTAAGAAAGTGGTTAAAATGCTCATAAAATGCTCTGCATGCATCTCAATGGACCCTTTTACACTGAGTCCTGCAAGCAGCATCTTTGGAGCAGCTTTTGGGCACTGAAAAAAAAACGCTCCAAAAACGCCCCTCTCCATTGAAATAAATTGAAAGTGCTGTAAAAACGCCTTGCCCTTTCACACTGAGGCACTGCAAAAACGCCCTAAAACATTAAGGTCTTAGTGGTGCTTTACCAGCATTTTTCGGGGCACTGGCAGTGTGAAAGGGCTCTGAAAGCACTCAGTCTTTCACATTGGGATTGCAGATGAGGCTTCTTTCAGGCGCTTTACAGGCTTTTTTTTAACGCCACAGCGCCTGAAAAACGCTCGAATAACGCCCGAAAAACACCCCAGTGTGAAAGGGGCCTAAGGGATTGTTCATAAATTCAGAGGCCTCTCTGAAAGCAATCTACAGTAAATGGCAGGTGGCTGGGAGGCAATATATCCTCTCCGTTTTAACCCACAAAGCCAAACCTTCACAACCCAAGCACACAATTTGCACATGGTTGCAGGTTAGTCATACCCTGACTTTATTAACTTGAATTGATCACGTTCAATGGTGGTACTACCTACCATACACAATACGGTGTTTTATTTTTGCTGCATTCATAAAAAAAAGCTTTGCGGGTGTGGCATGTGTACAGAACTGAACAGCTGTATGTCCTTTTTTAGGTGGTGGGCATCATAAAACCATGAAAAATCTACCTGATGTTACCGTTCCCTGGATGCCCATGTGAACAACCCCTTAAAAAATGTGAGTGGCATTTAGAAGCACCAGGAAATGGCGAAAATGTGACCCTATTTTCAATTCTTGTGTGAACAAGGCCTGAAAGTTGTATGCCCTTTTAATTTAGTCCTACTGATAAAGCTCTAGTTTTGACTGGTTTAATTTATTTTCTAATCAACAAGTAATTGCATACTTTACATCTTTAAAAACTGAAATTATTTAAATTACTTTTGATGAACTTATAGTTCTTAACAAATAGTGTCTCCTTGCTCTGCAATGTCAAGTATATTAATGAAAACCTTCTTCCTCATGGGCTAGCTTGTACAGAAACACACTAGGTAAAAAAAAACTGTACCTATACAAAGGCGAAGTGCCTTGAGGGGTGGAAGCAGGCCCGGACTGGCCATAGGGCAAACCGGGCAAATGCCCGGTGGGCCGCGACGGCCCGCGGGCCGGTTGCGGCCCGCGAACGGCCCTCGCGGTCCGGGGGCCGATTGCGGCCCGCGAATGGCCCTCGCGGCCCACGAACGGCCCCCGGCGGCTATTAAGCCTCACTGTGCCCATCAAATGCAGCCACTGGGCCCATCAAATGCTGCTACTGGGCCATCAATTGTCATCACTGTGCCATGCCATCAAACGCAGCCACTGTGCCATGCCATCAAACGCAGTCACTGTGCCATCAATTGTCACCACTGTGCCATGCCATTAAACGCAGCCACTGTGCCATGCCATCAAACGCAGTCACTGTGCCATCAATTGTCACCACTGTGCCATGCCATCAAACGCAGCCACTGTGCCATGCCATCAAACACAGCCACTGTGCCGCCAATTGTCACCACTGTGCCATGACATCAAACACAGCCACAGTGCCATCAATTGTCACCACTGTGCCATGCCAACAAATGCAGCCACTGTGCCATCAATTGTCACCACTGTGCCATGCCATCAAACGCAGCCACTGTGCCATCAATTGTCACCACTGTGCCATGCCATCAAATGCAGCCACTGTGCCATGCCATCAAATGCAGCCACTGTGCCATCAATTGTCACCACTGTGACATGCCATCAAACACAGCCACTGTGCCATCAATTGTCACCACTGTGCCATGCCATCAAACGCAGCCACTGTGCCATGCCATCAAACGCAGCCACTGTGCCATGCCATCAAACGCAACCACTGTGCCATGCCATCAAACGCAGCCACTGTGCCATGCCATCAAACGCAGCCACTGTGCCCTTTAATTGTCGCCACTGTGCCAATTGATGCCACTGTGCCCTTTAATTGTTGCCACTGTGCCCATTGTCGCCACTGTGTCCATTGATGCCACTGTGCCTATCTACCTATCTTCCTTCCTTCTCTTCTTTTTTTCTATCTTTATCTATCTTCCTTCCTTACTATCTTCTATCTTTATCTATCTATCTATTTATCTATCTTCCTTCCTTTCTTTATCTACCTTTCTTTCTGTATCTATCTCCCTTCCTTCCCTTCTTTCTTTCTATCTTTATCTTTCTTTCTTTATCTATCTTCCTTCCTTCCCTTCTTTCTTTCTATCTTTATATCTATCTATCTATCTATCTATCTATCTATCTATCTATCTATCTATCTATCTATCTATCTATCTATCTATCTATCTATCTATCCATCTATCTATCTTCCTTCCCTTCTTTCTTTCTATATTATTCATTCTTTCTGTATCCATCTTCCTTCCTTTCTATCTATCTATCTATCTATCTATCTATCTATCTATCTATCTATCTATCTATCTATCTATCTTCCTTCCCTTCTTTCTTTCTATCTGTATCTATCTTTCTTTATCTATCTTCCTTCCTTCCCTTCTTTCTTTCTATCTTTATCTATCTATCTATCTATCTATCTATCTATCTATCTATCTATATTTATCTATCTTTATTTCTTCATCGATCCTCCTTCCCTTCTTTCTTTCTATCTATCTTTATCTATCTTTCTATCTTGCTTTCTATCGTTGTCTATCTATCTATCTATCTATCTATCTATCTATCTATCTATCTATCTATCTATCTATCTATCTATCCATCTATCTATCTATCTATCTATTTATCTATCTTCCTTCCCTTCTTTCTTTCTATCTGTATCTATCTTTCTTTATCTATCTTCCTTCCTTCCCTTCTTTCTTTCTATCTTTATCTATCTATCTATCTATCTATCTATCTATCTATCTATCTATCTATCTATCTATCTATCTATCTATCTATCTATCTATCTATCTTCCTTTCTATATTATTCATTCTTTCTTTATCCATCTTCCTTCCTTTCTTTCTATCTATCTATCTATCTATCTATCTATCTATCTATCTATCTATCTATCTATTTATCTATCTTCCTTCCCTTCTTTCTTTCTATCTGTATCTATCTTTCTTTATCTATCTTCCTTCCTTCCCTTCTTTCTTTCTATATTTATCTATCTATCTATCTATCTATCTATCTATCTATCTATCTATCTATATTTATCTATCTTTATTTCTTCATCGATCCTCCTTCCCTTCTTTCTATCTATCTATCTATCTATCTATCTATCTATCTATCTATCTATCTATCTATCTATCTATCTATCTATCTATCTATCTATCTTCCTTCCCTTCTTTATTTCTATATTATTCATTCTTTCTTTATCCATCTTCCTTCCTTTCTATCTATCTATATCTATTTATCTATCTTTCTTCCTTCCTTCCTTCCTTTTTATCTATCTATCTATATCTATCTATCTATCTTCCTCCCTTCCCTTATTTCTTTCTATCTTTTATCTTTCTTTATCTTCCTTCCTTCCCTTCTTTCTATCTGTATCTGTCTTTTTTCTTTATCTATCTATCTATTTATCTATCTATCTATCTATCTATCTATCTATCTATCTATCTATCTATCTATCTATCTATCTATCTATCTATCTATCTATCTATCCATCTTCCTTTCTTTCTATCTTAATCTTTCAATCTATCTTTCTCTATCTCACCCCACATCCCGTCATTAACCCCCGCTGTGCCCCCCCCCCCCCGGGCTGCTCAGTCTAAAATGCCCGGGCCTATTTTTTGTCCCAGTCCGGGTCTGGGTGGAAGGCTTGTGCCAGACCCTTATTTCCCATGAGTTCCCTTTTTAAGACTTTGAAAAGAAACCTATAAAAATAGTTATTTATATCATGACAGGTCAGCAATGATGACTCATGATCCTTATCTAAATAAGGATATGTGTAAAACATGCACTTATCCTTTAATAAATGGGTTTTATAAGGTAAAAAGCATGCAATAATTTGCTAAGCAGAAAACAAATTAGGGCTCACTCACAGCAAATGCATTAATATAATACATAATTCTCCCACTTTACAAGACTTTGGTTCGACCTCACCTAGAGTATGCTGTCCAGTTAAGAGCACCAGTCCTTTAGAAAGGATGCACTGGAAATTGAGCGAATAAGGGCAACAAAGCTAATAAAGGGTCTGGAGAATATTAGTTATGAGTAGGGATGAGTCGAACACCCCCACGTTCGGTTCGCACCAGAACATTCGAACGGACCGAACGTTCACGCAAACATTTAGAACCCCATTGACGTCTATGGGACTCAAACGTTCGAATTCAAAAGTGCTCATTTTAAAGCCTAATATGCAAGCTATTGTCGTAAAACGTCTTTGAGAACCTGGGTCTTGCCCCAGGGAACATGTATCAATGGAAAAAAAGTTGTAAAAACGGTCGTTTTTTTCAGGACTCCTGAAAAAACAACCGTTTTTAAAACTTTTTTTCCATTGATACATGTTCCCTTTGGGCAAGACCCGGGTTCTCAAAGACGTTTTCACAGGCAAACTATAGACACCCAGCAGGTACAATATTTAAAGGAATTATTATTTTTTTTTTAATTTAATTTAAGCATCATTAAAATCACTGCTCCTGAATCAGGAGCAGTGATTTTAATGATGCTTAACTACTTGCCAACCTCCCGCTGTCGTTTTACGGCGGCAGGTTGGCTCCCCTGCGCGAGAGGCCATAGCTCGGCTCGGCTCTCTCTCTGCGCGTGCCCGGCGGGCGCGATCGTCACCGGGCACCCACGATTGCTCGTTACAGAGCAGGGACCGGGAGCTGTGTGTGTAAACACGCAGCTCCTGGTCCTGTCAGTTGGGGAAATGCTGATCTTCTGTTCATACAATGTATGAACAGAAGATCAGTGATTTCCCCTAGTGAGGCCACCCCCCTACAGTTAGAACACACCCATGAACATACTTACACCTTCGCCGCCCCCTAGTGTTAACACCTTCAGTGGCATTTTTATAGTGATCCAATGCATTTTTATAGCACTGATCGCTATAAAAATGCCAATAGTCCCAAAAATGTGTCCGAAGTGTAGCGAAAAAAAAAGCTGATCGCCGCCATTACTAGTAAAAAAAAATATTAATAAAAATGACATAAAAATACCCCCTATTTTGTAAACGCTATAAATTTTGCGCAAACCAATCAATAAACACTTATTGCGATTTTTTTTTACCAAAAATATGTAGAAGAATACGTATCGGCCTAGACTGAGGAAAAAATATTTTTGGGGGATATTTATTACAGCAAAAATAATTTTTTTTTTATTTTTTTCAAAATTGTCGCTCTATTTTTGTTTTTTTTAGCGCAAAAAATAAAGACCGCAGAGGTGATTATATACCACCAAAAGAAAGCTGTATTTGTGGGGGAAAAAAAAGGCCAATTTTGTTTGGGAGCCACGTCGCACAACCGCGCAATTGTCAGTTAAAGCAACGCAGTGCCGAATCGCAATAAGTGCTCTGGTCTTTGGGCAGATATATGGTCCGGGGGTTAAGTGGTTAAACAAAAAAAATTCCTTTAAATATTGTACCTGCTGGGTGGCTATAGTATGCCTGTGAAAACGTCTTTAAATAGCACAATCACCTGCCTGCCAGTAAATTAGGAAGAACTGATCTAGCTAAACTTTACAGTGTAAAAATATATGTACAACACCTGGGATGTATATATATCCTCTACACACTGTAACATTAACCACTTAAGCCCCGGAGCAATATACTGCTAAATGACAAAAGGTGTTTTTACAATTCGGCACTGCGTCGCTTTAACAGACAATTGCGCGGTCGTGCGATGTGGCTCCCAAACAAAATTTGCGTCCTTTTCATCCCACAAATAGAGATTTCTTTTGATGGTATTTGATTGCCTCTGCGATTTTTATTTTTTTGCGATATAAACGGAAAAAGACAGAAAATGTTGAAAAAATTGATATTTTTCTACTTTTTGTTATAAGAAAAACCGAATAAACTAAATTTTAGTCAAACATTTAGGCCAAAATGTATTCAGCCACATGTTTTTAGTAAAAAAAAATCACAATATTAAAAAAAATTAGCTACCTAGCGGCAACAGTGACACTAATACAGCGATCAGAAAACCGATCGCTTAGTGACACTGGCAATAGGGGGTGAAAGGGTTAACTAGGATGGTGATCAAGGGGTTAAACCTTTATTAGGGGGGGTACGGGGCTACCCTGGACCTAACACTAAGTGCCTGTCACACTAACTGTCACACTGACACTAAATGCAGTGATCAGTAAATATATGATCACTGCAATCAGTGACACTGTGACAGGGGGCTGGGGGGGGTGATCTGAAAGGGTTAATGTGCCTATGTGTGTGGTGTCGGTGTGCTGTTGGTGCAACTTATTTGTGATGTCTTCTCTCCTCTCGTCGGATCGAAAATACCACCCAGAGGAGAGCTGACATACCTTCCTCTGCCAGTGTTTATATTACACAGGCAGAGGAAGTGCAGAGCGGAGGCTCTGCGGATTGACTGGGAGCGATCGCGAGGGGGCGGACAGAAACCAACAGCCGCCCCCTCATTCCGGATCGCTCCCACAGGTAAAACGAATGCCGCATGTAGCGGGGGGGGGGGGCAGGGATGGGTGTACATGTATGTCCCTGCAAGAAGGCAGGGACGTACATGTACACCCATGTGCCTGTACGTGCCATTCTGTGGACGTACATATACATGCGGCGGTCGTTAAGTGGTTAACTGACTAGCCTGCCTGCCTGCCTACTCTACCTACCTGCAAAAAATGACACTCTCTCTTCTCTCTCTGTTCTCTCTAACCACCGCCGCAACATACTACACAAGGCCAACCTGCAGGCGGCCTTTTATAGTGTGGGGCGTGTACAAAACCCCCTGAGCCATAATTGGCCAAAGCCACCCTGGCTTTGGCCAATTATGGCTCTCCTTTTTTTTGCACGCTGTGATTGGCCAAGCATGCGAGTCATAGTGCATGTTTGGCCAATCATCAGCCAGCGATTCTGCAGTGAATTATGGTCTGTGAAACGTAATTTGAATTTGGCGCGAACGACCCATTTTGTTCGTATTTTGACGAATGATCAAACATACGATGTTCAAGTTGAACATGAGTTTGACTCGAATATGAAGCTCATCCCTAGTTATGAAGAAAGGTTCCGAGCACTGAACCTATTCTCTCTGGAGAAGAGACGCTTGAGAGGGGATATAATTTCTATTTACAAATACCGTACTGGTGACCCCACAATAGGGATAAAACTTTTTTAGTGTATGGGAGTTTAATAAGACACTCATTAAAATTAGAAGAAAAGAGGTTTAACTTTAAACTGCATAGAGGGTTCATTACTGTTAGGCCTCGTACACACGATCAAATCTGTCTGCTGGAAACGGTCTGCTAGACCGTTTCAGCAGACAGATTCGATCGTGTGTACGGGCAAACAGACGGATTTGGCCACCCGACAGATTGGAAAGCATGCTTACCAATCTGTCAGCTGGGAACCCGTCCGCCCGACATGTCTGCTGGTTAGTACGCTAACCAGCAGACATGTCTTCTCGCACATGCGCCAAATGGTTTCGACGCATGCGCGGAAGTGTTTTACTTCCTGGTGCGGTGACGTGGCAGCGTCAACTTCACCGCCACGTCACCGCGCCGTCTGGCGGCGGGGATTTTGGTTTGATCGTGTGTACACGATCAAACCAATATGTCCCCAGCAGACAGATTTGTTCAAATCGGTCAGCCCGACCGATTTGAACAAATCTGTCTGCTCGTGTGTATGGGGCCTAAGAGCAGCAAGGATGTGGAATTCCCTTCCACAGGATGTGGTTTCAGCAGGGGGCATCGATAGTTTAAAAAAACTATTAGGTAAGCACCTGAACGACCGCAACATACAGGGATATACAATGTAGTACTGACATATAATCACACACATAGGTTGGACTTTATGGACTTGTGTCTTTTTTTCAACCTCACCCACTATGTAACTTGTATAGGGTGAGTGCTGTATAGTTAACTTTTTTATTTTTTTTATTTTTAAGTGTCAGAAAATAACACTTCATTCATTTCTATTTACAACAGTGCACTGTGATGCACTGTGGTGTGTTGTAACATGCTGTTGTGCATTGTACTGCAACCCACACAAATGCATTTGTATGATATAAACAAGGAAAACACATTTTCCTCAAAATGCTCAATGCAAGGATACAAAGAAAATGTGTTTTCCTTATTTATATCATACAAATGCATTTGTGTGGGTTGCAGTACAATGCACAACAGCACGTTACAACACACCGCAGTGCATCACAGTGCACTGTTGTAAATAGAAATGAATGAAGTGTTATTTTCTGACACTTCCATAAAGATAAAAAAAAAAAAAAAAGTTAACTATACAGCACTTTAAATGGAAATAGGATGTATCAACACACATAGTGGTACTATGGTACAATTTTGTTATAAACCTTTTATAAGATAAAAATTCTTTCTCGACTGTATCCCTACCTAACTATAGTGCCTAAAAAGTCCATGACTTGCCCATTGGTCTTTTTTCTTTCAACTATACAGCACTGACCCTATACAGCAAACACCATCACATGTGCATTATGTGTAGGATAATGCACATGAGCTGGTATAAACAGGCCCTAAACAGGTCCAAACAAGAGCTTCAACTGTGTGACCAAGTAAAAAGACACAAAACTTTCAAAATAGAGGACAGAAAGAGCAGTCAGAAGTAGCATCTTATTTAAATGTCTCTGTTAAGCACAACCTCTATCTGCTAAAAATGGGAAAAAACAAACAAGTCATATTCATCAAAGTAATTGTGTAGGTACTTCCAGTACTAAAATGCCTGGAATGAAGGATTGAACTGCTAACGGCAGCAGTGACAGCCATGAATCATGGGAGGCTACTTCGGGCCCTTTACCACCATAAAACAAAAGATGTAGATGAAAAATGCTGCAATTAAGTGATTTGATTTCTACCCCCTTTTTTCTACTGCATCCGTGCATGGCTGCACAGCAAAGATTGATGGGAAAAATTACTCTACGTGATCTCTGACAGAACGTTGGAACAATTCTATAAAGAAGGATACATACAAATCAAGCAGGCGCTTTTGCATTCAGACAAAATAATGCATATTTAGCAAATATGTTTAGTTATATCAAAGAACAAGAATCTGCATGCCTGCATGAATTGTTTAAAACCTACTTTTCAAAGGTATGCATAAGAACAGAAATAACATTCGGGGAGCAAGCATGGGTTTTATTAAATATGTTTTGTTTCTAAATGAGAAACAGCTGATTATATAATCAATCAGGTAGTTTTAAAAACACAATCACATTATGCATAATGACAATATCATTTTGATACCTTCTGCACCACAAGTAAAGAAGATACATGTGAAAGTAAACCTGTAATGAAATACCATAAATACCACTCTTCACATCTTTCTAAGAATACTAGTTGCCTGACTGTTAAGCTAACTCTGGCATTTGTGTTTTGTCAATAAGAAGTCCTGTATACCCCATATCTCATAATAGGTTGCCCTTAATGAATAATTCTAGGCATGAATATTTTCATACAGTTACATGTGTCCTATTAGGACTTGTGTATCTATGCATATATCCTATCTGTAAGATGCCTTTAAAAGCTAGAAATCACTTTATAGACACCGCCTCTACAGTGATCTCCACTAGATTCTTGTCCCGAGAGGATGGCCTGATGAATTGTGAGCACAGGAGTTTGGCTGTTGGGCACAGGTGTCATTCAGAGATGCATATTCTCATTGGATGCAACGTGTTCTATGATTAGACAAGTTGGAGAGGTGGATTTGTGACATCACAATCTCTAACTCATCGAACTAGAGCATGCATTGCATTCATTAAGAAAATGTAAAATGATCTCTAAATGGCGCCTGTGCTAAGCGTGGACTTCCTGGGCCAGATCCACAGAGAATTACGCCGGTGTATCTACAGATAACACCGGCGTAATTAGAATTTCCCTCTGGCGTGTCTTTGTTTTCTATCCAGAAAACAAGGTACGCCGGCTTTACGCTAAGATACGACTGGCGTAAGTTTCTTACACCGTCGTATCTTAGATGCACATTTACGCTGGACGCAAGGGGCGCTTCCATCTATTTCCAGCGTAAAATATGCAAATGAGCAAGTTACGCCAATCAACAAACGAACGAGCGGCCGGCACAAGCCTTTTACGTCGTTTGCGTAAGCGTATTTCTGGCGTAAAGCTACACCTGCTATATGGAGGCGCAGCCAATGTTAAAGGATCACTAAAGGAATTTTTTTTTTAAGCTAAATAGCTTCCTTTACCTTATATAAAAAAGGTAGTGTAGCGCTCAAGAGAAAACAAAATATGACAATGAGGTCAAAATTGCATGGATGTGAATAGTGTATGATACACGTGAAGTGGTGATCAGTGCATTAAACAACAAAGTCCAACATGAACCTCATAATAAATAAAATCCATAAAGTTCATAAAAAGGGGTATTCTTGAATTCCAGTGACAGAATGAAAAGTTGATTTTCAAACGTGAGAAGATATCCCACCAATGAAGATGTAGGCTTACCAGAAGGAGTGGACTCTAAGGCCTCGTACACACGAGGCACTCTATTTGTTCAAATCCGTCGGACCGACCGATTTGAACAAATCTGTCTGCTAGGATTTTGGTTTGCTCGCGTGTACACACGAGCAAACCAAAATCCCCGCCAGCAGACAGCGCGCTGACGTGTCGGTGACGCGGCGGTGACGTTGACGCCGCCACGTCACCGCACCAGGAAGTAAAACACTTCCGCGCATGCGTCAAAATCATTCGGCGCTTGTGCGAGAAGACATGTCTGCTGGTTAGCGTACTAACCAGCAGACATGTCGGGCGGACGGGTTCCCAGCCGACAGATTGGTAAGCATGCTTTCAAATCTGTCGGCTGGCCAAATCCGTCTGCTCGCCCGTACACACGATCGAATCTGTCTGCTGGGACGGTCTAGCAGACCGTTTCCAGCAGACAGATTTGGTCGTGTGTACGCGGCCTAAGAAAATTGAATTTCCAGAGTCGGTCAGGCTTAGTAAATGCTCGGATCTTGATGTAGAATATCTTCAGGGAGGGGATCAGCAGATGGCTGTGATACAAAATCCAGTAACCAGGAGACTAGCTGTAAATCTCTTTTCTTTTCAATCTGCAGCCACTGTAATTTTCTACAAATGCCTTGCAATATGGCTACCTGGAGTTGTTCTAAGATACAAGTCAGATTTCAGGCATGCCTTCTTTGGAGACTTTGTTTTCTGCATTCGCTACACCCACCATGCTGCTTCAGGCTGAGAAAGCCTTCATTGTTCTGTATTTTATTTATGTCCTTGGTACAGGCTATTGTGCCACGGTGCTATGTTTGTTAGCGGTGAGACTGCAGTACTGGTTTCGTTTACCTTTCCCTTACTGCAGTACTGGTTTCGTGTCCTTATTGTTAATTTTTGCTTTGAAGTTGCTGTAATCCTGCTCTGATCTCCACACTTCCTGCTTGTCTGTTTCCTTATAACCACAGTGCTGGGAGCTTTCTCACGGTGGTCTAAGCTGTCATTACTGTGTGTCTAAAACTTCCCAGAACCAATCAGATTCATTTTAAAAACAAAACACTGCCCTGGATGTGTTTGTTTTTGTTCTGTGTGTCTATTTCTACTTCACAGAAACATGAAGCCAGTTCAAAAGTGAAACTAACCTGCATGCACATTATATGATTGATTTTTATCAATTTTTAATCATTTTGAAAAGGAATCAGTTAACTTTTATGTCTCTATACCCTGTAAACAGTCATTTCAGCAAAAAAAATGTTTTCCTTTAGTGACCCTTTAAGTATGGACATCGGGATCGCGTCGTATTGGACGTCGTTTACGTTGTTTGCGTACGCTGATCCAGAATAGGCCTGGGCGTAAATTACGTTCACGTCCTTTTCATTGACTGCGGCGTGATTTCACGCATACGTACTAGGATACGTCCACGGCCAGCGCATGCGCAGTGTAAAAAAAACGTTGTTTGCGTCGGGTCATTCATAATTATAATAAAACACGCCCCCCCACTAGTACATTTGTATTATACCCGCGTACGCCGGCCCATTTACGCTACGCCGCCGTAAATTACAGCGGCATTTTATTGAGGATTAGTAATACGCCGCTGTGACTCACAGCGGCGTAGCATATATGGGACACGCCGCGTGGGCGGCTGGTGTCTGTGGATCTGGCCCCCTGTGTTTAAATGCAGCAGGGCAGCCCTCAGCATGGGTCCCTATTGGAGATCACTGAAGTAATGGAGTCTACTGCAGGGTTGTCCAGCTTCTAGAGGGATCCCATAGATATGGTATATGCATAGTAACATTGTTCCAAGCTGGATCAATTTAACTAGGTAAAAATATCCGTACCTGGAATGTGTCTCTAACTAGAAATCCAACACTATGCTTATTATTGTTACAATATAACTGGCCAGCACAATTTCAGACAGGCGTACCAACTAATTACTGGGTACAACAAAAGCTCTCTGCAGTATTCTGGCAGAGTCGTTTTTAACACTAGTCTCAAACTATACAAAGCTAGTGTACGCTGTAAAGTCTTGTCATACAAAATGTCCACGTATCCCTTTATTTGATGTACCAGGTCATAGAGCTCATATTCATATCAAACCACTGAAAACTTTTAACAACGCTCCTCAGACCCTGCACATAATATTGAACCTTAATTAGCAACACTGACGTATGGGGAAAACACAATTTTACACCATATCAAATGGTTGTTTCCACGAACAAAAGAAGGGAGAAATAATATTCTCATCACTTCAGTTACAGTTTGGTGTCATATTTTCCATATATATCTGTGCAGAAGTAGGTACATTTTACTAGTGGTCAACTATATGTCAGTCACTACATCCATACTGAACATAAAAGCAATGTGATTAAAATGTGTAGTATATCAAAGCTACAATGAAAAGACATGAAAGAGTGAAAGAAAAAGTGAGCTAATGAGGTTGATTTAACAAAGGTGTAAACTGTTCATTTTGCAAAGTGAATGTTTCCTTAAGCTTAGTCAATGAAATGCAGCCATGTTTTCTTTAAAATATCCAATCTTGTGGAAACTAACTAAGAAAAAAAATAGTGAGAATAAATGTACCCAATGCAAATATCCAAGTCAAAGTCCCAGAATGGACCATATATTATGCTGTTGGTAAATAGATTCTTCACAAAGAGGAAGGAGAAAAGAATGGTCACGATGAGCTCTGTAATTCAATGTATAGGACAGTAAATGCAAACAGTAACAGAGTATAGAAATATACAATGTAAATATAAGTATACATATCACATTTTTTTTATTGGATTATAAAGATACTTGTGGTTATCCAGGGTGTAACCAGAGTGTCACCCACTGAGCCATGTACAATCCCCAAAGTGAGACCACCAGAGCATGCAGGGACACAGTGGTCCATCACTTTACAAGCCTCCAAGACTCATTATGTCCCCTACTGTACATGGTGGTATAGATATATATAATATATAGCCAGTAGGGATGAGCTTCGTGTTCGAGTCGAACTCATGTTCGACTCGAATATCGTATGTTCAACCGTTCGTCGAATTACGAACGTTATGGGCCGTTCGTGCCAAATTCAAGTGGCGTGTCACGGCCAATAATTCACTGCGGCATCGCAGTGAATTGCTGGCTGATGATTGGCCAAGCATGCACTATGACCCGCATGCTTGGTCAATCACAGCTTGCAAAAAACAGAGAGCTATATTTGACCAAAGCCAGGGTGACTTTGGCCAATTATGGCTCAGGGGATTTAGTACATGCCCCACACTATAAAGGGCTTCCTGCAAGTCGGACTTGTGTAGTGTGTTGCAGTGGTTAAGACAGTGTCATTTATTGCAGGTAGATAGAGCAGGCAGGCTAGTCAGTTAGAGTTACAGTGTGCAGAGGATATATATGCATCCCAGGTGTTGTATATATATTTATACACTGTATTGAGTTTAGCTAGATCCGCTCTTCCTAATTTACTGACAGGGAGGCAGGTGATTGTGCTAGCTACAGTATTCTCATGTGGTGTACTGTCTTTGTCCTCTGCAGTGTGCACCTAAAGCTACGTGGTGTGTGTACTGTCCAGGTTCTCTGCACATTGCGCACCTAACGTAAAGCTGGTGTTTTTCATATTTATTCCTAGAGTCACGGATCTGCTCATATTAATACTGCAGGCAGAGGATATTGCTGCAAGTACTTTCACGTGGTGTACTGTCTGTGTCCTCTGCAGTGTGCACCCAAAGCTACGTGGTTTGTGTACTGTCCGTGTCCTCTGCACATTGTGCACCTATTGTAAAGCTGGTGTTCCTCATATTTACTCCTAGAAGCAGGGATCTGCTCTTATTAATACTACAGGCAGAGGATATTGCTGCAAGTACTTTCACGTGGTGTACTGTCTGTGTCCTCTGCAGTGTGCACCCAAAGCTACGTGGTGTTTGTACTGTCCATGTCCTCTGCACATTGTACACCTATTGTAAAGCTGGTGTTCCTCATATTTACTCCTAGAAGCAGGGATCTGCTCTTATTAATACTACAGGCAGAGGATATTGCTGCAAGTACTTTCATGTGGTATACTGTCTGTGTCCTCTGCAGTGTGCACCTAAAGATACATGGTGTGTGTACTGTCCGTGTCCTCTGCACACTGTGCACCAAACGTAAAGCTGGTGTTTCTCATATTTACTCCTAGAGTCAGGGATCTGCTCATATAAATACTACAGGCAGAGGATATTGCTGCAAGTACTTTCACGTGGTGTACTGTCTGTGTCCTCTGCAGGCCATTAGTATGTCTGGAAGGACAACAAGGAGAGGCAGAGAGTCACGAGCTGATAAAAGAGGGCAAGCAGGCTCTGCGTCTAGAGGCAACAGTGCTGGTCATGGACACGGTGCATCCTCATCAGCATATGGCTGTGGGACATGCTGATCCTTTTTTCCAGCAGCTGGCCGTGTTGAGCCACAACATGGTAGAGTGGATGACCAAGCCGTCCTCATCCTCCTCATCCTCTCTCACCCAGGCTCAGGGAACTTTGTCTGGCAAAGCAGCTGCCAGCGTGGCCTCTTCGCTCCGCTCAATGGCATCAATCACTCCATCCCTAGCCCTACCATGTCCTCCTAAAGAGTCCCCAGAACTGTTTGACCACAGTGGTGGGTACATGCTGCAGCAGAATGCGCAGGCTCCGATGATGGTACACAGTAGGAGGAAGGCAGAAGGGGTGCCCAAGAAAGACAGAAATCTGGCAGTCATATTCCCCCAGCTGCAGAATACTGCCAGGTTTTCTACAGTGATGAGGGAATGATGAGGTCACTGACTCTACATGGGTGTCTGATAGGAGAGAGGAGGTGGAGGCACATCTCCAACGAGGTAGGGTTCCCTCCAGGGGCCAGCTTAATGGCAGCAAACCTACTGCATCACAACGTAGAGCTCCGCATGTGCAGGGCGCTGCTGTCTCTCAGCGTTATTCCAAAAGTTCTTTGGTGTGGGCCTTTTTTGAGATGAGTGCATCAGATCACAATGCTGCTATTTGCAACATATGTCTCAAGCGTATCTCGCGTGGCCAAAACATCACCCGCTTGGGCACCACATGCTTGACCAGACATATGTCGACCTGCCATGCAGTTCGTTGGCAAGAGTACCTCAAAGACCCACACCAAAGAACAAAGTGGACCTCCCCTTGCTCCTCATCAGCTGGGATCTCCAACCCCACTCTACCCTCAGTCCTCTCTGAAGCCTGCACTGATAGGACTAAAGGTGTAGAATTAGGTGTGTCAGAGCCAAGTACTTGTGGGCAATCTACTATTGGTACATCGATGGTAGATTGTACCAGACAAATTTCCCTGCCCCAGCTGCTGCAGCGCTGAAAGAAGTTCTCTCCCAGCCATCCACATGCCCAGCTAAATTGCTAGCACTTCAACTGCTGCCTTTTCAGTTGGTAGATTCTGCCACCTTCCGTGAGTTTGTGAAATGTGCGGTACCTCAGTGGCAAGTTCCCAAATGCCACTTTTTCTCACAGAAGGCGATTCTGGCTCTCTACCGGCATGTGAAAGGCAATGTCCATGCCTCGCTGGACAGGTCAGTCAGTGGTAAGGTGCATATTACCGCTGACTCATGGTCCAGCAGGCATGGACAGGGACGTTACCTATCTTTCACGGCGCATTGGGTGACTCTGCTGGCAGCTGGGAAGGACACAGGACAAGGTACAGTAGCGTTGGAGGTTGTCCCTTACCACGCCTCCAAAATGCTACTACTGGTTGTAGAATAAAGGGGTTCCGATCATCACAGAGTGGAACTGCGGATCAGACCGATTATACACATGCCACGTCCCGAAATAGTTAGAAGAAAAAAATATATTTATACACAACTGTAAATATACACGTGTGTATGATAGAAGATGGACTTTGTAGGCGTAATACAGTTAAAAATGTAATTGTTTATTACATAGGAAAAATACACATTAAATAAGACAACAAAGTTAATACATAGATTGTCACACTAGGTGACAAGAAAAGCACATACAGGAGTGCGACAGACCACCGGCTAATAGCTTATACACAAAAGGTAACCAGACAATGGGGAACTTGCGTCCACTTAATGTATATATAATAATTTTGGAACCGATGGAATTTTCATAGGGTGGAATGTCACACTAGAATAAGCCCAACAATGTTTCGCGTTTATTCGGACGCTTCTTCGGGAGCTTTGCAATAATATCTATAAAATAATACAAACAATAAAAACAAATAAATAAACAAACAAAGCAAAATAAATCATTCCATTAGTCTCTGTAAGGCCCAAAGATACGCCCACTTGGAGAGCCCAGGGCTAGCCAAGGAGTAGCAAAACCATCCTAGATTGACACCAGTGTGCTGAAGAGCTGATACATAAAAATAGTAACACATCATAGGTTTATACTTGTTGTAATTAGTATTTTAACTTACATTGGGAAGAGTATATGAACAAAAAACTTCATGAGCAGAGGTCAAAAGATAGTAGATAGCTATTTTTCAAAAACGAGGTCAAACGTATGACTTATGATATTTTTCTTGGTGTGACCTGTTAAAATGGAGAAGGGGTAAGCTTAGAAGGGCTATACAGATATTGTAAGCCATCTACAGAGATGTTCTCTACAAGAGAGCACCAATGAAATTCAACCAATCATAATGAGCATATATGCTCATAAAGGTGAATATATATTGACAAGGAGGTGAATACTCCGAGGTATATAGAGTAGATTTCAATACAAAAACACTTACGTATCTGTCAGGCCGCGTACACACGTACGAGAACCGCGACAGGCAGAACACATCGTTCCGCCCGTCGAGGTTCTCGCCCGGCCGTCAGATTCGGCGACCAGCCCGTCGGGAAAGGCGACGAGCCATTAATCCCGACGGGCCGTCGAGAAAATAGAGAACCTGCTCTCTATTTTCTCTCGACGGCTTTCCCGACGGGATGCTCGCCGAAACCGTACACACGGCCGAGGTTCTCGGCAGAATGAGGATCCCAGCGAGCTTCTCGCTGGTTTCTGCCGAGAATCTCGGCCGTGTGTACACCGGCTCAGAGGAGCATCAATGCCATAGAAATTTCCATATGACATCCGGGTAGCAGCCAAAGTTATGCTTGTAGTCCAAGACAAAGGTCAGGTAGCGGATGTCCCAGGAGACCTTCAGCGTCTCAGACTGGTAATCTGAAATAGGCGATATGGATACTATAAAAGACAGTTCATGAATATCTGGCACATACTGGTTGTGACACACCTCTCTCCTGCACCCCCTCCTCTTCCTCTGTGGCCGCTTCCTGTGCTGATGTGTCCTTGGAACCAGTGGTGCTCCGTAGGTGTTCAAGGGGCTACGCAGGTACACAGGCAAACAGATGCCATGTAGTGCTTGAGCTGGTGTGCTTGGGGGACAGGAGCCACACTGGGCCAGAGGTTCTGTCAGCTCTGCAGGGGCAGGCTCAGTGTTGGTTGACACCATGCCAGCTTAAGCCAGGAATGGTGGTTTGCGACAATGGCACCAACCTCCTCTCCGCCCTGCGACACGGACAACTGCCCCATGTGCCCTGTTTTGCTCATGTCATTAACTTGGTGGTGCAGCTGTTCTTGGGCAGGTACCCGGGCTTACAGGATGTCCTGAAGCAGGCCAGGAAAGTCTGTGTGCATTTCCGACGGTCATATAATGCCAGAGCTCAGCTCGCAGACCTCCAAAAAGAATACAACCTGCCCAAGAACCGCCTAATCTGTGACATATCCACCAGGTGAGTGAATGAGTGAGTGAAAAATGTATATAGCGCGCACATGCAAACTGAATCGCCTCTGGGCGCTTGGTATCCATTCCCTGAGTAAACTTTTTGACCTCAGAAGAGATAGGTTTTGATTTTTCTTCTGAAGGCCAAGTGGTTCACCTCCGATCGGATGATGATTGGTAGAGCGTTCCACAGTCTAGGTCCTTAAAAGTTTTTCTGAAAATCTGTGATTTTGTCAACTAAAAACAAAAAGAATACATTTTTTTTTCCCATGTGCAATATACTTGCTTGATTCCTTTGACATTGTGACTTGTATAAAGAAGCTTAATAATGTGTAATATAATATATTATATTCAGTTGCACAACAAAAACATATTTTTTTTTTAATTACTAGATGCAATATACTTCCTCTTTCACTGCCTCAGAAGTTGCGGCCTGTCCAAAAAGGCTGAATAGCTGTGGTGAAAATGTGTGATATTTTCCATCTTCAGATTCTGAAAAAAGAGAACAATATGTGACAAAGACAATATACTTGCAATATGTGGCCTATTCATTTAAGGCTTAAAAGGTGTGCCACAAAGCTGTACAAGTTTTTTGTCTTTATTCTCAGTAAACACACAATATTGTTTTATTTTTTGGACAGTCTGCTTCATTCTTTGAAACAGTGGACTATCAAAAAGGCTTACTCTGCTGCAAATATAGTATATATATAATAATCTGCAGTCTTGGAAAAAATGCAGTTATTTGTTTAATTTTGATGAAATCTGCCTGCTCTCTCGCTCTGACTGCATCTGCAAAAAAAACGTACATACTGTCCAGC
The DNA here is from genome assembly GCA_029574335.1 of Rana kukunoris. Classification (NCBI taxonomy): domain Eukaryota; kingdom Metazoa; phylum Chordata; class Amphibia; order Anura; family Ranidae; genus Rana; species Rana kukunoris. The sequence continues at coordinate 290,082,699 of CM056052.1, forward strand.
AAATCAGTTGCATTTATAATTTTTTTGGGCTCTGAAAAACTTTGCTCTCATTTTTATTTAATGATAAAACCTGCCTAGTCCCTTCCTCTTCCATTGTGACCTAGTAGGAATTCTTACATATTGTGCAGCGTGTACTGTCTTTGAAATTTTACACTTCAGTTGTTATTTCTGGATAAAAGGATAACTCATCTCCCCCTTTTATGCCCTGTACACACGATCGGTCAAACCGATGAGAACGGTCTGATGGATTTTTCCATCTGTTAACCGATGAAGCTGACTGATGGTCAGTTGTGCCTACACACCATCGGTTAAAAAAACGATTGTGTCAGAACGCGGTGACGTAAAACAACGACGTGCTGAAATAAATGACGTTCAATGCCTCCAAGCATTCGTCGACTTGATTCTGAGCATGTGTGGATTTTTAAGCGATGGTCGTGCATACAAACGATTGTTTTTTTGCTATCAGTTAGGTCGGTTTGGTCTGATGAAAACGATCCATCAGACTGTTCTCAAAGGTTTGACCGATCGTGTGTACGCGGCTTTACATTGGTGCCCAGTGCCAAATCAACCTACTTACAAAATCTGCAGCCAATGTGGTATAACAGCTTTGGCAGTTGTCTATGCAATGTGGCATTGTATTTTTTTTTGTAAAACAGCTGCCTCATCTCTATAATTAGTTTTTGTTGTTTTGAAGTGTTTTGGTGCAATTTGTGTTTTCACTTTCTACACAATACATCATTGTACTAAAAAGAGTATCGCAAGCTGTCATGTATGTGTTAGTGGGGCTTGCGGTGACAAGAGTGGTCTCTTGCACAATACCCATCCAAGCACCCCTGGTGGTGGAGGCAGGGACTGCGAGGACAGTGAAAGGGTGCAGGTGCCAGGAAGTTGGTGCAGAGAACTTGAACATGCTGAGGTGGGATGAGCAGCAGTGAGGAGTTAATTTAAAGCCAAGTAAGATAGGTAAAGAATGATCAGAGTTCAGCTCGGAGACAGGCAGGGGTTGACCTTAATGGAAGTGCCCAGCTCCCCGTGATCTTTGTTTGACAATTCCTGTTATTATAATCAGGCAAATTGTCAACTAATTTTTAACGTTTTTAAAGTTTGGCTCCCATTGATTTAGATGGGGTTTTGTGACTGTGACTTTGGCATGTGACTCAGGCTGTCTTTGGGAAATAGACATAAAAGTGCTGCCAGCATTGCTGCAGAGGTTGAAGGGGTGGGGGGACAGCCTGTCAGTGCTCAGACCATACGCCGCACATTGCATCAATTTGGTCTGCATGGCTGTCGTCCCGGAAGGAAGCCTCTTCTAAAGATGATGCACAAGAAAGCCCACAAACAGTTTGCTGAAGACAAGCAGACTAAGGACATGGATTGATGGTACCATGTCCTGTGGTCTGGTGAGACAAAGATAAACTTACTTGGTTCAAATGGTGTCAAGCGTGTGTGGCAGCAACCAGGTGAGGAAAAGAAAGACAAGTGTGTCTTGCCTATAGTCAAGCATGGTGGTGGGAGTGTCATGGTCTGGGGCTGCATGAGCTGTATTCCAACATGATAACAACCCCAAACACACCTCCAAGATGACCACTGCCTTGCTAAGCTGAGGGTAAAGGTAATGGACTGGCCAAGCATGTCTCCAGACCCAAACCCTATTGAGCATTTGTGGGGCATCCTCAAATGGAAGGTGGAGGAGCGCAAGGTCTCTAACATCCACCAGCTCTGTGATGTCATCATGGAGGAGTGGAAGAGGACTCCAATGGCAACCTGTGAAGCTCTGGTGAACTCCATGCCCAAGAGGGTTAAGACAGTGCTGAAAATAATGGTGGTCATAAAAAATATTGATACTTTGGGCCCAATTTTGACATTTTCACTTAAAGGGGCTGTAAAGGAAATTTTATTTTTCCCTAAATAGCTTCCTTACTTGCGAGCAGGCAAGTCAGGACGCTCTCTACTTTGCAGATAGAGAAAGAAGCTGTGTGTTGTTGGGTGTCCTGGCACTCCTGCTCACCCCCTCAAAAGGCTTTCTCCACACCAGGGAGAAAGCCTTGCATTATTGCGTGTAGTTACAGACAGAAGAACAGGAAGTGAGGATTTCTCAGAAGAAATAAGGTAATTTAAAAGCAAAATCGAAGGATGGGGTAAGTGAAGGAGGACTGCACTTAGGTAAAGGAAGCTATTTAGGAAAATAGCAACCCCTTTAAGGGTGTACTAACTTTTGTGGCCAGCAGTTTAGACATTAATGGCTGTGTGTTGAGTTATTTTGAGGGAACAGCAAATTTACACTGTTATACAAGCTGTACACTCACTACTTTACATTGTAGCAAAGTGTAACCTCTTCAGTGTTGTCACATGAAAAGGTATAATAAAATATTTACAAAAATGTGAGGGATGTACTCACTTTTGTGAGATACTGTATTTACATGCATACAAATACAACTTGGAAAATGTATCCTGTTGGATTCATGGTTTGAAACATAAATAATATAAAAAAAAAAATATATAAAAAGTGAATGTTAGAAAATAAGGTGAAGACAGGGGCGGACTGACTATTAGGGCACTCAGGCACCGACCGAGGGCCCCATGGCCAGTAGGGGGCCCCATTAGCAGGGACAGTCTCAATCTAAGAAGGTGTTCCGTTACAGCTCAATCCCGGGGTTTGTCAGTAGCAGTGTCATTGCTTCCAAATACATACACTGCCTGGTGGTTTATGCATTTAGAAGTTCTGAGTCTTCTTTATGTCTTACCCCTCAGGCCGCGTACACACGATCAGACATGTCCGATGAAACATGTCCGACGGACCGTTTTCATCGGACCACTCTGAAGTGGTCTGTTGGTCTGATGTGCGTACACACCATCGGACCAAAATCACCTCGGACCAGAACGCGGTGATGTAGAACACAACGACGTGATGAAAAAACAAAGTTTAATGCTTCCAAGCATGCGTCAACTTGATTCTGAGCATGCGCGGGATTTTGGTCCGATGATTTTGTGTACTATCCATCGAACCTGTCCGACGGACAGGTTTCCAGTGGACAGGTTTCAAAGCATGTTTTGAAACTTTGGTCCGCTGAAACTGGTCCGCAGAGCAATTTCAGCAGATATGTTCGATCGTGTGTACGTGGCCTCAGTGTTCTCCTGCACACTCGCTCCGTGTTCAGTCATATCCCCCCTTCAGTGCAGTGCAATGGGAGAACCTGGAGGATGGGCATAGCTACTGCTGACTACTGCACGCTGTATGCAGAGAGGGAGCTGAGCTGAGTGAGTGAGGAAAATGTTGTGCAGGTAAGCTGCTACAGTACACACAATACAAAGTTACATGTCAGGAGGAAATGTTTGTAGCAACATGTGAAGGGTTAAATATGGTGACAATCAGGGGTCAAGTCCTGGGGAAAAAAGTGTGGGAACTCCAACCCAAGATCCACTCCCCCACCAAAAAAAAAGATGCGCTCATATGCATAATTACTCAACCGCTTGTTTTTTTTTCTGATCCACTGTACCTTAGTAATCCTTTATGTTACTGGCCGCTTCCTGTATATGCATTCATCAGGTAGTGTGCGGTTATTCCGTCACTTCCTCGATGCCGCAATGTCTCCTGGGAGCTTTTGTCATTGTTCCCAGGAGACATTGCGGAGGTCTGAGTTATCGCAGCATTTAGAAAGAAGCAAGTTCATAAAGGAACTTTACTAAGGTTCGCCTGCCCCTGACAGTGATTCGAGCTGGGCATCGCCACTTGGTGAAGAATTGGCTCGGGCGGCTCGGCTGCTCTATACCTGCAATGGGAACTGAGTTCCTGCTGTGAAAAAAGTGCAAGAACTCCGTTCCCACGCATTCCCGCAGGACTTGAGCCCTGGTGACAATGAGGGTTGAAATAGCAGGCAAGTGTGTGTAGGAGCTGGCAGAGTTTGCAGCACCCCTCCCCCTAGCTGACAGACATCAGGACAGATATCTCCTAAGCAGGCACAGAGCACTAATCACTATTTATCTACATCTCCCATCATCACTCTGTGTATGCCCACTCAATGAGAAGTTCATTTATGACCTTTCCATTTAACCCTGTGTTATGCACACCCTGTACAATGAAGTGTAAACTCACCACATAAACTCTACACTCTATATAGAAAACAACATTCCTCAATAAACATATCAGAGCGCAATGTTCATGGCTATTTGCATGTTACGAAAACTGTATGAACACTGATTATTTAGAGAATCATGTATGTTTATGGAGAATTTATATTTTTTATGTGCCAAGGCCCCTTTTTACATGGGCTTTCCGATCAGGTCTGCCTGTCTGTTTTTCAGATGGACCCGATTGGACCCTCCAGTCTCCCCTATGATGCTGCAGATGTCAGCGGTGACGTGTCCGCTTACACATGCTGCTATCCAATCTGATCCTGTCCGCCAAATCAGATGGATGGTGGACAGTGGTCCTTTTTTCCACCTGTCTGGCCAATTGGATGGAAATGGACAGGAAGTTCCTTAGAGGAGAGCGGGACTGACAGGTCCGTCTCTGCACAGTGAGTAGAGAATGATCTGTCATCCGTCTGCTCAGCAAATCGATCCCCCCGCTGAGCAAAGCGGAGCCCGTCAAAACGAACATGCCCGTGTGAAAGGGGCCTTACTGTTAGGCTTGGTTCATACCTGCAGGGGCAACCAAGCATGGGCATGTTTTTCACATATCACGTGTAGAGCAGCCCATTCATTTCAATGGGCTGCCCTACACGCAAGCAACATGGAAAAGTCATGAAAGAGTCCAGTTTGATAGGTGCGTTTGCAGATGCATGGGATTGCCATTAACAATTCATAGAACTGCTGTGCATCTGCTAAAGGGCAGCTCATTTCTGTGCATGTGGGGAAAGCATACACACTTGCATGCATTCCCCACATTCATAGGGCTAGATTCAGGTAGATTGGCGCATCTTTAGGCAGGCGTAGCATATCGAATATACACTACGTCGATGAGGCGCAGATCGGCGAGCACACTATTCACAATGGAAATGCTCCCAACGTTGCACCGGCGTAATGTAATTTCGTTGGCGTAAGGCAGCGTAAGTGTAAGTGGGTGTGACCTTATGCAAATGATGGTCGAGCGTGGTGCAATGCTTTACACCCGGTGTATCTAAAATGGCGCATGCGCCGTGACATGGACGTACGATTTCCACCACTATTGACATGCTCACAACTACGCCGGCACAACTTCCTGGGATACGCCCGTCCGAAGCAAAAGTACATCCTGCTTTCCCCCCCCCTGAGCAAGGTACTTTTGTTGTGAGATGGCTGCTGTAGTTTCAGTGAAGGACAAGAGGAAGAGGAATTTCTCGCCACAGGAGAAGGCAGTCCTCATCTCTGCCATTGAGAGGTATGACGTCTGCCTCCATGGTGCCCAGAGTCGCGATACCAGCCGGGCCAGGAAACAGGTAAACCACGAGACCATCACCACTGAAGTTAATTCCCTTGGCAATGAGACCCGGAAAGCCAAGGACATTAATAAAAAAAATACTGACCTGAGGTGCTATGTTTGGGAAAAGGAGGCTGCTATCAGGAAGCATCAGAGGGGCACGGGGGGTGGACCACCATGTAAAGTGAGTTTGACCCCCGAGGAGGAGGTGGTCGCCCGGTGTCTGGAGAGGGAGCAGTTGGAGGGCATGGAAGGCTTTGATTCCCTTGATGATGCCTCGAGGACAGGTAAGTGTTTTTTATCCCCTATCCGGTGTGCAGCATGTGAGGGAGTGGAAGGGGACATGTGACAAGTGTGTGGGTCCACCAACATGTGAATGCTTTGTGTCATCCACAGATGTGCAGGAGGGAGCGGGTTCATCTGCTGCCGGTGGCCGTCCCATGCTTTTCCCAGAACATCCTCAGTCTGACCCCCTAGGAAGCCAAGATCCAGCGGTGGAGGGGAGTGACCACACCTCTCCTCTGGAGGTGGTTGAGGAGGAGACTGTGAACCTTGTGCAGGCTTGCCTCTATTTCGAGGAGTCCTCTGTGTTGCCTGGTCCCTTTCACACCTCCCCCCCATCAGGGGAAGCCCCTCTGGCTCAGCCACCAGCAGGGGAAGCCCCTCAAGGGTCTCACCATACAGCCGGTCCAAAGCATCTTCTGCCCCCAGGAAGGCGACACAGAAGACCAGGGGTGTTTCTGATTCCGTGCAGGAACAAATTGCAAGGGACCAGGCCCGGCAGACCTGGCATTTGGGGAAATAGCCGGGCACCTGCACTGGGTGACAGACAGCCTGGCCTCCTCGGCACAGATTCCAGATGGCCTGCAGGATATCAGCGCCAACTGTTCTGCAGTGGTCACCGGCCTGGGGGAGCTGCAGGCTACCACAGCAAACCTTGTGGCAAAGGTTCCAACCCTTACTGGGGTGGTCCAGGCCAACACAGCTGCCATCCAGGAGGAGAGGAGGCAGATGCAGCACAACCAGCGGCACAACATCACCCACCAGCTGAGGATGCATGCACCGATTATCTGGCACACAAAGTTTAGGGAATACAACAGGGCCCCCCCGGATTTATCCAGGCATCGGAAACGGGACTTCAGGAGGCCAAATGTGCGCTCCACCACTGCACGGATACATATGTGTGCATCATTGTATCTTCTCTCTCCTCTGGTTTAAGGATTCTGTTATGTAGTCAGGAGATGGGGCCCAAGTGCATATGCCGCGTCACCTGGAAGAGAAAAGACAGGAGGATGTTAGTCATGCATGTGCCCCTCGTGATGTCTGCATCATGGGGTCGGACAGTCATGCCTGACTCCCATGTCACTCACCAACCAGCCAGATGTCCCTGTACACGTTCTGTTCAAATTCTGTTGGGTTGTTGCTTTGACGGTATATGTAGCTGTCGTGGCTGGACCCTGGGTGTTTGGCACGGACGTGCCATATGAGGCATTGGGCATCGGCTGTCACCTGTACGTTGATGGAATGCCAATGCTTCCGATTACGGTATATGTGCTCTGTGGCATGAGGGGCCGTAGTGCCACATGTGTGCAATCAATGGCCCCGATGGTTCGTGGGGATCCGGCAATTCTGTAGAAATCCTGCATTGCCTTCTGCCGCAGATGCTCATGGGTGGGTCTGATGATGTGGTGGGACATGCGTGTGAGGATTGCGGAGACAACCTGGTGCACACATCTGCTGATGGTGGATTGTGACATCCCAGTCACGACTCCACTTGTATGCTGAAAAGATCCACTGGCGAGGAAATGCAGTGTTGCCAGTACCTTGACCAATGACTGTACTGCTTGTGAGCGGTGTGTCTTGCTGATGATGTCATCATGCAGGGCTGTGGCTAATTCCAGGATGGCATCAGGGCTGAATCTGAAGATGCGATACACCTCCGATTCCCCCATGCCAAAGACGTTCATGTGCGTGCGGTATATTCTCTCCCGTGCCCTCCTACGTGCCAGTGGACACAGTATTAGTGCTAGGACCACGGCTGCCCCTGGCATGTTGGCATACAGATGTGTTGTACGTTTAGGTGCAAACTATACGGCCCAAGTGCAGTAACACCAAGTACGTTTAGGTGCAAACTATACAGCACAAGTGCAGTAACAACAAGTACGTTTAGGTGCAAACTATACGGCACAAGTGCAGTAACACCAAGTACGTTTAGGTGTAAACTATACGGCCCAAGTGCAATAACACCAAGTACGTTAAGGTGCAAACTATATGGCCCAAGTGCAGTAACACCGAGTACGTTTAGGTGCAAACTATATGGCCCAAGTGCAGTAACACCAAGTGGGCCAGATTCTCAAAAGAATTACGCCGGTGTATCTACAGATACACCGGCGTAATTCTAATTCTATCATTCTCGTAATTCTATCATTCTATCCTGAAAACATGATACGCCAGATTTACGCTAAGATCCGACTGGCGTAATAATCTTACACCGTCGGATTTTAATTGTAAAGTTACGCCGGCCGCTAGGAGGCGTTTATGTCGATTTCTCATTTGCTTATGCAAATGAGCAAGATACGCCGATTCCCGAACGTTTTTACGCCGCCTCGTCGTCGTTTACGGCGTTTCCGGAAGCGTAAACTTAGCCCTGCTATATGAAGGGTACGTTTACGAAGTTACGTCGTATGCCATGTTAAGTATGGCGTCGGGACAGCGTCATCTTTTTCCATCGGTTACGTCGTTTAACTAAGTCGTTCGCGAATAGGGCATTGCGTAAGTGACGATCACGTCGGTTTCACGTCGGTTTCATCGACGTTTTCCGACGTGAGTTGGAGCATGCGCACTGTTTTTTTTTTGGCCGGCGCATGCGCAGTTCGTTCGGCGCGGGGCGCGCTTAATTTAAATACAAGCCGCCCCCTTCGATTTACGCAGGGATACGCCAGGCCATTTACACTACGCCATCGCAAGTTACAGAGCAAGTGCTTTGAGAATACGGCACTTGCTCTAGTGAGTTTTTGGTGGCGTAGTGTAAATGGCTTACACTACGCCGCCGCGGGATGTACGAGAATCTGGCCCAGTACGTTTAGGGGCAAACTATACGGCACAAATGCAGTAACACCAAGTATGTTTAGGTGCAAACTATACAGCACACGGGCAATACAACACGTTAGAAGACTGCAGCTAGCACAATCAACTGCCTGACAAATAGCAATAGCTAATCTAGCTCAACTATACAGTGTATAAATATATGTACAACTCCTGGGATGTATATATATCATCTACACACTGTAAATTTAACTAAACTGACTAGCCTGCCTGCTCTATCTATCTATCTATCTAGTAATAAAGACACTGTCTCTCTTTCTCTCTCTCTCGCTATAGGACTGATCTCTTTAACAACGTCGCAACACACTACACGAGGCCACCTTGCAGGCTGCCTTTGTGGGGTGTGTGCTAAAGGCTTGAGCCATAATTGGCCAATGCCACCCTGGCTTTGGTCAATTATGGCTCTCCGTTTTTTGTGCGCTGTGATTGGCCAAGCATGCGGGACATACAGCATGCTTGGCCAATCATCAGCGCGCAATGCCGCAGTGAATTATGGGCCGTGGCGCGTCACTCTAATTTGGTGGGAACGACCCATTTTGTTCGAATTTCGACGAACGTACGAACAGCTTCTGTGTCATTTCCTGTTTCCTGTGTGACCTCTGACTCTGATCCAGCTTGTTGTTACCTGTGAATACCTGCTGCCTGTTCTGATCCCGGCCTCCCTTAGACTCTGATCCTGCCTGCTAATTCTGTCTGATGATCTTCCAGTACTACTTGGCTTGTGACCTGATCTCTCTTCTGCCTAACGTGTATGCCTGATCTGCCTTATTATTACCGACCCGGCCTGTCTGACCCTGCATCTCGCTCATCCAGCCTGCTACAGCTCCCAGCCCTGCAAGCCTGCATCTGGTACTGCTCCGTGGTTCATCCCAGCCTGCCACCAGTCAAACATTGTGTCAGCTCATCTACCTGCTGACCACTGCTACTACAGGGACTATTGAACTGTTTACAGGCACTCAAACCCCACCGTGCTCCTGTGGCTGCTGTATCACTGCCAGTAGTCCGTGAGCCGGAGTTGTACGAGAGGCCTCCCTCTGCACGTCAGGCTCACATCCCAGGTACGTAACAGTACCAAACAGCCATGTCTGAGCCTCCAAGAGGACCCTCTCCAGTGGATGAAATATGTCAGCACCTTGCTGCTCTTACAAAACCGGTTAAGTCGCTGCAGGAAGCATACGTGCATCTGGAAGAGCGGGTACAGTCCCTGTCCACTCCAGCAACCACAGCTCCTGCATCCGATCCTGCCTCCTCCACCACCCAAACTGGGACTTCAGCCAACCATACAGTAATGGTGTCACCCCCTGAGCCCCAAGTACCTATGCCTGAGAGGTTTTCCGGTAATCGGAGTACATTTAGAGTCTTCTGCAATGCCTGTCAGCTCTACTTTGCTCTTCAGCCACAGACTTTTTCCCTGGAAGCCACCAAGGTGAGATTTATTATTTCTCTCCTACAAGGGGAACCGCAGTCTTGGGCCCACTGGCTGTTAGAAGAGAACAACTAGACATCATGCAAATGTTCTTTGGCGCCATGGCACTGATTTACAGTATGATGACCCACATCGTACCACCACCACTGAAGCAGCTCTTCATGCACTCCAGCAAGGCCATAGAGCAGCCGAAGACTATGTCAGTGACTTTAGACGCTGGAGTACAGACACCAGCTGGAATGACGCAGCCCTGCGTCATCAGTTTCGATTGGGTCTCTCTGAAAGTCTGAAAGATGAGCTCACTCGGGTCGGGGTGCCAAGCTCTCTGGAAACCCTAATCACTATGTCCATCCAGATTGACCGCCGCCTACGAGAACGCAGGTCTGAAAAAAACATACAGCACTCACGTCCAACCTGGATGTTACCCAAGATCCCTGCTTCTCCTAACCTGGCTCCTGGAAACTCTGCTTTCCCTACTCCTTGCCTGAACCCATGTAATTGGGCCTGACTCGTTCTTCATTGACTCCAGAAGAATGCCAACGCTGACGAATAAATAACCTCTGCCTGTACTGTGGAGCTGCCGGTCACTTTGTACGTACCTGTCCTGCCAAGCTGCGTAAGTGTCTTTCCCTTTCTTCACCCAACCGGTTACCCTGACCTGCCTTGTCTGCCAGCTCAGCGCATATCACTCTGCCTGTTTCCTTCCAGCTGCCGGGCAGAACCATATCCGTTACCACTATTATCGATTCTGGAGCGTGTAGCTGTTTCATTGACCAGTCCTTCGCAGCTCAGCAACACATTCCTTTACAAACCAGAGAACAGGGACTCACTGTATTCTTGGCTGATGGGTCTCACATTAAATCTGGACTGGTAACCAAGGTGACCCCACCAATGTTGACCACCTCCTCAACCAACCACTGAGAGCTGCTGCGTTTAGACGCAATCTCTTCGCCCTTCTATCCCGTCATCCTGGGCCTACCATGGCTACAGGCCCACAACCCACAGATAGACTGGGAATCCGGAAGTGTCAAGTTCCAGTCACCATATTGCCAGAGACACTGTTTGGAAACTTCACCACCCTCACCTGCTACCTTGCTGTGTATGGACACAGACCCTAAATTATGTCAAGTAGTTCCGGATTGTTACCACGAATACCTGAATGTTTTCAGCAAACAAGGAGCAGACACCCTTCCCCCACACAGACCTTATGACTTCTCCATTGAGCTGCTTCCCGGGGCAGAGATTCCATTTGGGCGCATCTTTCGTTTATCTGAATGGGAATCAGGGGTCTTAAAGGACTATATTGATGAGAACCTGCGGAAAGGATTCACCCGTCCCTCTACCTCACCGGCCGGTGCTGGTATATTTTTTGTAGAACAGAAGGATCATTCCCTGAGACCATGTGTGGACTATCATGACCTAAATAAAATAACAGAGAAGAATCACTATCCCCTTCCTTTAGTCCCTGAACTGTTCCAAAGACTCAAATCAGCAAGCATCTTTACCAAGCTGGATTTATAAGGGGCCTATAACCTGGTTCGCATACGAGAAGGGGATGAATGGAAAACTGCCTTCCGTAGCTGATTTGGGCACTTTGAATATCTAGTTATGCCCTTTGGCCTTTGTAATGCCCCTGCCACTTTCCAGTACTTTATTAGTGATATTTTCAAAGACTTTCTGGATATTTTCGTGGTTGTCTACCTTGATGACATCTTTATATTCTCTGTATCATTAGAGGTGCACCGAGGGCATGTTAAAAGCGTATTGTGCCGGCTCCGCAAATATGGACTTTATGCTAAAGCCGAAAAATACGTCTTTGAGCAACAGAGCATCCAGTTCTTAGGTCTGATAATTTCGACCGACGGGATCAAGATGGACCCACAGAAAGTCTCAGCGATACTAGATTGGCCAGCCCCCACAGACAAGAAGGGAATACAACGCTTTGTGGGCTTTGCCAATTTGTATCGCAAATTTATCAAGAACTTTTCCGCTACCATTCACCCTATTACACAGCTGACCAAACAAGGTATGCATTTTTTGTTGGACTTCTGAGGCTCAAGCTGCTTTTGAAACGTTGAAGAGACGGTTTACCATTGCTCCTGTCCTAAGTCACCCAGACTCTAACTTGCCCTATATTGTGGAGGTGGATGCTTCAGAAAGTGCAGTTGGTGCCATTCTATCCCAACGTCAAGGCCTCAAAAAAGTAACTCATCCAGTAGCATTCTTTTCACGCAAACTCACGTCAGCTGAAAGAAACTATGATGTAGGGGATCGGGAACTTTTGGCGATCAAAGCCGTGTTGGAGGAATGGAGATACTCGCTGGAGGGAGCGGCCCATCCAATTCTGATCTACACGGATCATAAGAATCCTTGCTGGGCTCTCTTTTTCTCGAGATTCTCAATTCGTATTACATACAGGCCCGGATCAAAGAACACTAAGCCCGATGCGTTGTTTGAAGATCCAAGAGACATCCTAATACCAGATACCATTTTACCGGCCGGAAACTTCCTGCTATTACACACTGACCTTTTGTCTCAGTTACAGCAAGCTTCTGCAGAAACACCCAGTCCTCCAGGGGTCACACTACAAGCAAAGAATGGACTATTATGGAGGGGTAAGCAGATTTTTGTACCTAAAGAGGTTCGAGCAATGATCTTGGGGGTTTGTCATAACCACCCTTTGGCAGGCCATTTTGGGGTTCATAAGACTGTTGAACTTGTACCACGCTCATTTTGATGGCCAGGGTTGGAGAAAGACTGCAGATCCTATGTAAATTCGTGCACCACCTGCATGTGGAGTAAAAGCTCCCATAACAAAGCTTGGGGATTGCTCAGACCTCTGCCTATACCTGACAGACAGTAGCAGATGATTGCTATGGATTTTATAGTTGATCTTCCACCATCTGAAGAATGTACCGCTATCTTTGTGGTAGTAGATCGCTTTTCAATGATGGCTCATTTCATTCCCCTAAACAGTACACCATCGGCTGCAGAAACTGCTCTGGTGTTTATAAAAGAAATTGTCAGACTCCATGGAGTCCCTGCAAATATCGTGTCTGATCGCAGTGTCCAGTTCACATCCAGATTTTTGAAGGCCTTGTGCGAGACCCTACAGATTGAACTCTCATTCTCTTCCGCTTACCACCCACAAACTAATGGGCAGACGGAGAGAAATAATCAGACCCTAGAACAATACATCTGTTGTTTTACTTCTTCCATCCCACCTAATCTTGTCTTGTCACAGAATCCTCCGTTCCAGCCGTCCAGGATATTCTGCACTTTTTCTCTCGCAATAATATGTTGTTGCAGGAAACCATCGCGAAAGCCCAGGAGGACAGCAAGAAATCATTTGACAAGAAAAGAAGAGGGGAACTGATCGTGCAACCAGGAGATCAAGTATGGCTTAAACGACGAATTTGCAGATGCTATGTCCTTCTAAAAAGCTGGCACCAAGGCTCGTAGGACCATTTCCGGTAACGAGAAAAATTAATGATGTTTCTTTTGAATTAACCTTACCTAAATCTTTTAAGATCCACCCAGTGTTTCATGTTTCCTTGCTGAAGCCTGTTGTGCCAGATCCATTTCCAGATCATAGACCCGGTCCCCCCACACCTATTATTATTGATAGGGATGAGGAATTTGAGGTCGAGGCTGTTTTAGACTGCAGGAAAAAAAAGGGGTCAGACACAATATTTAATTAAGTGGAAGGGTTATGGTCCAGAGGAGAATTCCTGGGAACCCGCACAAAATGTACATGCCACAGACTTGATCCGTGCCTTCTTCCGCAGGAACCCGCAAAAGAGGAACCAGTTGGGCACCCGGAGGTTGCCCGTAGGGAGGGGGCAATGTCAGGGAAGACAGGCTTTCCATGCAAGCGCCCGGCATGCACGCATGCGTACTAGCACTTTAAGACACACACCTGTCACTAATAATGGAGTCAGGCAGGCTATTTAAGCAAGGCTCCTACAGAGGTTCCTTGCTGTTTGGTCTGCAGCTTCTGTGTCATTTCCTGTTTCCTGTGTGACCTCTGACTCTGATCCAGCTTGTTGTTACCTGTGAATACCTGCTGCCTGTTCTGATTCTGGCTTCACTTAGACTCTGATCCTGCCTGCTGATTCTGTCTGATGATCTTCCTGTACTACTTGGCTTGTGACCTGACCTCTCTTCTGCCTAACGTCTATGCCTGATCTGCCTGATTATTATCGACCCGGCCTGTCTGACCCTGCATCTCGCTCATCCAGCCTGCTACAGCTCCCAGCCCTGCAAGCCTGCATCTGGTACTGCTCCGTGGTTTATCCCAGCCTGCCACTAGTCAAGCATCGTGTCAGCTCATCTACCTGCTGACCACCGCTACTACAGGGACTATTGAACTGTTTACAGGCACTCATACCCCACCGTGCTCCTGTGGCTGCTGTATCACTGCCAGTAGTCCGCGAGCCGGAGTTGTACAAGAGGCCTTCCTCTGCACGTCAGGCTCACATCCCAGGTACATAACACAGAGAAAGGGACTATAGAATCTCTGTCCTCAATACCTGGCTCTTTCTCAAAAGTGAGACTTCAAGGGGTCCGTTTAGACCCCTGATATCTAACCAAAGCCCCCCTCCCACCAACAGAGTTGTGAAAAAAATTAGAATAAAAAAACTATTGTAAAACATCTGATCTGTGTAATCTGTGTAAACTCTGTACTACCACTTGTACCTACAGTAAAGCCTATAAAAAAGTCTCCTGCCACTCTGCATGTCGCCAAGCTAGGTGCCCCTCCACAAGGCCCTGCCGCATTAATGTTGCATCAGAAAGATGGCTGCCGTGTGGTGGCCATCTTTAAACCTGGGGTCCCCAATGATTCCCTAGTGCCCGGGGGCCCCATGAGTTGTCAGTACACCCCTGGGTGAAGCTGTGTTCAATTTCTATAGCTGTAGTATGAAAAAATGATATTGCAATGTTTTGCCAGCCTTAGTTGTTTGCTTGATTAATCTAACTTTGCTGTGTACCTCTATCTTCACTATTTAAAATCATCAGCATCAGAAATAATGTGCTATATCAGGTGAATACATTTTACAGATGAAACAAAGAAGAGAATGGGAGAAACTATAACAATTTTGATTGAATATGGGTATTTCAGGTTTGAAAATATGTGCTTGCTCCTAAAATGAGCTATTGACTAATTCTGAAAGAAATGTTATATTGCAGTAATGTTCATCTTCATCCAGTCTGTAATGAGAAGGATTAGACTTTCTTCCATGTGAGCTAAATTTATTTCAGCAAAACAAGAAAATGTATTTCACTAATATATTTTTTCTGTGTGCGTGAGGCTTTAAATTTTACAGCCGTGATTAATGCCTTAATTTGCTGTTTCATTTGGGTATACCATTACTACACAATATGAATTACTTTCCAGGAGTATTCCTTCTATAGAGCTTAATTCTAAGGTTGCTTAAGAACTGTCTGATATTAGGTATGAATGGACTAAACAGTTAGCTTTATTCTGAGGACAAAATAAAAACAATTAGATTATTCATGAATGCTACAAATTTAATTTCGGATCACTTGAAAGCAAATATTGACTTAGATACGTTCTAATTTAAGTGAATAAATTCAACACTTGAAATCTATCAATAGAATTGCTATTCAGCGATTCTTTCTCCAAATGTGTATTTCTGCATTGTACATTTAAACATCAGTAGCATGCAAATAATCCTCCTCACTTTCTAAAGATGCAATAAATAGAATGTATTAAAGGTTAATTTCTTTGTAGACAACATTGGCTCTATATATAGAACACAGTTCCGTGGTATATGTTAGTCTTGTTTACTGAATGTACGTGAGACTGGAATTTAAAAATAGACAAAGGATTGGCACCTAAAATCATAGTACACCTTTTGCAAAGAGAAAAAAAAAAGTAGGGCTGTTACTGATTAAAATGTTTGTGTTCGATTAAGCGATTTTTATTTTAATCGATTAATCGACTAATTTCGATTAATTATAAAGCACATACAGATCCAACTACTTTTAGTTGATCTCCTTGCATTGCAACTCTGCATTAGTCAGTGGTAAATGTGGTATACACTATATACAATCACCCGACACTAGTTACTGTATTTATTGGCGTATAACACTCACTTTTTTACCCTGAAATTGGAGGGTAAACTGTGCCTGCGTGTTATACGCAGGGGGCCGTGGAAAGTTTTTTTTCCTGAAACTTTCCTCTTAAAGTTAGGGTGCGTGCTATACGCCTGTGTATATTATACGTCGATAAATATGGTTGTTTCCACAATCCATGACTTAACTTTACAGTTCACACAAATACGTTTTAAATTGTAGCACTGACGTAAGTAATTTTTTCTTATTAAACTTTAGGAAAAAGGTAGAAAGTTAGTTTAACTTTAATCATAATACGTATCTAGTATAGTGACTGTCAGTCACTTTATAGTAAGTAGGCATCACTTTAGCCAGTCACGCATTTTCTGGAGGCAGACATGATCGCATTTTATTGACAATATACCCTGAAGAACTGAACAGTCTTTTGCACAGAACAGATGTTGCTGATACACAAAGAATTGTCTGCACAAAACTGCTTATGACAGGAAAACAATGGTTATTTTTGCCCCCTTCCCCTGATGGAGCCTGATGCATCCTCCTGCTCCACAGATGCAAAGGTACCTCAAACCAATGGGTGCAGTTTGCTTGCATCCAGCAGAGAAAGTCTCACTGTCCAGGCTGTCCGGTGATGTCAAGAATTTTGATCGATCAAAAGAATTTTGATCGATCAAAAAAATTTAAGATTAATTGAGGAATTAATCTTTCCCCAGCCCTAAAAAAAAGACATCCATATTGTTTTTTTTTTTTTATTGTTTTTTTTTTTAAGTGTATTGATAATTTTTTGGCTTTGGAGCTCACAAAGCATTTCAACGCTGATAAGTGGATTGACGGTGCAATGCTTTGGGTCTTGCGCACTATACTGTATAGGGGTATGGACTTTCAGCTACTGGGCTGGGGGTAGTATCAACTAAATGACATAACTGTGCTTGTGCTCCATTAAGTCCCTCTGCAGTGGTAGCAGATGGGACATGTAATTTTTTATTTAGAGATTCCTATGTGCATGGCTATGCATGCACATGCATGCCTAATTCAAATAATAAAAGGAACTGGTGGGCAAAGGAATCCCTGGACTCTGTAAGTGGGGTAATTTAAGGGCGAGGAGATGCAAACTGTGACCATGGTTCATGTTGAATGAATAAATGAATGAAAACTTGTATAGTATAGCGCAGCACATGCGAACTTAATCGCCTCTGGGCGTTTGTTGTTTCTGTCTCCTTTGATATCAAAAGAGATGAGTCTTGATCTTTCTCCTGAATGCTAAGTGGTTCTCCGCCAACCGAATGCTGGTTGGTAAAGCGTTCCAAAGTCTGGGACCTTGGACCGCGAATCTTCTATCTCCTTTGGACTTGTAGTTGGCTTTCGGTATCTGGAGTAGATTTTGATTGGTGGATCGCAGAACGCGATTGGGATTGTGAGCTTTTATTTTTTCTCATAGATAATGGAGGGCATTTCCATGAATACATCTATGCGTTGAACCCTTAATGTGGGGGTAACATAAAACATAGTAAGAAAGATGGGCTTCTTTTTTAAGAATTAAATAGTGTCTGCTGACAAGTTTTAAGCTGATTTTCACTTGGGACAGAGGGAAGAAGGGGGTGCTCTAGACATTGTTCTGAGCTGCCCCTCAAATCTATAAAAGAGGACATGTGGGACCACAGCCATAGCAGAAAGGCAGAAGCAGAAAGGATCTGCCAGAGCGTGTGCACTAAGAGTGCCAATGGAGGACACAAAGGGGCTGATTTACCAAGCCTTTGCGCCATGATTCATGGAGAAAAGGCAGGAGTGAAAGCCTCTTTGTCACTTACTAAAGAAATACACCGGCAGAGCAGTGTATTTCTTTATTTACTATAATGCCTAGTGCGCCCAGGGGAGGGCGCAGGGTGCGCCTCTATAGACCTGGCGCACGGCATTTAGAAATGTAAATAGAAGGGGTTTGGGCAGGAGTTTATTAGGGGGGGGATGTGGGGTGATGTGGGGAAGTGTAGTGACATGTGATTGTTTAAGTGTTTTACGGGCCGAATTGAAAGTGAAAGTGATTTTT
This sequence comes from Rana kukunoris, assembly GCA_029574335.1. Classification (NCBI taxonomy): domain Eukaryota; kingdom Metazoa; phylum Chordata; class Amphibia; order Anura; family Ranidae; genus Rana; species Rana kukunoris. Next base: position 290,100,768 of record CM056052.1, read on the forward strand.
CTGAAAACATCGATGTACGCCGCAAGTACGCCTAAACCCTCGGGGAGGTCAATTTGCATACTGTGCATGCGTACGCATGCGTACTCGGCAATATTGTCCATGGTAAATACCATGCGGCGTAGCTGTATTTGCGCGGCTTGAGGCGGCGCACATGAATGCCGAACTGTTTTCAGCTTACGCTGACCATAAAGGGGAACTCCGCGCCAAATTTCAGCCAAAAAAAAACTACGTGGGTTCCCCTCTGGGTGCACATTAGGCCCTTAAGGCTTGGTCTGCATTGTAAGGGGGAAACCTACGCCGAAAAAACAGTGTGGGGGTTCCCCCAAGATCCAGACCAAACCCTTATCCAAGCACGCAGTCTGGCCGGACAGGAATGGGGGTGGGGACTAGCGAGCGCCCCCCCTTCTGAGCCATACCAGACCGCATGCCCTCAACATGGGGGCCTCTTCCCAACAAACCTTGCCGTTGGTTGTCGGGGTATGCAGGCGGGGGCTTATCGGAATCTGGGAGCCCTCTTTAATAAGGTGGCCCCTAGATGCCAGCCCCCCGCCCTATGTGAATGAGTATGGGGTACATGGTACCCCTACCCATTCACCTGGGGGGAAATGTAAAGTAAAAAAATACACCACACAGATTTTTGTAGTCATTTATTAGTCAGCTAGGGGGTCTTCTGCCGGGGCCCCCCCTTCCTTATTTAAGCTTTTTTACAAGGGGGTGTAGGCCCGGTCTTCTCTCTTCCGCCGGGGCCTCGGGCTTCGCCACTTTCTGCCGGGGGGTGGGCCACCCACCAGGCTTCTCCACTGTTTTCCGCCAGGGCCCCCCACCCCCTTTAAGCTCTTTTACATTCAGGCTTCTCCGCTGCCTTCCGCCGGGGGCCCCGGGCTTCGCCGTTTTCTGCTGGGGGGTGGGCTTCTCTCCGCTGTCTTCTCTGTTCCCTCTTCTGCCTTGCTCCTCCGTGGGGGCCAGGGCTTCTCTCCGCTGTCTTCCTTCTTCTGTTCCATTCGATATTGACACGACAAGCTCTCCCGCAGCTCCCGCTGTAATGCCGTCTGAGCGGTGCGCATCGACTTATATAGGCATAGGGCGTGGTCACCGGGTGATGCCACCCTGCGACCTCAACCTTTGTGACATTACATTCCCGGGGAACCCCCCGGCAGAAAACGAGGAAGCCCGGGGCCCCGGCAGAAGGCAGCTGAGAAGCCCGGAGGGGTGGCCGACCCCCGACAGAAAACCACAAAGCCTGGGTGCCCCGAATGTAAAAGAGCTTAAAGGGGGTGGGGGGCCCCAGCGGAAGACAGCGGAGAAGCCCAGGGGGGTGGCCGACCCCCCAACAGAAAACCACTAAGCCCGGGCCCCCGGCGGAAGGCATCGGAGAAGCCCGGGGGGATGGCCCACCGCGGCAGAAAACTACGAAGCCCGCCCCCCCCCGAATGTAAAAGAGCTTAAAGGTGGTGGGGGGCCCTGGCAGAAGACCCCCCAGCTGACTAATAAATTATTTAAAAAATCTGTGAGGTGTTTCTTTTTTACTTTCAATTTTTCCCCCAGGTGAATGGGTAGGGGTACGATTTACACCATACTCATTCACATAGGGTGGGGGACCAGATTCTGATAAGCCCCCCGCAAGGGTTGTCGGGAAGAGGTCCTTGTCCCTATCAACATGGGGACAAGAGTGCTTTGGGGTGGGGGCGCAGTGCCCCCCTGCTCCAAAGCACACACTCCCCCATGTTGAGGGCATGTGGTCTGGTACTGCTCAGGAGGGGGGGGCGCTCGCTCATCTCCACCCCCATTCCTGTCCGGCCAGACTGCGTGCTTGGATAAGGGTTTGGTCTTGATCTTGGGGGAACAGCGTAGGTTTTCCCCCTTACGTTCCAGACCAAGCCTAAGGGCCTAATTTGCCCCCAGAGGGGAAGCCACGTTGTTTTTTTTTAATTCCCTTTCATGGTCAGTGTCCCCCGCTTGCCCCTGGTCCCAATGTGGGTGCCCGGTGGGCGCGATCATTGCCGTGCACCCATGATCGCTCATCACAGAGCGAGAACCGGGAGTTGTGTGTGTAAACACACAGCTCCCGGTCCTGTCAGGGGGACAAATGCCTGATCGTCTGTTCATACAATGTATGAACGGCGATCTGTCATTTCCCCAAGTCAGTCCCACCCCCCATTCAGTTAGAACACACCTATGGAACATTATGGAATTAACCCCTCCCTCGCCCCTTCTCTGCCAGTGGCATTTTTATAGTAAGCAATGCATTTTTATAGCATTGGTCGCTATAAAAATGACAATGGTCCCAAAAATGTGTTAAAAGTCTCCGATGTGTCCGCCATAATGTCGCAGTACTGATAAAAATCGCTGATCGCCGCCATTACTATTAAAAGAAAATATTAATAAAAATGCCATAAAACGAACCCCTAATTTGTAGACGCTATAACTTTTGCGCAAACCAATCAATAAACGCTTATTGCGATTTTTTTTAACCAAAAATATGTAAAAGAATACATGTCGGCCTAAACTGAGGAAAAAAAAAAAATTATATATATTTTTGGGGATATTTAAAAAGTAAAAAATTAGGGCTGTTACTGATTAAAATTTTTGTGTTCGATTAATCGTTTATATATAATCGTGGTATATGTTAGTCTTGTTTACTGAATGTATGTGAGACTGGAATTTAAAAATAGACAAAGGACTGGCACCTAAAATCATAGTACACCTTTTGCAAAGAGAAAAAAAAAAGTAGGGCTGTTACTGATTAAAATGTTTGTGTTCGATTAAGCGATTTTTATTTTAATCGATTAATCGACTAATTTCGATTAATTAACGCACATACAGATACAACTACTTTTAGCTGATCTCCTTGCATTGCAACACCGCATTAGTCAATGGTAAATGAGGTATACACTATATACAATCACTCGACACTAGTTGGTTTCCACAATCCATGACTTAACTGTTCACACAAATAATTTCAAACTGTAGCACTGACGTAAGTAATTTTTTTTTTTATTAACCTTAAGAAAAACGTAGAAAACCTATAACATATAAAACTTATCTGATATATTGACTGTCAGTCACTTTATAGTAGGCATCACTTTAGCCAGTCACGCACACATACCAGAGTGTTAACATTTTCTGGAAGCAGACATGATCGCATTTTATTCACAATATACCCTGATGAACTAAACAGTCTTTCGCACGAAACAGATGTTGCCGGTACGCAAAGTATTGTCTGCACAAAACTGCTTAGGACAGGAAATGCTTATTAAAGTGGAAGTAAACCCTTCTATCATTTTCAGCCAAGGAAGCTGCCATATTGGCCTCTGTTTAATCTTCAACTGCCGTGGTGCTGCACATGTGATCAGTTATGACACCAGCCATTGGATGGTTTGACAGTTTGGTTGAGAGCACAACCAATGTGACAGTTGGCAATCCCGGCATTCCGGAAATGTAACTGCTTTTTGAAACTGTTAAATCAATGGGTTTACTTCTGCTTTAAGTTTCCACCACATGAGAGGATCCTCTGTTTCTGGAATAGGATCTTCTACTTGGTACCGCATCAGCTCGGCCTGTGCACTGTGTACTGCGTCTGATTCGTCAGCTGAGGACTGCGATTCAGAGTCGCTCAGCAACTGAGTAAGTTTTTGTTTCTTCGGCACAGGTACTACTACTTTTACTTTTGTGCCATCATTGCTTTCCTCTAAGTCTGTTGGACATCCTGCTGGCTGTCTTCTATCGTGGAAGGCCCTTAATGCATTCGACAATGTTGTCCACACTTCTTTGCGTTTCTCTCTTCTTAGACAGGTCAGTTTCTTGTAACGTGGATCTAAGGCCACAGCCATTTGCAACATTGTCAAAGTATCAATGCCTTCAATTCTGTTTGCAAAGTCGTTAAATGTTGCAGTTTTGAATCGTCCAATATAACCTGGATCATCATCATTAATCCTTAACAGTCTACGCAAAAAGGCTAGTAATGGAAGAACGGCAGAACATGTTGCATATTGTTCACCCCCAACATATTCCGTAGCATCTGCAAGTGAACCTAAGCCTGACGTATATTTGGCCATTTTGTCCCAATCTGACTCTGTCAGTTTAGGTCCACTGTAGTTTTTTGGATGATAAATGTGATACTGCATTAAGGCATCTTTGACTTCCAACAATCTGGCTAACATTATGTAGGTACTGTTCCACCAAGTTGCCACATCCTGCTGCAATTTGTGGAACATAACATCTTTCGGCGAAGAGACACTGGAATGGCTGCTCTTCAGTTCAGATGTGTTGGCCGAGCTGTGCTTGAAATGTTCAACTAAGTGTCGACATTTTGCCAAAAGAGGTGAAGAGTCAGCTGCCTTCAAACCTGCTAATATGCTAAGTTGAAGACAATGTGCGATACATGGTATGTGACTGTAATCTGTTTGTCCAATAGCAGCAACCATGTTTTGTGCATTGTCCGTTATGATACAGCATATTTTATCGCTGATGTTCCATGTTGCAGCAAACTCTTTATAGAAACTGGCAACGTTTTCAGGAGTGTGTATTTCATCAACAAGTAAGCATCCTAAAGCTACTGATGTCAGTTTCCAGTCGGAATCAATCCAGTGTCCCGTTATACCACAGTATGATTCATTGTTGTTTGAGGTCCAAAAGTCAGTAGTGAGAGCAATACTGTAAATGCTTTCTATAGCTTTCTTATGCTGTGTTAGCTTCTCGTTGTACATCTGACCAATCACAGCGTCAATTGTACGGCGACTGGGTAAATTATAAGTCTGGTTTTGAAGAGCTATACGTAGTACTGTTTGTAGTCCATCATCTTCCACAATTGCCGTCGGACGTCCTGAACTGGCAATCCACTGAGCAATAGCAATTTTCAAGTCTGCAGAAACTTTGTCACTTACAGGCTTGTTTGACTGAGACATGAAATTAGATATTGGTTGTACTGAAGAACTCTTCTGCCGGTCACTGTTGACAACGTGTTGATACTTGAGTGGATTTTTGTGCTGTAGGTGGTATGTCAGCAATGTATTTGAACCACGGAAAGCCAATTGTTTATTGCAGTGAATGCAGTAAACTTTGTTCCCATCCTCTACTTTGCCATCAGCAGTTAGCTTAAAAAAGAAATGCTTGCTTAACTTTCCGCCTACTTGTTTAACTGCAATATTGCTTTCATTGCTCGCCATTGTTGTTTACTGTCAAAGTCTAAATTTAATTTTATATCCCCAAGGATCTCTTTCTGTCACACTGTTAACAGTGGAGGTTTTGAAGTTTTCCTTTTTGCCACCTTTCCCTGATGGAGCCCGCTGCTCCAGGTACCTCAATCCGGTGGGTTTGCTCACATCCAGCAGGGTCTCACTGTCCAGGCTATAAAAGCAGAAAGAAAGATGCAATCAGTGCAAAAATGTATAAAAAAAATAAAAAAAAACCCTATGCAAGTTGAACACCAAGGAATCTTAATTAAATTTTCACAAAAAAATTCAAATGGCAAATAGTACACAGAGAGTAAGTGCAGCACAAATTGAATCAATTCCACATATAAATAATCAGAGAGAATTCCACCAGTGCAAAAAGTCCACAATCGGTGACAATCCCTCCACCTCTGGTTTAACTAAATACTCTCACCTCCCAGCATGGACCCCTGAGCAAACAGGAGGTCATGCAAGCAGAAAAACAGTCGGTTAGCACAGACCAAAGACTTCCTTCACGTCTCCTTATTACTCAGCAAGTTGTACCGGCTCATAAGTAAAATGAAGCAACAGCAGACGCCACGCCGGAGAAATCCACAGCTTATCAGCCAATAGGACAAAAGATACACTGTTCAGGTGACGTCACAGACATTAAGGGTGAAACAGATGAAAAAACTCACGGTTTGGATCGTTCCTCGGATCAGTCACGGATCGGATCATTTTTCAGATCACCAGCACATATAGTCCACACTGTAATATCCACATCTCCCCCATACTGAAATATCCACATCTTCCCCCCCATACCGTAATATTCACATCTTTCCCCCCATACCGTAATATCCACATCTTCCCCCCCATACCGAAATATCCACATCTTCCCCCCCATACCGAAATATCCACATCTTCCCCCCCATACTGCAATATCCACATCTGCCCCCATACTCTAAGAATATACACATTTGCCCCCATGCTGTAAGAATATACACATTTCCCCCATGCTGTAATATACACATTTGCACCCATGATGTAATATATACACATTTGTCCCCATGCTGTAATATACAGTTTGCCCCCATACTGCAAGAATATACACATTTGCCCCCATACTGCAAGAATATACACATCTGCCCCCATGTGTACTTTACAGCATGGGGGCAGATGTGTATATTCTTGCAGTATGGGAGCAGATGTGTATATTAAAGCATGGGGGCAGATGTGTAAATTACAGCATCTGCCCCTATGCTTTAATATTCACATCTGCCCCCGTGCTTTATTGCACACATCTGCCCCCATACTGCAAGAATATACACATCTGCCCCCATGCTGCAATATACACACATTTGCCCCATGCTGTAATATACAGTTTGCCCCCATACTGCAAGAATATACACATTTGCCCTCATACTGCAAGAATATACACATCTGCCCCCATGTGTACATTACAACATGGGGCAGATGTGTATATTCTTGCAGTATGGGGGCAGATGTGTATATTAAAGCATGGGGCAGATGTGTATATTACAACATGGGGGCAGATGTGTCTATTACAGCATGGGGGCATATGTGTCTATTACAGCATGGGGGCAGATGTGTATATTCTTGCAGTATGGGGGCAGATGTGTATATTAAAGCATGGGGCAGATGCTTTTCTATACAGATCTGCCCCCATGCTTTTCTATACACATCTGCCCAATGCTTTTCTATACACATCTGCCCCCATGCTTTTCTATACACATCTGCCCCCATGATTTCATATACACATCTGCCCCCATGCTTTCATATACACATCTGCCCCCATGTTTTTCTATACACATCTGCCCCCATGCTTTTATATACACATCTGCCCCCATGCTTTTATATACACATCTGCCCCCATGCTTTTCTTTCTATACTCATCTGCCCCCATGCTTTTCTTTCTATACACATCTGCCCCCATGCTTTTCTATACACATCTGCCCCCATGCTTTTCTATACACATCTGCCCCCCATGCTTTCATATACATGATGGTTGTCCTCTCTTACCTACTTAAGGCAGGCAGACCCGTCCGCAGAGTAGCTGACACGTGCTTTTCTATGCATATCTGCCCCCATGCTTTTCTATACACATCTGCCCCCATGCTTTTATATACACATCTGCCCCCATGCTTTTATATACACATCTGCCCCCATGCTTTTATATACACATCTGCCCCCCATGCTTTCATATACATGATGGTTGTCCTCTCTTACCTACTTAAGGCAGGCTGATCCGTCCGCAGAGTAGCTGACACTTGCTAGGGAAGATACAAGCAGGCGGGCGGGTGATGATGACGTCAGCGCGCCGCTTCTTGGTTGCCGCCGGGTGGACCAAGATGGCCACGGCTCCGGACCTAGGCCGAAGCCGCGGCCTTTCCTATGGGCGAGACCATGGAGCTCACTCCGCGGATCGTCGATCAAAATTATTTTAGTCGATCAAAGAAATTAACGATTAATCGAACAATTAAACATTAATTTCCGCAGCCCAAAAAAAATATTCATTTTTTTTTAATTGTTGCTCTATTTTTGTTTATAGCGCAAAAAATAAAAACCACAGAGGTAAACAAATACCACCAAAAGAAAGCTCTATTTGTGGAAAAAAAAAAGAACGCCAATTTTGTTTGGGGGCCACGTCGCATGACGGTGCACAGACGCAGTGCCGAATCGCAAAAAATGGCCTGGTCATTGACCAGCAATATGGTCCCGGGTCTCAAGTGGTTAAAAAATAACAAAACAGTAAAGTTAGACAATTTTTTTGTGATAATGTTGAAAATGATGTTACCTAATAGATACCTAACTTGTCACGCTTTAATATTGCACACACTCATGGAATGGCGCCAAACTTCAGGACTTAGAATCTCCATAGGCGATGCTTGTTTTTTTTTTACAGGTTACCAGTTTAGAGTTACAGAGGAGGTCTAGTGCTAAAAGTATTGCTCTTGCTCGAACGCACGCGTCGATACCTCACATGTGTGGTTTGAATGGCGTTTACATATGTGGGTGGGACTTACATGCGTGTTCGCTTCTGAGTGCGAGCTACTAGGGACAGGGGCGTTTTAATTAATATTATTATCTATTTTTTTATGTAATAATTCAATAAGACCTCACATCTGTCCTTCAGGCTGGAAAGCATGCGATCGGGAAAAAAAAACACAGATCTCATGCTTTCTGCCTCTGCATTTCTGGTGAACTGAGCATGCCCAGGGCTTTAGAATTTTTGATGTTGCTTTTTGTGTGTGAACATCACTTGGATGTCTCTGAGCATGCTCATAGAGCGTGTTTTTTTGGGTTAGTAATTTAAGGACATCCTTAAAGGAAAACTAAAGGTTCATTTTTTATTAGTTCAATTGATTGCTGTAAGCTAAAGCATTTAAATATCACTTACCTCGTTTTTCCTTTTGACCTCCAAAATACAGTAATCCAGGTTTGAAAATGCAGTTTCCTGTCTCTCCTCTTCTTGCTTTCCACCAGCACCTGAGCTGTTTTGCATGGTTGAAAGCAGACGTGCTCACCCCCTCCCTATGACTAAAGCCCTGTGTGAAGATGCTCTCTTATCCCTCACAGGCATGGAGGCTAAGCCTAATGGGAACTGTAGTTCCCATCAGGCCGTGATGTAGCAAGAATGAATGCACACTGCAAACCAGGAAGTCAGTGAGAATAACGATTCAGGAGTGACGGAGGTGAATAAAACAGCTCGATTTCAACAGGTATCAAACTAGTTATAATGCAAAACATTACTTTTTACTTTATCAGCTACTGTCAGACTTTAATTTAAGAGGAAAATATTTTTGTCTTTACAACCCCTTTAACAGGTGTACACTTACAAGTTCACCCATTGTAGACACTGTATTATATAAAGCTTGTATAGCTCAGTGGTTAGCTGCCCTGAGAAGAGGGCAGTGTGTGTGGGGGACGGCTGGCAAGAATGTCTTTGCTAAACAGATATGTTTTTGATCAAGGTTTTTTTTTTGGCAATGTATGTTTTTTTTAACGGTGTTCACTTTCATGTATTTGTCTGTGTTCTCAAGATGTTGTGACTAATGTTTTAATCCTGTGTCTGTGGGTCTATCCTGGTATTTCCAAAGCATAAACCATATGATGTTTACTGTCTCAAATGAACCTATGTTTATTTTTATTTTTTATATTTATTTATTTTTGTTTGTGTTTTTTTTTGCTTTCCTTGTTTTGTTGACCAATAAAATTTCAAATTGTGAAGTTTATTTTTTGTTACTTTTTCATGCTACAGATTTTGACAGCTGCAGCTGAAATAGGTTTGGCCTAACCAATCAGTTGTGATTTGTCTCGAAGCTCCTTTCCTGGTGTGTATGCATGAAATGTTTGCTGCCATATTTAATCACCAGGAAAGGAGAAACACAGAGCGGTAAGTATTGTTTTCTTTTTACTGCAGTGGTTCTCAGCCTCAGTCCTCAAGTACCCCTGACAGGCCATGTTTTGTGGATTTATCTTATCAAGAATTGCTGTCCAGACTGTCTTTTAAAGCACATGTGCAAGATGAAGAAAAACATGTAAACATGGCCTGTTGTGGGGGGGGGGGGGATGTATTGGCGGACAGGCTTGAAGTGCTGATTTACAGCACTGTGCTTAAATCTAGCGCAAGGCAATCATATTCTAATTGTGGGTGTTTGAGGGAAGTCAAGTGAGTGTTAGAACCCCTGCTTGTATTTTTTGGGTTGGGCTTTGTGTCCCTTTTCTTAAAATTGGCTTCACTTCCTGTCACACAGCTGAACAGGAAGTGAGGTTAAAACTCTACCAATGTTTTTTCTTGGGGACACACAGGTCAATCTAACAAGTGTCCCCATTAAGCAAATTGCACTGCTGTGTACACCCCAAATGATTAGTTATTTTGGGGTTTAGTAAAGGCAAAGCCACTCTGCAGTAAAAGCGTAGTCGCTGAAAATCAGAGGGGAAGCACTGATGGTTTTAACATCCAATCCTGTAGAAAGTTTTCATTTTTTTATTCCTTGCTTGTCCACTTGTAGTGCAAAGTGGATGTGCCTTTAGAAAATGGACCCCAAAGTCCAAGATCCCTAATAATTTGAGGTGTACACAGCAAAATGCTAGAGTGCAATTTACATAATGGGAAACTATTTAGATTGATCTTTGTGTCCCCAACAAAAGACATTAGTCAGGTTTTACCCTCACTTCCTGTTTGGCTATGTGACAGGAAGTGAATGAATTAGAGGTAGGAAGTGACAACATTTGTGAGGTGTCTTCACCCTATCACGGGTGCAGACATCCCCAAAAAATGAGCAGGTGATACTTATTTGCAAATTGAGAAAATTGTTTATTTAACATTGGGTGGTGTTTGTGGGGGTCCCTAACACACATTAATACATATTAGCAATCCTGGCTTATTGGCATGGTTAAATTCTTTCAATAAAATTATCAGAAATTTGTGTTTAAACTAGAACTATAATCAACACTTTTTTTTCTTTTATTTTGGATAGAGTGAGGGAGGGAGGGTTATAGCCCCTGTCAGTTTATTTTGTACCATCCCTGTCCAATTGGGGAGATTTGCCTTCACTTCCTGCCCCATAGCCAAACAGGAAGTGAGAGAAAAACTATGCAAATTAAGGGAATCCAGTGCCTCCCCCCCAGAACTAGTGTGTGTGTGTGTCCCTTAAAATTTCTGGGTGTGGCCTTGACAGGAAGGGTGGGTCATTTTTCTATTAGGAGATGCAGGAATTTAGTCAGGGCTAGGGCAGCACAAAACCTAAATATACTACTGCATATTAGGGCTTATTTAGACAGGATCCGATTTACAGCATGTTTTTAGATTGTGGGAGGAAATCCACGCAGGCACACGGAGAACATGCAAACTCCAGGCAGATGGTGTCACGTGCGGGATTCGAACCAGCGATCCTTTTTGCTGCTTTGTGAAAGTGCTATACACTACACTACACTACACCACTGTGCTGAACGAACATGATCGCGGCTGAAACAATGAGATCAGTGGGGTTTTTCCGATCTCATGCTTTCCAGCCTGGAGGACAGATGTGGGGTCTGATAAAACAAGTGCAAAAGAAAAATATTACGTTAAAAAAAAGAACAAAAAAAAATGTTTTAATTAAAACGCCCCTGTCCCTAGTAGCTTGCACTCAAAAGCAAACACGGATGTAAGTCCCGCCCACATATGTAAACGCCGTTCAAACCACACATGTGAGGTATTGACGCGTGCGTTAGAGCAAGAGCAATACTTTTAGCACTAGACCTCCTCTGTAACTCTAAACTGGTAACCTGAAAAAAATTCAAGCGTCGCCTATGGAGATTTTTAAGTCCCAAAGTTTGGCGCCATTCCATGAGTGTGCGCAATATTAAAGCGTGACAAGTTAGGTATCTATTTACTCGGTGTAACATCATCTTTTACATTATCCCTAAAAATTGGGCCAACTTTACTGCTTTGTTATTTTTTAATTCATGAAACTGTTTTCTTGGCAAAAAAAGGCGTTTGAAAAGTTATTGCGCAAATACCGTTGGAAATAAAAAAAAATGACCGCCACTTTATTACCTAGGGTGTCTGCTAATAAAATATATATAATGTTTGGGGGTCCTGAGTATTTTTCCAGGAACAAAATATAATTTTTACAGAGAAGTGCCAGAATAGGCGCGGTATGGAAGTGGTTAAAGTGAAACAATAAATGTGAAATATTCCTTTAAATTTCATACAGGGGGAGGGGGTATAACATGCCTGTGAAGTAGTGCATGTTTCCCGTGCTTAGAACTGTCTCTGTACAAGATGTAATTTCTTTTTTTTTTTCTTTTCTTTTTTTTCCAAAGCACCATCCCCATGTTGAGGGCATGTGGCCTGGTACGGTTCAGAAGAGGGGGGGTGCACTCTGCCCCCCCTTTTTTCTGCTGCCGGCCAGGTTAACGTGCTCGGATAAGGGGTCTGGTGTGGATTTTTGGGGGCACTCCACGCCATTTTTTTTATTTGGGCGGGGTTCCCCTTAATATCCATACCAGACCTAAAGGGCCTATTTTTTTTTTTATTATTAATTTTTTATGAATGAATTCTCTCTGAATTGCCAGAGCCGAGTGAATTTTAAATGACTTTTTTTCCTTCAGAATATCATTTTGTGCAGGAACAGTTCTTACCACGGGAAACATGTGCTATTTCACATGCTAACTTTACAACCCCCCAGGTATGAAATTTTAAGGAATATTTCACTTTTATTGTTTCACTTTAAGCATTATTAAATTCACTGCTCCCGAAAAAACAGCTGTTTTAAAAAATAAAAAAAGCATTGATACATGTCCCTTGTGGCAGGACTCAGGTCCCCAAACACTTTTTAGGACAAATCTTGCATATTAACCTTTAAAATTAACACTTTTGATTTCTCCCATAGACTTCTAAAGGGAGTTCGGCAGCGGCTTTACATATTAATTGCAATGCGCCCTGTGCTACGCCGGTTCATGCGCCTAATTAAGTATTCATCCGGAGTACTAATTAAGCCATGAACCGGCGCAGCGCATTGATAATAGTAAATCAGCCCCAAAGGATTAACTGCTAGTGTGTTGCTACACAGAATAGGGAAGTTATGTGAACCAGCAAGATCAACCAGGTATTTACTGTTAAGAAAATGCATTGCAATGAAGGGTATCCACACAGCTACAGTATAACTTCAGTCTGTGTATCGTTTCCTGAGCAATAGCAGTGTACACTGGATCACAAAGAATCAAAGGTGAAGTGATAAGGTTTAAGAACAAACACATTGGGGTTGATTTACTAAAATTGGAGAGTGCAAAATTAGGTGCAGCTCTTCATAGACACCAATTAGCTTACAGATTGGCTAATATTTACAGCTGCACCATATTCTTCACCATATTTTAACCCCACCATTTTTATATGACATTAGTTACATATTAAGTACTGTATTTATTGGCATATAACACTCACTTTTTTTACCCTGAAAATAGAGGGTAAACTGTGCCTATGTGTTATACGCAGGGGACCGTAGAAAGTTTTTTTCCTGAAACTTCCCTCTGAGGCCGCGTACACACGATCAAATCTATCTGCTGGAAACGGTCTGACAGACTGTTTCAGCAGACAGATTCGATCGTGTGTACGGGCGGACAGACAGATTTTTCCAGCAGACAGATTTTAAAGCATGCTTTAAAATCTGTCTGCTGGGAATCCGTCCGTCCAATATGTCTGCTGGTTAGTACACTAACCAGCAGACATATCTGCTCGTACATGCGCCGAATGGATTCGACGCATGCACGGGAGTGTTTTACTTCCTGGTGCGGTGACGTGGCGGCGTCAACGTCATCGCCACGTCACCGCACTGTCTGCCGGCGGGGATTTTGGTTTGATTGTGTGTACAGCGATCAAACCAAAACAGCCCAGCAAACAAATCTGATCAAATCGGTCTGTCAGACCGATTTGAACAGATTTATTTGGTCGTGTGTACGCGGCCTTAAAGTTAGGGTGCGTGTTATATGCATGTTCGTGTTATACTCCGATAAATACAATACATGCTTGCTACATTATTCTATATCTCAGACACATGGGAAAAGGGGAAATTCTTATTATGGGAAAATATCACATAAATTATATCTGGTAATAAAGCATATTTGTGTGTTACGTAATTCTGTTAATTCTCGCAAAATAATTATTAAAACTAATCCCCCACATCCCACACATCTAGAACAATGGTTACATCATGAGTCTTAGACCCCTTTCACACTGGGGCGGTAAAAATAGTGCCTGCAAACCAACCTGAAACAGCGGCCCGAGGGCCTGGTAAGTCGTTTTTTTCAATGACTTTGATCTGTATTCCCGAGTCCTGACAATTCATGAATAGTGTTGCTCACGAATATTCGCATTGCGAATATTCGCTACGAATATTGCATATTCGAGTATTCGCGAATATCTCGAATATCGCGGCGAATATTCGCTATTTCGAATATTCGTATTTTTCAAATTTCGCAATAAATTTCGCAATAAAATCGCAATCAATTTCGCATTCGCGAATTTCGCAATAGCGAAATTTCGCAATAGCGAAAATTCGCAATTTTTTTTTTTCATAAAATATCACGAATATTCGATATTAACGAATATTCGCGATCGCATATGTGAAATTTCGCTTCTTTTTTTTTTTTTAGAAAATACACCGAATATTCGTAAATATCAAATATTCGTGATATTTTATAAAAAAAAAAAAAAAAAAAAAAAATTCGCGAAATTTCGCATTAGCGAAAATTCGCATTGGCGAAAATTCGCAATTTTTTTTTTTTTTTTTTTTTTTTATAAAATATCACGAATATTCGATATTAACGAATATTCGCGAATATTCTTCAAAATATTCGCGAAATATCGCGAAATCGAATATGGCGTATTCCGCTCATCACTATTCATGAATAGCCGCGAGTAGTTTTAAATGTTTTGTGCAGGGACAGTTCTGAACATGGGAAACATGCGCTACTTTACAGGCATAATATAGACACCCCCCAGGTATGAAATTTAAAGGAATATTTTACTTTATTGTTTCACTTTAGGCATTATTAAAATCACTGCTCACAAAAAAAACCTGCAGTTTTTAAAACTTTTTTTGCATTGATACATGTCCCCTGGGGCAGAACCCAGGTCCCGAAACACGTTTTATGACAATAACTTGCATATTAACCTTTAAAATTAGCACTTTTGATTTTTCATGTTTGTGTCCCATAGACTTAAACGGTTTTCACGTGTTTGAACAAACTTTTTGCCTGTTTGTATGTTCTGGTGCAAACCGAACTGGGGGAGTGTTCAGCTCATCCATAATCAGGAGAGGGAACATCATCCTTATGGGTCCAATCTTGTTTAGAGTGAGAAGTATCCTGTAATCATGACAGAATAATAAAGTCCACAGAAAATTTGTGAACACTTTAAAAGTTTTTGATATTCAAAGAAGCTTTATTGTAAACAAATCAAGACAAGTTCAGCAGTCACATACTTAGACAAGTACAATCGCATCATATCCAAAACATAACGACTTAATAACAGTCATCACCAAACATGGCAATGGTATACATATGTGGAAAGTAAAAAGGTAGAAAAGGGTCCTCCCGATCGTGGAGAGCATCCACGGTCTATATGTTCAAGCAGAATGAGAACCACAAACAACTATGTCAAATTCAATTCTGACTACGGAAGCATCATGTACTTCACAAAGATCAGTAGGTCTCTGCGGCGTTTAGCCTCCAACTTGTCATCTTAAAGAAGCAATTTTAGCGAAGAAGAGGGGAGAAGAAGAAGAGAGACAATGAAAAGAATAGAAGAGCGAGAATGAAAGTAAAAGGAAAAGAGAAAAAGAAAGGAAGGGGATAAGGCATCTACAGAGCGGCCATAAAGCCCCCAGGGTATGGGGCAGGGTCACCAATGGAGAGCAGGCGAGTCAGTCTAGGTCAAATGCACCTCTGGGGTCTGGAAACTCATATAAAGGAACTAACATAAAGAATAGATTTTCTAAACGGGCCCCCCGGTAGTAGATCCAGCCATTATGTTGTCAAAATCTCTAGAGTACCTGAAAGTAATCCAAGTCTGCCAAGTTGCGTGGAAGCCCTCGGCTGTGCCCCTGTCTTGTGCCAACGTGTCCTCCATCTCATACACTTCGCTCACCCTGCGGAGCCATTCTCGCATGGTTGGGACTCTGGAAGATTTCCAGTGCAGGGGAATCAATGATTTAGCTGCATTCAATAAATGCTTGGACAAGGATTTTTTGTACCGTTTTAGAGAGAAGAAGGTCAGGTGTAGCAGGCAACACGGGGCATCCAGAGTTAGTCTAGTGTCAGTGATCAATTGGATGACCTGTCTGACCTCCGACCAATAGGGGGAGATCATGGGGCATTCCCACCAAATGTGGAGCAATGTGCCCCTATCGCCCAAGCACCTCCAGCATGTTTGAGGTATCTGAGGGTCCCATCTATGCAGCCTATCGGGTGTATTGTACCAGCGGGTCAACAGCTTGTAACTGGTTTCCTGTAATCGTGAGCTAATAGAGCATTTGTGCGCCATTATACATGCATACCGCCATTGTTTCTCAGAAATGTCTGTACCTAGTTCCTCCGACCATCTCTCTCTGTGTCCAATCCGCCCCGTCTCCCCGTGCTGTTGCAACCAAGAGTAAGCTACAGAAACTGCCCTAGCCAAAGGGGACCGTGCACGGCAGACCAGCTCCAACTCGGTCAAAGGTCGTGTGAGGTTCGAGGATACTTTAAGTGAACGAACATAGCTGCGCAGTTGGAAGTACATCCAAAGTCGCAAGCGGGGGAGGTTGTTACTGGCCTTAATGTCCATCCATTCTTTTAGTTTATTACCCTCAAAACAATCACCTACCAAAAGAGGATCCGACTGTGGGGATGACCTAAGAGAGGCATCGTCTAAGCCCAGTATGAAACCCGGATTACCCGCCAAGGGCGTGAGGGGACCCGGAGCGGAAGAGATGCCCTTCTGTTTCACCAGTGTATGGAATATCTCCAGAGTAGTTCCCGTAACAGGGTTCCTGCGTATGGCGATTGGGTAGGCAGATTTAGGAATCCAAGGCAGGTACCCAAGGGTCAACGGACAAATCTCCCCCTCCAGGGCGACCCACCCCTTCGTCGTCTTGTGACAGTGCCAATCCACTATTCGGGCCAGGTGTGTGGCGTGGTAGTATGACTTAAAGTCCGGCAGGCCCAGGCCCCCCACGTCCTTAGGCCTCATTAGGCTCGTAAGCCTAATTCTCGGTTTCTTGCGATTCCATAAGAAGCGCAATAAAACAGCATTTAGGGAAACAAAGAAGCTTCTGGGAATTGATACTGGAAGCGTGCGCATCAAGTAAAGGAATTTTGGTAGAATCACCATTTTGATTATGGAGGCCCGACCCAGCCAGGAAAAATACCCCTGGTCCCATTGAGCCAGATCCTTCTCACATGCCTTCAGTAGGGGAGGGAAGTTAGTACCAAAAACATCCGCGAGGTGGGGAGTGAGCCAAATGCCCAAGTACCTGAGGGCCCTGGACTCCCAACGAAAGGAGGAATTAGCCTTAGCCTGTGCTAGTATTCTATCTGGAAGAGAGATGTTGAGGGCCTCAGATTTGGTGTAATTTATTTTCAAGTTAGAAATGTATCCATATTTCGAGAACTCTAGCATCAGCCCGGGGAGGGAGATATGTGGATCCGTCAAAAAGAACAAGATGTCGTCGGCAAATGCTGCTATCTTGAACTCGTTGTCCCCCACCCGAAACCCGCCAATTGCCGAATTTAGTTTAACCGTCCGGATAAAGGGTTCGAGCGACAAGATAAATAGTAGGGGCGAGAGAGGGCACCCCTGACGCGTCCCATTCTGTTTCACGACCTTCTTAGAAAGAAGGCCATTAACCCGAATCTGGGCTGAGGGGTTTTGATATAGCGCCGCTATCCAGGTGAGCATATGGGGTCCCAATCCCACCCACCTACATACCGCCAGCAAGAAATCCCAAGCCACCCGATCGAAGGCCTTCTCCGCATCCGTAGAGAGGAGAAGGCCCTCGATGGCCCCAGCCCTCGCCGCATGCATCAGTAGAAGCGCCTTGGTGGTATTATCTTTGGCGTCCCTGCCCGGCACAAAGCCCACCTGCTCTAGGCCAATCAAACCAGGCAGCAACGGACCTAATCTTGTGGCGAGGATCTTTGCGAATAGCTTCACGTCTAAATTGAGTAACGAAATGGGACGGTAGCTTGCGCAATCCGTAGGGTCTTTCCCCCGGTTTTGCCAGAACCGTTATATGCGCCGAGAGGAAATCTGGGGTGACATTCCTAGGGGTTGACAACGAGTTCAATGCATCTCTAAGAGGTTTCGTCAAATGATCACTGAACGTTTTATAGTACACGGCCGTGTACCCGTTCGGGCCCGGACTTTTACCAGGCTTAAGTTGAGCAATGGCTAAACCCACCTCCTGAGAGGTAATAGGTCCCTCAAGGAGAGCAGCGTCGGAGTCTGAAAGGGAAGGCAGTCCGCTCTTAGTTAGATAGTCATTAATAATCCTGGCTCTGTCCCCTGTCAAATCTGGGTGTCTGTGCTGAGGTGGAAGATTATAGAGTTTACTGTAGAAGTCGTGGAAGCGATCTGCTATGGCCTCTGACGTCACCTCCAATTTCCCATCTGTACCCTTGATGCCCACAATATTATTCGCAAAGGTGCACTCTCTGAGCGCCCTCGCCAAGAATTTGCCGGCCTTATTTCCTGACTCGTAGTACAGCCTTTTCCGAAAAAATAGCATACGCTTGGCCCTAGAGTCAAGTATCTGCTGCAGATCCCTCCGTGCCTCCAGGAGCGACGTGGCCGAGGAGACAGAGAGGGATTGCTTATGTAAAACTTCTAGAGCAGCAATTTTGGTAGCCAGCTGGTGGATTTTAGCCTCCCTTTCCCTCTTCTTCTTGGCTCCAAGGCCCATCAGGATGCCCCTAATGGAGCACTTGTGCGCCTCCCAGACAGCAAGCGGATCAGTACCCTGGTCAGTATTGAGTCTGAAAAATTCCGTCAGGCTATTAGTCACCGTAGGGAGCGTCGTGGGGTCCGTCAGCAGCGAGGCGTTAAGCCTCCAAGTGAGTTGTCATCGAGGTAAGTCTACTAGCCCCAAGGACACTGAGATTGGAGCGTGGTCCGAGAAAGTCTGCGTGCCTATATGTGCCCCAGTAACCTGCCCGAGCACACTCTGGGACACAAAGAGATAATCTAGCCTTGCATATCTAGAGTGTGGAACAGAGAAATGGGTGAAATCACGACCTTCAGGGTGGAAGAAACGCCACGAATCCACCAGTTGTAGGGACTGTAGTAGTAGCTTAATGCGTCTCAGCACTTTATACGTGATGCACGTCTTCCCATTCGAAGTGTCAACTAAGGGGCAAAGGGGCACATTGAAATCGCCCCCCAAAACAATACACCCCTGCGCAAACTTACTAAGTTCCTGTACGATCTTCCTACAAAATGATATATGGGCTTTGTTAGGAAAGTACACATTTGCCAGACTCACCTGTGTGGTCCCGTAGGAACCTCTGAGAAAAATATACCTGCCCTCTGGGTCACACAACTGCCCCGATACCACGAAAGGAGCCTCTCTGTGAACCAGAATCACCACACCCCTCGACTTTGCCTCGCCATTAGTGGCGTGGAACACCCTGGGGAAAGACGGGCTGGAAAGCTTTGGGATTTGATGTGTCTTGAAATGGGTTTCCTGTAAATAAACAAAATGGGGCTTACCCTTTCTAAGTTCTCTCAGCAGGGAGGTGCGTCGTTCAGGAATGTTCAATCCCCTCACGTTGTGCGAGATCACCAATGGATGACCACCCAGTGATGAGTAGGCCATGGTTGGAGTCGCAGGCAGAGGAGGAGGAGATGATCGGGGAACTAGGCCCAACCTAAACGGTTGCAAAAGACAGATCTGTTAAACTAGAAATATACCCCAGAGAGCACCAACCCAGCGACCGTAGGAGCCCTATCCCTACAAGAGAAGGATGCGGATGGAATCAGAGTGGGAAATAGGAAAGATGAAAAGAGGAGAGAAGAGAAAGGAGAAGAGGGGAAAATACAAGATCAGAGCAAGAACAAATTTCCTCGGTGTATCTCCCCTCGGGGTGGACAGAGCACCCCCCCGACAGGAGAATATCACCTGTGTTGTATGGTGCTACCAGTGACCCAGCCGGGACACTAGCAGCTTGGAGTAGCAAATGGGAGGCGAGGACCGAATTTGGCAGCGCCTCACACGTTGCACAGCAAGTAAAAACAAAAAAATTTACAATCATAAGAGTACACGCACAGCCCTATGGGCCAAAGCAAAAAATGTACAATGTTAATGTTGATACCCGACCTTTTTAGGTAGTGTTCAGGAAAACCAGCCGGTTTACAGGACCTGATCAAAGTAAAATATTCCTAAAAAAAAACTTTCGGGTTAAGTAGTATGCAGACATATAAAAGTAAACACAAAACAGCACACGATTCATTAAGTAAATGAAGGAAGTTCCCACCTATCATCACTCCCACCCCCCACATTACCCCCACCAACAGTGGCCGCGTCCCCTGCAACAGGTAAGGTAAAAAAAAAAAAAAAAGGGAAAAACCGGGGCAAACATGTCGACAGATAAGGAGCCCGAGCGGCCAGACCCACACATCCCCCCAACAAAACCCTCCACGGGCAGCAGGGACGAGTCCCGTGGATGCGATGTCCCGCATTCCCACTACTTACAAAGCTACCTGCAAGGGTGTATGAGCAAGTCACCGGGGTGAGCGCATCGTGCAACTCCTTCCATCCGACGTGAGGCCGGGGGTCGCACTACAATAGCATGCAAGCAGAGAGCCACGTCCAGGGCGAATCTCGGGGCAAGGCAATGCGACAAAAAGAAAGGGGGGGGGTCTCAGCAAAGCTCCAGTAGAGGATGACACAAACATCAGAGGCGAGGCCCTGGGGGGGGGAAGCAACAGCTGAGGGGAGATCCAGGTGGGTAATCTTCTACAGAGCGCCTGTGGGATAAGCAAATCAGTTCATGATCAATTCCCTCGGTCCCTCGTTCTGCCTTCTTGGGGTCCCTGCTTTCGATCCACCACTTCTGCTGTGCTTGGCTTTCTTCGCCTGGCGCTTGTCAGGTGTAGACAGGGGTGAATCCGGCGGGTTCAAGCTCGATATGGGGTGCAGGAATTCCGTGTACCAATCCGGCAAATCAACCACTTTAAAAGTTTTTGATGTCTGCTCCCAGATTGATGACTTTGGCAACTTAATCAGCATTAGCGTTACCTTGGGAAATAAAATAATTTGCATTAGTATGTGCTTTGCATTTAAAGACTGACTCCACTTTTGTTGAGAAAAAAAAGCATTCTTTAACAAGCTTTGTTGCAGATTCCTACCATTTGTGTCCATGTGGGAAGTGAATCTGTATGGTGGTAGTTGCATAATTATCAGCTGCTGCACTTGCAGGGCTCTGAGGTAAATTGCAGGGTCTGCATTCCTTTAGACATGATTTTCTATTGAGAGTATCTCACCAAAAATGACAATTTTGTTACAGGGAATTCCTGGAATCTGACTTGTATCTTAGTGCAGACTACCGGGAAAATCAGTGAGCCAATCACACAAGCAAGAAATTATGTTTTTGGAGGCATTCTGTACACACTCTGTATACAGAACACCTCCAGGCACTCATATTGCATTGCATTTTACAGAAAATTACAAAGCTGCAGATTGAAAAGTAAAGGTCATATTTAATAATATTCAATTACAATATGATTTGTATCGCAATTGCATGCACTATATTATTATTTTTTTCAATTGCATTTGCTATTCCCCCCTGCAAAAGTGTAGTTACCCTTACAAATTTAAACGTGTTTTAGTAATTGCATCGCAATTAAAGCCCATTCTATAAGTTCTTTGTGTTGGGTTTGGAAGCCTGAAGCAGTAATAAATCCCTTTTCCTTCCACAACTATGCAAAACTGTAAACTACTTTGTAGGCAGAGTCACTCAATATATTAAACCTTTCATCTTTAGCAAGCTCCATAGCCTTACACAAGGCTATGAGTCTCCAGAGCCTTATACAAGGCTGTGAGTCTCCAGAGCCGTATGCAAGGCTGAGAGTTTAGCTGCTTGTGCTGATTTGGAATGGGTTTATATAGAGACATGTAAGCCACTTCCTTCTCTATTAACAACTGAACAACCTGCCAGATTGACTCCATCTAGTCTTTTGATAAACCCATCCACAAAAAAGTTGGCATATGGATATAAATCTGGAAGGGGTGTATTAGAAAAATATGGATGAGGTACAGCTACTCTGTCTATGGCACCTTGACATTAATGAATGTCTAAAGTAATCGTATTACCTGTAGTGGGCAAAAGTAGCTGGATTCAATATACCACATTTCTGTATTTTGGTGCTGATAACAATGTGAGATAATATTGTGTTAACTTTTGTGAAGAGACATGTCTAGTATAAACCCCATTAAGCACCCCTTCCAAGTAATGTGGGCAAAAGAGTGTCAGTGGGTTACCCAGAATCAGGTCAACAGTCTTCTGCACTAGCAAGGCTACTGCAGCAACTAAATTCAAACAGCCTTGAAAGCAACAAGAATCAGATCAGTGGATAACTTTCCAAATAATAAGTTGCGCTAATCATCTAAAAATATTAATTAAATCAGTGAAAAATGACAACAAAATAAAGTCCATCCAATGTAGTGATATCAGCATGGTGATATTAAATATTACACCCAAGAAACCTTATGTGAGAAAAAGAGATTACTTCCACCACTAGATTCACTGCTGCTTACCGATACATTATGATCTCCTATTACGGGAGATCACAAGCCCTTTTTAGCTTAATACCCAGCAAATGTGCTGACGTCACCATGGTAGCTCAGGTCCCAGAGTGACAGGCTGCAATTTTGAGCCGGGTGGCTCATTTTCTATGCTCTATTTTATCTACATAATTGTAAGTGCAT
Source organism: Rana kukunoris (assembly GCA_029574335.1). NCBI lineage: Eukaryota > Metazoa > Chordata > Amphibia > Anura > Ranidae > Rana > Rana kukunoris. Next base: position 290,123,389 of record CM056052.1, read on the forward strand.
TACCGCTTTTTAATAATAAAATACCCTAAGATTTTACACTATGGAAGCTTTTTATTCCTTTATGGGAATCCTGTGTCATTGCGTTCTATATGAATGATGGAAGCTTATGGAGACAATGTTGCTGTGTCCACTAAAGGCCCTGGCTGCGTATTAACTAGAAAGTGCTTGTGATCTCCGATAATAGGAGATCATAGGGCGTCGGTAAGCTACAGTGCATCTACTGGTGGAAGTTATCTCTTCTTCTCACATCACATTTATTGGGTGTAACATTTGATATTGCCACGCTGATGTCACTACATTGGATATACTTTATTTTGTTGTCATTTCTCACTGATTTCATTTATATTTTTAGATGATTAGCGAAACTTATTATTTGGAAAGATGTTTTTTGCTGTGTGTATCTCACAGGAAGTTGCTGCTTCTTTGCACACATTCATAATTTTTTTGATATTTTTTGCTTCAAGTGGCTAACTGTAGTATCCCACCGCTCAATGCTTTCCACATAAGATCTGTGTAAGAACTCCACACCCATGTCTAAATCAGTTATAACATTACTATTTCTTTAATAAAATTGTTAATATGATATTATAAATTAATAGTCGAGTGATTATTTCAATGTCACACCATAATTTCAATCACACAGATACATCTCCTTAAAGAAGATCGCTTTACCTTACAAAAACATTTTTTTCCCTTTTATGTGCACTGTTTTAACTGTTAATAATATTTAATGAGCTCATATTAAATTCAGCATCACATAACCTTTTCGTTCAAAAATAACTTAGCAAAAATACATTGGAACTGAATAACTACTTAATATTACAACAATTGAAAAACAAATTCAAAATAAGAACAAGAACACACCATTTTGTTTGAGTTCTATTGTCCCTCACTTCTAACTATGCCCTCCAGTGAACACAAACAAACAATTGGACAACTGGATGAGAGGGGGAGACAACTGCGCTAATTTTCTCTTACCTAATTTAAGACATCTATTTGTGCAAAGTAGGATAACGTTCTTTAAAATAACCATCCTTGCTTAATAACAAACTTAAATCAACTTACTGAACCTTGACTAGATTTCTATATCTCTATTCCGATATTAATGCTTTAACTTATTTGTTAAACTAGATGGACTTGTGTCTTTTTTCAACCAGACTAACTATGTAACCTTACTCACTGATAACCTTCATAGCTATGACAAAGCCTCCTCGGTATATCTTTCTATTTTATCATGTAGACAGTATATATACTGTGTGTGTGTGAAATGATACTTTGCTACAATGTAAAGTAGTATAACAGTGTAAATTAGCTGTCCCCTCAAAATAACTCAACACGGCCATTAATGTTGAAACTGCTGCCAACAAAAGGGAGTATGCCCCTGTGTGAAAATGTCCAAATTGTGCCCAAAGGTTCAAGATTTTGTGTGGCCACCATTATTTTCCAGCACTGCCTTAACCCTATTGGGCATGAAGTGCACCAGAGCTTCACAGTTTGTCACTGGAGTCCTCTTCCACTCATCCATGACGACATCACAAAATATTAACACTTTAGGCCAAATTTGGACATTGTGTTGAGTTATTTTGAGGGGACAGCAAATGTACACTGTTATACAAACTGTACACTCACTACTTTACATGGTAGCATAGTATAATTTCTTTAATGTTGTCACATGAAAAGATATAATTAAATATTTACAAAAATATGAGGGTTGTACTCACTTTTGTGAGGTACAGTGTATGGCCGCTTTAAGGTTCAAGAATAAACACAGTTTTTACATGGCATCATATCAATTACATGCTTTCTACACTATTCTATATCTCAGGCACATATCCAGTAGGAAAAGGGGAAATTCTGATGATCTAAAATAACATTGTAAATGTCACATAAATGATAACTGGTGATAAATAACATTTGTATAATAACTAATTTACTTTAATTTCCACAAAGGAAATAATCATAGCGAAAAGTACAAGGCCACATGTCCTTTCATATTCACCTGCTTTTAACCTAACCTGCTTCTAACCACCATCCCACACATCTAGAACAATGGTTACCATCATGAGTTTAATCCTACAGCCACCCTCTCATTACTAAATTGTAGTAGGGCTAAAATAGAAAGAAAGAATTTAGAACACACCAAGATGTAGAACATAGTTAATGTATAATATATATTAATTAACGCTTATGTAAAACTACCCCTCAGGAGCTGCTGAGTATAATCGGTCCCCTGTTCACTTCTGAGCCTTAAGCGAGGCACAATCCCTGCTAACACCACTCTAAAACTGTAACCAAACATCCCCTCAGGTAGCACACATGGATTGACATTGAGGTAGGCAGCAATATTTATACAAAAATTAACATAAAATTGTACACAAAGAGAGTCACAGGTAAATAAAATAAATAATAAGGCATATAACAATGCCACTTTAAATAGACCCAAATGAGAATGAAAGGAGAGAACAAAGAATGTTAGGCTAATTCGCTTGTGGGCTCTTAGTAACCAGAACCAGGGCTCATTCTCTGAGGGTTTTGGCAAGAAAGAAAAATGTCCCATGAAAAACCTACCACTAGAGAAAACTCTTCTGTACTCTTTACATTGGTGCACATTGGTGTAGTCCCTTTGTTTGATAAAATGATGACTTTCCCAGAGGCGATAACACAGCAGGCAGAGCTTCCCTTTAATACAGGTGATAAGCTGGGAAGTCACTTTAACCTCTTCTGGACTGCCCCACACAGATATACTGTGGCAGTGTGGCCCTTCTGCGTGAAATCACGTACCTGTATGTGATTTCATGTACTGGATCTGGGGCGTGCACATGCACCTCCGGCGACCACTCCTGCTTTGATTTTACACAACAGGAGCCAATCAGCGGGTTCAGTGGACCCAATTTTCGCTGACACCCTGCAATCGTTCTTAGGAGAGGCAGAATGGCGGTCTGCCTACGTAAGCAGACTGCAGTTCTTTGAGAAGGGAAGGTGGAGATCTTGTGTTTCTGCTAAGCAGGAGCATCCCCCACACAGTTAGAAAGCACTCCCTAGGGACACATTTAACCTTTTGAGCGCCCCTGATGTTAAACCCTTCCCTGTGTCATTAGTACAGTGACAGCATTTTTTTTTAGCACTGATCACTGTATTAGTGTCACTGGTCCCCAAAAAAAGTGTCAGTTAGGTGTCCAATTTGTCCGCCGTAATGTCGTAATCCCACTAAAAATAGCTGATTGCTGCCATTACTACTTTTTTACCAAAAACATGTAGCAGAATACATATTGGCCTAAATAGATGAATACATTTGCTTTTTTTTTTTTTTATTGGATATGTTTTATAGCATAATTTTATTTTTTTTCAAAATTGTCAGGCTTTTTTGTTTATAGCAAAAAAAAAAAAAAACACAGATGTGATCCAATACCACTAATAGAAAGCTTTGGGCCAGATTCAGGTACAGATTCAGGTACAATTGCCCTGGCGCAGAGTATCAGAGATACACTACGCCGCCGTATTTTACCTGGCTCTAAGACGAATTCAGGTAGATTTTCGGTCCTTAAGGTACGGTGGCGTAGTGTATTTCTCGCGGCGGAATAGAAATACGCGATTAGGGGGCGTGAAGCATTTAAATTAGGCGCGTCGATCAAACTGCGCTTGCTCCGTTCAGAAATTTCCCGCCGTGCATTGCGCAAAATAACGTTGTTACGTCAGTTTTTTTTGAGTAGCGTCGTTTATGTACATTCCTATTCCCAGACGACTTATGCAAAAAAAAATAATAATTGAAATTCGACGCGGGAATGATGGCCATACTTAACCCCTTCCATACAGGGCATTTTCACCCCCTTCCTGCCCAGACCAATTTTTAGTTTTCAGCGCTGTTGCACTTTGAATGACAATTGCGCGGTCAGGCAACACTGTACCCAAATAAATCGTTATGTTTTTTTCCCCACACAAATAGAGATTTCTTTTAGTGGTATTTGGTCATCTCTGCGGTTTTTATTTTTTGCGCTATAAACAAAAGAAGTGCGACAATTTAAAAAAAACACAATATTTTTTTATTTTTATTTAATACATATCACAATATTTAAAAAAAAAAAATGTTTTTTCCCCTCAGTTTAGACCGATACGTATTCTTCTACGTATTTTTGGTAAAAAAAAAGCAATAATCGTATATTGATTGGTTTGTGCAAAAGTTATAGCATCTACAAAATAGGTGATAGATTTATGGCATTTTTATTTTTTTACTAGTAATGGCGGCGATCTGCGTTTTTTTTTTTTTGTGACCGTGACATTGCGGTGAACATATCGGACACTTTTGACACGTTTTTGGGACCATTCACATTTACACAGCGATTATTGCTATAAAACTGCACTGATTACTGTGTAAATGTGACTGGCAGGGAAGGGGTTAACACTAGGGGGCGCTGAAGGGGTTAAAATGTGTCCTAAAGTATGTTCTAACTGTAGGGGGAGGAGGACTCACAGGGGGAGGAGATCGATGTGTGTTCCTCTGTACTGGGAACACACATCGATCTCCTCACCGCTGACAGGAGGTGGATCTGTGTGTTTACACACACAGATCCACACTCCTAACGTGATTGCCGGAAATCGCAGGTGCCCGGCGGCAATCGCAGCCGTCGAGCACGCGCGCGGGATCGCGAGTGGTGCCGCGGCGCGCGCGCGAGCCCTAGAACGCCGTGAAGACAGGACGTTGTGCAACGTCCAGTCTCATCGGCGAGGGGATGACCATAACGTCATTTCCCTATGGCCTGGAATTGAAGTGGTTAACATGGGCTGTCTAACGTTAGACAAGATTTTTGCTTCCCTAACTTTACGCAGCAAAAAGATGACTACAGATGCCGTAAGAGAATGCGACGGACGATAGTAACTTCGTGGATCGCCGGAAAAAGCAAACCCCGACGCTGAAAACGACGCAAACTACACCCAGCGGGCGGAAAAAGATTGCAGCGTAGATCTGACAGCGTACGAAGACGTAAGCCTGTCGGATCGAAGCCCGAAGCCGTCGTATCATGGTTTGAGGATTCAAACTAATGATACGACGCGGGAAATTTGAAATTACTCCGGTCTAACAGGAGACAAAGGCCCAGATTCAGAGAGAATTGGATTCTCGTAGTGTATCAGAAATACACTACGCCGCCGTTTCTTACCTGGCTCTACGTGGAATCCAGGTAGATTTTGTCCAGTAAACGACGGCGGCGTAGTGTATTTCTCCCGTCGCAATCCATATAGACGAGTAGGGGGTGTGAAGGATTTAAAAAAGGCGCGTTCCCGTGGCAATCGAACTGTGCATGCTCCGTTCGCAAATTTCCCACCGTGCATTGCGCAAAATCACGTTGTTACGTCATTCGTTGTTTGAGAAGCGTCGTTTACGGACATTTCTATTCCCGAACGAGTTACGCAAAAAAAAAATTTAAATTCGACGCGGGAACGACGGCCATACTTAACATGGGCTACGCACCGTTAGACCAGCAAAAAGCTGTTCTAACAGTCCTTAAAAAAAAAACAGATGTAAGCGATTGCGAAGACCGCTTGTATCTTCGTGGATCGCCGTAAAAACACATTTGCATATCCCGACGCATAAAAAAGACGAAAACTCCTCCCAGTGGCCGCAAAAATATCGCAGCGTAGGTCCGAAGGCTTACGAAGACGTAAGCCTCTCGGATCGAAGCCCGAAGCCGCCGTATCATGGTTTGAGGATTCAAACTAGTGATACGGCGCGCAAAATTTGAAATTACTCCTGTCTAACACCAGTTAGACAGGCGTAATTGCTTTATGAATCTGGGCCAATGGCTCTGTGAACCTGGCCCATTGATTTTATTTGGGTACAGCAATGCAAGACCGCTCAATTGTCAGTTAAAGTAATGCAGTGCCACATTGCAAAAAATAGCCTGGTCATGAAGGGGGGTAAACCTCCTGGGACTGAAGTGGTAAAGATGTCTAACAGTTGCAGGTTATTCAAACTGAAGAAAGGTAAGAGCAGATTTTATAAGTAAGGTGCCTCTTTAAAGCTGTAGTAAACTGTGTGTGGTTTAGAAAAAAAAACCTGCAAGGCAATGTCATAATGTGCTAGTATGTATCACATACTAGCACAATATAGGAGACTTCCAGCACTGCAATGTAACCGCTGAGAAGGCTGACATCTTACCCTGGTCTTCCTTCAAGGTTTGCAGCCTCCAGCTACATGAGTGGCTGGGGGCACGATGACTGCACAGGCTCTGATGGCCTGGCACTGTAAGCCAGACCTTCAGAGCACATGCACCAGTGATGTCATCAGCTGCATGAACTCTGAAGATCTCCTAAACTGTGCAAGTTTAGGAGATATTCACAATACCTACAGGAAAGCCTTATTATAGACTTGTCTGTAGGCACACATGGTGTAACAGAGTTTACTATCACTTTAAATGACTATACATTTACAGTCCCTGCTTATTCAGGCAAATGAAGGTCTTATGAATGATATCCTGCATGCAGTACTACAATGGATGGCTAGTGTGAATAGGCTGCAGCAATGATTGGGCTGCAGGGCCTGTGTCTCTATGTGTCAGTCTGTGTTGTGAAGATCCTGAACTCGAATGGCAGGCAATAATAACAGCTTGTAGCTGTGTGGATTGAGTTAAGAACCCTCTCACCCAGTCCTTTATGGTAGCCATGTGGAATGATGGGCTTGCTGTTGGGAGTCCCCTCTCTCGATATCCTCCCACAGATGTAGTAATGGTGATGGCGATGACCAGTCTTTCAGGATCAACTATCCTGACTCTCAGCGTTCTGGCAATCCTCTTTCTCCCTCTTCAGCTCAAACTGCTCCAGCCTATGGTCTCCTAGGTCAGCTTCCATTCTACCACACATATTCTCTCTTTCGCAGTCTCTCGTCTCTTTCCTTTTTGGTTCCCGGGCTTTTCTATTTATGTGCTTCTGCCATGTTGTTTACTCATATGAGATTTGTAGTTCTCTCCAAGGTGATCTGAATGAAATGGTCCTGTCTGCAGCATACAAGTTCCAGTATTCTTAGCACAGCTGTATTAGTTTCATTAAACTGCAAACCATGGCCATCCTGTGGCCATTTTAAAAACTGCAAACAGTTACAATACAGTATGTCACACCTAGATAACTTTCTTGTGACTCCGTTTGGTTACTTGTTAGAAACTCAACTCCATGATGTATCTAATTTTAGCATTACTAAGATTTCAAACATGTATGATTAAAAGGATATGAGGCAGGACAGAGAAGATATTTTTTTTATAAATAATGAAACTTACAATATGTGATTTTAATGACAGATTAATATACAGAAACTTTACAACGTGAAATATAAATGTTGTTATTTTGTATAGTCACTGCTATTATTGACATATGCAGTAATATGCAGGATATTGCTTTTAGGTCGTAGATCATCTGTTGTTTGCTTCTGGGTTGCCTATACATTTTTAAGTGGGAATGCCACTTTAAGAACACTACATGTGTTTGTGGTTGTTGTTCTGTTGATGATGCTGAGAAAGCTTTTTTTTTTTTTAAATAGATAATACAAAGCAAATATCAATTCAATCAAATGCTTACTTCTTGTGTATTTCTGTTGTTGTTTCTTTTAATTCAAAGTGATTAGCAAGGTCTGAAAAAAATCACCTTATCTCTGTAAAACACAGGTACAAACACAGAGTAAATATTTTGGTAAACAATTATTTTTCAATTGCATATTCAGCAGTGTGCTAAATTATGCATAATCTTGCATAAGTAATAAGCTAAGGTAGCTTACATTTCTTTTTGTGTATTTTTTTTCTTTTACCTGACCTATTTCTTTCAGTGTTGTTAGGTTCTTAAATCATGTATGAGGTTTCGTAAGGCTTCAATGGATAGTTCTACTAGAGAGACTTCAGTAATAAATTTCAAGAGCAGATAAGTTTTTTGACAAGCAAGAGAAAAACATAGAGACTATAGAACTCACACTTAGGGAATTTATCACAGTCCGTGCTAACCAGATTTCCTTTCTAATTTACCGTTAAAAAAGGAAGTAAAAAGGTGTATGAGAAATTACTTTTTTCTATGAATAATTTACAAGTGGATAGTTGAGCACTAAAAACGACCAGGGTCACTCCAGATTTACAATATGTACATTATAAATAAACCATAATCTGATAAGATAAATTATATAAAACCTAAAATCAGTATCAAAGGGCATTATATTGAATAATTTTGTTTATTCTTTCAAGATTTTCATATGTGATCAGTTGTTGATAATATTTTATGGACTTGATGATATTATTTTAGGTGACATCAAAGATCATTTTAAAATCCAATTAGGTACTCACTTATAATGGAGAGTAGATATTGCTATCCACTGTTCATTATACTCAACTTCGCTATGCCCACAATGGCCTGGTAATTCATACAAACTGATCTGCAGCATACAGCAGGTATCGATCAATATATTACTTGTTGCTCAATAGAGTAGAGAGAGCTCCTTAATTGGAAGATATCTGTTCATTTAACTTTGGTTGTCCCATTCTATTTTTTGTTTCATTGTTCTTTAAATCTCCATTCATTTTTACTGTGCTGCATTGGCTTCAGAGTCCCAAATCTGATAGACAGCAAAGAACATTTATAAAGCCTTATTCACACAGGCATACTACAGCATACTCCTGTGTGAGGGCCATATTTACATACATGAGGATACACATATGTTCTGTGCATTCCTGTAGGGACAGTCACATTCATGTCAATTGGCTGCATAGACACAATTTGACATCCATGTGGGTGATGGGACACAGTCCCAAATGCACACTGTCTGCATTCGGGTCCATGAACCCATACAGAAGTCAAATTGGAAGCAGTGGCTGTAAAGCTGCTGCATCCCAACTGAAATAATTGGGACTGCCTACAAAGGGATGCCTGGAACATCTGTGTGGGTAAACATTGCCCAGCATGGGTGTGTGCTGTATTATGTCTGTATGGTTGAGGCCTAAAACACATAATTGAGTTTTTAAAATATCTGATATAGCTTAAAAAAAAACTGCAACATTGGAAAGCTTAAGCTATACGATTGCAGTGCATTGAAGAACATCAGAATACTGTGTTTTTCTCTTAGGATTGTTTGCATGTCACGGTAGGCTTATGAAGAAGGAGTAGATGTGGATTTTGGTAAGCTGGAATATTAAGTCTGTGGTTTTAAGATCATTTATTTCACAACCAACCAAACAATGACTGCATGAACATGCCCGCAACCTGGAGAACAACTAATGTACATCAGTTAGTAACAATAAAATCAATGCAGCATAAGTATAATACATTTACCTTCACTTGGTAAAAAAATTCTGTTGCCGAATAAAAACATCTACCGACATTTGCTAAAATACCCAATTCAGTAGGAAAAGGATGGTTACAGTTACATTTGCCTTTTTTTATAGAACAAAACTAAAATAAAGTCTTGATAGTGGCTCTTTCCCACTTTACCCCCAAAAAAATAAAAAATTTGCTGCTGTTTATGTCCTTAAGCCACGATATTTTCACCAATGTTCACTTCTGTCAGGCATCTATCATAGACAAAATGTGGTGGAACATCTCCCTAGCGAAACCAGAAACTGTAAAAAAAATCCTGACAGGTTTTAACACATCTCCACTCAATTAAAATTGAAAAAAAGGTTTAGTTAAAGTTGGGATTTAAGGAATATTTGTCTGCACTGTATAAAGTGACTTGTGTTTTGTACTGCACATTCCAGCAGATCCCTTCAAACTTTGACAGACTTTGGAGATCTATTTCTAAAAAATTAAGAAATTGGATTTTCGAGGCACTATAAGGAAGCACAAATTTAAAAATCAATGGGCCAGATTCACAGAGCCCTTACTCCGGTCTATCTCGCGTTAGACCGGAGTATTTTCAAATTACGCGCGTCGTTTCATTAGTCTGAATCCTCAAACCATGAAACGACGGCTTCGGGCTTCAATCCGACTGGCTTACATGTTCGTACGCCTTTGGATCTACGCTGCAATAAGTTTGCGGCCGCTGGGTGGAGTTCCCGTCGTTTTCCGCGTCGGGGTATGCAAATGAGCTTTTTCCGACGATCCACGAAGTTACGAGCGTCATTCGCAATCTCTTACGGCATCTGTAGTCATCTTTTAGTCATTCCAGCTTTTATCTGGTCTAATATTAGACAGCCCATGTTAAGTATGGCCGTCGTTCCCGCATCGAATTTCAACGTTTGTTTTTATTTTTTACGTAAGTCGTCCTGGAATAGGAATGTACGTAAACAACGCTACTCAAACAAAAAATTACGTAACAACGTTATTTCGCGCAATGCACGGCAGGAAATTTCTGAACGGAGCATGCGCAGTTCGATCGCCGCGGGGACGCGCCTAATTTAAATTCTTTCACGCCCCCTTATCGCGTATTTCGATTCCGCCGCGAGAAATACACTACGCCGCCGTACCTTACGGGCCAAAATCTACATGAATTCGTCGTAGAGCCAGGTAAAATACGGCGGCGTAGTGTATCTCTGATACTCTGCGCCAATGTAATTGTATCTGAATCCGGCCCAATGATTTTTTATCAGAAAGTACCTTAAAAAAGACACATAGAAACATAGAAAAGTGACTGCAGAAAAAAAACAAGTAGTCCATCAAGTCTGCCCATATTTTATTTTTGTTCATTTTATTTTCATTAACTTTATTGTATAGTATAGAGGTATGTTTGTCCCAAGCATGTTTGAAGCCATTTACTGTAAAGTTTTTGAAAAAACATTATTGATATTACAGATCTCCAAACATTTTCAATAATATCAATTGTATCATAACCACCTAATATCACAAACGTCACAAAATATGTATTCAATCCAATCAAATTTTGACAAATCGTTGCACGTAGAATCCAATGCGCTTTGATTTTGAGTTGGCGGTTAGTATTGTATTGTAAACTACCAAGATGTAATGAATTATTAGCCCCCAAAAGTTTGGTCAGTAGCATAGGCGTGCGCAGCCTATTACATTAGGGTGTGCACCTCAAACCAAAGCTCAAAAAACATGTTCACCCCCCCCCCCCACACAAAAAGATGATTTTTGACATTTTTTTGCTGACTACTGATCGCAATTCATTCAAATATGTGACCTCTCTGTGCCAAGGCCCAGGCACAGAGAAGCTGCATATTTGTGTGTGGCCGGTGCCAAGGGGTCAATGACTACCCAAATGCAGGTAGCAAAATTCAGTATTTCCCGCCCTCTGTTCAGCACTGCTGTGTCGCTCCCTGTATGCGAGTAAGGTAGGAAGCGGAGGGAAAGGGTTGGTGACTGTGCAAAATGCTGGGGGAGGGGGGGGGGTTACTCTGTAGTATGCAGGGGGGGAGAGGTGACTGTGCAGGGGGGGGGGGGTAGAGGTGACTGTGCAGGGGGGGGGGAGAGGTGACTGTGCAGGGGGGGGAGAGGTGACTGTGTAGCATGTGGGGAGTCCAAACCTGGGGGGTGGTGACTGTGTAACATGCAGGGGGGGAGAGGTGACTGTGCAACATGCAGGGGGTACAAAGCTGGGGGGTTTATGTAATGTGTAGGGGTCCAGAGGTGCTGGGTGCTGTGTAATGTAAAGTGGCCCAGAGGTGCATGGTGCTGTGTAATGTAAAGGGTCCAGAGATGTAGGGTGCTGTGTAATGTAAAGGGGTCCAGAGATGCAGGGTACTGTGTAATGTAAAGGGGTCCAGAGATGCAGGGTGCTGTGTAATGTAAAGGGGTCCAGAGGTGCAGGGTGCTGTGTAATGTAAAGGGGTCCAGAGGTGCAGGGTGCTGTGTAATCTAAAGGGGTCCAGAGGTGCAGGGTGCTGTGAAATGTAAAGGGGTCCAGAGGTGCAGGGTGCTGTGTAATGTGTAGGGGTCCAGATCCAGAGGTGCAGGGTGCTGTGTAATGTAAATGGTCCAGAGATGCAGGGTGCTGTGTAATGTAAAGGGGTCCAGAGGTGCAGGGTGCTGTGTAATGTAAAGGGGTCCAGAGGTGCTGTGTAATGTAAAGGGGTCCAGAGGTGCAGGGTGCTGTGTAATGTAAAGGGGTCCAGAGGTGCAGGGTGCTGTGAAATGTAAATGGGTCCAGAGGTGCAGGGTGCTGTGTAATGTGTAGGGGTCCAGATTCAGAGGTGCAGGGTGCTGTGTAATGTAAAGGGGTCCAGAGTGCTGTGTAATGTAAAGGGGCTCAGAGGTGCAGGGTGCTGTGTAATGTAAAGGGGTCCAGAGGTGCAGGGTGCTGTGTAATGTAAAGGGGTCCAGAGGTGCAGGGTGCTGTGTAATGTAAAGGGGTCCAGAGATGCAGGGTGCTGTGTAATGTAAAGGGGTCCAGAGGTGCAGGGTGCTGTGTAATGTAAAGGGGTCCAGAGGTGCAGGGTGCTGTGTAATCTAAAGGGGTCCAGAGGTGCAGGGTGCTGTGTAATCTAAAGGGGTCCAGAGGTGCAGGGTGCTGTGAAATGTAAAGGGGTCCAGAGGTGCAGGGTGCTGTGTAATGTGTAGGGGTCCAGACATGCAGGGTGCTGTGTAATGTAAAGGGGTCCAGAGGTTCAGGGTGCTGTGTAATGTAAAGGGGTCCAGACGTGCAGGGTGCTGTGTAATGTAAAAGGTCCAGAGATGCAGGGTGCTGTGTAATGTAAAGGGGCCCAGAGGTGCATGGTGCTGTGTAATGTAAAGGGTCCAGAGATGTAGGGTGCTGTGTAATGTAAAGGGGTCCAGAGATGCAGGGTACTGTGTAATGTAAAGGGGTCCAGAGATGCAGGGTGTTGTGTAATGTAAAGGGGTCCAGAGGTGCAGGGTGCTGTGTAATGTAAAGGGGTCCAGAGGTGCAGGGTGCTGTGTAATGTAAAGGGGTCCAGAGGTGCAGGGTGCTGTGAAATGTAAAGGGGTCCAGAGGTGCAGGGTGCTGTGTAATGTGTAGGGGTCCAGATCCAGAGGTGCAGGGTGTTGTGTAATGTAAATGGTCCAGAGATGCAGGGTGCTGTGTAATGTAAAGGGGTCCAGAGGTGCAGGGTGCTGTGTAATGTAAAGGGGTCCAGAGGTGCAGGGTGCTGTGTAATGTAAAGGGGTCCAGAGGTGCAGGGTGCTGTGTAATGTAAAGGGGTCCAGAGGTGCAGGGTGCTGTGAAATGTAAATGGGTCCAGAGGTGCAGGGTGCTGTGTAATGTGTAGGGGTCCAGATTCAGAGGTGCAGGGTGCTGTGTAATGTAAAGGGGTCCAGAGTGCTGTGTAATGTAAAGGGGCTCAGAGGTGCAGGGTGCTGTGTAATGTAAAGGGGTCCAGAGGTGCAGGGTGCTGTGTAATGTAAAGGGGTCCAGAGGTGCAGGGTGCTGTGTAATGTAAAGGGGTCCAGAGATGCAGGGTGCTGTGTAATGTAAAGGGGTCCAGAGGTGCAGGGTGCTGTGTAATGTAAAGGGGTCCAGAGGTGCAGGGTGCTGTGTAATCTAAAGGGGTCCAGAGGTGCAGGGTGCTGTGAAATGTAAAGGGGTCCAGAGGTGCAGGGTGCTGTGTAATGTGTAGGGGTCCAGATTCAGAGGTGCAGGGTGCTGTGTAATGTAAAGGGGTCCAGAGGTGTAGGGTGTTGTGTAATGTAAAGGGGCCCAGAGGTGCAGGGTGCTGTGCAATGTAAAGGGTCCAGAGGTGCAGGGTGCTGTGTATTGTAAAGGAGTCCAGAGATGCAGGGTGCTGTGTAATGTAAAGGGGTCCAGAGGTGCAGGGTGCTGTGTATTGTAAAGGAGTCCAGAGATGCAGGGTGCTGTGTAATATAAAGGGGTCCAGAGGTGCAGGGTGCTGTGTAATGTAAAGGGTCCAGAGATGCAGGGTGTTGTGTAATGTAAAGGGGTCCAGAGGTGCAGGGTGCTGTGTAATGTAAAGGGGTCCAGAGGTGCAGGGTGCTGTGTATTGTAAAGGGGTCCAGAGTGCTGTGTAATGTAAAGGGGTCCAGAGGTGTAGGGTGCTGTGTAATGTAAAGGGGTCCAGTTGTGAAGAGGGGGTACAAAATAGTGACAATGAGATATTGGGGAGTGCAGGGGGCACAGTGGGGTGTGTTTACATTTTAAAGCGGGGGTGGGGGTGCCAGATATAGAATCCGCCCTGTGTGCCAAATGCTCTAGGTACGTCCCTGTCTGGAGGTAACATGATGACCGGCCATTGTGGGGGCGGGAGGCGTGGGAAACAGTACAGGTGTAGGGAGCTCAGCCCCAACAGGACCACAGGAGTTCCCTTGGTGATAGTGTCTCGTTCCTCCCTTCTCCTCCAAACTTGTCCTGTGATGAGCCCTACTGTGTACCCCCCAGATGTGCCATACTGTGTGCCACATGCCCAGTGATGTGTCCTTTGCTCTTCTATGTGCTCAATGCCCTGCTGTGTACCACCTGATGTGACCTACTGTGTGCCCTGTGATGTGCCCTACTGTGTACCACATGCCATGTGCCCTGCTGTGTACCGCCTAATGTGCCCTATGACCCTTGATGTTCCCTACTATGTGCCCTGTGATGTGATCTACTGTGTGCCCCATGCCCTGTGATGTGCTCTGTGCCCTGCTGTGTACTCCCTGATGTGCCCTGTGCTCTACTATGTGCCCTGTGCCCTGCTGTGTACCACCTGATGTGCCCTGCTGTGTGTCCTGTGATGTGCCCCATGCCCTTCGATGTTCTCAGTGCCCTGCTGTGTACCCCCTGATGTGCCCTTTGCCCCATGATGTGCTTTCTCGTGTGCCTTGTGTTGTACCCTACTGTGTGCCCCATGCCCTGTGTTCCTGCTATGTGCCTTTCTGTGTGCCCCATGATTTAGGTAGGTAGGGCTTGGTGTGGGTGGGGGACACAGGGGGCCCCATGATCTTCTATTGCCCAGGGGCCCCATGAGTTGTCAGTCCGCCCCTGGGGGCAAGTTGTCAAAAAAGAATACTGCCAGTGATTTTGGGGGATAAGAGCATGCTGTATTGCCAGGGGCAGGGGAGAGAAATTGTGCTGGAAGAGGGGGTTGAATAAAAAATGATTTCTCTTCCCTCCTAACGTGCCCCCCTAGCACATACAGCATGTTCTTATACCCCAAAATCACTGGCAGTATTATTTTTTCACAATTTGCCCCCTGTCTCTGTGTCTCCTTCTCCTGCAAGTGCCAAGCATTAATTGTGTACCAACCTCAGATCAGCATGTCCCGTCCTCCTGTTGATTGCAGTGTGTCCATTCTCCTCCCCCTCCTTCCCTCCTGACATCCGAGCCAAGGAGGAGGGGGGGGGGGGACTTCAGTCCGTGAGTTAGTGTGAGATGGACAGGAGGGGGGAGGAAGTGAGAGGGAGAGGTGCCTCGCAGCTGTGGGAACACAAACACCTCACAGCCAAGCAGCAGCCAGTCACTGGATTGGAGGTGAGAGAACCAGCGTGACTCCCCAGCAGCACTAGCGCGGAGGAAGAGGTGAAATCCTCCTCTGCTTGCAACGTGGGCAGTGACGTCACTGGTTGCCAGACGCCAAGCGGCTATAGCAACCAGTGATCAGGAGTAGGTGGAGGAGGTGGGGGCTAGTTCACTCCCTCCCTGCTCATTCCTCCCAGGCTCCTACTTGCACTCTCGCAGTACACAGCTGTATTTGCTAATGAGTGACTGTTACATACACTGACATTGTGTATGTTAAAGGAGCACAGCAGGGATGATTAGGGTGTGCCTGGGCACACCCGGCACACCCCGTGGGCACGCCTATGGTCAGTAGGTTGTCAATAACCCCAAGATTGCATCAGAGGAAGAAGCACACGAAGAACCAGCAGTCTCCAATGAGGGTTTTCACCAATTTAAAAATAAACTTTTCACATAATCACTCCACACGGATTGCCATAAATAACACGATTTTTACAGCTTAATAATGAAAATTAAGTCCAAAGGGGCACACAGATCCCAAAGTGCATATACACTCATGCATCGACAGGCTCCCACTCTATTATTTCTCCAGTGGAGTCACATAGTGTAGTGGGTTCTGTTTTTTTCTATTCACATTTTATTAAAGGAGGAATAAGGGGTACTATTTGCCCTGCACTTACAGTATTTATATGGGGGGGATAAGGGATATCTAGGGGCAATTTTTTTTAAGAGAACTTAAAGATTACAGTAAGCTCCCCCTGCAGACCCCCAAGACACCACTCCAGGGAAGTGAACATCAACTCCATCACCATGGGAACAAGGGTCTCAACCCCCCCAGGGAAAGTATCCTCCCAATGTGGAAGGAATGTGGTCTGGTAAGGTCCTGGGCCGATGGAGGGGGGCACACTCGCTGCCACTCCTTTTATAGGGTATAGTAAAGATTTTGGAGAGCACACATGCCCTTTTTGTTTTTTTGGGGCTCCCCTTAAAATCCATATCAAACTTTATACAGGCATGCATCTTGGGTGGCCAGAAAAGGGCAGACTTGCTGCAAAAACTGCAGATGTTAGTATACTGCTTGTATGATAGAAAATATATTGTGGTCACCCTATCTGTCGGAATAGAAAACCAGTGGAAATGCAGTGGATGGAAAAATACAATTAACTTCTATTAAAATGTCACTAAAACGTTATATTAAATTTTACATGGTGGCATAGTTCACTTCACTGGGTTGTAAAAAAAATGCACTTTAATCAGCATCTCATAATTTGAGCAGAAACCCCTTTGGGAACTATGTACACCTTTACCCCAAAAAGGAAAGCTTTCTTTCCTCACCACACAGGAGCATTCTCAAGGACATTTCCAGGATGATAATATTGTCATTGTGTTGATATTTCTGGTTGTAAGTTCATTATTTCACTTATAACGTGTGCTGTGAGACACCCCATAGCTTAACTATGTTTGTCATATAGTTACTGTTTCTAAACTCATGGTAAAATCTTCATTCATCCATGAACAAATGCTGCACTTTTGTCCGTTGCATGGTCCTTTGGATAAAATGTTTATTTTCTAAATCTCTACAGTGACCCTGGATATATTTATTTTTATTAATACCTGTATATAAATTATGCATTAGTCCTATTTACAGTGCCAGAGAATCTAGCATATATCACGGGTGGTTTAGGACAGTTGCAGCCGCTGTTAAATGCGCACAGCCATTGACAACTGTCAGCCTGCTATTACTTTGTACAGGCTATAACTGCCTAACAGAACCGTGAATCCAGCCACATGAATACACTGAGTTCTCGCTGCAACTGTCACTAATCACGTGTGAATGAGACCTAACAATGTACTTCTCTTTTTTGCTCCCTTTATTCTGCTTAGCATACAGTTGAAAGACTTTTCTTGTATCTGTTTGATAAATGCAAAAAATACTCTTATCAGTTAGCATTTTCATAGTTTTCTCTATCAACTACATAATACACCCCCTTATGTTATAAAGAATAAGAGAGGGGGAGGTAATCCAGGTACACTTCCTGTCCTAGAGTGACAATGTCGCTCCTCCATAGGTACTGTACAGTGAGCCTTGTGACCTTAGAACAGGAAGTGTATTAACCACTTGCTTACTGGGCACTTACACCCCCCTCCTGCCCAGGTAAAATTTCAGCTTCCGGCACTGCGTCGCTTTAACTGACAATTGCGCGGTCGTGCGACGTGGCTCCCAAACAAAATTTATGTCCTTTTTTCCCCACAAGTAGAGCTTTCTTTTGGTGGTATTTGATCGCCTGTGCGATTTTTATTTTTTGCGCTATAAACAAAAAAGAGCGACAATTTTGAAGAAAAATACAATATTTTTTACTTGTTGCTATAATAAATATCCCAATTAAAAAAAAAACCACATTTTTTTTCTCAGTTTAGGGCGATACGTATTCTTCTACATATTTTTGGTAAAAAAAAAATAAAAAATCGCAATAAGCGACTGGTTTGCGCAAAAGTTATAGCGCTTACAAAATAGGGGAGAGAATTATTATTTTTTTTTTTTTACTAGAAATGGCGGCGATCTGCGATTTTTATTGGTACTGCGATGTTATAGCGGACACATCGGACACTTTTGACACATTTTTGGCGCCATTCACATTTATTCTGCGATCAGTGCTATAAATATGCACTAATTACAGTATAAATGTGACTGGCATTGAAGGGGTTAACACTAGGGGGTGAGGAAGGGGTTAAATGTGTATGCTAGGTGTGTTCTAACTGTAGGGGGAGGGGGGGTGACTGGGGGGGTGACCGATCTGTGTCCCTATGTAGGAAGGAACACAGATCGGGCTCCTCCCTTCCAGAGACAGGACATTGTCTCTGTGTGAGCCGGCAATGAGAGATGATCTATGAGAGATCATCTCTCATTGGCCCATAGATCGCATCACAAACGGCCGCTCTGATTGGCCGTTTGCCACGATCTGTGATTGGCCGTGTCCAAGGGACACGGACAACACAGGGCTTCCCCGCAGCGCGCTGTACAGCGCGCGCTGGGAAAGCCAGAATGACATGCCGTCAAATGACGGCATGTTGGATTTTCAGGCCCGCGCTGTTGCCGTCATCCGACGGTAGCGCGGGCCTCAAGTGGTTAACAGCAGAATAACCAGGTAAAAACAGGGGCAAAAGCCTCAAAATAAAACTAAATTAACCGCCATGTCTAAGGACTGGCAAGCTGAAAAATATTACAATGTTAATTTTTGGTTAAAATAAACTTTAGAATATGAAGTAGGGCAAACATTTTTTTCTGTTGAAACTTTTTGTTATTTGCCTTAGGCCGCGTACACACGATCAAATCTGTCTGCTGGAAACGGTCTGCCAGACCGTCCCAGCAGACAGATTCGATCGTGTGTATGGGCGAGCCGACGGATTTGGCCAGCCGACAGATTTGAAAGCATGCTTTCAAATCTGTCGGCTGGGAACCCGTCCGCCCGACATGTCTGCTGGTTAGTACGCTAACCAGCAGACATGTCTTCTCCCACACGCGTCGAATGGTTTCGACGCATGCGCTGAAGTGTTTTACTTCCTGGTGCGGTGACGTGGTGGCGTCAACTTCACCGCCACGTCAGCGCTCCGTCTGCCGGCGGGGATTTTGGTTTGATCGTGTGTACACGATCAAACCAATACGTCCCCAGCAGACAGATTTGTTCAAATCGGTCTTTCCGACGGATTTGAACAAATCTGTCTGCTCGTGTGTATGGGGCCTTAAACTATGACTTTGTTAATATCACTTGCTATATGTTTTGAAATAAAAAAGTTACACCAGTATTAAAGTGTGAAGAATCTTCATCTCCTATTCATGAGTCATTGATATTTTTAAAGTTTAAAGGCACTAAATATAAGTTAAATTGATACCTATTGTAGCGGCAGATACCGTTTTAATCCTCAGCAAGTTTTTCTTTTCTCTATTTTCCTTTGTTTCATTTTCCCTGTGTTATTAATATCTTTTCTTTTAAGAGAACAAAAATAATGGTCTTTTTACAGGACTATCTGATTTGCAATTTCTATCCGAGTCTGTTGCTTGTTGAACTGCAAAGAAATTTATATTTAAGGTCAGTTTTACCTCAATCAATAGAAATCTATCTTTTGGTCTAATCCAAAATCAATAGCCTCTAGAGAATTACCGTCCCTTCTACCTCTGAAAGCATGTAGGATTTAGAATATTATCTTTGTAAAACTGAAGCATTTGTGTTATCTGATTCTTGTTCTAAAAAGACTTAAGTCAATTATGCTCTTTCAAGAAAAAGTGTGAATGCTGAGATGTTAAGAAATAAACCAGTTAATCTGCATGCATTCTGTGTACACAAAAGAGCCATGCTGTTTATTTTATAAGCTCTTGCTAATCAAGTAAAGTTAATTTTACTGCTACAGTTGGGTTTACTACTACTGTATCTAGGAAGAGATAATTTTTGATTAGCCCATATTGGGCAATATATGCTTTCATTTTAATATTATTAATTATAAAAACATGAACCTGATTGAAAATTTAGCACCCAAAGCATAATTAAAGAGAACTCCAGCTTCATCTGTTTCTGTTGCAACCACTTTTCCCTCTGATGCTTGATAAAAAATTGATCTTGCTCTGTAAATTCTCACCCTTCTCCCCACGCTGCCAAATTGCTCTTAAAAGGCATAGTTGCAATAACGCCTTCTGTCTTGATATGCCCACCTCACAAGAGCCAATAACTTTCTCAGACTTTCTTCAAAACACACCCCCTGGGCTTCCAGGGGTGTCCTATGTGGTGACACAACTTCTATAGAGCCAGGTTCATCTGGATAAGAAAGAGTTACTACAAAACCTTCCCCCTCTGCCCCCTGAATCCTAACTTAGGAACTGTAGCTAACAGTGTATAAATATAAATGCAAGGAGTACACTAGACTGTGTTTCTGTTTTATTAGGCAATATTGTGTTCTGTATTATACACCTAAATTAAATCAGTAAGGAGTATGGAAGGGAATCACAGATTAGTGTAAGGCCTCGTACACACGAGTAAATCTGTCTGCTGGAAACGGTCTGCTAGACCGTTTCAGCAGACAGATTCGATCGTGTGTACGGGCAACAGACGGATTTGGCCACCCGACAGATTTCAAAGCATGCTTTGAAATCTGTCGGCTGGGAACCCGTCCGCCCGACATGTCTGCTGGTTAGTATACTAAGCAGCAGACATGTCTTCTCGCACACGCGCCGAATGATTTCGACGCATGCGCGGAAGTGTTTTACTTCCTGGTGCGGTGACGTGGCGGCGTCAACGTCACCGCCACGTCACCGACACGTCAGCGCGCTGTCTGCTGGTGGCGATTTTGGTTTGCTCGTTTGTACACGCGAGCAAACCAAAATGCCAGCGGACAGATCTGTTCAAATCGGTCGTTCCGACCGATTTGAACAGATAGATTGCCTCGTGTGTACGAGGCCTTAGTGTAGTGCTATCTGGACTGCAAACACGTGCAACACACTGGGGTTGATTTACTAAAAGCAAATAGACTGTGCAGTTGCTCCAGAGCTTAGTAAATGATGTAAGGCTCCACTTTACAAAGAATACCCAATCACATGCAAGGAAAAAAAACATAATGTTTGCTTGCACATGATTGCATGCTGTCAAAATAGGATTCTGCTCATTTACTAAATTTTTGAGCCTCTGCTTAGCAAAGTGCCACTTTGCAAAGTGCACAGTGTATTTACCTTTTGTAAACCAACCCCACAGTATCTTGTTAGCTATCTTCTACTGTTCACATTTAGGCAAAGCTGTGTGTATTACTTTAGATAGGAATGATATCTGCTAAATATCAATCAGGTGTAGAGCAAGATAAAAAAAGCTATTTATAAGTTAGAAATATTCAGATAAATGTTAATAGTCAAATGAGCTAACTAAAGCCTTCAAATGTAATGCCTACTATATGTGCAGGGTAAAAGAGATAGTTTTGTGAATTGGGCTAGCCCAATACACAACCATACCTGACTTTATCAAACATTACTACAAAGTAATGCAAACAGATTAGTCTAAAGAGAAAATGACCCCTTCTACTTCAGAAGGGTAATTATAGTATGTGATGCTAAAATTTTCTTTGCATTGGGTCCCAGCTTTCATCTAGTGGACGATGGATCACATTCTTATGCCTCTTATGCCTCAGTCAGTCAGTCTGAGTGGTGCTAGCAGGACGCTCTCACACGAGTCGGCTCACCAGAGATAGTTCAGGCAGGCAGGTGTTCCCCCAGCCCCTGGCTGCATCTAGGACTCACGGCTCTCAGCTCTCCTTCCACCGTAACATCTCCAGGTTCCAGTCTCCTTCTTCCCCCTACTACCTCCCCAAGGTAAGGAGCTCCCTGGCAGCTCTCTCTCAGGGCTTCCTTGCCTTGCCTGGTCTGTCCCCCTGGGGTTTGAGTGCGGCCGTCCTTCTAAGGATAAGCCGCGGTCTTCAGCCCTGGGAATCGGACGACCGACACCCCCTGCAGCATCCCAAACTTTAAACCTCCCCCCCTGCCAGTTGCACCTTTTTCGGGTGATTTTCGGGTGTTTTTCACCCCTCCGCGCCGGCCTGGAAACAATTTCGGCAGCCGCGATTAGGAAAGACCGCGGCTTCAACCGCGGCCTAGCGGCGCGCCGCTCCTCGCCGTCCCAAGCTCTCCCAATCCTCTGAAACGGCCCAGATACCTCCCCCATAGCCCCAGAAAGTAGCTCCTACCATCACTCGATCCCTCCTGGCCCTTACAGCAGCACTGATCCACCTAATCTGGGAGTTCACCAGCCTGGATCTTGCTGCTGGTTCAGTGGCCATTTCCACTACACCCAGCCCCAAACCGTACACCGTAATACTTGATCCAGGGTTCGTCCGATCGCCTCTTGAGGGGTCAGGAAGGAATTTTTTCCCTGCCACTGCATATTGGCGTAGCATGATCAGGGTTTTTTGCCTTCCTCTGGACCAAGTCAGGATAGAGGATTCGGCTAATCCTTGACTATCCTCCCATCCCCCCCCCCCCCCCGGTGTTTGGCAACCATGATTAATCTGCAATATTCAGCAGAGACCATCTGGGGTTTGAGGCGATTTGCCGCAATATTACCAGCCATCACCAAAAAAGCCCTGCAAACTGAGCGACTCTTTCGGACTGATCGACGATCGGCTATCAAGAGTCGCAGCCGCTTGCCCCAGCCTAAGCACATATCATGTGCTTTGATCAACACAAGATCGGCAGTAAAACACCGACTAGAAATCCATGACTTCATCTTGCAATACGACTTAGATTGCCTCTTTATAACAGAAAGCTGGCTCACAGCCGACTGTAACACCATTCTGGGAGAATTGGTGCCAGAAAACTACCGTATTATTACTGAAAACAGAATAGGGCAAAGAGGAGGAGGACTGGCCGTGATCCATAAGATTCATCTGGCGATCACTAAACCAGTCTTTCAAAACCCTCTTCCATTCATGGAAACCCTTACTCTGCAACTGCAAGCAAACTCCCAGGAGACCGTCCGGATTCTACTCTGCTATAGGCCACCTGGCCCAAAATCGCAGCTTCTTCCATTATTGACGGACTTCATCTCCACCTATACCCTTAATAGCAAACACCTTTTGCTGCTTGGGGATTTCAACCTCTGGGCCAACTCCCCACAAGACCCTGTGGCCGATGCCTGCATTGACCACCTGGAAGGTCTAGGGCTACAACAACTAGTATGTGGGCCCACACATGCTTCAGGTCACACACTCGATCTTATTTTCAGACAAAATCTGGAAATAAAAATTTTGGAAAATGAACCGTTGCCATGGTCAGATCACCATGCCATCAAATTCATTCTTTCCAACCTCCCCCCCTTAACAAAAACATCAAATCCAGTGACTACACACTGGACTAGATGTCAGAAGAAGCTCCACTCGGAATTCTTCAAAACCATGTTAAGGAAAAAAATAAAAACAATTCAGCCGCATCAATCAGCTGAAGAAACACTGGATTCCATAAACACAGCCCTATTACAGTCAGCCGACTTAATAGCGCCGAAACGTAAAACCAACATCCGGAAAAAAAACTCCAGCTGGTTCAACAACCAACTGGCGTTACTGAAGCAAGAGCGCAGAAGGGCAGAAGCCGCCTGGAAGAGAAGTCCTTTGGATGAGAACCTCTCTATCTACAAGGCAATAACTAAGAAATATCACAAAGAAACCTTCAAGGCCAAGAAAAATTATTTTTCTGAGGCCATCAACAGCGCCTTGAATCGCCCCCGCGAACTCTTCAAGCTGGTCACTGCGACCATGAATCCAGGATGTCTTGAAGCCCCCAATTTAGACTCACAAGAATTTTGCGGTGAATTGTCGGATTACTTCATTAATAAAATTGAGGGAATCCGGCAAAGCGTTCAGCAGAAAAATTCCCCCCGCAGCCCCCCCTGTAACAAGTTACACAACACCTGTAGTAATTCACCCCAACCAGGTAAGTTCACGCTGGAACCCATCACTATCCAAGCCACAAAATATATCATCGGTGCTCTGCGTAACAGCACTGCACCAAATGATATCATCCCCACCAAACTGTTGAAGGAGTGTGCCGACATCCTGGCACCTCCTATCACACAGCTCATTAACCAATCTTTCATGGAGGGCATAGTGCCCTCCCAGTTGAAGGAGGGTATAATTAGACCCATCTTGAAGAAATCTACCCTGGACCCCAAGGATCCACTCCACCGCCGCCCTATAACAAGCTTAAACACTTTTTCCAAGATTATGGAGAAAGCAGTGGTGCAACAGCTGCAACAGCATCTAGACACCCACAACCTACTCGACCCATTTCAATCAGGTTTCCGCCCTGGACATGGGACAGAAACAGCATTGCTCAAGATATGGGACGACGCTCTCGAGGCTGCAGACGAAGGAGAATCTTGTCTTCTGGTTCTGTTAGACCTGAGCGCAGCTTTCGACACAGTAGACCACAAGCTTCTATTGACCCGGCTAGCTGAAGTAGCCAGAGTCGCAGAAGGCGATTTATCTTGGTTCTCCTCTTTTTTGGAAAACAGATCGCAAATAGTGAAGTTAGGACCTTTCTTTTCGGAAAAACGCACGGTATCATACGGAGTCCCTCAGGGATCCCCGCTGTCGCCGGTGTTATTCAACATCTATCTTCGTCCGCTTTTTGAGATCATCAGCAGTCAAAAACTGCTCTATCACTCATATGCAGACGACACGCAACTGTATTTCCGCATTTGCAATAAAAAGGATCACCACCTCAATCTAGAGACATGCCTCTCTTTGATAGAGGACTGGATGACAAAGAGTTATCTTAAACTCAACGGAGCGAAAACAGAACTCCTTCTGTTTCAAGCCAAGCGTAAGAATCTACCTGCAACAACTTGGACACCCCCGCCCATTCTGGGCAAAATCATCACCCCTAGCGCCAAAGTCAAAAGCCTCGGGGTCATTTTCGACTCCTACATGACTATGGACGCACAAATAGGGTCAGTAGTCAGCGGATCTCACCATCTGCTGCGCCTACTACGCAGGCTTATCCCTTTTATCCCCAAAGAAGACATAGCGGTCGTGGTGGGAGCAGTTGTTAACTCCAGATTGGACTACGCAAATGCCCTTTACCTCGGACTCCCTAAGTACCAAATCGCTCGTCTACAAGTCGTTCAAAATACGGCCGCTAGACTTGTGACTGGGAAAAAACCCTGGGAATCAATCTCACCTTCACTGAGATCCCTTCACTGGCTGCCAGTAAAAGACAGAATCACTTTTAAAGCACTCTGTCTAACGCATAGATGTGTCCATGGGAACGCCCCCCAATATCTATGCGATAAAATAAAAGCCCACAACCCCAATCGCGTTCTGCGATCCACTGATCAAAACCTCCTGCAGATACCGAAAGCCGGATACAAATCCAAAGGAGATAGAAGATTCGCGGTCCAAGGTCCCAGACTATGGAACGCATTGCCAACCAGTATTCGGTTGGAGGAGAACTACCTAGCATTCAGGAGAAAGATCAAGACTCATCTCTTTTGATACCAAAGGAGACAGGAACAACAAGCGCCCAGAGGCGATTCAGTTCGCATGTGCCGCGCTATATAAGTTTTCATTCATTCATTCATTCATTCATTCAAGGAAACTATGTGTCAACTTATTTCGATGATCCTTACCACAGACTGTGAATTTCACTTATATAATATGCAGGTTGCTTTAATGCCATCCAATCTGCTAGTCTGGTGGCCATCCTAAAAAGTGTGTAATTGGCTTAGAGGACAGTTACTACATGCCACTATGGCAGCCCCTTTCACAAAAGGAGACAAGTTCTCTCAGTTAATATAAAAATTTACAGCACTTTCACTTGACCTAATCCTATCTAGCTGATACAATAACCATAAACCGCTTTTAAACCGAGTTGTGCCATACTTAAAGTAAAATAAAACAATTGTATCTACATAAAGTTCATAAACAATAAAATAATAACAGCCACATGATACATAAATATGAATACTCAATAACATTTCCTAAACATATATTAAAAGGGCAATGGAAAGTAAAATCACAACTCCAGTGTTAAAAATGTATACATCTCTCAGCATATGAACAAATCCAGTCCCCAAAAAGTAATAATCAATGCTAAAAAGTCCCATACATGTTTTTTTTATGAACAAATAATAACAAAGACAGTCCTAAAATGCCAGATAGTACTGAAAAGTCCCATATGGATCTTCACAAAACAAAACAAACAAAAAAAAACCCAGATCATTGTGTACCAATTGACTTTACTCTTATGAAGGGCCAAAATACACCTATTTAGCCAAAAATGCAAATTTTTTGCAGGTCCTTTAAATAATAAACACCTAAATGTGCTTTTTAGCCACTCCAATGGGCTGATCAATACACCCAGCTGTAGGAAATACTCATTTGCTTTTCAGCAGCATCAAGGAGGTTTAGGGTATGGATTTTTTATTTTATTTTTTGCATACAGGAAATGTAAACATCCAACTTCCTTTTAGGGCAGGAATCATAGATAAGGGGGAAGTCACTGAGAGCATTTTCAAAGGAGTGAGAATGTAAAAGAGATGTCTATCTATCTATCTATCTATCTATCTATCTATCTATCTATCTATCTATCTATCTCTTGTTTACTTTACCCTGAATGTCCATAGAACATGTTTTCTTTTCCTTTTTTTTTTTTAATGCTTACTGCTTTTACAATATGTACATGAAAAAGAAGCCATTATCTTCTATACAATACTCCTGTATGGAACCAGTGAGATCATTGTTTAATGATAAAGAAGATAATGTTCATGAGCTTTGTAGCTTATCTACATATACAGCTCCCTGGTGGATGCCCATGATAAACATTATTGGAACAATTAGCTTCTGCTGACATAGGAACTAGACACAAAGGCAATGGCTAGCAGCGAGCAGCCAAAATTATGGTGCCAAGAATCATTAAAAGCAACACCAAGGTACGATCTCTTTCAGTTGAAGTCATAAAAACCTCCCCATGCTATGTTTGCATAGCTGGCTTCAATGATATGACACTAAAACACAAAAGGAGCTACAGTTCAGTTCTTTGTCTTGCTAGGTTTACAATTCATTGAATTAGTATGTCATTTTGATTGCACTATCATGTAGCGAAGGTGAGGAAGGCTCACTGTAATGGATGTAAAAGTTTGATGTCCTATACACAGCTTATTCTAGCACTGCATTCCGTGTTTTTGCACTGATTTCAATTGTTACCAAAATACATAATATTTTGGTGTAAATACAATATCACAGGAAGACTGTCTAGTCATGGAAAGACTGCATGATAAGCGGTTTTCTTTAATTAAAGTCAAGCAAGATTCTCTCCAAGAAAATAGTAGAATAGGTCGGTGGGACTGCTATTAAACATCTGTAACAAATTTACATAAGAAAAGTATAATGAGGAAGACAAGTAAATATTTTAAACAACTAGTCTTATAAAATAATTAACACATTTACATTCAATTATCTTGTAGCAATTTGGTATGCTTAGCACATCTGTGTTTTCATAATGATTAAAACAATATTAGGTTGGGCCTATTAATTGGGTTAATTGATTAATTATGTAAATATGGTAAAAGTAATAATAGATTTAATATAGTTTTGCTTAATATATAAAATCACTTAGTGGTTGTAAGCCCACAAAAAAAAACCTGCAAGACAAAGGCACAATGAGATTATATGCATAGCATACATGCTCATTATAAATTACCGTATTTATTGGCGAATAACATGCACAGGCATATAACACGCACCCTAACTTTAAGAGGGAAGTTTCAGGAAAAACACTTTCCATGTTAAGGGCATGTCCTCCCCAAGTTGAGGGCATGTGGCCTGGTATGGTTCGGGGGGGGGCACTCTCTCGCCCCCCCTCTTTTCCTGCAGCCTGCCAGGTTGTGTGCTCGGATAAGGGTCTGGTATGGAATTTTTGGGGAGAACCCCACGCCATTTATTTTTTATTTTGGCGCGGAGTTCCATACTAGACCTACAGGGCCTGTTAATGGAATTTGGGGGGACCCCACACATTTTTTTTTTTTTTTTCAATGACTTTTATCTGTATTGCCGGAAACCCGACAATTCATTATAGTCGCGAGTAGAAATGTAATTTTGTGCAGAGACTGTTATAATACGGGAAACATGCGCTACTTTACAGGCATACTATAGACACCCTCCTGGTATGAAATTTAAAGGAATAGGTAACTTTTATTGTTTCACTTTAAGTATTATTTAAATCACTGCTCCCGGAAAAACGTTAGTTTTTAAAACTTTTTTTGCATCGATACATGTCCCCTGGGGCAGGACCCAGGTCCCCAAACACTTTTTATGACAATAACTTGCATATTAACCTTTAAAATTAGCACTTTTGATTTTTCATGTTTGTGTCGTATAGACTTTAACGTTGTTCTCGTGTTCAAACAAATGTTTTGCCTGTTCGCATGTTCTTCTGTGAACCGAACCGGGGGGTATTGCGGCTCATCCCTACTTGCTACCTTCTACAGCTCAAACTTTACAAGTAGATCCTCCACATTTGATTAACCCAGACCGTGATCTACCAGTCATTTGGCCAAGAGCTACTGGTTGCTGAACCCCATTGTAGACAAACTGCAAAGGCTGGGGTTTTACCACAATAATTAGCACACTGCAGAGGATACAGCAGTGTAAAATTGTTCAGAAGCAGGGACATTTTTAAGAAGAATAATAGGTTTATTTGGTGTATGTACATCTTTTATTTATCTATGGGGATAGGTGGCTGTGATAAGTGTGAGTAATATATTGTGAGGTGGTTTAGGTGCACACTGTTCTTGAAGTTTTCTTTGCTTTCAAAAGATGCAAAAGCATGCCTAAAACAAAATGCTGCTTAAAGAGCAAATGGTCAATAACAAGCAAATGTTTCACTTTCAGCATCTCAAACAGATAAAAAACCCTATGAATGTATAATACAAAACCCATGAAAAATACCACACTGAAACACTTTTATGTCAGGGGGAAGACTTACAACAAAAGAAATGCACCCGTCAATCCCCTGAAGCAAATAGCTTGGCAAACAAAAAATCAATACATGAGACAGGAGCCAAAAGTGACCAGAGACCTCATATAAACCTCAAAATAGCTATCCTATGCAGCCCTGAGTAACCTGCCGTTCCGAGGCCTAAGGGCGACCCCCTCTTTGACGGCCCTCATGCGGACCATAGTTAAGGTTTGGCAGGAGACTCGAACCATATATAGGAGGCCAGCCTACATGACACCGCATATGCCCCTGTGGCATATGTTGCCCCACCTGAATAACATTCCGGACCCCTCCCTGTGGGCAAAGAAGGGTATCATCACTTTGCGCCATATAGTCCCGAGGGTAGACTTATGCCCTTCCAGACGATGCGTTGGATGTACTCCCTGCCTGTCGCTTTTCAATTCCGGTACTGGCAGCTCAAACATGCTTTTGAGGCCCAATTTCCTGAACCCCTAACTCTGGAGTCTGACTCCATAGAGCGACTCTTGGCCTCTAAAGTAATGGAACGCCCTCTCTCGTCCCTATACCTATATCTCACTGTTGCGTATGACACCAAACTTACCAAATCCTGGGATATGTGGAGGGCCGATATACCATCCTTAGACGAAGAGGGGTGGGATGACTGCATCTCCTCGTATATTCCCCCTCTGATTGCTGCGAAAGACAGGTTTATAAAGTTCAAATTTCTCCACAGGGCCTACTATACCCCGGAGAGGCTGGCCCGTATATACCCGCTACGGGATCCTAATTGCCAAAGGTGTAAACAGGACATAGGTACGTTCTGGCACATGGTCTGGTTGTGTCCGAAGCTCCGGCCGTATTGGATGGCGGTTGCCTCCAGGCTGTCTGATGTGAGCGGGACAGTTGTGGAGGGGGACAGGTACGGTAAGCTATGCCTGACCTTTTCAATATTTTATGCTAGACGAGAGATTCTGCTGAAAAAAGGAAATCTGAGGACCCCCCCCCCCCGCCTGTGCTTCTTGGCAGCGCTCGGTGGATTCGGTCCTGCCCCTGTACAGGTTGACTTATGAGAATAGACAATGCCCGGGGAAGTTTGACAAAATGTGGTCTGCCTGGACGGAGACCTGCGATGCCCTTGACCCCCCTCCAGACTGAATGAGCAGGACAGCCCCCCCCCCCCGAAGGTTATTGTTTTTGTCCCCCCCCCATGACACTGTTGTTTGAGATGGCCAAAGTATAATTGATAAGATATACTTCTAATGTATGTTTGACATCTACCCAATCTTCCTTGCTTCAGATTGCTTGGGTTATGCCCCTGGACGTGATGTACACTTCTGACACTCTGATTTATACGCTGCTGTAACTTCTGTAACGTATCTGTATTGTAATGCTCTGGATCTGGATCAACTGTGGGTATGGAGTTGGGTGTATGGGAGGATGTACTGTGTTTTACTTTGTTTTATTTTTATTTTATTTTTATTTTTTTATGGTTGAACTGGATGGACTTGTGTCTTTTTTCAACCTGACTAACTATGTAACTATGTAACTATGTAACTATGTAATGCTGATTTGTCTAATAAAACTTTTTCCTGTTAAAAAAAAAAAAAACTCAAAATAAAATAAAATAACCTATAGCAGAACACAATAAACTACCTGACCAGTCTCAAAGACAATGCAATCTGGCTAAAAGACAATCGTAGTCTCTTGTACAATCACAAAATAATCACAATGTTATGAAGAAATTCACAGACAAGCAAGAAAACATTGGGCCAGATTCAGGTACATCTGCGCATTATTGGACTGGCGTAGCGCACCACCTTTACGTTAGACTGGCGCAATGTAGCGGCGCAATCACCCTATTCTCGTCGGTTTTGCGCAGAAATTTGCGCCTGCGCAACGTTATTTCTGAGGCGCAAGGCGGAGTAATACAAATTGGGAAGGACGTGGGCGTGTTACATTGAAATGAGCCGTGACCCCATGCAAATGAAGGGCCGGCCGGCTCGCGCATGCGCGATTGAAGCAGACCATGGTCAGCACCTCTGTGCGCATGCTCACAACTCGGGAACGGCGCAATCAGTGAAATTGGAAGTGGACTAGGGCAAAATGGTGAAATAGGCAGACAGCATAATTAGACAGACAGAAACGCACTTCATTTGCAAAAGTACATCCCTTTGTATCCCTCCCTATACAGCAAGGTGCTTTTGTTCTGTTGTTAGTTGCGTTGTGGTTTGTCTTTGTGATATTTGTGGACTGTGTGATCTAGTGTTTGTTAGAAGATATTTGTAAGTGATTTTTGGTGACTGCTTGTGAGACTTTTTGGTTGATAGTTTTTTGTTCGTTTGTTTTCTTGCTTGATTTTTCCTGCTTGTTTTTGTGAGTGATTTTTGCTGCTTGTTTTTGTGAGTGATTTTTGCTCACTGTTTGGGAGAGAGTTTTTGTATGAGTATGACGGAGAGAAAGAGGAAGTTAAATTTTACTTTGGGGGAGAAACAAATTCTTGCCCGGGCCATTTCCCAATATGGGCGTTTCCTCCACGGCCCGGAGAGTGTCAACACCACCCCGGCCAGGAGGCGTGATATCTTGCAGAACATTACTGACGAGGTGAATGCATCGGGGGGGGGGGAGACCCGGACACGGTCGGGGATTGAAAAGAAGATCAATGACCTCCGGCGTCTGGTCAGAAAAAAGCTGGCCAAAATGTTAGCCCATGCCAGGGGCACAGGAGGGGGCCCACCATGCCCTGTTAGGCTGACAGCGGAGGAGCGTGCGGTGGCCCAGACCTTTAATAGACAACAGGTGGAGGGCCTGCCCGGCTATGACTCAAGTCATGAAGGCGTGATGCCAGGTAAGGTTTTTTTTCCCTATCAGGTGTGTATCATGTGTGGGGGAGGGGTGAAAGGGAATATGTGGCAAGTGTGTGGATCCTCCAACCTGTGAATGTTTTGTGTCATCCACAGATGAGCAGGAGGGTGCTGGGCCATCTGGGCTGACCGCACCATCCCAGCCTGATGAGGACCCCCCAACAAGGCCGGAGTCCTCAGAGGAGGTTGAAGAGGAGGAGATTGAGGAGGAGGAGTTTGAGGAGGAGGAGGATGTCATGTCAGCCAGTGGATTGTTATTTTTGGAGGAGTCTTCCTCTCTGGCTGGCAGCAGCCAGCCCTCCATAAGGGCTAGCCCCTCCCACTCCTCCCCCAACAGGACTCCTCTCCCAAGGGCCTCCTCTTCTCCCGGCCACAGGCCTCAGCTGGAGGCAATAAGTTGTCCCAGAAGACCAGGGGGGTGGCCGAGCTTCAGACCCGCCATCTGGGACAGGTCAGCCAGACCTTGGGGCGGATGGAGGAGAGCCTGTGCTCCATAAAGGATACGCTTGGGGACCTGGACTGCCACTCCCGGGCTCTTACAAACTTCCTAAATGCACTGCAGACTACAACAGCAGACGTTGGGCAGGATGTGAGGGCCCTCACCCAGGCTATCCAGGACAACACAGCAACACTAGGTGCTGGCCTGACCAGAATTTCCGTGGCCTTGGAGGGCAGGCTGCCAGGTGGGCAGAGACCAGGGGCTGCTCCTCCTTCCCCGGATTACCCCCCCTCCCCATGAGTCTTCCCTGAGGAGCCGGGGCTGTGGCCGTGGGCGCCCCAGGCGTGGCTCACGCCAACGACATTAATTTGTTTTTCCCCTTTTTTTTCTGGAAATTTTTTTTTGCTGGACATTTTGTTTTGTGATGTGAATGTTTTTGGAATGTGGGGGTGATATTCCTGCTGGCAAAGGGGTGTCACCCTCAGTTTTGGTGGAGAAGGGTTCCCCAGGACCAGGGAGAAGTGATTCCCAGGTCTGTGTAAATGATGTATGAATGTACAGTGACATAATTGGAGCCGTGGCGTGGCGTTGCTGCTCACAAGCCCAGCATGGTGGGCTTGTGCTAATCCAATTAGGTGAGGATGTGATGTGTCTGTGCTAGGGACCACAGTGGTGTGCATGCATGCATTCTCATTGTGCCATGATTAATGTGTGTGTTTAACGTGCAAAGATGCCTAATGTGAGCTGTCTCCTGGCTGCTCTTCCCTCAGAAGACGGGGTAACCTCGGTTAGGGGGGGATTGTCTGGTTCAGGGGTCAGGTCATCACGTAGGTCAATCTGCAGGCCCTTTCTCACTGCGAAGTTGTGCAGAATGCAACATGCACCAATGATCTGGCACACAAAGTTGGGGGAATACAACAGGGTCCCCCAAGACTTATCCAGGCATCGGAAACGTGACTTCAGGAGGCCAAAGTTGCGCTCCACCACTGCACGTGTTTGGGCGTGGGCTTCATTGTATCTTTCCTCTCCTGGGGTTTGGGGGTTCTGGATAGGAGTCAAGAGATGGGGTCCCAGTGCATATGCAGAGTCACCTGTAAGGAAAAACACAGGAGGATGTTAGTCATGCATGTGCCCCTTGTGATGTGTGCATCATGGGGGGGGGACAGTCATGCCTGCCACCCATGTCACTCACCAACCAGCCAGCTGTCCCCATACACGTTCTGTTCGAATTTCATTCGGATGGGGCTCTGATTGTAGATGTAGCTGTCATGGCTGGATCCGGGGTGTTTGGCACGGACGTGCCATATGAGGCCTTGGGCATCGACTATCACCTGTACGTTGATGGAATGCCAATGCTTCCGATTGCGGTATATGTGCTCTGTCTCATGGGGGGGCTGGAGTGCCACATGTGTGCAATCAATAGCCCCCACGGTGCGTGGGAATCTGGCAATTCTGTAGAAATCTGTCATTGCCTTCAGCCGCAGGTCCTCAGTGGTTGGTTTGATGATTTGGTTGGCCATGCATCTGAGGATTGCAGGGACAACCTGGTGCACACATCTGCTCACGGAGGATTGTGACATCCCAGCCACCACTCCACTTGTTCTTTGAAAAGAGCCACTGGCAAGGAAATTGAGTGTTGCCATGACCTTGACCAGTGGCTGCACTGCATGTGAGCGGTGTGTTGGGCTGGTGATGTCCTCCTGCAAGGTTATATTTTAATTCCAGGATGGCATGAGGGGTGAATCTGAAGATGTAAACACCTCAGAATCACTCATGCCAAAGAGGTCTATGCGGGTGCGGTAGATCCTCACCCGTGCCCTCCTCTGTGCCCTTCTCCTTCTTTGCTCGTCTAAAGTCAGTAGTATAGCTATGAGCGAGGATGTCCCTGGCATGTTGGCATACAGATTGTTGGGCAACACGTGTGACTGCTCTGCTCCTCACTAACGGTGTTGCTTTCTCTGACATGTAGACGAATTGTCTAATTTTAGACCACCTTTTATATGGTCTAAATTTAGACAAGTCGTGCAGCTGTTGTGCACAGCGCGTAGCGTGCGCTGCACCAACGTTCTTTTGTGGATCCCCGTAACTCCCTCATTAGCATATTTGAATAGCAAATCAATGGTGTGTCTAGCGCAGTTTTGCGCGGACGGATGTGTTTGTCTAACGAAATTACGCTAGACAAAAAAAAGTAGATTTCTTGCGTATCTCGTTTTGGGGATGCGGAGTATCGAAACGCATGCGCAAATTTAGACTTATGCCGCGCATCTTCTGTTACGCCGGCGTAATCGCTCTGTGAATCTGGCCCATTGTGCTTATGAAAAATGAACTGTTTCAATAAACTGAAAACCAAAAAATTCTACCAGGGATGAGCTGGCAGTTGGCCATTCCATTCAGATGAATTTCCAAACATTTTCTCATTCAGCTTTCTGTTAGCAGGAGCTTAGCATCATATATAGAAGCAATATTTGTATGGGAATTGTGACTGATGATGACCTTACAAAGAGGGAGATATTTTGGGGATTTTTAGCTTTTTAATAAAGGACTTGTCTAAGGTTTGAATCCTGTATTTTGTGGTCACTTTTTTTGTGAATGAGTCAGGGTTACTCATTTACATGGGGCAGTATCTCAGGCCCCTTTATTTCCAGATTTCTATACACCTCCTGGCCTCAGACCCCCACAAGCAATGGCCAGGGTTGTGGGAAATAAGCCCTTGCCTTGGTCAACACAGAAGCAAGGTGCTTTGGAAGGGCATGTTGAGTGCACGTGGACTGGTTCAAGAAGGGGGGCATGCTAAACCTCCCTTTGAATGTCAGCCAGTGTGATTTTTTTTTAGAAAATGAAAATAAAAAAGACGTGAAAAATAGCAAAATGGCTCGACCTCCTGAGGTGAAAAATGTGAGTCTGGGCTTGGCAGTGTCAGGATTAAGAGTAGCAACCTTAAAAATGCAGCACCCCTTTAAAAAAATACCCCAGTGTACATTAATGATTCTTAAAGAACTGCAGATTCAGTCCAAAAAAATATTTACATTTGCCTACTGTAGATAAGTGGAAATACATTTTAATATGAAATTGTTAATGTTGAAATCAGTCCTCAGAATGCAAATCAGTTCCACTGGCAACTTGACAACCAGAATAATTAGTTGTCGACATTGCTTATCATTGGGGAAATGAAGAAAGGGAGTTCTATGAATTCCAGGATCCCAGTGTCCCAAGGTTGTGTTTTTCTTATCAATTCATGCTGCAGATCATATACTTTTTATATGTGCAGAAGCATTTAGTGGCAAAGGAAAGAACATGTATTCCTGTATGGAAACAGGGGGTGCCAGATTGGTTTTGTATGACTAGGTCTGCATTGGTGTGCACAGGAGGAAAATGAGCCCTGCAGACAACTTTTTTTGTTTCGCATTTTCAGCATTTTGAAGACTGTTGGAGCAAGGCAGGTCCCAAAATAATATGTTTTATTTATACTTTTTTTGTGCATATGTAACTGATATGTTGCAGTACCATTCATTTTCAATGGTCTCCAAGCACACCGCAACACACACGTGAGCCATCTGTTTTTTGTTGTGCGCTGCATTAAAAAAAAAAAATCTGAGCCCATTAAATGTGCACTGTGGTGTGTTAAATATGATTTAAAATGATATGATGACAATGTGTGTTTGGTGTTTTTATTTTAGGCAAAAAAGTTATTAAACTGTAGTAGGTTTTTGTGTAGTTATAAACACTATTTTGTTTTAAACAAAATAGCACATGTTGCCATATGGCACAAATCAGCAACTGAGTTCAGTAGTTATTTATAGCAAACAATTGGTGCTTTACTTTCATTAAAGTTTTTATATAGGCAAAACATTTCTTAGTTTTGGATGGGGTACGGGGAGGATTAGAACTTGTGTCAGGTTTTTCTTTCTGTCTGTGTCCCTGCAAGGTAGACTCTGACGACTATTGTAATGAAGACAGAAAGTAATTTGAAATCCCAAATTTTACAATTGTCACAAAACAAGAGGTTAGGCAAAATGTATCAATGGGGAAACAGTTTCAATGACAACTGCCTAAAATAGTAATTACCATCACTTTGCAAAGATTTCCTTTTACTTCAAGTTGCATCTCTGGGGTGAAGGAAGATCTCCTGAATAGGACACAAACAACAAAAATATACTGGGCCAGATTCTCAGAGGCGTTACGACGGAGTATCTCAGATACCCGGTCGTATCGCCTTTTTTTTGTCCTCGTATCTATGCGAGTGATGCTTAGCATCACTTTTGCATAGATACACTTCTACATCCGACAAGTGTAAAAGCATTACACTTTCGGATCGTAGGTGTAATGACAACTCCGGCCACTAGGTGGCCTTCACGTTGTTTTTTCATTTGCATATGCAAATGAGGCTAGTACGGCGATTCCCGAACGCTTTTACGCCGCCCCGTCGTCGCGTACGTCGTTTACGGTTTAGTAAGGTTACCCCAGCTTCTATGTGGAGTACAAATAAGGAAAAATATTGCGCTAACCAGGGTAAAAAGAAAACTATAAATAAAACTAAAAACTAAAGCGGCTACACTACAATTTGACAAAGATTGAATAGAAATGTGGAGTAACCTTACGAAGTTCCGTCGGATGCCGTCGGGTGCCGTCGGACGCCATGTTAAGTATGGCATCGGGTCAGCGTCGGCTTTTTCCGTCGCTTACGTCGTTTTACTAACTCGTTCGCAAATAGGGACATTTGCGTAAATGACGCTCACGTCGTTTTGACGTCGGTTTCAACGACGCTTCCCGACGTGAGCTGGAGCATGCGCACTGGGCTTTTTCCCCGGCCGGCGCATGCGCAGTTCGTTCGACGCAGGGGCGCGCTTAATTTAAATACAAGCCGCCCCATTTGAATTGCACGGGTTTACGCTTGGCGATTTACGAGACGCCGGCGAAAACTACGGAGCAAGTGCTTTGAGAATAAAGCACTTGCTCTAGTATGCAGCGGCGGCGTAGTGTAAATGGCTTACGCTACGCCGCCGAAAATATATGAGAATCTGGCCCACTGGGTTTTAAACCTTCCCTACTAAGTTTTGGCTATAAAAATGCTGTATGAACAATTAAGCATTAATTTCAACTTGTTTAAGTTTGTCTACTTTGTTCAAGGCCTTTGCCTTTTTGCACAATGTAAGATCGCTAATTTAAACTCCTAACCAGGCAATAACCAGATGTTTTTAAAATGCTTTATCATATAACTAGCACATTCTTTCATTTTTGTCTGGTGAAGCTTTCAGGTGTTTGTATTATTCAGTATATTTTATTCCACATGGTATGACCTTTTCAAACAGGTTTTCAAATGCCACTTTGCTTAAAACTGCCAAGATAACCGTTTATTTCAGTAGTGAATAGATACCGAGAGTTTCCTAGTTGTTTATTTCATCACATCTTGTACAAAACAAACTGGTAACACTTTTATAAAAACTGAAAGGCAAATATCTGAAGACTAAACCAGGCACTAGGGTTTTAGCAGTGGATGAGACATGTAGATGTAACAGATGTTGACGACTCTGTGGGGATTTTGGGAAGGGCTGGGAAGTCATCAAAGTATTTTCAATATGACACTAAACTCTGAGCTATGAAAATACATTCTAAAATCAGTCATTTAATAGATTAGAATCACGAAGGAAAAAGCAACAAAAGTTGATAAAATCTTCAGTATACATGTTATAATACAAAATGAAAAAAATAAATAAATACACACAAAAGAAAAAACTAGAACGTGTGCTGATCATCAGTTTGGTATAGCCCTCCAGCTTGCTATTGGCAAAAATTAGATAAGTCAGAGGGTGCTGCTGCTCTCTATGGATCCTCTGGGTGGCAGGAACACATTTAGACAAAACGCAAAAGAAGATAGCGCAAAGCCGCTCTAGTGTAACTTGGCTTTAATATGGTAAAGTTAAAAACATTACAACGGTCAAACTCACATTGTGTGAAGATAGATACAGCATAAGGATTCCACAGTGGCCTCACTCCAATAACCACCTCAAGATCCCGACAGGGGAAGGGGGGAGCCATAGACGTACCACCTTGCTCAACAAGCAGATCATAATGCGCATGCGCCCAGTCCAGCCGGTTCTGCTTTTCAAGAACACACAAACCCACATAAGCAGGATATAGGGGGGGAAGAGAGATAGTATGTCACACAGTTTCCATAATAACGCATTTAGGAGGCATGGCCTCCTTCCTCAGGTCTACTGATGAAGAGGTAAGTATTATCTATCTTCTTTACAGGTACATGCTTTGATTAAAACTGTTTACTTATGATAGGATCCTCTTAATATGCTTTATAAAACTAAAGTCCTTTAAAATCAAAATATATGGAATTTGTAAAATATTATAATTCCCTAAAATAACTAATCAATTTGAATGAAGAAGAAAAGGACAAATGAAAGACACAGTATGGTAATAAAGGTTTATAAAGGTTTGAAATATGTCTACTTTCTTTGGAAAACACTTCCTGACCATAGGACATACCTATATGTTCTTGGGTGTAATCAGGTATACCAAGATAATGGCTGCAGCTGTGATGAATGAAGCTGGAAGACAAGTGTAACAGAATGGCCCGTGACACCCAGAGACGTTGGAAGGATGAGAGATACTCTTGTGCCAGCAGCACCAAAAACTCTTGGGTCGAAATCCACCCTGTGCCCTTTTGGGTATAGGGTGGCTAATAGTGAATCATAATTCATATTACATGAGATGGGACATTAATAATACTTCATATTGCAGGACTGAGATATCACAAGGAGTCATGATGACATGACCAGGTCAGCCAGTGAGTCATACCTTTTGTATAATAGGCTATTGAAATATCCTAAGGTGTTGGCTATTCAATGTAAAGACACCCACTCTCACTGTCATTGTGTGACAAAGCTGTATAGAGAACTTATTCAACTTGATGTCTGTGTTACTATTCAAGGTTAATTGAACCCTATTGATAATACGGTGCCGTCATGTCTAGCTACCAATTAAAGAATTATCCTCAGTGAGTGAATAGGGGGATGGAGATTACATTGTCCTGTGATTAACTGCATTATGTTGTACTGGATATAAGCAAGCTAAGAACCAATAAAGTTATTCATATACATTTTGGAAACTAGAGAACGGAGCACTGTCTCGTTTATTCTGGGAAATGGAATGGATCATGTCTGCCTGGTTGTTGGTGTGTCGGATAAGCTTGTCGTGGTTGGATGGAAGGTTGTAAGCGGTGGTAACCGTTACATTGGTGGCAGCAGTGGGATGATTCCATCTTCAGAAGGACGGCTACAAGGACACATGACAATGGAGACGCTGTATGAACGGATGAAGCTCTCTTCCCTCATGGACTTACTGGAGAGCCGGGCAAGCCGGCCAGCAACCGTAAGAAAAGGGACATTATCGCAGAACTAGTCAAAATGAATAGAGCTAAGAGGCCCAGCATAACAGACAGGACACCCGAGGAAGAATTTTTTGATCAGGCTGTTAAACATGGACTGGCACAATATGGTCCTAATCCTCCGCCGGAGATCATAGACCGGGTTATAGCGGCTGTGGATGCCACCTTGCGACAGCGAAGAAGTGCGGCAGCAGCTGAAGAGAGAGGAGAGGTGCAGATACCAGTCTCCATTGAAGAGGAATTCCAAAGGAGGTTACAAGAGATGCGGATACAGCATAGAGGACCAATATCAGAGGAGGTCCTGTTGGGATGGTCGGATGTGATTCGGTGCCAACTCTGGAAGGAAGCGTTAGCTCTGGAGCAGCAACACCAAGGAAAGGTCCTGCCCTCCATCTATGCAAGGTATTGGCCGCAGTATGACGTACGAATGCTGTTGTTGGGGGAACAACCGAAGCAGGAGTGGATAGCAGAGTTAAGCAGGCTGATCCAGGCAGAGATGCAGCTGGATGAGAGCTACAGAGCCCTCCGGTGGTATGTAGCCCAAGAGTGCCCGTGGTCAGCGGATGACAGCCCCACAGAAGGCTATGACTACGATGGCCTGGGATTGTTGTATTGGAGGATGTCCAGTGATCCCGACTTTGGGGATGATCGGGAGTGGCGCTTGGAGGATATAATGGAGCACAGAGAGGAAAAATTGAATATCTCGGGAGGCCACTGGTCACAGGAAGATTTAGAATTTCTAGCCATTCGGGAATGGGAGCTGGAGGTCGCCTACAGACAGCTGCTAGACTCGGCTCAGCAGCAGGGTGGGGCTCCCATTGCCTGGGACTATGAGGAAAGTTCAGATGACAACTGTGAACTCCTGGCTGATGAATCGGCAGTGGAAAATATGGAGATTTTCATCCCTAAATTCGAAGCGGATGGTGTGGAGTTCCAGGGAGCCGGGGCGGTTGGCCCCCCTCTCCAGCAACAAGCTGAGGTGGTAAAGCTTTTACCCCCAGCTGAATCACTGGCAACAGAGCAGGGTACCCCAAGCCTCTGCTCCCAACTAGCAGAAGAGGGGGACCCTGTGGTAGTGGATGGGACTGTGGTCTCCACTCACAGCAACACAGCGGAAGAGCTGGCAACAGAACAGAGGGTCACGGACCTCTGCTCTCCACTAACGGAAGAGGGGGACACTGTGGTAGTGGATGGGACTGTGGTCTCCACTCACAGCAACCCAGCGGGAGAGCTGGCAACAGAGCAGAGTGTCATAGGCCTCTGCTCCTCACTAACAGAAGAGGGGGATCCCGTGGTAGTGGATGGGACTATGGTCTCCACTCACAGCAACCCTAGCAGAAGAGCTGGCAACAGAGCAGAGTGTCATAGGCCTCTGCTCCTCACTAACAGAAGAGGGGGTTCCTGGGGTAGTGGATGGGACTTCAGTCTCCACTGGCACAACCCCAGAAAATGGTACAGGACTGGGACAGGAGGATGTCTGCTTTGCTTTGCAAGCACCGGGGGGTTTTCACCAAGCACCAGTGGATGGGACTTCAGTCTCCACTGGTATACCCCAGGAAGGGGGGGCAGTTGGCCCAGACCCCCAGCAGCATGATGGACTGAGCCCAGCTACCCTGCCTTCTCCCCAGCGGCAGGCGTGTTCTCTGAGAGAGGCAGAGGTTGGCGGGGTGAGTAATGCTCAGTTTGGAGCCATTTATTTGGGGTACAGTATGGATACCAGCATTGGAGGACGGGAACTACTGACGGACTTCGGAGTCAACCCGTTCGGGGTTCCCTCCTGTGTCCGTCTCCCACCGAAAGGGGAGAGATGTAACAGAATGGCCCGTGACACCCAGAGACGTTGGAAGGATGAGAGATACTCTTGTGCCAGCAGCACCAAAAACTCTTGGGTCGAAATCCACCCTGTGCCCTTTTGGGTATAGGGTGGCTAATAGTGAATCATAATTCATATTAC
The DNA here is from genome assembly GCA_029574335.1 of Rana kukunoris. Taxonomy (NCBI): domain Eukaryota; kingdom Metazoa; phylum Chordata; class Amphibia; order Anura; family Ranidae; genus Rana; species Rana kukunoris. Next base: position 290,164,844 of record CM056052.1, read on the forward strand.
ATGAGATGGGACATTAATAATACTTCATATTGCAGGACTGAGATATCACAAGGAGTCATGATGACATGACCAGGTCAGCCAGTGAGTCATACCTTTTGTATAATAGGCCTAAGGTGTTGGCTATTCAATGTAAAGACACCCACTCTCACTGCCATTGTGTGACAAAACTGTATAGAGAACTTATTCAACTTGATGTCTGTGTTACTATTCAAGGTTAATTGAACCCTATTGATAATACGGTGCCGTCATGTCTAGCTACCAATTAAAGAATTATCCTCAGTGAGTGAATAGGGGGGTGGAGATTACATTGTCCTGTGATTAACTGCATTATGTTGTACTGGATATAAGCAAGCTAAGAACCAATAAAGTTATTCATATACATTTTGGAAACTAGAGAACGGAGCGCTGTCTCGTTTATTCTGGGAAATGGAATGGATCATGTCTGCCTGGTTGTTGGTGTGTCGGATAAGCTTGTCGTGGTTGGATGGAAGGTTGTAAGCGGTGGTAACCGTTACAACAAGAATTTTGGTTTGTTGTTTAGAAGCCTCACAAGCATGTGATCAAAGTGATCTTGGTTTGATCAGATGCTTTTGAGGGCAGAGATGAGATTTATCAGTAAAGAACTCTCGTCACTGCTCAGATATCAGTAGGGATTTTCGCCCCTTGTGATAGCAGTAAAGTTGATCCAAACTATTTTTTTTACTAAACTAATTTAAAAAAAAAATATTTAAAATTAATTTAAAGCGCCCTTGTTTTGCAGTGCTCATATGCAAATGTGAACACAAACATAGGTCCCAAATGCATATGTAAACAGTGCTCATACCACACATGTAAGGTATCGCAACAAATGTCAAATTCAGGGCAATGATTCTACTTGTTTAATGCAAAAGTACTAACCTGTAAAGTATTTTAAGCATTACCTATAGATGATTTAACCACTTAAGGACCGGAAGATTCCCCCCTTGATGACCAGGCCATTTTTTGCGATATGGCACTGCGCCGCTTTAACTGACAATTGCACGGTCGCACGACTATGTACCCAAAGAAACTGACATCATATTTTTCCCACAAATAGAGCTTTCTTTTGGTGGTATTTGATCCCCTCTGTGTTTTTTTTGTGCTATAAACAAAAAAGACAGACAATTTAAAACAATATGTATATATATATATATATATATATATATATATATATATATATCCCCAAAATATTCCCCCCAAAAAGTCTTGATTGGTTTAAGTCAATATGTATTCTTCTACACATTTTTTGTAAAAAAAATCACAGTAAGCGTATATTGATTGGTTTGCGCAAAAGTTATAGCGTCTACAAAATAGGGGCTAGAATAGATGTATGGCATTTTAATTATGCATTCTTTTTTTTTTATTGGTTATGGGGGTGATCAGCGATTTTAAGCTGGACTGTAACATTAACACTTTTGACTTTTTTTTGGAACCAGTGACATTTATACAGTGATCAGTGTTATCACTTATTACTGTATAAATGACACCGGCAGGGAAGGGGTTAAAACTAGTGTTATTCAAGGGGTTAAATGTGTTCCTTAGGAGGTGTTTGCAACTGTGGGGGTGAGGGGACTGACTTGGAGTACAAAGAGATTGCTGTTTCTAATTACTAGGAACAGATGATCATTCAGTACTTCCCTGTCAGAACGGGGATCTGTTTGTTTACATTGACAGATCCTTGTTCTGGTTCTCTGTGGAGTGATCGCAGGTGGCCAGTGGATCAGCTCCCACAACGCGCATCAGCTCCTCCACCGTGCAGCCAGCATGAGTGTGCCAGCTAAAGCTGTAAAATGGACCGACATACAGCTACGAAACCCTTACTCTGCAACTGCAAACAAACTCCCAGGAGACCGTCCGGATTCTACTCTGCTATAGACCACCTGGCCCAAAATCGTTAGCTTTTACTATCATTGACGGACTTTATCTCCACTTATACCCTTAACAGCAAACACCTTTTGCTGCTCGGGGACTTCAACCTCTGGGCCAACTCTGCACAAGACCCCGTTGCCGACGCCTGTATTGACCACCTGGAAGGATTAGGGCTACAACAACTAGTATGTGGGCCCACACATGCTTCAGGTCACACACTCGATCTTATTTTCAGACAAGATCTGGAAATAAAAATCTTGGAAAATTAACTGTTGCCATGGACAGATCACCATGCAATTAAATTCATTATTTCCAAAATCCCTCCCTTAACAAAAACATCAAAACCAGTGACAACACACTGGACTAGATGTCAGAAGAAGCTCCACTCAGAACTCTTCAAAACCACGTTAAGGGAAAAAATAAAAACGATTCAGTGCATGAAACGGCAGAAGAAACACTGGATGCCATAAACAGAGCCCTGTTACAGTCAGCCGACTTAATAGCGCCGAAACGTAAAACCCGCATCCGGAAAAATACCTCCAGCTGTTCAACATCCAACTGGCGTTACTGAAGCAAGAGTGCAGAAGGGGCGGAAGCCGCCTGGAAAAGAAGCACTTCAGAGGAAAACCTCTCCATCTACAAAGCAATAACAAGAAAATATCACACAGAAATCTTCAAAGCCAAGAAAAATTATTTTTCTGAGGCTATCAACAGCGCCATCAACCGCCCCCGCGAACTCTTCAAGCTGGTCACTCAGACCATGAATCCAGGATGTCTTGAAGTCCCCAATTCAGACACCCAAGAATTTTGCAATGAATTATCGGATTACTTTATTAATAAAATCGAGGGAATCCAAGAAAGCATTCAGCAAACCAATACCCCCCTCAACCCCCCCCACAATTATTCACACAATACCCACAGCAATTCACCACAATCAGGTAAGTTCACGCTGGAACCCATCTCTATCCATGCCAAAAAGAATATCATTGGTACTTTGCGTAACAGCACAGCGCCGAATGATATCATCCCCACTAAACTACTGAAGGAATGCGCCGACATCCTGGCACCTCCTATCACGCAGCTTATAAACCAGTCTTTCAAGGAAGGCATAGTACCCTCCAAGTTGAAAGAGGGCATAATCCAACCCATCTTGAAGAAACCCACCCTAGACCCCAAGGACCCACTCCACCGCCGTCCCATAACAGGCCTAAATGTACTCTCAAAGGTAATGGAAAAAGTAGTGGTACAACAGCTGCAACAGCATCTAGATACTCAAAACCTACTGGATCCATTTCAATCGGGCTGTCGTCCCGGACACAGGACGGAAACAGCATTGCTCAAAATATGGGACGACGCTCTCGAGGGAGAATCTTGTCTTCTTGTTCTGTTGGATCTAAGCGCAGCTTTCGATACTGTAGACTACAAACTATTATTGACACGGCTAACTGAAGTAGCCAGAGTCGCAGAAGGCGATTTATCTTGGTTCTCCTCTTTTTTGGAAAACCGATCGCAAATAGTGAAGTTAGGACCCTTCACTTCTGAGAAACGCACGGTGTCATGCAGAGTCCCTCAAGGATCACCTCTGTCCCCAGTGCTATTCAACATCTATCTTCGTCCTCTTTTTGAAATCATCAGCAGCCAAAAACTGCTTTATCACTCATATGCAGATGACACGCAACTATATTTCCGCATCTGCAATAGTAAGGATCACCACCACCTCAATCTAGAGACATGCCTCTCTTTGATAGAGAACTGGATGACAAAGAGTTATCTTAAACTCAACGGTGCAAAAACAGAACTTCTCCTGTTTCACGCCAAGCGTATGAATCAACCTGCAACAACGTGGATATGCCAATTCTGGGCAAAATCATTACCCCTAGCGCCAAAGTCAAAAGTCTCAGGGTCATTTTTTACTCCTTCATGACAATGGACGCACAGATAGGGTCAGTAGTCAGCGGATCTCACCATCTGCTGCACCTACTACGAAGACAGTAGGCGCAGCAGATGGTGGGAGCAATTGTAAACTCCAGACTGGGATATGCAAATGCCCTTTACCTCGGACTCCCAAAGTACCAAATCACTCGTCTGCAAGTCGTTCAAAATACGGCTACCATCAGGATTTCTACAGAATTGCAGGATTCCCACGCACAATCGGGGCCATTGATTGCACACATGTGGCACTACAGCCCCCCCGTGCCACAGAGCACATATATCGCATTCGGAAGCACTGGCATTCCATCAACGTACAGATGATAGCCGATGCCCAATGCCTCATATGGCACGTCCGTGCCAAACACCCCGGAGCCAGCCACGACAGCTACATATACCGTCAAAGCACTATCCCAACAGAATTCGAACAGAACGTGTACAAGGACAGCTGGCTGGTTGGTGAGTGACATGGGTGTCAGGCATGACTGTCCGCCCCCATGATGCAGACATTGCGAGGGGCACATGCATGTCTAACATCCTCCTGTCTTTTCCCTTCCAGGTGACTCGGCATATGCACTTGGACCCCATCTCATGACTCCATACCGAGATCCCCAAACCAGAGGAGAGAGAAGATACAATGAAGCAAATATACGTACCCGTGCAGTGGTGGAACAAACATTTGGCCTCCTGAAGTCCTGTTTCCGATGCCTGGATAAGGCCGGGGGTACCATGTTGTATTCACCAAATTTTGTTTGTCAGATCATCAGTGCATGCTGCATTCTGCACAACTATGCCATGAGAAAGGGCCTGCAGATTGACATACGTGATGACCTGACCCCCGAACTACTCAGTCCCCTCCCTGCCCGAAGCTACCCCATCTGCTGAAGGAACAGCAGTCAGGAGGTGCCTCGTGGAACGTATCTTTGCACGTTAAACACACACATTCATCATGGCACACGGACAATGCACGCATGCACACCACTGTGGTCCCTAGATGTTGCTGTCCATTCATACCACATTCACATGGCAGTGGGGATAAATTCTCCCCAACGACCGAGGGTGACACCCCTTACTGGCAGGAATGCCACCCCCACATTCACACACCATTCACACACCTGACACACTGTAGCCTACACTCCTCACCGTGTGCAGATACTACAAATGAAAAAAAAAACTCATAACCTGAGTATCACAAATAAATTAAAAAAACTCATAACCCGAGTATCATAAATATCAAAAAATAACATAACATAATAATAAAAAAGCCAAAAAAATACTCAGCACATATAATAAAAGTAAAAAAGGCACTCATTTGCCCTGACGTGGGCTACACCTAGTGCCCAGGCTCCTGGTCCTCAGTTGCTGGGGAGAGCCTCATGTGGGGGGGGTGGGGCATCTGGTGGAGGAACATCCCCCGGTCTCTCCCTGGCTGGCTGCCTGCCCTCCAGGGCAATGTGGTGGAGGAAGGTATTGGTCTCCGCCTGCATCTGCAGCTGGCGGATGGTGGTGGTGCACTGGTAGCGCCTTGTCTGCCTCCCTTCCTTCTGTATGGCCACTGCCAGGCTCCTCCCCTCCACCTGCATGGCAGCTGTATTTGCCTCAACAGCCACTGTAAGGCTCCGCACCTCAGACATAAGGCCTGATGTTGTGGCCTGCAGACCCAGACAGGTCATAATTGCTGTACAGTTAGAACTGACATCCTGCAGGCTGTCAGTTATGGAGTAATACTGATCAGCCTGCTGGGTGAGGGCCTGCTGGACTGCCAAGGTGCAGGCAGCCGGCGTCTAGGCTGAGGAGGCCAGGCTCTCTGCCACACGGTGCAGGTCACCCACTAATGCACCCATACGATGGGTCTGTCTGGACTGGTCCCTCGCCAGATTCTCCTCCAACGCATCCGGATCACCCCTGGTTTTCCGGGTAGCCTTCCTGGGGGCAGGAGAGGCTTGTGGCTGGGTGTATGTGGAGGCCCTTGTGGGGGTATCCCTGATGGGGAAGGAGATCCCTGAGGGGAAATCCCTGATGGGGGAGGAGATCCCTGAGGGGAAATCCCTGATTGGGAAGGAGGTTAGGGAGGGTTCTGGGATGGTGGTCTCCTCCATGATGTAGAAGCCCTGGGGAATGCCCAGGGAATAACCAAGCCTACTTACCGACCAGCTAGCAGAACAACCAATTAACCTGTCTAACAATGTGCTTTAAAAACAGGGGTTTTGTCCGCACGCATTTGCAAACGCATGCGTGAGCCACAGAGCCGCGCCAAGGCACCCCATAATTCTGTGGTCCTAACACTAACAGTGAGTGTCCTCACAATGGAGGCACATGCATTTTAATGGATAGATAGGGGCAGGTGGACTGAAGGGGAGCCACCCCTCCTTAAAGGTACAGAAGCACACCAAGCACCCAGCATATAGCACAATGGCTGCAAAGGTGTTGGTGCACTGCTGGACCAATATAAACACCACAGGTGAAACAAAACGTATCCACCGCCCCTATCTATGGCTGGCAATCGCAGTAAGTAGCAATGGTAGTTATTCCCTGGGCATTCCCCAGGTTTTTGTTGTTATCTGTTTTAGCCTTCCATTGCTACTTACTGCGATTGCCAGCCATAGATAGGGGCGGTGGATATGTTTTGTTTCACCTGTGGTGTTTATATTGGTCCAGCCGTGCACCAACACCTTTGCAGCCATTGTGCTATATGCTGGGGGCTTGGTGTGCTTCTGTACCTTTAAGGAGGGGTGGCTCCCCTTCAGTCCACCTGCCCCTATCTATCCATTAAAATGCATGTGCCTCCATTGTGATGACACTCACTGTTAGTGTTAGGACCACAGAATTATGGGGTGCCTTGGCGCGGCTCTGTGGCTCACGCATGCGTTTGCAAATGCGTGCGGACAAAACCCCTGTTTTTAACGCACATTGTTAGACAGGTTAATTGGTTGTTCTGCTAGCTGGTCGGTAAGTAGGCTTGGTTATTCCCTGGGCATTTCTCAGGTTTTTGTTGTTATCCCCAGAGAGTCTCCCCTATACATCAGGGTCCCCAGAGAGCACCCCCATACATCAGATATCACAGAGAGCCCAGCCCCCATACAGAGTCCCAAGAGAGCCCCCTATACTTCATGGTTCACAGAGAGCACCCCCATACATCAGAGTACCCAGAGAGCTGTCACCTGGGGTGGGGGGAGAGGGAGAAAGAAAGAAATGGATGAAAGGGGGGGTGGGGGGAGAGAGAGAAAGAAAGAAATGGATGAAAGGGGGTGTGGGGGGAGAGAAAGAAAGAAAGAGAGAGAAAGAAAGAAAGAAAGAAAGAGATGGATGAAAGAAAGAAAGAAAGAAAGAAAGAAAGAAAGAAAGAAAGAAAGAAAGAAAGAAAGAAAGAAAGAAAGAAAGAAAGAAAGAAAGAAAGAAAGAAAGAAAGAAATGGATGAAAGGGGGGGTGGGGGGAGAGAGAGAAAGAGAGAAAGAAAGAAAGAAAGAGATGGAAGAAAGAAAGAAAGAAAGGGATGGATGGATGAAAGAAAGAAAGAAAGAAAGAAAGAAAGAAAGAAAGAAAGAAAGAAAGAAAGAAAGAAAGAAAGAAAGAAAGAAAGAAAGAAAGAAAGAAAAAAAGAAAGAAAGAAAGAAAGAGATGGATGAAAGAAAGAAAGAAAGAAAGAGATGGATGAAAGAAAGAAAGAAATAAAGAAAGAGATGGATGAAAGAAAGAAAGAAAGAGATGGATGAAAGAAAGAGATGGATGAAAGAAAGAAAGAAAGAAAGAAAGAAAGAAAGAAAGAAAGAAAGAAAGGGATGGATGAAAGAAAGAAAGAGAGAGATGGATGAAAGAAAGAAAGAAAGAAAGAGATGGATGAAAGAAAGAAAGAAAGAGATGGATGAAAGAAAGAAAGAAAGAAAGAAAGAAAGAGATGGATGAAAGAAAGAAAGAAAGAAGGAAAGAAAGAAAGAAAGAGATGGATGAAAGAAAGAAAGAAAGAGATGGATAAAAGCAAGAGATGGATGAAAGAAAGAAAGAAGAAAGAAAGAAAGAAAGAAAGAAAGAAAGAAAGAAAGAAAGAAAAAAAGAGATGGATGAAAGAGGGGGATGGGGGGAGAGAGAGAGAGAGAGAGAGAGAGGGGTGAGTGAAATTGACCCCCTAAGCTGGCCTGCAGTCCTTCCTGTACCCCCTGTTCCAGCCCCTGTCTGTGGGTAGGTGTGTGTGTTGCACCTACCTCCAGACCATCCTTGTCCTCTGTCAGCCTATGTTTCTTCTTGTTCTTGATGACAGGCACAGCTGGAGCAGATGTTGGGGGAAGGTGTGCAGGCTCTGGGACTGGGAGGATGTCACTGCTGGTCAGGTCTTCTCTCTCACTCCCTCTCGCGCTGTTCCTTCCAGCCAGCCTCCTGCTGCTCACGGGGCCCCCACTCTCTGTTGTTTTCAGATGCTGCTGCTTCTGCTGCTCTCCCCCTCAGATGCTGTGAACCTGTCTGTGCCTCTCTGGTATGTCAAGGGGCAGCCTCGGAGCTAAGCTGTGTTGGACCCCTGGAGACAGAGGCAGAGCAGTAGCGCGGAGGTCGGAGGAGGAAGTGAAATCCTCCCGCGCTTTCAGCTTTGAACACAGAGTGCACTGCAGCCGTGATGTCACTGGTTGCTACACGCCAAGCGGCTCTAGCAACGAGTGGACAGAAGGTGGAGGTGGTTCTGCATGCAGGAGCCAGCGCTACCGCGGCTCAGACTCCTCCACTGAATTAATCATGACACTGTATTGTCCAATGAAGGCACCCGGGAACTAGGGCCCCCCCCCACAGTGGCAGAACGGCAGGGCCCAGTCGCAACTGCGACTGCAGCGACACTGAATGTTCCGCCACTGATGCAGTCAAATAAAGGTAAGTAGAAGCCATAAGGGAAAATATGAATAATTAAAAAGAACTAGCACAATGGATATTAATATATGAACTACATAACTACTGACGTTAAGAAACATTGGGCCAGATTCAGGTAGAGTTACTCTGGAGTATCAGTGATACTCCAGCCTAACTCTCACTTTGAGCCGGCGTTTCTGTTTTCTGTAGTCAGAAAACAAGAAACGCCGGGTTGGAGTTCTTATACGAGCGGCGTAATTGTATTTCGCCGTCGTATCGGAACTGCAATTTTAAAAATGGCGCTGGGGGCGTTCCCGCTGATTAACGCCGAGAATATGTTAATCAGCGAGAATCGGCAATTCACGATTGTATTCGGGCCCGACGCAGTGACTTTCCGACGTTTCCGTAAGAGATACGTGGCATAAAGATAAAGCAGCCCCCTAGTGGACTAGTGGAGTATCCTATGTTAAGTATGGCCGTCGTCATCACGTCGAAAAAAAAAAAAATTTGAGTCGTTTGCGTAAAACGTCCGTGAATGGGGATTGACGTCATTGACGTTCACTGACAGAATTTGGAGCATGCGCACTGACAGTCGACGCATGCGCAGTACGTTCGCCGTGGGATCGCGCCTAGTTATAATAATACACGCCCCCATCCGCCCAATTTGAATTCCGCCGGCTCATTTCCGCTACGCCGCCGCAACTTTAGGAGCAAGTGCTATGTGAATAACAGTACTTGCTCCTAAAGTTTCGTCGGAGTAACGTAAATGAGAAACGTTACTCCAACATAAAGATTCGCCCATCTACCTGAATCTGGCCCATTATGTATAGAGAACAGCTGCCTAAGGATCTAGATGTGTTACCTCTTAGCAATGATCTTAGCAATGATCAGATGCATCCCAGACTTTCCATATTTTTGTAAATACTGGCAGTGAGCCATCTATCGGTGCGGTCATATATTCCATCCTGCATATGTCTGCTAGGGTAGATAGCAATGTGGAAAAGTAGGAGGTGAAGGGGACAACCAGCAGGGTGGTATGACACGTCTTGCCACCAGCAGCACGAAGGACATCAACCTTCTAGCAACCCTGGAGATACATGTAAAAGGAAGACCTAGTAGGTATTGGTAATGCATGGGGTTTAAGGGAATGGAAACTTTTAGTAGGGTTTGCATTTGATTCTGAACCTATACCCAAAAAGAATTAATGGGGAACATTCCCCAAAAATATGCATTATTAAATCTTCAGCACTGCAGAGATACCTCTGGGCTATGAGCATGCAAAACGTCTGGAGTCCTATACCAAAAAATAATAATCGTAAAAGTATTCTCATTCTGCTCCACACAACATCAAGATTTAGATGTAGATTTAAAAAATTGCTGTGGTCTGAAAAGGGGCAGGTCTATCCCTAGTCGGAGATATGCACACATTAAAATCACCCCTATGATCATGGAGGGCTGTGAGAAAGACTAATTTCTCAAAAACCTTTGTGAGAAACCCAATCTGTCCCAAACTGAGACCAATATATTAGCCAAAGTGAAAGATGTGTTCATGTGACCATAGCTCTGGAGAATGAACCACCCATAAGGATCCAAAAAGGGGGATTTGAGTGTTCAGTTAGGATCGCTACTCCAGCATTCCCAGAGGGGTCAGAAGCCACAAAAGTCATGGGGAATTGCTTGAATGCAAACGTAGAAGAACCCCCTGCATGGAAATGAGTCTCTTGAACCATGATCACATCTGCATTAGAGGATTTGAATTCCTTAACCTGGCTGGCGGTATTCCTGAGTCTGGCTCGGAATTACATTTTTGTGCTGCGATCGGTAACCCCGAGCCAGACTTGGGCTCGCCTCGCAGCATCCACAGGCAGTGTTTACTTACCTTGTCTCTGGATCCTGCGATGCCGCCACGCTGTGTGAGCGAGCGGTGTCCTCCTCGCTCAATTCACAGTGCCCGTGTGCCGCCGATCTCCGTTCCCTGTGACGCTACGACGCACGGGGGTGAAGAATGGCGCCAAATTCAAAAAAGTAAATAAACACATTACATACAGTATACTGTAATCTTATAGATGTAAAAAATACACACCCCCTTTGTCCCTTGTGGTCTGCCCAGTGTCCTACATGCACAAACTTCTTTCTGCCTGGAAATTGTAGATTGTCCATAGCAACCAAAAAATGTCCCTTTATGTCAAAAGTGGTTTTAGAGCAGCTAGAAAACAGCGAGAATAAATTATAATCACTTGCAGATTTGAGCAATAGCGATTTGTGGGAAAATTCGTTATAAAAAAATAAAAGTAATGACAGCGACAATTCTGAAACTGAGCAAATTCCAGTTTTTTTGATTTGATTACATTATTGAATAATTTTTATTATAATTACATTATTATTTTTTGTAGTTATTTATTATATTATAATTTATGATTTTGTTTTTCAAACCTTATCATACCCGGAATGTCTACTAGACTCTTGTTTGGACAGATTTAAGTGAGTTATTCCTAAGAATTACAGGCCTACAATTTAAAACACCAAATTTCCATGCAAAATAATGGTACCGCTTTCAGCACCTAAAATCTGAAATAATCATACCGCCAGGGAGGTTAAGAGCCAACCATTGCTTATGAATGAGATTCAAACCCTTCACATTACATGAAAACACTCTTAAAGCCATAATGTATCATTGAAACAAATAGCTAGCGTCAGTTGAACATTAGAAATAAAGGAAATAAAAAAAATCCATGGTGCATGAGACAGAAAAGTTTGTAAAATGTAGGCATATATAGATTGGAATGCAGCAAAAAAAGGGTCACAATATGGAGCCAGGGACAAGTCAAAAAAGGACCTGGAAAAGAAAAACAAAAAAAAAGTCATTAGTAGAAGGCCCGAGGGGAGCGGAGCCTTCAAGACTCCAGGAGAAAAGCCTGGAATTGTGGTAGCCCACAATAATGCACTGAGGGGCAGAAGAAATGGAAGCCAGGATAACCGACCAGTTTAACTGGCTATGGCTAAAGGCCAAGGTTAAAAGATACTGTGCTGTGCATCGTCTCCCACTTGCCAGTTAACTGCCCTGGTGTCACACCACAGAAAACCCCTTGGTGCCCTTGCCAATAATTGGGATGTCGTTTGATTGGATTGCTATGGTTCTCATAGGACTTTTAGTATGCTCAGCAAAGGGACAACAATATATATATATTAGTAGTACTGGATTATGCAACTAGGTATCTAGAATTGGTCCCTTTAGGGAAAACATTACATAAGTCCATTGCCCATAAGTTATTTCAAATGTTTCCCAAAGATTCTGACGGACCAAGGTACCCCTTTTATGTTGAAGGTGATGCAAACTGTTTTAGACGTTAAAAAGAGTGTTCCAGAAAGAAGGGAAGGATTGGGATATTTTGCTGACTGGCCTATTGTTTGCCATCCGGGAGGTTCCACAGGCATCTATAGGCTTTTTGCCATTTGAACTGATGCATGGGCCAAGACCCCATTATATGCTGGATCTAGTAAAGGAGACATGAGAAAGTGAATCCCCTCCACACAAATCAACTATAGAACAAACCTTCCAGATGCGAGAAAGGGTGGCTGGACTAAGTGATGTTGTTAGTGAGGGAACATCTCCATAAGGCTCAGAATGCCCAAAGCAGGGTGTACAATCACTCTAAAAACAGACAATTTTAAGTGGGAGACATGATGGCTGTTCTGATACCCATGGTAGAAGTTAAGTTCTTAGCCAGAGTGAGTGGTCCAAACATGTTGGTATGAAAACCCAATGGCACCCTGCCCTTTAGGAAACTGAATGAAGTTTCCAAAAGTAATGCCTATCCGATGCCCCAGGTAAATGAGTTCATTAAGAGGGTATAGTCTAAGGTTATAGTGTAATGTTCCTACTAAGCCAAAATAGGTAATATAGTGCAGACTTAAAGTTCACTGACTGTAAATTATTTTCTGTATCTCATGGCGCGTCCACGCGACCGTTATTCATGTCATGCAAAAAAAAAAAGTTTTTCTCGACGTGATTTGTAGTGATTCCTCTCAAGCCTGCTTGCATACAGACATTCGTGAAAAAAATTGCTCGAGCAAAGCTCGGAGACGTACAACACGTACGACGGCACTATAAAGGGGAAGTTTCATTCGAATGGCGCCACCCTTTGGGCTTGCATGTTAGTAAAAGTTTGGTGAGAGACGATTCGCGCTTTTCAGTCTTCATGCTTTAAAGATCGTTTTCTGGTGTTCAGTTTGTACTTGTGGGTCTGCACAAATTCAAGCAGGGTCTCCAGTGCTGCCTTCACCTTTATTTTTTGTGCCAGAATAAATGTTTTTTTGGTTTACTGACCATGTGTTTTTATTCAAAATATAGAGTTTGCTAGTGAGTAGGCAGGGACATTTCAAAAATACATTTTTAAATTAACAAGGGACACTAACTTCCTTGAGGGTAAATAATACTAAATAATAATGTTGTTGTGGAAACTTGACAAACTAAAATAAAAATAAATGGAAATCAGTCTAAAATATTCTACAATTATTAACCAAAAAAGAAGATCTTCATTAAAAGATTGAAAAAATTAATAAAACAATTTTTATGGAGATCTGGCTTACAAAAAAATAAAGATTTTTAATGAGATCACGATAAATAATAAAGAAACAAGTTTGTCATAACTCTGTGTGAATATCGGCAGCAAAAGAAATTCATTATTGTAGCATTATAAAGAACAAAAGAATGCGCTGCATTAAACAATGCAATAATTTACAGCGTGACAAAATGTGCTATCTCCATTACAAACGTTAGTTTTACTAGAACAAGTGCTCCATCTCATAACTTGCTTCTGAGCATGCGCGTTTTTTACAACGTGAAAAACAACGAGAAAAAATAGAGCAGGATCTAGATTTTTTCAGGCATTTTTCTCTTTGAGAAAAATGCTCTGGAGCATACACATGACCGTTTTTCACGACTATTTTAAAAAATTGCATTTTTCTCATCATGAAAAACAGTTGTGGGCATTAGGAATATTGAACCTTTCAGATCACTTTTCATGGTACAGCCACATTTAGGGTGTAGCATGAAACATGTTTGCATTCTGCAACCTCTTCCCCTCCCCAGATGAATTGTTTTCCATGCAGCCACCAGTAAGGCTCTGAACACACAGCCACATCATACATTTACAGGGACCTGTGAATGAATAGATTACTATCTGCCACCATAGCAAAGGGACTACCAGATTTCACATCTTCAAGTCGTCCAAAACACGGCGACCAGACTGGTAACCGGTAAAAAAACGTGGGAATCCTCAATACTTAAGCGAGAAAATAAAACCTTATGTCACCAATCGCGTGCTCCGGTCAACCAACCAAAACCTTCTCCAAATCCCTAAATCCCGCTACAATTCTAAGGGAGAACGTAGATTTGAAGTCCAAGGACCCCGGCTTTGGAATGCTCTACCCACGACCATCCGCTTGGAAGAAAACCAATCGGGCTTTTAGGAAAAAACTAAAGACCCACCTCTTCTAAGGATCAGGACAACACTTGATACAAAGCGCCTTGAGGCGATTAAGTTCGCATTTCTTGCGCTATACAAGTTACTCACTCACAGATCACTCTGGCACACGTGGTATGCTTCCTTTCTCCAGCTCCATAATAGGAGGTCTATACCTCCATTTGGACCTGGGACTGATGGTAAACAATACAGGAGCCTGCATAGGGGGCTTCAGTTTAAAAATTTAATAAATCAAACATTTTGTTTCTATTCATTGTAGGTGCAATTATTAATTTAAAAAACAAAAAAAAGATAGACTTTAAATCATAACATATGAAATCAATTTGACCGATATTTATTCAATTACAGTTTCCTCTTTACTATCATCATCATCTGCATCCTCTGTATTTCAGCAGTCATTCTACTAGGCAGTAAAGTTTTTGGGCCAGATTCTCGTAGATGGGCACGGGGTGTAGTGTATCCTATTTACGCTACGCCACCGCAACTTAGAGACGCAAGTGCCGTATTCTCAAAGCACTTGCGTCCAGAGTTGCGGTGGCGTAGCGTAAATGGCCCGGCGTAAGCCCGGGTAATTCAAATGTGGATGAGGTGAGCGTGTAAATCAATCATGACCCCACGTTTTTGAAGTTTTTTTTAAACTCCAAATTTCGCCGCAAATACATTGGTTTCGACGTTAACGTAACTTACGCAAAGCCCTATTCATGAACGAGTTACGCAAATGATGTAAACGACTAACAAAAAAACGAAGCTGTCCCGACGTTCATACTTAACATTGCATACGCCGGACCTACGCAACGTTATCCCTTATATAGCAGGGGTAAGTTTACGCTTACGCAAATGACGTAAACTACGATGAGCAGGAGCAAATACGTTTGTGAATAGGCGTATGTAGCTCATTTGCATATTCAACGCGGAAATCGACGGAAACGCCACCTAGCGGCCAGCGTAAATATGCAACTTAGATACGACGGTGTAAGTGACTTACGCCAGTCGGATCTAAGGCAAATCTATGCGTAACTGATTCTAAGAATCAGGCACATAGATCCGACGCTGCAAAAACAGAGATACGACGGCGTATCTGGAGATACGCCGTCGTATCTCCTTTGAGAATCTGGACCTTTGTTTCTAATTAGCAGACATTGGTACATTTTATTATGCAGGAGTATGGAACATTCTAAACTGCAAACTTCTTGATAGTGTTTTGAAGGGTGCTAAATTAAATCAATGTTGTTGTGAATATCATCCGTGAAAGCCCTTGACCCTTTGCACTTCAATAGTTGTCTCTTTTGAACAACATGTTCTGGATCCTGAACAGAACATTATGAAGTATGTAAAAACCAATGGAGAAAACTGGTAACCAGAGCAGCTAATAAATGACTAGTGAAGATCTGAGAATGTTTCCATCAAACACAACTGACAATCATTTTGATTCAAATAATTGCCACTGTGACCAATCTTTTTTGTGCAAATTCCCTAGATTGCAAGTTTTAAGAAGCAAAAATGAAGATGTATGTATGCCAAGGTAGTTAAATATGTTGCATTTAACATAATACAGTTTTTTTACATTCCATATATTGCAATTCTTACCTCATCAATATCAAAATGATACATTTTTAAATACTCCTAATTTCCATAAAATAAAACATTTCAGATATTAGAACTTTACATTTAATATTCCTTATAGTAGAATTTTACCTATTGTAGTTTGCAGTTAAAACTTCTGTAGCAGATGCAAGGACGCTTAAAGAAAACTTGCAGTTTCAATTTATATTCAACTGTTTATTTTTACAAATGTTCAATAAAGCATGGTGCTTGTACAAAAGTAGTGTAGCAATTTGTTTACGTAGTATATATATATGAAAAACAATGTTATCCAAATAATTTGATATGCATACAATGTGAAATAATGTTTTATTTTAGGTATATGTGTATATTCTTTGTATTTTGATTTGATGAATAGAATATAATTGGGGCACCTGTAAATTATTTGAGAGAGTACACGCCACTGCAAATTATTACTGCATGTCAAAAATCTCAATCAAGGCTATCAAATGCCTTTTCAACATCTATAGATAGAAGGCAATGGGACATTTTTGTTGTGTACCATGATCATTATAGAGCAATCCTTTTTATAATATCTCATGCCTTTCTCAGGGGAATGGCCCCTACCTGTTTTGCATGGATTAGGGATGATTTATGAGGTGTCCGTTTGTTGGCAATCATTTTGGCATTAGTCTTTGGATAAACATTAATCAGAGATTGGTTGTAACCTAGAACATTGGATGGGTTTCTTTTGATCTTTGGTGATCAACGTGATATGGGTCTCTTGTGTCTGTCTAGGGAAGGGTGACTGTAGTGAGTCAACATTAAAGGGCTCTTCTAGAATAGATGAGAGGATATCTTTAAAAAGTGTGTAGAAGGCATGTGCAAATACATCAGGATCAGACTTTTAACAGATGGTAAAAAGTAGGGTTGCCCCGATACCAATACTAGTATCAGTATCAGGACCGATACTGAGCATTTGCACAAGTACTTGTACTCGCGCAAATGCTCCCGATGCCTGACCCGATACTTTTTTTTAGAGAGAGAGAGAGCGAGCAGAGAGGAGGCGGAGAGCGGAGCAGAGCAGTCCTCAAAGAGAAAGTCAAGCCCCCCTGCCACCGCCGCTGTCTAGTTGATCAGTGCGGGGAACAATACAGCTTTCATTTGAATAGCTGTGTGTTCCCCCTGCCGCGCCTCGTCATATACAGACCCTCCACCTTGTCTGGGCACTTTGATAGACAGATCACCCATCCCAGGATTGGATGGGTGATCTGTCTATCAAAGTGCCCGGACAAGGGGGAGGGGCTATATATGACGAGGCGCAGCGAGGGAACACACAGCTATTCAAATGAAAGCTGTAATGTTCCCCGCGCTAACCAACTAGACAGCGGCGGGGGGGGGGGGCTTGGTTTTCACATTGGGGACATGGCTGCATCTGTGGGGGACATGGCTGCATCTGTGGGGGACATGGCTGCATTTGTGGGGGACATAGCTGCATCTGTGGGGGACATGGCTGCATTTTGCATTTGTGGGGACATGGCTGCATCTGTGGGGGACATGGCTGCATCTGTGGGGGACATGGCTGCATTTGTGGGGGACATGGCTGCATTTGTGGGAGACATGGCTGCATCTGTGGGGGACATGGCTGCATTTGTGGGAGACATGGCTGCATTTGTGGGGACATTGCTGCATTTGCGGGGACATGGCTGCATTTGGGGACACATTTTAAAAAAAGTATCGGTATTCGGTATCGGCAAGTACATGGAAAAAAGTATCGGTACTTGTAGTTGGTCCTAAAAATGTGGTATCGGGACAAGCCTAGTAAAAAGCATATATTGTTTTGGATTTGAAAGAAGTTGAAGGGGGCCAAAAGTCAGTGGTAAACTGAAATAGAAAACAAAGTTTATTGGACTTAATATATTCTTGAAGAAGTTGAAGAAGAAAAGGGGAGAAAGATGTAGTATGAGCAAAAATTTTATAAGGCCGTATAGTATTCTTAAAATGTTGAAGCTGTGTCACAGTCACAAGAACTGTAACCTACATTTCCTTGGTGGTCACAATTTTAAGTATGTAGATTCAAGATTGTTCATCACAGATGGAGCATGGGACAAACTTGTTAAATTTATTGGTATAATCATAGATCAATCTAAGGAAACAAGCTCTATGTTGGCCTTTTGATTGATGGAGTAGTTTTAGTAGTTCAGCTTTTTTTTTTAGGCTGGCCATACATAGATCGAAATTTGGCCAGTTCAGCAAGTTTTTACAGAAGTTGATCTACTGATCGACTTGTACAACCAGCCTATTGGGTTTTTCTCTGATCGATCAGTACAGCCTGCTTTAGAAAAGAAAGAAAAAAAAGACCTTCAGAGAAGTTATGCCTATATCATGGCGACTGTGGTAAATACACAGTTAATTGTCCCAAGAAAGTTAGAAGAACAATAACTTTTACTGATGTTATGGTGTCTGAACTAATAAACTCCATTACCCAATCTATCTCCCCAATGACCCATGAAAAAACTAAAGTACATTATTTGCATTCTCATTTTGTTATCTCTATTAAACTTACCACAGAGTGCCATAGAATTCCTTGCTCTGATATGTTGCATTCTAGGGCCAGAGGAACTTTGTCCAAAGTAATAATATTAAAGCAAGAATTAAATCTGCCCCTATTGATATGGAGATGGTGGATGGTTCACCTTTATTGTCAGGACCATTTATCAATGAAACCGTTCTTCCGGTACTCTGATTTGAGGCTGGCCATCATGAGACTATCATCTTGCAGCTGATTACGTCACAACATTTCCTGTCATCCTGGGCATTTCTTGTTTTTTTACCCATAATCCCGCCATCAACTGGGGAGCACAGACTATAAATTTTGCGTCCCCCCCATTGTGTGTAACAATAAAGAGAATATAGTCAACCAATTCTTCACTGATTAAGGAGTCACAAGTTGATGTGATAACTATTCAGTCATATGACAAGCTGCATCCACAATACAGCTGTCTGTGATAAAAAGAATGACAGTCAACTGCCTCTTTTTTGCCTGTATGATTGTCCCATTGAACTTCTTCCAGGGGCAAAAATACCTTTTAGTCACCTTTTCAATCTGTCAGAACCTGAATTAAAGATGCTCAGGGAGTGGCTTGACAAGAATTTAGAGACGTCTTTATCAGACACTCAATGTCTTCTGCAGGTGCGGCCCGGTTCTTTGTTGAAAAAAAAGATTCACCCTGTTTCCATGTATTGATCACAGGGTTATCTGGTTACCTTAATCCCTGACAGGGCCGCCATCAGGGGGGTACAGGCATTACACCTGTAAGGGGCCTGGGGATCCCCAGGGGCCCGGATGGGAACCATCAGGGGGGTACAGGCATTACACCTGTAAGGGGTCCGAAGGTCCCCAGGGGCCCGGAGGCCACCAAGGGCCCCAGATGGCAAGCCCTTTTTTTTATATAAAAAATATATTTTTTTATAAAAAAATATATTTTTTTATAAAAAATATATATTTTTTTAATATATTTTTCTTTTATTTTTTATTAAAGGGACAATTTTTTTTCGTTTATTTTTTTTAGAGATCAGGAGGTCCACAGGTGCCCGGAGGCCCCCAGGGCACTGGATGGCAACCCCCCCCCCTTTTTTATTTATTTTCTATAAAAAAATATATATATTTTTTAATATATTTTTATTTAATTTTTTTATCTGGCAGGGGGGGGCTGTCTGGTTCGGGGGTCAGGTCATCACATTTACACATACTCGTGCAGAGGGATTGGAATATAGGGGGCGTCTAGCCAGTATCGCATATGAGTGCCTGAACCTATAGTTTCTAAAGTGAGACGTATGAAGGACTAGTAGACCCTATTGAGGGCTTTTTCTGCACCTGTAGATAAAATAAAGATATGATCAGGCTTGGAAAGTGTCAAGTGGATAATGTTAATAGCACACATTGTCCCATCCCTAGCTTCTCTAGTTGGCATCAATCCTACCTGGTTTAAATGAATGATTTTCTGGAAATGAGGTATAAGTCTTAATGCTATTATCTTGACAAATAGTTTAATGTCTACATTAAGTGGACATATGGGTCTATAATTGGCGCATAATGTAAGATCCTTACCCTCCTTAGCTTTTACTATTATGTATATGCACATAACATTGTAGGACAAATATAGGAGGGTTGACTAAGGTCGCATACACACGATCAAACATATCTGCTGAAACTGGTCCGCAGACCAGTTCCAGTGGACATATCCGATCGTTTGTATGGGCTAGCAGACAGATTTCCAGCAGACAAAAGTTTTAAAGCATGCTTTAAAACTTGTCTGCTGGAAAGCGGTCTGTCGGACATGTCCGCTGGTTAGTACACCTAACCAGCGGACAAAAATCCCCCGCATGCTTCAAATGGATTTGACGCATGCGTGGAAGTATTTTACTTCCTGGTTTGGTGACGTGGCGGTGTCAACGTCATCGCCACGTCACCACACTGTCTGTCCGCAGGGATTTTGGTTTGATTGTGTGTACACACATCAAACCAAAACATCCCAGGAGACATGTCCGATGAAAACGGTCTGTCGGACCGTTTTCATCGGATGTGTCTCCTCGTGTGTACGCGGCCTAAGAGAATTAAATGCCTTGATAAAGTGGGGAGACAAGACTGGTAAAAATTGTTTATAATAGGAAAGCGTGAAGCCATCAGGTCCAGGGGCTTTATGAGATGATGTATTTTTTAAATCTTGGGCCAATTCCAAATCTGTGATTGATGTATCCAAGAGGGAGGATGTGAGAGAAGTCCTGACTAAGAAAGATAGCTTTTAATACAGTCTTCATGGATCTGTGAAGGTTGGTTAGGACCTCAGTTTTTACTCCTTTCACTTTGCTAGAGTCCACAGTCCTATCCACTGGATAGACAGAGCAGCCTGCCAGCTAAATCACTTTCTCCAGGATAGAACCATCCAGCCAGGTTTCTGTAAGAACAAATCACACAGATATTCATTCTGTGTGTAGTATGAATGAATGAATGAAAAACGTATATAGCGCGGCACATGCAAACTAAATCGCCTCTAGACCTCAATCTGTGAGTTCATCCATCTCATTTAAGAGAGACTGGCAATCACTAAGGAAAAAGTGGTGGCATCCCAGGACTACATGGGTAAGACTACTCTCTAACTGAAATACCTGTTGTCTTACCTTGTTTCTGTTTCCTATACCTCCCTTTCTTCTGTCTTCTCCCTAGGAAAACAGCAGCACCTCCAACAGCTCCTCTGGGCACTATAGCAAAAGCCCCAGCTAACTCAAATAGATATGAGCCCTCCGTGAGAAGTTTTATTTTGCTACATCACCACTGCAAAGCCTGTTCCTCTGGCAAAATTTCAGCTGCTCCCACAGCCACCCTAGTTGAAACAGAAGCTACTCCAACAAACTAAAGAGGTGGTTTTTGTCTACTGCTCGCCCACTGCCTCTCTTGCCTTTCTGTCAGTACTGCAGCAGCTTCCAAATCCACCCCAGCTGAGATGGCATCAATAGCAGCTTCAGCACATAACCCAAAGTGCTAAATCTCTGGCAGGGCTCCTAGAAGGGCACCCAATTGGGAGCCTGTTGACAGACCAGTGGCCTCCCACAGTATACACAATACATACAGCACTTTACCTCCTGAAGCAGAAAACCAGCAGCTCCTCTTGCTCATAGCATATAGTCCTTCTCTCACATTGCTGTAGAGAGCGCCCAGTTGCTGCATCTGCATGCTCCACCATCTGGACCCCCCTTTCACATTTGTTGTTTACATAGTTTAATAGTTCAAGTTTAAATATAAAGACACTGTACAAATGATCAGAGGAGTGGCTCACCCCTCGTTTCCTTCACTGCCTATTTTTTTTTCAGATAGCGCCATCTGGAGTTTTAATTACGGAGAGATTGTCTGTAGCATGCAATGCTGTGCTCCCTCTCTAGAAAACACACATGCCAACAATGCTTACTTTGTGATATTGTAATACTGATGTAATGGGTAAAAAAACATCATATATATATATATATATATATATATATATATATATATATATATATACACAAATATGTGTATGAGTGCATAAACGCATGTGCATTCAGATGATTCAGCAATCTTTAATATAAAACCATCATACATATTTCAAAAGAGCATTATTATACTAGCAGTAAACTTCTTGCAGAAATAATATGGAAATCTGTAACTTGATGTAGAATGTCAGAGAGCATCTTACTCTTATTTACTTTATCAGGTTTTGCTTTCTCAAATCAATGGAAGGGCATCAGGTTCACCTAATCCATATTTCTGAGTATGAAATTGAATTTATAGTTTGTAGTATGTTGACTACCGCTCACATTTAGGCATAATTGATTTTTATTGAAAAGCCAGCAGGCATATAAAAATTACCACAAACCACAAGGATGTTAAATTTTACCCAGTCAAGATAATAGTACTCCCTATTTATCCTTGAAAATGAAGCTTTTATACTTGTATCAGCCTGTGCTGTAAAAGTGTGACTGATGCACTGTGAAACTATCAATTCATATATCTGTAAAACTGCATGGCACTGAAAATAAGCAACTTTTATATTTCTTTCAGTGTCTACAACTGATGTCTATCTCCAAAAGGTAAAATAATAAATGTTATCTCTAAGGATCATTTTTATGGCTGATAAATATTTTTGCTCTCAAATTACAGTTATATACTGTGGAATAATTCTTACCAAAGAAGGTCTTTCATCTCTTTTGGCTTCATCACACTGGGGTTGTTGACATGTCCCCTTTATAAAAGCCGTGTAGTAGCCTCCAAACTTTGTGGCCAAATGGCTCATAGAATAGAGGTTTTAGAATGGACTTCCTCTACGTTCCTTCACAGCCACTCAACAATCATGAAATATAAACATAGTTATTATGCATATTTTTAACATGTGTGTCTCAGAAAGAATCACATTTAAGAAGCTTAATCATTACACCTGTTACACAAATAAGATGAATCATTGGGTTAAATTACTAAATAACTTTGAGATAGAGTGTATTTATTTTGTAATGTGTGTGCTCACTTTGCAAAGCTTGTGTTCACTTAGCTTAGTGAGTAATACAAAGCTATATTTACTATAATTATAAAATCATGTCTATTACCTGTTTATGTGCAAGCTAAAGAGGCATTTTTGTGCAGTTTTAAGAGCAACATTGAAAATATACAAATCATTTAAATAACATGCTTGGAGGGTGCCTTAAAGCTGAAAATTGTATTTTGAAATAGTATAATTTTTAATGGACAATATCAGCAACAACATATACTGGCAGTTCATATTTGGATGTGTAATTGATTTTTCCCTTACAATTAGCTTGTTTTACACAGAATGTAATACTGATGTAATGGGTAAAAAAACCATTATATATATATATATATATATATATATATATATATATATATACACATATACAAATATGTGTATGAGTGCAGAAACGCATGTGCATTCAGATGATTCAGCAATCTTTAATATAAGTCCATCATACATATTTCAAAAGAGCATTATTATACTAGCAGTAAACTTCTTGCAGAAATAATATGGAAATCTGTAACTTGATGTAGAATGTCAGAGAGCATTGACCACACATGAGAAAAAAATAAAAAAGTATGAAGTTCCTAACCCAAGCATGCATATAAGGAAGAACCAAGAAAAGAATGGCAGCAAGTATGTATTCCCTTAGTCCTGTACCAAGCCAGGCCACATGCCTTTCAACATTGGAGAAATCTGTTGCAAAGGGGTGTGGAGACCCTTGTTCCAAGGGGGGGCCCAACCCACAAAGTACCCTTGTTGAGGAACAAGGACCTTTTCCCCACCTTGCAAGAACTATCACCAGCACACTATGGGTGTCGAAAAAAATGGGTCTAAAGCTTTATTCAGCGATACATACAACCACTTCAACATGAATGTGTGCATTTGGGAATAGTGTGTTGGAATCTTCCCCACCTTGGATGCCCCAAAAAAAAAGGTGTGGGTAATATGGGGACTTATGGTGGAATACGGAAGCTCCTTTTTTTATTACCCCTGATCTATTCCCACAAAGAGTTAAAAATAAATAAACAAACAAATACTTCAAATCCTTTAAACGCTAAGTTCACCTTTCATAACATGTTACACCCACATCCAGGGTGTAACATGTAATTTTGCTAAACGAGCAGCCCTCGCTGCCCCTTGCTCCCCGAGCCCCAGTTGTAACAGTGGGCCTGGAGTTTTGATGTTCTGTGAATGGGAAAACTACAATAACCATCAGCTATCAGCCATTGTGCACTTATGAGTGCTCTTGGTAGATCATTGATTCTTAATGTAATTTAGGAACTGCTTGTCTGTACAATTAACAGGCAGACAGATACACTGACAGTCTGGCTCACATTATGAAACGACAGAGCCTGACTGCAGTGATTTAAGACAGCTGGCGATTTAGAGTCATGTTTGGTTTTTGCCAAGTACTCGACAACATTGAAAGACGTAACCTGGTACACATTCTTTTTTTTTGTAAATGTGTACTGTCACGTTTTTTTTAAACATAATCTGATTTTGGGATTAGACTTTGTATTTTTTACACTATAACTTTACATCACTGGAGCAGTCCTGGGACCCCTAGTGATGTATAATGTCACTGCTATGGGACTCTTTTGACAAAAAGTGTTCAAGCAACACTATGTAGCATCAACACATCAGGGATTATAGGTCTAACCAGTGCATATCTACATTTAATTTTTACTGTGGGCATAGGGGATGCCTTGAATATGGGTGATAGTGTGAGCTGATATTGGTGCACTCCAATTTTGCTTTTATTTTAGTGTTTTTTTCTTTTAAAAGAAACAGCAGTGTGCTGGAAAAAAAAAAACAGCAAAAATCAGTTTACCTAAAATATATATATATATATATATATATATATATATATATATATATATATATATATATATATATATATATATATATATATTAACATACAATAAAAGCAATATATCCTAAAAATAAATAATAATAATATTCCCAAAATATAAAATAATAATTAAAAAAAAACAGTTTAAAGGGGTTGTAAAGACAAAAATATTTTCCTCTTAAATTAAAGTCTGACAGTAGCTGATAAAGTAAAAAGTAATGTTGTGCATTATAACTAGTTTGATACCTGTTGAAATCTAGCTGTTTTATTCACCTCCGTCCCTCCTGAATCGTTATTCTCACTGACTTTCTGGTTTGCGGTCCCCAGTTCCCATTAGGCTTAGCCTCCATGCCTGTGAGGGATAAGACAGCATCTTCACGCAGGTCTGTAGTCATAGGGAGGGAGTGAGCACATTCTGCTTTCCACCATGCAAAACGGCTCAGATGCTGGTGGAAAGCAAGAAGAGGAGAGACAGGAAATGGCATTTTTAAACCTGGATTACTGTATTTTGGAGGTCAAAAGGGAAAATGAGGTAAGTGATATTTAAATGTTCTAGCTTACAGCAATCAATTGATCTAATAAAAAACGAACCTGTATTGTTTCTTTAAGCTAAAATAAAGACCATGGCCCAGATTCAGAGAGAATTGGATTCTCGTAGTGTATCAGAAATACACTACGCCGCCGTTTTTTACCTGGCTCTATGTGGAATCCAGGTAGATTTTGTCCAGTAAACGACGGCGGCGTAGTGTATTTCTCCCGTCGCAATCCATCTAGACGAGTAGGGGGCGTGAAGGATTTAAAATAGGCGCGTTCCCGCGGCGATCGAACTGCGCATGCTCCGTTCGCAAATTTCCCGCCGTGCATTGCGTGAAATCACGTCGTTACGTCATTCGTTGTTTGAGTAGCGTCGTTTACGGACATTTCTATTCCCGAACGAGTTACGCAAAAAAAAAAAAAAAAAAATTCAATTCGACGCGGGAACGACGGCCATACTTAACATGGGCTACGCACCGTTAGACTAGCAAAAAGCTGGTCTAACAGTACGTTTAAAAAAACAGACGTAAGCGATTGCGAAGACCGCTCGTATCTTCGTGGATCGCCGTAAAAACACATTTGCATATCCCGACGCATGAAAACGACGCGAACTCCTCCCAGCGGCCGCAAAAATATCGCAGCGTAGATCCGAAGGCTTACGAAGACGTAAGCCTCTCGGATCGAAGCCCGAAGCCGCCGTATCATGGTTTGAGGATTCAAACTAGTGATACGGCGCGCAAAATTTGAAATTACTCCTGTCTAACACCAGTTAGACAGGCGTAATTGCTTTATGAATCTGGGCCCATATCAACATAAAAAATATATAACCACAAAATATAAAGAAAAAAATGAAATAGAAAAATTAAAAAAAATTATGAAAAAAATAAATGAGTGTGATCTGTAGCAGCATGAGTGATGAGCCACCATCCCAAATATATATACAGAAAAAGGAGAAACATTGGTCATGGGCCTTCAAATGAGGCAATCAGTATAATTGTACACATGATTAGCAATTTTATTGGATATTGGCAGATTTCATATTTACTATTAATAGACATAATAAATTAAAGATACAATTTTATTTATCTTTAATTCATTATGTCTATTAATTATGAATATTTAATCTGCTAATATGTAATAACATTTCTTATCATGTGTACTTTTGCCCACACACGATCATTTTAAATTACGTTTTTTAAAATGTTGTTTTATTTCATCACAAAAAACGACCGTGTGTACGCGTCATTATTCTCACATGGTTTTCACAGGTCGCATTACATTCCATCAAAAATCGCATTGCAAAGTCGCGACTTTGGGGTTAACAGAGCCTAAAGGGGCTAATTGTTTAAAAAGTAAGCAATTAGCCTCTAATATTTCCCTTTGAAGCCCGTCTACACTTTTACAGCTTCCGATACACTAACACTATTGCTGATGTGTGCCCACCTTTAGGGAACCAGCACATAACAATGGCCCCATATTTGGCCCAGCTGACAAAAGTTTGTTTATTTATTTGTTTATTACAGGTATGTATATAGTGTTGTCTATTTACACATCCCTTTACATACATATATTGCACATTCACATCCGTGACTGCTCTCAAGGAGTTTATAATTTAAGGGTCCCTAACTCACATTTATACATACACATACTAGGGCCTATTGAGACAGGAGCCAATTAACCTACTAGCATGGGGTCGGCGAATAGTTGATCACGAGCTACCCATCAACCGCCGAAAGGTGGTGGGTAGTTTACCAACACGTCCCAGGGTTGATGACCTCATCTTTTCCTGAGAGCTTCAGAGCATGCAGGTGTGCACTCACCTGAACCTAGGCTGTGGAGGCAGCCCCTACTCCTTGCATACATGTGGCTGCGGGGTGGGGAAAGCCTCCAGAATAGCTTGGGCGGGTTTGGCTCTTATGCAAACATACCCAAGCTCTTACTTCTCTGTGCTCAACCCCACTAGCCCCTTCTCTCCAATCCAAGGGGGTTGTAGATGCTGCCAGGCGGGAAGGCAAGATAGGATTGCAGGCAGGGGTTAGATACTGAACATCTGGGTTTGCCACTGTACCTTCCCTGTGCCACTTTGCATTAAAAAATGTCTGTGCCTTGCTAACATTCCAGCCCCTCCTGATCCCTCAGCACCATGCTCCCCTGACCCCCAGCATGAAGTCCTCCTGATACCCCCAATACCATACTCTCCTGTCCCCCCCAGTGTCCTGATTCCTTGGTACCGTGCCCTTCTGATCCCCCAGTATAGTGCCCTTCTGAACCCCCTATACCTTGTCCGCCTGACCTCCCTATACCTTGCCCTCCTGTCCCAAGCCCTATATACTAATGACCTCTGTACACACTGCCCTATATGCTACTGACCTCTATACACTGACCTACATCTTACTGACCTCTGTACACTGCTCTATATGCTACTAACCTCTGTATGCTGCCCTACATTCTACTAATCTTTGTATGTTGCCCTACATTCTACTAATCTTTGTATGTTGCCCTACATCCTACTGACCTTTGTACGCTGCCCAACATCTTACTGACCTCTGTGTGCTGCCCTACAAACTACTGACTTCTGTAAGCTGTTCTACATACTATTGACCTCTGTACACTGCTGTACATACTGCTGACCTCTGTACACTGCTGTACATACTACTGACCTCTGTACACTGCTGTACATACTAATGACCTCTGTACACTGCCCTATCTATTACTGAGCCCTGGTGCTGCCCTACATACTACTTAGATCAGCCAGAAATCAGAGCAGATAGCTAGGCCTGAAACTATTCAAACAAATCAGCCTGTATTACCAGATGTTCTGCTTTCACGATGAACTTCAGACTTGTGGGGTTGACCAATTACTCTCCAGACATGAAAAAAAATGTAAATTAAATTTAATGCAGAGTTTCTCTGAAGCTAATTTTTAAGGCAGGCTTAAGTTTATGAAAACTAACGCAGACAGCACTCCCAAGCACCCAGCGCTTATGGTAGTGCTAGAAAACTGTCAAAAAACAGTAATAATATAACCAAACTAAGCGAAGATGAATGTGCAGATCTATAATACACCTCCTTCGCATACACGCTAATGAAAGCTGGAGCTGCTACTGTTTCCTGTCAAAAGACAGGTAGAAATGAATAACAAACCACATATAAACAATATATATAAAGCAGCGCTCCTGGTGGAATTTATATACAAAAAGATCAAAAGTTAATCTAAAAACTATGGGCCAGATTCACGTACATTGGCGTTAGACCGGCGCAATGTAGAGGCGCAAGTGCCGTATCCTTGTAGTATTTGCGCACAAATTTGCGCCGGTGTAACGTAAATTCCGAGGCGTAAGGCGGTGTAATTCAAATTGGGAAGGACGTGGGCGTGTTCCATTGAAATGAGCCGTGACCCCATGCAAATGAAGGGCTGGCCGGATTGCGCATGCGTGCATGAAGCAGACTATGGTCAGCACCTCTCTGCGCATGCTCAGAACTCAGCCTGGTGTAATCAGTGAGATAAGAACTAGGCTTGGTCAACTTAGTGAGCTACGCACAGTGCTTAAATAGACCGAGAGAAACGCCGTTCCATTGCAAAAGTACATCTATTTGTTTCCCTTCCTACAGCAAGGTGCTTTTGTTCCGTTGTCTGTTGCTGTTTGTAGGTTTATGTTGTGTCGTTGTGTTTTTTTGGTGTAATGTAAATTCCGAGGTGTAAGGCGGTGTAATTCAAATTGGGAAGGACATGGGCGTGTTCCATTAAAATGAGCCGTGTCCCCATGCAAATGAAGGGCCGGCCGGATTGCGAATGCGCGCATGAAGCAGACTAAGGTCAGCACCTCTCTGCGCATGCTCAGAACTCAGCCTGGTGTAATCAGTGAGATAAGAACTAGGCCCGGTCAACTTAGTGAGCTACGCACAGTGCTTAAATAGACAGAGAGAAACGCCCTTCCATTGCAAAAGTACATCCATTTGTTTCCCTTCCTACAGCAAGGTGCTTTTGTTCCGTTGTCTGTTGCTTGTTTGTAGGTTTGTGTTGTGTCGTTGTGTTTTTTGGATTGTGTGTTTTTGAGAGATGTCAGAGAGGAACTGGAAGTTGAACTACTATATATATATATATATACACATGTATATAATAATAATAAATAATATAATTATAATAATATTTAAAATATTAAATATGTATTAGATATAAAAAATAAAATTATATATTTATTATATTAACTAATATAAAATATATACAAAACAGAAAAAAATGTATCTAAAATATATATTTACCCATTAGGGTGAAAAGAGCCACTGGCAAGGAAATGGAGTGTTGCCAGGACCTTGACCACTGGCTGCACTGCATGTGAGCGTTGTGTTGGGCTGGTAATGTCCTCCTGCAGGGTTGTGGTTAATTCCATGATGGCATGAGGGGTGAATCTGAAGATGCGAGACACCTCAGAATCACTCATGCCAAAGATGTCTATGCGTGTGCGGTATATCCTCTCCCGTGCCCTCCTCCATGCCCTCCTCCTTCTGCGCTCATCTAAAGTCAGTAGTATAGCTATGAGCAAGGATGCCCCTGGCATGTTGGCATACAGATTGTTGTCCTGCAAGTGTGGCTGCTCAGCTCGTCCCTAACGGTGTTGCTTTAGCTAACATGTAGATGGATTGTCCAATTTTAAACCTGCTTTTATATGGACTAACTTTAGACCGCCGTATCTCCCTCATTTGCATATTTGCATAGCAAATCAATGGTGTGTATAGCGCATTTTTGCGCGCACGATGCGCCGGTCTATCGAAATTACGTTGATCGAAAAATTCTAGATTTTAGGCGTATATCATTTTGGGGATACGGCGCATAGATACGCAGGCGCATATTTAGACTTACGCCGCGCATCGAGTGAAACGCCGGCTTAAGTGCTTTGTGGATCTGGCCCATTGATCATAGAAATAGTCCCAAAAGATAGTCCGTGAGAAGAAATCTCCTGCGGGTCAAATCCAGTGATATCCTTATAACCACCACCACTCGTGAGATAAGCAAGTAGGACTCTTACCAGACAACGCTGGATAGTAAGCGTTGTATAATAACTCAAATCACAGCTGGGAAAAGATCCAATCCAATCCTCCTTAGACAACAACTCCCATATGAGAAAAGAGACAAATGGTGGCACATAGCATAATTCTGTTTGGTTTTAATAGTTAAAAAAGCATAAGGTAAGAATTGTACTTACACTTTGGTGAAATCAATCAGGTAATGTATGTACAGTCATTCCTCACTCAATCAGATCATAGATACGAGTCTCCAGGGCGGCATCCACTGCTCGGTTCAACTTTGTATTCTCCCGCTGTACTGTGCTGACACACGCCAGTGCCAATGAGCGTGATGACGTCACTATGATGGACAGCCGTCCTAGCCAACCCAGGCTTAAGTTTATATTTTTACAGTGACATTAGTTTTAGTGGTTTTTTTTAGGTTTCCTTTATGCTGTTTTTACTTTCTATTGGGGGCTTGCTAGTTAATAAAAAAAAAGATCTCTTCAATGTTGTTCAGGTAGATCTCCATCTCTCAAAGGTTGCCTACCCTTGTACCAGCATGTCTTTGGAGTGTCGGAGGATATGGGAGTATCCAGAGGAAACCAATGCAGGCACAGGGAGAGCATGCAAACTCCAGGCAGTGTTCCAAGGCCAAGAAGTGTATTATGTTTACAAAAAATTATGCTGGGTGAATTCTTGCATTTATTTGTCGGTAACTGCAAAACTTGAAGAAGCAAGATCTGCCTTGAACCCATGATAGACCCAAAACTGAACTTCATCCCTAACAGGCACACATGTGCAGGGTTTTAGGTAACTTGGCTTTGTTATACATAGCTATTTTGACCTAGTTTTTTTAAATAAAACATAGTTGAAACCCACTTTTTTGGCACAAAAAAAGGTTTTGTTTTGAAAATGCTGTATGATGCAAAAAGTGAGCTTTGTATCCACTGTTTTACCACATTTCTCTTCTCCTTTTATAAAGAAGCAGAGCAGGCACATGAATGCATACAGCCTACAGTGACCTCTTAGCTTGAATGCTCTACTGACTTCATTTCAACTAATTTCTTTTAGTGTAGATCCTTCATCCAGTGGCATGCATTGTTCAAAACTTTTATCAATCTTTCAGTTTTTTCTCTCAAGCCCTTGCTGCTGACCCTCACCCACACTCTCAGCCCCTCCTGTGCAAAAAGGTTGAGACAATCAAAGCCAGGAATGGAATTTTTTTCTCCAGAGATCTTCTTTTTCATCATGATCAAAAAACGTACTTGCTGCTAGAGGAGTGTTCAGCAGAAGCAATACAAATGCATTATGCTCCAGAAAGCAAGTTCTGGAGGGTCTGACATGTTTCCCTTGTAGGTACAGTTTCGCCATAATTTTTATTGGCATATTATAGATTGCATTTAAGGCATCATTTAAATAACTGACATTTACAGCAAGTATAGTAAAAAAAATGCACAGGGTTGGTGGTGGCTGATTTCTTACAAGGTATAGAACTGTTGTGGTGTTTAATGTACTTATAAATGTGTGCTTGTTTTAACACAGAAATGATTGAGTGAGTAACAAGATCAACATATGTTAATATTTTTCACATTTATTCATGTTGCTCATATTATAGTCAGATCTAGTACACAGAAAACTGTTAGTATTGAAGAAATTATACTGTATGTATTTTTTATGAAGACTGGATGAGAAAATACAGTCAATGTCTTTCACATATACAGTAAGCATCTTTGAAAATAAAACCTTAAAAGGTATTCTATATTCTTTTTTTTTTACCCTAGTCCAGAAGAGGTTGGCAAAAGAGGTGACTCAGGTGAGTGGTTTAAGTTTTTACTCAGAACAATGTTCAAGTCTCTGCCCAATAAGATTGGGCCATGGCCGTTTGGAGTATTTCTAACTAGTCTAAAAAAGATTAAATATACAAAAAAATTAGGGGAGTTTTTATTATAAAGATTCAATGGCAAGGAGCAAAATGGACCAAATAAAATTAATAAATCACTATTGATATCTTTGCAGATTCTTGAAAATTTATAAATTCAGCATGTATAGGTACAAATTACATTACCTTAGTATTATCATATACACTATATTGTCGAAAGTAGTGGGACGCTTGCCTTTACTCGCACATTAACTTTAATGGCATCCTAGTCTTAGTCCGCAGGGTTCAGTATTGAGTTGGCCCACCCTTTGCAGCTATAACAGCTTTAACTCTTCTGGGAAGGCCGTTCCCAAGGTTTAGGAGTGTGTCTAGAGATGGCACAATCTTGTAAATCTTGGTGCCTGTGCAGTTTTTGTTCACAAACACCTAACATGTATCAGTCCCGGCTGCAGTCTCTAACATTGTGACTTGCTACAAAATTACAATGATGCATTATGATCACTGGAATTGAGACTGATAATATTGTTTTTTTTTTGTTTGTTTTTTTATAAATTGTGCATAGCCACTTCTCATTCTGTGTTGGTTGCATGTGTAACTCTGACTTGTGTCTATATAATCCGTATAGCGAAATAACCAAGACATCTACTTTACAATATGTTAAACTAAGTTTTCCGGAGAAATCTGATGTGATTATTTTTATTCAATACATGCTAGGGCTATTGTGAAATTGATCCAGAGCAGTTCATAAGATATGCCAATCCGAGCATAATGAAAATATCAATTTCACCTGTATCTGAGGATGATAGTTTTAAATCATTGTTCCATGTTAAGCTTTGTTAGAAGCTACATTCATACCTGTGAGTGAATCTGACACTGATTACATGCGAGGACCACAGTGAGAGTTCCAGGTGAATAGCTGCAGGAGGCAGCTCTATTGAAAGCAATAAGTAGTTTGTGTGCAAGGTGGATCACTCGCAGATGATCATTTCATGAGTGAACACATGTGAATGTTTGCGATCAGCTGCAGGAGTCAGCAACCTCCCTGTGCTTTCAATGGGGCTGCTTTCCATAATTCTGGGGTTCTTGCATGTAATAGGTATTTGGCTCACTTGCAAGGTTGAATGTAGCTCAATATGCTTGAAACAGCTGCTGTTCGGCTGA
This sequence comes from Rana kukunoris, assembly GCA_029574335.1. Classification (NCBI taxonomy): domain Eukaryota; kingdom Metazoa; phylum Chordata; class Amphibia; order Anura; family Ranidae; genus Rana; species Rana kukunoris. The sequence goes on from CM056052.1 coordinate 290,198,010, forward strand.
AAACTTTATGTAGAGATTTAAATTTTTAGAATCAAAGGGTGTTGGGTGGGAGAGTGTCAGCAGGGCCCCCACTGAGTACATTTCTGACAATTCATCAGGAACTGGCTAAAATTTGCATAGCGTATAGCCAACTTTAGACTTGCTGTGTGTAGGTAATAGTTATCCTTCATTCTAGTGGTGTCACCACTCTTCTTTTGTTATAATAATTCCGGCATAGTTTATGCATCTATAGAGAGAGGTTATTGACATGGCACAGTAATAACTCTATTATCCTCAAAAGTTGATCAAGTTACACATTTATTTTGAATATTAACTACCATTTGATTGGAAGAACATTTTCTTAGGCTGCATGAAATTAATTACTTGTCCCTTTTTTGTATGTACAAATAATTGATAGCTCTCATGTTCAGATAGCTTTGAAAATCTATATATATCAACCCATAGTAAGTGCCAATATATTATTTTACAATGTGATAAATATGCAAACTGAACAAATCATTATTAGCAACTGTATATAGTTATCAGAACAAAAGGATACTTTTGTTCCCACTAAATAATTCAAATAGCAACTATATTAGGAGTCTAGGATGACAATGTCATGGTGTAAAATATGTTTTCTGAAGCTGAACTCTCAGGCCCAGATTCAGGTACATCTGCGCATTATTGGACCGGCGTAGCGCACCGCCTTTACGTTAGACTTGCGCAATTTTGCCACGTAATCACTCTATTCTCGTAGCTTTTGCGCAGGAAATTGCGCATGCGTAACGTTATTTCAGAGGCGTAAGGCGGAGTAATACAAATTGGGAAGGATGTGGGCGTGTTACATTGAAATGAGCCGCGACCCCATGCAAATGAAGGGCCGGCCGGCTCGCGCATGCGCGCTTGAAGGAGACCATGGTCAGCTCCGCTGTGCGCATGCTCACAACTCGGGAGCGGCGCAATCAGTGAAATTAGAAATGGACTAGGGCAACGTAGTGAACTACGCAAACAGCATAAATAGACAGACACAAACGCACTTGCATTGCAAAAGTACATCCCTTTGTATCCCTTCCCATTTAACCAAGTGCTTTTGTCCTGTTGTGTGTAGTTGTCAGATTAGTGTTCTGTGTGATCAAGTGTTTGTTAGTAGATCTTTGAAAGTGTTTTTTGATAAGAGAGACTGTTTGTTTGATATATTTCTGTTCGTTTGTTTTCTTGCTGAATTTTTGCTGTTTGTTTTTGTGACAGTTTTTTGCTGAGTGCTTGTGTGATTTTTTGGGTGTTAGTTTTCTCTTTGTGCTTTGTTATTGCTTGATTGGTTGTGCTTGTTTTTGTGACAGATTTTTGTTGACTGGGAGTGAGTTTTTTTGGAAGTATGGCAGAGAGAAAGCGAAAACTCAATTTTACTGTGGGGGAAAAAAGAATTCTTGCCCGGGCCATTAGCGATTATGGGCGTTTCCTCCATGGCCCAGACAGTGCCAACACCACCCCGGCCAGGAGGAGGGAGATTTTGGACCTCATCACTAAGCAGGTCAATTCAGCAGGGGAGGGGGAGACACGGACCCGGTCTGGGATTGACAAAAAAATTAATGACCTCCGGCGTCTGGTCAAACAGAAGCTGTCCAAAATGCATGCCCATGCCAGGGGCACAGGAGGGGGCCCACCATGCCGTATTAGGCTGACAGCGGAGGAGCGTGCGGTGGCCCTGACCTTTCATCGGCATGAAGTTGAGGGCCTGCCCGGCTTTGACTCAAGTCCGGAGCCCGTGGTGCCAGGTAAGTATTTTTTTTAATATCAGGTGTGTAGCATGTGTGGGGGAGGGGGTGAAAGGGAATATGTGGCACGTGTGTGGATCCTCCAACCTGTGAATGTTTTGTGTCATCCACAGATGTGCAGGAGGGTGCAGGACCATCTGGCCTGACCGCACCATCCCCAGGACAGCAGCCTAATGAGGCCCCCCCAACAAGGCCGGAGTCCGCGGAGGAGGTTCAAGAGGAGGAGGTTGAGGAGGAGGAGAATCATGAGGAGGAGGAGTCCATGTCAGGCACAGGACTTTTGGTTTTTGAGGACTCTTCCCCTCTGGCTGGCAGCAGGCAGCCCTCCCTAAGGGGGAGCCCCCCTCCCCCCTCCCAAGGGCCTCCCCTTCTCCCCGGCCACAAGCATCAGCTGGAGGCAGGAAGTCGTCCCAGAACACCAGGGGGGTGGCCGATCTCCTGCCCGCCACTCTGAGAAGGGACCAGTTGCTCCAGACCCGCCATCTGGGACAGGTCAGCCAGACATTGGTGCGGATGGAGGAGAGCCTGTCCTCCATCAAGGATACGCTGGGGAACCTGGACTCCCACTCCCGGGCTTTCACAACCTGCCTTAACGACCTGCAGACTACATCAGCAGGCGTTGGGCAGGATGTGAGGGCCCTCACCCAGGCTATCCAGGCCAACACGGCAACACTTGGTGCTGCCCTGGACAGAATAGCCGTGGCCTTGGAGGGCAAGCCGCCAGGTGGGCAGAGATCAGGGGCTGCTCCTCCTTCCCCGGTTTACCCCCCCCCCTCCCCCATGAGTCTCCCCTAAGGAGCCAGAGCCGTGGTCGGGGGCGCCCCAGGCGTGGCTCACGTAAAGGGCAATAATTTATTTTTCCCCTTTTTTGATTTTTTTTTTTGCTGGAAATTTTTTGCTTTTGCTGGTCATTTTTTTGGGGGTTGTGAATGCTGTTTGAATGTGGGGGTGACATTCCTGCCAGAAAAGGGGTGTCACCCTCAATTTTGGTGGAGAAGGGTTCCCCAGGACCAGGGAGAAGTGATCCCCAGGTCCGTGTGAATGGTGTATGAATGTACAGTGACATAATTGGAGCCTTGTCGTGGCGTTGCTGCTCACAAGTCCTGCATGGTGGACTGGTGCCAATCCAATTTGATGTGGATGTGGGGTGTGTGTGCTAGGGACCACAGTGGTGTGCATGCGTGCATTCTCATTGTGCCATGATTAATGTGTGTGTTTAACGTGCAAAGATGCCCAATGTGAGTTGTCTCCTGGCTGCTCTTCTCTCAAAAGACGGGGGACACTCGGTTATCGGGGGATTGTCTGGTTCAGGGGTCAGGTCATCACGTAGGTCAATCTGCAGGCCCTTTCTCACTGCGAAGTTGTGCAGCATGCAACATGCACCGATGATCTGGCACACGAAGTTTGGGGAATACAAGAGGGTACCCCCAGACTTATCCAGGCATCGGAAACGTGACTTCAGGAGGCCAAAGGTGCGCTCCACCACTGCACGTGTTTGGGCATGTGCTTGATTGTATCTTTCCTCTCCTGGGGTTTGGGGGTTCCGGATAGGAGTCATGAGATGGGGTCCCAGTGCATATGCAGAGTCACCTGTAAGGGAAAAGACAGGAGGATGTTAGTCATGCATGTGCCCCTTGTGATGTGTGCATCATGGGAGGGGATAGTCATGCCTGCCACCCATGTCACTCACCAACCAGCCAGGTGTCCCCATACACATTCTGATCGAATTCCATTCGGATGTGGCATTGATTGTATATGTAGCTGTCATAGCTGGACCCTGGGTGTTTGGCACAGACGTGCCATATGAGGCCTTGGGCATCGACTATCACCTGTACGTTGATGGAATGCCAATGCTTCCGATTGCGGGACATGTGCTCTGTCTCATGGGGGGGCTGGAGTGCCACATGTGTGAAATCAATGGCCCCCACGGTGCGTGGGAATCTGGCAATTCTGTAGAAATCTGTCATTGCCTTCAGCCGCAGGTCCTCAGTGGTGGGTTTGATGATTTGGTTGGCCATGCGTCTGAGGATTGCAGGGACAACCTGGTGCACACATCTGCTCATGGAGGATTGTGACATCCCAGCCACCACTCCACTTGTTCTTTGAAAAGAGCCACTGGCAAGGAAATGGAGTGTTGCCATGACCTTGACCAGTGGCTGCACTGCATGTGAGCGGTGTGTTCGGCTGGTGATGTCCTCCTGCAGGGTTGTGGTTAATTCCAGGATGACATGAGGGGTGAATCTGAAGATGCGATACACCTCAGAATCACTCATGCCAAACAGGTCTATGCGTGTGCGGTATATCCTCTCCCGTGCCATCCTCCGTGCCCTCCTCCTTCTTTGTTCATCTAAAGTCAGTAGTATAGCTATGTGCGACGATGCCCCTGGCATGTTGGCATACAGATTGTTGTGCAACACGTGTGACTGCTGAGCTCCTCACTAACAGTGTTGCTTTATCTAACAAGTAGACTTTTTTTCTCTTTTTAGACCAGCTTTATGCTCTACTTTTAGACAGGACATTTTGCTGTTGCGCACACTGCGTAGCCTGCGCTGCCCCAACGTTCTTTTGTGGATCCCCGTAAGTCCCTCATTAGCATATTTGACTAGCAAATCAATGGTCTGTCTAGCGCAGTTTTGCGCGGACGGATGCGCCTGTCTAACGAAATTACGCCGGACCAAAAAAAGTAGATTTCTTGCGTATCTCGCTTTGGGGATGCCGTGCATCGAAACGCACGCGCACATTTAGACTTATGCACGCGCATCTCCTGTTGCGCAGGCGTAATCGCTCTGTGAATCTGGGCCTCAGTATTTACACAGTCCTGCCAGATAGCACGGGTGGTGTTAGTGGTGACACAACTTTTCGCTACTGCAGTTAAACAATACAGACTGGCTACCTCCCTACACTCTAACTTTAACAAGACAGTAAAAGAAGCAGCAGCACACTGATGTGTTTACCCTGCTATTTCCTCCTGTGACAATCTTCCTTGTCATCCTGTGTGCACTGAAATACACTTAATTTGCTCTTAGTGCCGCCCATCTCATCCTAGTCTGGCTTCTATTGTACAAGGGGTTACAGGAGGCAATATGAGGTAAAATTAAGGCCTCGTACACACGAGGGGATATGTCCGCTGAAAACGGTCCGATGGACCGTTTCAGCAGACATCTCTGCTCGTGTGTATGGGCTAGCTGACAGATTTCTCCACCCGACAGATTTCAAAGCATGCTTTGAAATCTATCCGGTGGGAATCTGTCCGCCCGACATGTCTGCTGGTTAGTACACTTACCAGCAGACATGTCGTCCCCCACCGTCGCCGCGCCGCCGCCGAATGGATTCGGCGCATGCGCGGAAGTGTTTAACTTCCTGGTGCGGTGACGTGGCGGTGACGTGGCGGCGTCAACGTCACCGCCGCATCACCGCGCCGTCCGGCGGCGGGGAATTTGATCCGATGGTGTGTACACGCCATCGAATCAAACTCCCGATCGGACATATCCGATGGAAATGGTCCGCGGACCGTTTTCATCGGATATGTCCGATCGTGTGTACGAGGCCTAAGTGTTTGCACTAACTGCATTTAAATATAATCTTAAAGTTTTTTTTTTTTTTTTTTTTTTTTACATGATTTAGGGTCTATCTATAAAGGAATTGCTGTTCAGTTCACAGAGTGAATGCTTGTTGTACATTTGACTATCTGTATTTTTTAGCATTCTGATATCATTTTACCCTAGGTTGCATTTTTTTGTGCATTTTTCAGTTTGCAGAAACACACTACAGTCCATTTAACATGGCTTCCTATGGTGCATGTTCACCTCTGTGCATTTTTGTAAAGGGTCGGGGACTTTTTTTTCTTTGTTTTGCAATGTAATAGACCTCAATGGTATAATTGCACCAGAAAAGCAAATGTCGTGTTTGTGATGTTATCTTTGATGTGTTTTGCATTTTTAATTTTTTCGTTTAAACACTGTAAATAGCTGGTTGCTAAGGAGCGGGCCGGAAAGCCAGCCGCTGCGTCCTTAACAACCGATCAGTCATCAGCTGTTAGAAGGGTTCCCCTACCCATTGTACCCCTACCCATTCACCCTAAAAAGTAGTGAAGTGTTAAAAAAACAAAAGACAGTTTGTCCCTTACTAAAAATGAAAAAATGTTCCCCATCAGAGTTCCAACATGTCTTCTTTCTCCGGAAATCTTCCTCTCGTAGTTTCTTCCCCCTCTGGTGCAGACTTCTCCCTTTGGTACTGTCTTCTCATTGTGCTGTTTTTTCCTTGAGCTGTCTTCTTCTTGAGCTGTCTTCTCCTTGTGCTGTCTTAATCCTAGCCTCCACTTATCCACTAAAAACCCCCAAAAACTTTCTTCTTACACTGTCACAAGGGGAGGTTCTCCAGGTGACGTCATTGGATGGCCACGCCCCATGGTTATATAAGACAAAGCAGACAGCGGGAGACAGCACAAGAAGAAGACAGCTCAAAAGAAGACAGCACCAGGGGGAGAAGACTGCACTGGAGAGACAAGAAATTACCAGAGGAACAAGACATGTTAGAGCTACGACGGGGGACATTTTTAATAAAGGACTTGTCAAAAAGCGTCTCTTGTTTTTTTAACACTTCACTGCTTTTTGGGGTGAATGGCTAGGAGTACAATGTAGCTCATAGTCATTCACAAGGGGGTGCCCAGATTCTGGGGCCCATTTTCTAAAAGAGGGCTTCCAGATTCTGATATGCCCCCTGCCCGCATACCCTTACAACCACCGGCCAGGTTTGTGGGGAAAAGTCCCTTGTACCAATCAACATGTGGCAAGGTGCTTTGGGGTGGGGGCAGAACCCCTGGCTCAAAGCACACTTTACCCCATGTTGAGGACATGTGACCTGGTATGGTCCAAGGGGGGGGGGTGCTCATCACCTCTCTTTGCTGACCTGCCAGGCTGCTTGCTCGGATAAGGGTCTGGTATGGATTCTGGGAGGGGCTATATTGCCATTTTAAAAAATTTTTGGGCTGGGGGGTCCCCTCCAAAGCTATACCAGACTCCTTAGCAATCAGCAACATTCAGTGTGTTTATAATGTGTTTAAAGAGGGAAAAAAAGTAAAAACACATGAATGCAAGAAAACGGCATGCAAAGATTCTAACAAAATTAGGGTTTAAAAACGCAAAATGCACTGCAAAACGTGCCTAAAAAAACACATTAAGGGCAGCCGCATGGATGTGAACTAAATAAGAATCACTATACCTTTAATGAAGCAATTGATAGGTTAATCTTGTTTGATTTTTAAATGTGATGGATGAATTTTGTTTTACAAATGTTATATAATACTGATGGGTGAATTTTGTTTGATTTTAAATGTGACAGCTGAATCTTGTATATGATTGGAATAAATGATGCTATAAAGTAATACTAAACACAAACTGTTTAACCACTTCAGCCCCGAAAGGATTTGCCCCATTAATGACTAGGGCAGTTTTTGTGATATGGCACTGCGCCACTTTAACCACTTAAGCCCCGGACCAATATGCTGCTAAATGCCCAGAGGCCTTTTTTACAATTCGGCAACGGGGTCGCTTTAACAGACAATTGCACGGTCGTGCGAAGTGGCTCCCAAACAAAATTTGCGTCCTTTTCTTTCCACAAATAGAGCTTTCTTTTGATGGTATTTGATTGCCTCTGCGATTTTAATTTTTTGCGCTATAAACAAAAATAGAGCGACATTTTTGAAAAAAAATAAAAAATTACTTTTTGTTATAAGAAAAATTGAATAAACTACATTTTAGTCAAACATTTAGGCCAGTAAAGAAGTAGTAAAAAAAATTGCAATAAAAAAAATTAGCTACCTAGCAGCAACAGCGACACTAATACAGCGATCAGAAAAATGATCGCTTAGTGACGCTGGCAATAGGGGGTGAAAGGGTTAACTAGGGCGGTGATCAAGGGGTTAAAACTTTATTAGGGGGGGTACAGGGCTACCCTGAACATAACACTAACTGCCTGTCACACTAACACTAAATGCAGTGATCAGTACATATATAATCACTGCATTCAGTGACAGTCTGACAGAGTGGGGGGGGGGATCGGAAGGGGTTAATGTGTCTATGTGTAGTGTGTGTCAGTGTAGTGTTGGTGCAGACTTACTGTGACTCTTCGCTCATCTCGGCGGTTTGAAAATACCGCCGAGATGAGAGCTGCATCACTTCCTCTGCCTATGTTTACATTTTACAGGCAGAGGAAGTGACACGGCAACGGCGCACGGGATTGGTTTGGAGCGACCACGAGGGGGCGGACAGAAACGAACAGCTGCCCCTTCGAGTTGGATCATTCCCGGAGGTAAGCCGACCGCCGCACGCAGTGGAGGGGGTCCCGATTGGACCCCCAACCCGCTAGAAGGCAGGGACGTATATATATATATATACACCCATCTGCCTGTACGTGCCATTCTGTGGACGTAAATAGGCGTGCGGCGGTCGTTAAGTGGTTAACTGACAATTGTGCTTTCGTGCGACATTGTACCCAAACAAAATTAACGTCCCTTTTTCCCACAAATATAGCTTTCTTTTGGTGATATTTTCTCATCTCGTTGGGGTTTTATTTTTTTGCACTATAAGCAAAAAAAGAATGACAATTTAGAAAAAATAAATAATATTTCCAGGTGCCTTCCATGGCAGCATACCAATGGTTGTGGCTCCGCCCCTAATCAACCCACAGGACCAATTACAACTCTATAAATGAAAGAGTCCGCCCCTTCATACACCATTCTTTTTTCTGTCCTCAAACCCGCAGGATCGTGGATCACTTGGAATCAGCCTTACCATGCCTCTTGTGACAAGAAGTCAGGTAAATCTGTGGGTGTTGTCACAGACGGGAGATACATGTCTGCCTTGTTTAGACAGTACACAAATTACTATCAGGTGTCGGCTGTAGAAGTAGCCAGAAAGGTTTAAGGGCGTTGGAAAGCTTGAGCTGTTCAGAATGAGGCAATTAAGGTCTCTATAAGTTATCTAGAGGATTACTACTGATTGCTGCATCCTGAGGCTTTTTGAGTTAAGGAGAGCAGTGAGGTGAGAAAAACTTCTGAAGAGGTGAGGTGGTGTTGATTTTTCTGTGTGGTAAAAATCAAAAAGACTATTGTTTTTCTGCTGTATGACCAGCAGTGTCTGCCCAGCAGTAGGCTGTGCCAGACTTCATAGATGGTTTCCTGTGTGGTGAAGGTAGACGCCCCAAGTGGCCAGGGTTTATTTTATGTTTTGTTTATGCTGTTTGGATGCTTGCATTTGTTTCCAGCCTTATGGAAGAATAAACCATAATGTTTGTTTTCAACCATCCTCGGCTGTCTCTCTGCATAGTTCAGTGTGTAGTGAACCCACCCAGGGGGTCACACACACCCGCTACCGAGCTAACCCGTTACACTCTATATGGCACCACCACTACAGGTTCATGCTCACCTGTATATGGAGTCCCATAACTTGGGCTGCTAAATGCGCCAGAAAGGTTTGGGAACCCATTTTTCTGTGGATCTTTACTGGGTCTGGAGTTCAGGTATTTCCTCTATCTATTGAAAGAAACTGCTCCGAATGTAAACTGCCTCCCACAGACATATACAGCACTGGGTGACACAACGAATGGGTGTTTCTATGCTTACTTGCTTCAGTGATTAGGGATTCGCTGCAGATGTTTATGTTTTAATGACTATCTTTCTTTGGATTTCTGGGCTCCGCTCCCCGCAATCCAGAGCACTATCATGCAACCATGTCCTTTCTTCCCCTCGCAGTTGAGCCTGGTCCTGGATATATGGGGATATGGCAGCTGCTCCCATGCTGGATAGTACCTGTGGCGCTTTGCGCGTCCTCCATGTTCTACGGAAGCGGAGGCATGTCGCGGAGGCCTGACGTCATTCGGCGCATGTGCGATGGCCTCGTAAAGCCATTGATGGCCATCTTGGTTTACCCAGAAAGCCCATTTGTATAAAGGAAGCTGAATGCCTTCATTATGGCAGCAGCTTTGCTCAGGGAAACATCTCCTTCAGCTTAGGGGAGAATATGAAGCCAGTTAAAGGTAAATTAGACAGTGAATAATTATCATCAATAAAGTGTTTTTTTTTTCTATTTATTTCCCAGTGTCAGTTTATAGAGGTTGTTGTCTGTTTGATATGGATGTATTGTCAGTATGCATATTATGCTTGCACATAGGTATGCAGGTATAGAGTTTTTTTCCTATCGTTCTGGTTTAAAAAAAAAAAAGAGAGGAGGCTTAGGGTCAATTTTCTCATTATGAACCCAGTTAAACATAAATGATGCTATTATTTTGTGAATAATCGACAGTAGGAAAGTGTTTTTATATCCAAGTGTCAGTTTTAGATTTTCGCATCTGTTTATTATGGATGTTTTTGTGAGTGTATGTATTATGCTTACATGCATGTATGCAGGTATACAAGTTTTTTTTCCATCATTCTGACCTTTTTAAAAACCTCCAAGGGATACATAATAAGCTTAACCCCATTGTTTCTCCTTTCTGACAGTGGCTGCAACTGCCAGGTAAGTTCGAATAAAAGAGCACTCAGGTATGCTGGTTGGGGGAAAAACAGAATCTCTGTCTTTCCTCTCTTACAGCCCTCAGCATCAATCAGAACATGAAGAGGAGGATAAGAGGTCCAAGGCACACAATGCCTCAAATAGAATACACTCTTCTTCAACCCACCCACCTCATGGCTGCAAGCCTTTTCATTCGGCTAAGAAACCTCCCTCTCCACATCATACTGCCCACCCCAAAGGCAGAACATGCTCTGCGGAAATTATGCACTTCCCAAAAAATTGGTCTGCAGTTCCTGTTTTCTAGAAGCAGCCAGAGATAAGGAAAAGGAGGAGCAAGATTTATTAACCACCTTTAAAAAGCTGATAAGAGACTCAATCCATGAGTTAGCTTGTTCCTGAGATCCTGCTACCCTTTCACCAAGTGGAAGCTTCGTGGAAAATCCAGTCCGGCAAGCAAACGCAGAGATCAGTATGGGCGAAACCGAAGAATTATCATCAGAAGGAGGCCCCTCCTTTTGCTCTGGGTTACCTGATCCATGTTTTGCCACCAAAAAGCAGAAGGTGGAAGGGGGGCCGGTCGCCTATAACCATCCGTGCAAACTATACCCCCCAGATGATCCAAACACACAGCCATTTGTTTCCTCACCAGCAGGGGTCGCCTCTGCTTGTGAATTAGCAAAAAATGCGACACTCCCCTCGGAGGATGTAGCATTTCTAGAAAATATGCTGGATCGCAGGAGGGATTCTGTCCTCAAGAGTGTTTATCAGGCAGCTGATGGGGCATGTAAACCAGCAGCTGCTTTAGCCTCGGCCTCCAAGACGACAAAGGCATGGTCTATCGATTTTGAAGTAGCCTTGAGACGGGGGGCCGAGCCAGATGATATCATCAAGTCACTGAAGGAATTAAAGATGGCTTCAGACTCTATGACGAAGGCAGCCGCTGATACATTGAAATGTTCTGCTCGAGCCCTACTGCATACAGTATTTGCCTGGGTATATAGGGAAAGATGAAGGGACCCCCAGGCTACCCTCTTAAACAAAGGGAAACGGGAGAATACATCTATTTCTCCCAGGAATCAAATGCCCTTTTGACATTCTGCCCATCCAGGCTGGGTCAGGGGGAGTGCTTGGCTTAGAACTACTGCTCTAGTCTGGTGGGGGGAAAAAAGCCTTGCTCAATTCATTCCCATTGGCCTTTCCTGGAGATCCTGGCGCATCTGGCTCGTACCTTATTTTTCTCCACACCAAGTCCCTCAAGTCCGAGGATAAGATGGAAAATCCTGGTCCAGATTGTACAGAAGTTGATACATCAGGAAAATCGGCTCCAAAGTCTGGAACAATTAGTTCTTATTGTCCAATGCTTTCTACATCCCAAGGCATTGGGGAACAGGATCTACAGGGTAAAGTCTACTCTTAATCGCTTTAGACCCAGATCCTTTACAGAAGTGCTAATGGTAGTTTTTGCTCCAGGTCAGGAGAGGAAGATGTCTAGTCCGCACTAACGAGACGATATACTAGCCCGTCTCATCTCAAGGAAGCGCTCCAATCTCATCTACACCTAAAAGGGTGACATCTCTTCTCAAGAAAAGCCCCCCCTATCCATGCCTGAGAAGGAAGGACTATAGCAATCAGAGCCATATTGGCAACAGAATGTCTGGGTCGCCGTTGGGTCATTCTCCTCCTACACCCCAAAGGTGCAGTGAGGCGCGGTTACATTCCTACACATGTTTACAACAGTTTTTCTTTCGAAGGAAGATCTCAGAAGGTTCTATTCACAGAGGTGGTGAAATTTGGCATGTATTGGTACACAAGTCCTCTCTTTCAGAGGAATCACTGCTAGGTAGGCCTCATCCATTGGTCTATTCCAGCATCAGATACAGGTCATCTGGATTAGAGCATCAACTTAGATGATTTGTTAGCTCAGCATTGCTGCCAGTTAAATACCGAGAGGTTAATATCCAACATTCACAAGTCTGGGGCTCCCTGAAGAGGCAAATCCATCCTTGTCACAAGTAGGCAATATGTCGGCTTTAACCTATGTCCAGAGTTAAGGGGTAACGCGCACAACAGGTCATCGTCCATCAAAACCTTCTCGATGGTACTCCAGGTGAGGTTTCCTTTCACCAACCTCAGAACTTCTTTTAGTCCAGTTCTAAAAAATCATATGTCAGGTCGCCTATCAAGGGGAATACCAGTAGCAACAATCGTCCTTTAAACCAGCAGCTTTTTCCGATGGGTCTGTCTTCATGGGGCAACCCTTCTTCCATCCACATTCAGAATCTCTGGAGTGGATCGCACAAAAAGATATAGCAGAAGAAATTAGGAAAGTGGAGTTGCGCCCATGGATTGAATTTGGCTTCAGGCCAGAAAGTCTTTGGCACCTATAACAGGGCGGAGAAGAAGATGTTTTTTTATGCACTACGTTCAAAGTGAGAAATGCCTTCAGCCACTCAGTGCACTCACAGCTCCTCCACTCGCATACATGCAAGAATCTTCTATATAAGATATTACTCTCAAAACATATTGTTTTCCAAAACACTGGGCCAGATTCAGGTAGAATCAGCTTACTCTGCGGCGGCGTAAAGTATTACATTTACGTTACACCACCGTAAGTTTTACAGGCAAGTGCTTGATTCACAAAGCACTTGCCTGTAAAGTAGCGGTGGCGTAGCGTAAATCCGCCCGGCGCAAGCCCGCCTAATTTAAATGGGGCGGGGATCATTTAAATTAGGCGCGTTCCCGCGCCGAACGTACTGCGCATGCTCTGTCCCTAAAATTTCCAGACGTGCATTGCGCTAAATGACGTCGCAAGGACGTCATTGGTTTTGACGTTAACGTAAATGGCGTCCAGCGCCATTCACGGACGACTTACGCAAACGACGTGAAATTTCAAATTTCGACGCGGGAACGACGGCCATACTTTTTTTTCTTTTTTTTTTTTTTTTTCTGTCCACATCAGCTATTTCCACATGCTGGAGATCAGCTCATGGTAAAAATGCTTCCTTTGTCTCCAAAGCTGACTTGCATCATTTGTGGAATCTCCTGCGTTCAAAGATTTTTTTATTTTATTTTTTTAAATATATATGTATATATGTATAGTTTTCCCTCTTTCAGTAGGAGGTAACTAAATTTTACAGTTGACATAAAGACAAACCACAGGCTAGACCTTCTCTCCGATACTCCCGTCTTCTGGGCTCGAGACCAGCATAGGGGAGACTGATAACCCCCCTTCCTATAAGTACGAACACCCTTTTCCCCCTCCTCCCGCCCTCCCCTCCCCCCCTTACCCCCTCCCCCCGGTGACTCCCATAAATCCTAACTGTTAATATTTCGTTTGAGTGTTTTAAGATTTTTTTGTTGAGTGGGTTAAATACTTTCAGGCCAGTAACTTTCTATCCTCAGGTTCTCAGCATAGCTCCACGTCTTTTTATATTTTTCCCAGCTTTTCCATTTGTCTTTAAAATCCTGATTTACCTCCCCCATTGTCTCCTTCAACTCTTCCATTCTATAGATTTCCTCGACCACATCGATCCATTCCCACATCCTTGGGCTTTCTACTTTCTGCCAGTTCTTTGGGACTAGCCTCTTGGCTGCGTTGAGTAGGTGGGGCGTAAGGCACTTCTTATACCTTGATATTCCCACCTGCCCCCCATGAAAGAGGACTACCCAGGGATCTTTTTTAATTTCTTTACCCGTTATTTCTTTTATTTGGTCCAGAATTTTTGCCAAAATTTCTGGATTTTTGGGCATGCCCACCATATGTGGGCCATGGTTCCTTTCTCTAGGCATCCCCTCCAGCACTGGTCTGATTTCCCTTCCATGTACCTGCTCACTTTATCGGGCGTGGCATACCAGCCTGAGACACATTTGTAATTTAATTCTGCAGTTCGTATATCTATGGCCGAGGCATGGGTCAGTAACATTATCCTTTCACAGGTGTTTACTCCTCTAGGTGTGCCCAACTCCCTTTCCCATTTTTGTATGAAGGGCGGCTCTCCCAGCGCGTCTATCTCCAGCAAAATCTTGTATAGTTTTGATATTGTGCCTTTTGAGCTTTCTGTTTTGCACAGTTTCTCCAGCGGGGTGAGTTCCGCACTCGTCCAGAGTGGATGGGGGAGATGTTGCACAAAATGACATAGCTGGGAGTACCGCCATCCGTCCAAATTCCAATCTGTTGTTCTGTGTTTCAACTCCCCAAAATCCCTAATTCTTCCCCCTTCTAATATATCCCCTAAGTGTATTCTATCGGTTTTAATCCAGTTCCCCCTTATTTTTTCCACCCCTGGTGCAAAGTATGCATTTTCCTTCAAATTTATAAGTGGAGAATTGTATTCCTTATCCAGTTTTTTGTGTACTCTATCCCATAGTCTCAGTGTGTCTCGTGTTAAATCTAAAGTTTTTTTATTTAGTGCTCTATATTGTGAAGGTGTCCACATTACGGTGCTTAATTGTGTTTTAGATTGTGCTCTTTCTATCTGTACCCATCTTTTCTCTCTTCTATCCCTGGCCCACTCTACTACTCGAGATAATACTGCAGCTTTATAGTAATCTCTAATATCGGGCATGGTAAGGCCCCCCTCGCTCTTCTTTTGTTTTAAAATTGATAGGGAGATTCTGTGTTTTTTGTTTTTCCACACATAATTCGTTAGGATCGAGTTTAATATTCTCAGGAATAGTTGGGGAAGGGTGATTGGCAACATTTGAAATTTGAAAAGTATCTTTGGTACCAGGAACATCTTCAGAGTGTTTATGCGCCCAACCCAAGAAATAGGTCTATTTATCATTTTCTTGACATCTGTTTTGATCTCGTTTAGCAGGGGGACAAAATGTATTTTATAGATTTCCTTTGTCCAGTTTGTTAATTTTATGCCTAAGTATTTTAACTCTCTAATCCATGGGAAAACGCAAATCCTCTTGACCAGCTTCTCTTCGTTTTTGTTAATATTTATATTTAACACTTCAGTTTTTGTTTCATTGATTTTAAAGTTAGATATGGCGCCGTATTCTTGGAGTACCTTGTTTAGGGTTGGGATTGTTATCAGTGGGTTGGTAATATAGAATAGGATATCATCAGCAAACGCTGATAGCTTATGTTCCTCTTTCCCTACTTTCACTCCACTGATTTCGGGGTTATTTCGTATTGTGGCTAGCAACGGTTCTAGAGATAGGATGAATAGGAGTGGGGACAGGGGACATCCCTGTCTCGTCCCATTTCTCATAACAAATGGGGATGATAGGGTCCCGTTGATTTTGACTCTTGCAGACGGGTGTTGATAGAGTGTCCTAATCCATCTTAACATCCTATCTCCGATACCCATTATTTCTAGGGTTTTTAACATTAGTCCCCAGTCCACCCTATCGAAGGCCTTTTCGGCATCTACCGACAGGAAGAGGCCCGAGGGCCCGTCACTTTTCAGTTTCTGAAGCAAGAGGAGGGCCCTTATACCATTGTCTTTACTTTCTCTATCGGGTATAAACCCGGTCTGGTCCGGATGTACCAGATAGGGCATGACACTTTTCATACGCTCAGCTAAGATTTTTGCGAAGATCTTGATGTCCGCGTTCAACAGAGATATCGGTCTGTATCCTGAGCATAGCGAGCTATCCTTTCCTTCTTTTAGGATAATCGTTATCGAGGCAGCTAATGCTTCCTTACTTGCCTCGAATTCTGAGCCCAGACCATTGAAATATTTACATAGTCTGGGTATTAGCCGTCTGGCCCTGGGCTCTTCCCCGCGGCTGTGTTGTTTAATGCTTTTTTAATTTCTGCTTCTGTTATAGGTTCATCCATTTTAGTTCTTACTATCTCCTCTATCCTTGATAACCCAGCTTTCAGCAGGAAGTCACTGGTTTTAGCCTCTTTCTCTCCTGTTTGCCACCCTCTCTGGTCTATCGCGTACAATTCCTCGTAGTAGTTTTTAAATGTCTCCGCAATATCCTTAGTTGCGTGCGCCATTTCTCCGTTTTTATTTTTGATTTTCTCTATGTAATTCCTGGTTTTCTTTTTTTTAACCTTTTCAGCTAAGTGTTTACTGGCTTTGTTGCCCCATATATATCTCTCCTTCGCTATGCTACTAAACTTTTTTTTGATTTCTTGTGTCAGGATCTCTTTCAATTCATCTCTTTTTAAGATTAACTTATGGTGGGTCTCGTTTGATCTCTCGTTTTTATGAGTTTGTTCTAAGCTCGCTATTTCTTTTACTACCAAGTTGTACTTCCTGTTTCTCTCTTTCTTTTTCTTAGACCCTTCTTTGATTAGGATTCCGCGATTATAGGCTTTATGCGTTTCCCATAAAGTGGCCTCTGAGATCTCCCCATTATCGTTTACTAGGAAGAAGTGTTTGAGTTCTTGTTCTACCTTTTCTGCCCCATCCTCATCTCGTATCAAGTCTTCATTTAGACGCCATACTGGGAGATGGTTTTGTTGTGGAGAGTTCTCTATTTTCATGGTAATCGGGGCATGGTCTGAAAGTGTCATGATTTCTACCTTCGCCTCAACCACCCTATCCAACAACCTGTGGTCTACCAACATGTAGTCTATCCTGGTGTAGGTCCCGTGGACAGGAGAGTAAAACGTGTAGTCTTGTGCCTTGGGATGTAGGATCCTCCATACATCCACCAGCTGACTGGCATGCATTTGACGTTTGAATTTTTGGACTCCTACGCTGTTTGTCTCCTGCGCACAGGACGTACTGTCTACTCTTGGATTGATACTAAAATTAAGGTCTCCCGCTACTATCGTATATCCGTCCGAGAAAGATTTTAATTTCATCAAGATCTTATTGACATAGTTAACAGGGCCGTTGTTGGGGGCATATATATTAACCAGCGTATAGGTGGTGTTACAGATTTTGCCTTTTATAAATAGGAACCTTCCTTCGGGGTCTGTTTTTCTATCCTCCAGTACAAATCTCATTTCCCTTGCAAACCCTATTGCCACCCCTCTTGCGCGTTTTGAGATGGAATCTCCGTAGAACCATGTTGGATAGCTAGGGGAGTGTAGTTTAATATTTGAGTCAATTGTTAAGTGTGTCTCCTGGAGAAAGATCACATCGGCTCCATATTGCTTGATCTCTTCTATGACCTTATATCTTTTGGCCCTAGTGTTTAGACCCTTAACGTTATATGACATAAATTTTATTCCTGCCATCTTCTTTCTATTTTTTGGTCTTCTTAAGCTTCCTATCGGGAGTCACCTTCCCTTTCCCCCCCCCTCCCACCCTTCCCTCCCCCCCTCTCCCTACCCCCCCCCCCCGCCCATAGGCCCCAGAAAAAAAAGGGGCTACTGAACCGTGTAGACCTCTTTTCCACGGTTCTCTTATTTGAGGTAGGGCTCCTCTCGCACCCCTTCCCTCCCGGTAGATCTCCGGAAGAGGGAGGGTTGCCCAAATGACCGGACAAAAAAGGAGGAAAGAACATATCCCTCCGTATCCCCCACCCCTCCCTATCTGGATTGCCCCCACATCCCCCATTTCCTTTTGTTTTGGGTCAGTTGTGACTAGTTCTAACTTAGTCCACCCATCCTGGCAGCTCTGGTGCCTGGATATCCAGCTTGTTACAGAAGGCTTCCAGTTCCTCAGGGAATGTTAATCTTGCTGAAATTCCGTCTTTCCACCCTATAAGACATGCCGGGAATCCCCATTGATATTTAATATTTTGTACCCATAATTTCTCCAGCAATGGTTTGAGCAGTCTCCTCCTTGTTAGGGTTTCCCAGGACAGGTCTGTGAAAATCTGGATCTCTACTCCCTTATACCTCAAGGGTGGCTTCTTTCTTAGTTTCATCCAAATTTCGGCCTTGTCTTCGTAGTTCCTGAATCTTACGATTATATCTCTTGGCCATTCGTTCTCCCTATTTTTTGGTTTCCCTATTCGATGTACGCGCTCTATTTTTAGGTCCTTTTCCGGGTTTTTCCCTAGTATAGGTTTAAAAAGTTTGTTCATAATTTCCCTTAGGTCTTCTCCTTTTTCTTCCTTGATTGAGCGGATCCTTAAATTTTGTCTTCTGCTTCTGTTCTCTTGGTATTGTAGCATTCGCTGGTTCAGTTTTAGGCTACTATGTTGGTCTCTTAGTTGTTTTATTTCCAGAGTTTGCTGTTCATTCTTGGTTTCCATCTCTTCCACATGTAATAGGAGGTGACTCAGGTCTAATCTCAACATGCTGATTTCTTGTCTTATTACGTCCTCCAGTCTCTTTAACATAATATTCTTTTCGCTCTTTGTGATGTTTTGTGATCCGGCTGTTGCTTCCTCGATGTGACTTCTGTCCTGCTCCCCCTCTGTTGATCTATCCATGATTGTGGGTTCCTGACCTCCGGTTCCTTTTTTGGTCTCCCCCTTTTTTTCCGTTTTTTTCCCGGTGTTAGGGCTTTTAGCGGTTCCATCTTGGGTCAGGTATTGTCTAATTTTGCTAGGCATCGCGTTTTCCTTGGAGGTCTTCGGGGCAGTGCCCCTTGTTGTCTTGCTCATGTTATATGTTTTAACCATTCTTCTTATTTGTTTTCCCAGTTTTGAGGGTTATAGGAGGTTTTCCTTGTTCTGGGGGTTCTTAGCCTATTTTTACACCTTCAGGTCTCCTCGTACCCTCCTTGTCTTTGGTATGTCTTTGGTATGGGGTACTCGAGTGGGGGGTAATCCCCCTCACTAATTCCGGGGGGTGGGAGAGTAGGGAGCAGGAAAGGAAAAAAGGAAAGCAGAAACACCAGTCTCCAGGAGACTCGTCCCTCCTGCGCAGGCCCCTCTCTAAGACAGTAACTTTGTCTCAGTATGTTTTAGATCTGAGACGGTCCTGACTACGATTTGGGGGGGAGTATCTCCCCTATTCAAATCGTTTTTAATTTTTATTTATTTATTTTTCACGGTCACCGCTTGGATAGTAGGAGGAGTGATTCTCTGCTGGTTCTGTATTCTTACCCTTCTTTAAGTATAAGTAGGCCTGCCTAACTTGAATTTTAGCTTCTCAGAGTGGCATGACCCATGTTATATGTCTGTTCTTGCTAAGCCCCTAGAGCAGCCAGGCATAATATATATGCTGAATAGACTACTATTACCATAGGGATCATACAGAGTTATACAGTGGGTATTTACCATTCGGAAATCACTTCTTAATCGTTTCTTGGTCCAAGACAGGTTTATCATCCGCTTACTTCATCTGTGCCGTGCTCTACTCACCAGACTTCAGCCCTTGGGTCATGGGGCAGATAATCTTCCTTTTATATTCCTTAGTCAGTCCGTCAGTCAGAGTTTTATCTGGCGTTGTGGTATACCTTTAAATCTATCGATTGATCAAGCTGTTTTGTGGTTCAGTCCTTCATTACCTGCACCTCCCCTACCCAGGCCCGGGACACTGGTTTTCAAGCAGTTACTCGGTGTATATGCTAGGAGACTTTGGCCGAAGCCCCCCCTTCTTCAGAATAGTTTGCCCCGGCCAAACATCTCCCTCTTTTTTTTCCCTCTGTGAGCCCAGTGTCTCCTACCATGCAGCTTTCTTTTGGTCCTTGAAATTCGGTCACACAACATAAACCCGTATCAGGAGGGGTTAGCCGGCGTGCCCTTCGTATAATCCGGGTGTC
Source organism: Rana kukunoris (assembly GCA_029574335.1). Lineage (NCBI taxonomy): Eukaryota > Metazoa > Chordata > Amphibia > Anura > Ranidae > Rana > Rana kukunoris. The sequence goes on from CM056052.1 coordinate 290,217,846, forward strand.
CTATGGCGGTTTCTTATATTGTTAGTGCCAGCTTCCCTCCGACCTATGTCCCTGGTCTTCAGCTGTTCTTCAGCTGTTCTATAGTGCATAAATATATGAACTTAATTAAGGACGCCCCTGCTCCAAGACCATATGCCGAAACAATCCTTTACGATCCCGTCTGTCTTACTGAGCTGACACCTTCTAGGAGGCTGTTTTATATATCAGAAAAAAAGTTCTTACCAGTTCCGTGGACGCCAACGCTTTACCAGGTTAGGAGTCTCCTTGCCTTGTGGTGTGTGATAGAGAAATGGGGGTTTGTGCGGGTGCAGCCGGTGTTTACTTTACCTTCCAGCCACACATTCATGCGCCGTCTGCTCGTACCTCTTCGTTGACATCTGCAGGGGGAGGGAGGGGGGCGGGAGGTAGTTTTCCGCGATGTTACTGCGGAGAGGCGGGCGGCCAGGCGGGCGGTCAGGCGTGGACGTCAGTTAGGCGAATCCCTTCGCTATGTGCCCGGCGTCTCCACTCCATTGCTCCGTAGCTCTTCCGGGTTGCTCGATCCTCTTCCTCATGATCCGGGCTTCAGCGAGGATCCGCCCTTCCCTCGGCGTACGTGTGCTACGTATTACGTGCACCTCATCCCGTCGGAAACATGTCGACGGCCATACTTAACATTGGCTAGACCACCTAGGGGGCATGTTTATCATTACGACGCGTATCTTTACAGAAACAACGTAAATTTACAGCGACGGGCAAAGCGTACGTTCGTGAATCGGCGTAACTAGTCATTTGCATATTCTACGCCGACCGCAATGGAATCGCCACCTAGTGGCCAGCCTAGAATTGCAGCCTAAGATCCGACGGTGTAAGTCACTTACACCTGTCAGATCTTAGGGAGATCTATGCGTAACCTGATTCTATGAATCAGGCGCATAGATACGACCTTCGTATCTCAGAGATACGACGGCGTATCAGGAGATACGCCGTCATATCTCTTTTATGAATCTGGCCCACTGTTTCTTCTGGCCAAAGGTTTTTTCTCGAAAAACCAAGTCTTAGGGAAGTCCCTTGTGTTACGTTCCTTTTTTTTTTTTTGGCAAGGTGGTATCGCAAGATCATACCTAGAGTTTCTTCTACAAACCACCTTATCCAGGAATAGATACCTCCAGCTTCTGTGGAATGTTCCAGCAATTTCTGAACTGCATGAGTTAGTTAGGGAAGGTTCTCGCAGTCTTCTCATTAGTCGTCTCATGATACAAACACGCTTCTTTTAAAAGAAGAAGAGAGAAAAGAGAAAGAAAGGCAACTTCGGCAACCTGTTAGTTTTTCATTCAGGGAACGTATCGGGCTAGTGGTCCTCCGGTCCCAGAGTCGATAAATGCTTACTCTGTGGGGAATGGCTTTTCCCTGGTCGACTGTAACGCAAATCGGTTCAGAAGCTCCCTGTCTTATGGCAAACCGATCATCCTGCACCAGATTCATGTCCCATGGAAGTCTGTGTTTGCTTATAGCATCAAAAAAAAAGAGGGAAAGAGAGGCTTTTCAGCTGTCAACTCTGTAATTAAGATTAAAATATTTTTTGCAGCAACCCACCCTGTAAAGCGAGTTATTAACCATTGGTATGCTGCCATGGAAGGCACAAGGAAAACGGAAAATTGTATACTTACCTTTCCGTAATTTTCCTTTCCTAGTGCCTACCCATGGCAGCAAACACCCTCCCTTTCTATAGTTCTTAAATGTTTGAGTCTAGTTACAAGAATGGTGTATGAAGGGACGGACTCTTTCTTTTATAGAGTTGTAATTGGTCCTGTGGGTTGATTGGGGGCGGAGCCACAACCATTGGTATGCTGCCATGGGTAGGCACCAGGAAAGAACAATTATGGAAAGGTAAGTATACAATTTTCAGTTTTTTTACGTTTTGCTATAATAAATATCCCCCCAAAGAATTAAAAAAACAAATTTCTTCATCAGTATATGTATTATTCTACATTTTTTTTTTAATGCAATAAAGGATATTGATTGGTTTGTGCAAAAGTTATACCGTTTAGAAAATAGGGAATAGATTTATGGAATTTTTATTAATATTTTACTGCGATTCACGCAGGAGAGCCAACCTGTCGCTGTATATGTATGGGAGCTGGTCGAGAGTAGTTAATTTACAGTATGCCTTCTCTTTCTGTATATGGATAATGGTGCTGTAATTATTTTACAAAAAATAAAATCCACATACAAAACTGCTTTTGGAATAGAATACAAAATTAAAATAAATTATTAATATCAGTAAACTGTTTTAAATCCTCATACAAATATATATATATATATATATATATATATATATATATATATATATATATATATATATATATTTCTGTGTCACACCCTTTTAGTCTGTGTCTCTTGTTTGTATGTGCTTAGAATAAGATTTCCTAAATGCAGGAGTATCAGTGTGCATGAGGCATTGGGATCAGGAAAATAATATGTAAAAAAGATTTAGTCTAAGCGGAGTAATGTTGCCCTAAGCATTTAAAGGCGCTGCGCCTACAGGCTCACATGACCTCTAGTTTCCTTTTAGCATAGACACTTTTCTTGTTCCGATTTTGAAATTACTGTGTATATATATATATATATATATATATATATATATATATATATATACTGTATATATATATATATACTGTATATCTCTGTTTTCATTATTGTACCTATGCATAACCTTAAACAGCAACGACAAAGAAATGTATAATAGACATTTGAAGGTTTGAAGGGGTTGCAATAAAAGGAATACCTAAGCATTATATGCCTCTTTTCTTATCACAGGAGAAAATACTAGCCCATTCCTTCCTTTGTGTACCTGGAAAGTTATTTGCTCTTTGAATGTTACATTCTTTTTTTTTTATCTGTACTGAGTTTGATTGGTGAGGCTGCAGATTTTACCATCTGCAGTTTTCAATGGACTGAGTTTCAAACATAAGGTTATCAAAAGAGGGTATGAAACTGAGAGGCAGTTGGGAAATCTGCCGCTCAGAAAAGGAAATGGCAAATGTTTTTTAGTGTTTTCATCCAGACATGTGTCCCCTTAGTCAGTGACATAGCTGCTCTAATGTTGCCATGGTGAATGCTTCTAATCATTCCTACATATGACAGGCTCCTATTTGTCTGCTTTCCCATGGGTGTAAATTTCCAGGCTTAAAAAATCCATGTGAGAATATCATCTACCATGCAGATGTTTCTCTGCTTTAGAATATCAGGCAGCTGCGTATGCCATCGTAGACAGCTAATTGGAGACTGCATCATAGGAACAGAGGCATAATTATGGCATAAATACACATCCTCTGGTGCATCATTGTATCTCTATTAACAGAAAATTTTAAACAGTGCTCAGAGTGTAATTAGTGTAGTTGATAAAGTTGTAAAACATGTAAATAAGGGAAATAGCAGGTACGTGGCCAATCCACAAGCCAGCACTGGGGGATGCAGATTATTGCCTATTTAGAAATAATTAGCAAGGCTGCGTTAACAAAGTCTGTGTCCAACGGAAGCAAGGCAAACATTTATTCTGGTAACAGCTCTTTCTGTGCTAGCCATGAAAATCTACTAATATTGGTAATTTAGCCCTCATTACCAGTGGATAAAGCATGAAAAGAGCTCAGACATGAAATATGACAAGTAATATTAATTTTTATTCCAGAGAAAGGGAAGCTTTCTTGAGTTGCATGCTGATTTCTCTGCAGGGCATCAGCAGAGTGTGGGTAGGAGGTAGCGGATAGCTGGTAGCTGAGAATTCAGGATATGGAGCTGCTTCACTGCTGGAGGTCTCCCCCAGGGTGCTTATGACAGTAGCTGATGAGCCATGCTTCTGTAAGTGCCCAGTCAAACACTGGGTCATTCTCAGAATTTAATGGAGAAAAAAAAACCTCTGTGATACAAGAGGCTCTTACAGACGCATTATAACTTTTATATGCTATTGTGGTTTTCTAATGTATGTCTGTTTTATTTCATCTGCCAAATCGCTGCCTTTAAGAGTGTTCATTGAACATGGCATAGATTAAAAATATTAGGAGGTGCCGAACACATATGTCTCTATCCTTGAAAGCTGTCAAACAGTAAAACATAAATTATGAAAATATTAAGGAGTGAATGTTGTATGTTAAAGATTCCAGTTTCTAAAGGAATGTTATTAAAAGGTGTTTATGTGATGTTTTCCTTAAAGGCAAAAATAATACATTTTGGGCTCCTTATAATTGCAAAAATATATGTTATGCTTATTTTTATCAGTACAAAAAGTTAGCATGTTTCTTTTTAAAAAAAATACTTTATAACTATGCAATAAAAATAAATTTGAATTTGAAATTGAAAGCGTCAGATTTTGTCTTCAGAAATGACCCAAAGCTCTACAACATGTGGCAGATATATACCAGAATTTCTGAAAAATGTAATATTGATGTTTTACTGAACATTTAAAATGTATTTTATTTACATATTTATGATTGTAATATTTGCCTGTTTTTACGTATTGCTGACTGTAATTGATTACTATATATTTTCTAATGTGTAGCCTATCTACTACCATTACCAACTTTGCATAAACTTGCTGGAAAGCCAGTGACCTAAAATTATGAAGGTGCTATCATTGTTTTTCCCATGTCAATGCAATGGTCAATGTCAATGTCAGATGGGGGGAAGAAAAAAAAGATATTGTGGAATTCTAAGAATTACCAGCATGCTGGTCAATATTGCAAGAAGACTAGTCATTTGATCTAGAGATTGGAAAGCCGACATCTTTCACAATATGGGGTACACACTCCTGACACAAAAAACAAAACAAAGTAAAACCTACTCTTCTCAGCAAAAAGCAAGTTATCACTTAGGGCTTTAGCAACAATTTCTTTAGCAGTTAAATATAGCTAAATCAGTCCCCTCTAAATAAATAGTTACTGCTGACATGTAACTTTATGATCACTTTGGGGTTGAATTACTAGGCACAGAGAAGCTAGAAAATGTAATTTTGCTTGAACAATTAACCCAGAGCTTAAGGAATGAGGTGAAGCTTTACTGAGTTTCATCTTCTAATAATGTTCAAGTAAACATTTTTATTTTTTTGGAATGCGGCTCCATAAACACACATCAGGAGAGAGCAGACACTGTGTGTCTCCATAGCAAAAAGCTTGCTATGGGGACACACAAACAAGAGGAGGAGCAAAGATTGCCATCAGGGGACCCAAGAAGAGGAGGATCAGAGCCACTCTGTGCAATACCATTGCACAAAGCAGGTAAGCATAACATTTTTTTTTTTTTAAGTAACCTTCAGTAACACTTTTAAGTACCATTCAGCTCCAAATTTGAGCACAGATCCAAATAGTAGTGTTGGTTGTCGCTTTAAACAAGCTGTTAGCAGACATCAGCACTACTTGGAGCCTCTTGAAATCTTTCTAAAGCCTTTTGGCAAATTGATTAAATTGACACTCCCTAAAGAATTGTGTATAACATTTTTCAAACAGGAGATGAAGGATGCTTTAAAGGAAAAAGCCCCTCAAAGCTTTCTGAAAGCTTCATTAAGGCTTGTTGTTTACACTGCTCTTAAAAAAGCTGAAACTCACACAGGCTAAACAGTTGTTAAAAAAAAGGGCTACAAATAACAGAAAATTACATAAGCACTCCCCTGCATCCAGTCAGCAACTCAAGTCAGCAACAGAACCCCAAGTATATGGGCAAGTAATGCATTTAAAAAATAAGACAGAGCATAGTTTAGGCTGAAAGCAAAAATCTTCAGTCAGATATGAGGGGCTGGCAGTTACATGGTAAGCGCTAGTTTCCATGGGTATATATATATATTGTATACTGTATGTATATACTTAGCTGTGTACCATTATTTCCTAATCTGCATCCAGATGTCACAGACTATAGCTGAAGATCACCTTGATGTTTTATTTCTATCTCATGGTCCTGACATTGAGGCATATTTTACATTTTTTTGTGCAATAAAAGACTGGTAGGTAGGACTGATATATTAAGTTTGATGCTTAAGGGGATATAATATATATCAAGTGCCTTATGGCAACCTATCTTTATATGTTTTGATTGCGCTTGTTGTTCTTACATAGTCTAAACAGTAAAATAGGTTTCAAGCTAAACTTTTACACAGGGATAAAATAGATGGACCGCAGTATGTGGCTTGATTATGGGATAGATTGCATTATTTTCTTCCTCCTTGAGGATGCATAGCGACCACTTATTTTTATAGTGCTGCTCATGCATCCTTTTCCTCCTCCTCTTCAGCTAATCCCACCATAACTCCACCAACAGATGACACATTTCACTATTGCTATCCCCATGGCATGTCCACACAGCTCTGCAGTGTTTTTTTACATTTGTTTTTTTAACATACCTGTATCTGCTGCTGGGGTGGAAGAATTTTTTTTGTCAAGGCACCCCTTTTGCCCAGCATCTTGGTGTCAGCTTTTCCAAATACTTCATTATGCAAGTTTGCAGCCCGTTAGTCCACAGTTTTAGGTACCAAGCCACCACTGGTTTTGCCAGAAAGCTTTATGTAAGCCACAATAATTTTTTTACAAAAAGTCACCCTTGACTCCCACCAGCATGTAGAAGGTCATTAGAAAGCGGGATGCAGAGGAGAAATATGAGGAGGAAAAGGGTTGCAGTGCTAGCTTTAGAACATATGAGTGTTGGGGGCTGGCAGCGACAAGAGAAATTGAGGGTGACTTCAACGTTTTTTTTCCACTCTCCTGATGTTAGCCCAAAATGCAGCATTTTACGGATGTGCTGCTACAACCTCTTTGCCACATTTCCTGAAGGTGGTCAGATACCCATTCACTAGATTCATAGCAGCTGGGTGAAACAAGCAGTGGAAAGCCAACAGTCTGTGAAATAGGAAAAGTCAGAAACGTGACCTTTGATAATGCTGAAAGCCAAATTATGGTCCAGACCCAGCTGCTTTCCCACTGTCATCCCTATTGTTTTACATTATTTGAACATTTATATTTTTCTATTTTACTTTTATTTTTTTGAGGCCATCCCTGAATCAAACACACCCGGGATGGCAAGACTAACTAAATTTCTTACAATCGATTGTAGCCAAGGAATGTGGGTGTAGAGAATGTACCACTGCCAAGAAAATGCCCAATATGTACTCAAGGTACTAGCCTGCCCTGCTGCATTTGTCATGTCAGAGAAGGCTTTTACTGCAATGGTTGTTTTTTTCCAACTGAGAAGCTTTTTTTAATCTCTTGACGACCCCCATGGTAAATCACTTCCAGACCAGGCTGCGATACTTTCATAAATGCTTGGTCATGCAACACTGTACCTTAATTTTTTTTTATAAAGAGATAGTTGTAAGCACCACTGTTTTTTTATTTAAAAAAAACTGTTTAATTTAGTTTTTGTCATAAAAACTTTGCAATAAAAATGTTTTGTTCATAAGTTTGGGCCAAAATGTACCCTGCTACATTTATTTGGTGAAAGTGAAACAAACTGATTAAGTTTGTATTATTTAAACTGCATGGAATGGAAGTTCTAGAGACTACATACCATGAAAAATATATATTCCTTATCGGTTGCTAAAACCCAGTATGGGACCTGGGACCCAGATATTTTTTATAGAGATCTGGTAAAGATGAAATCTCCAATCCTAGGTCTTTGTTTTGTACATAATCAGCACACTGGGGTTCTGGACACCACCTCGGCAGATGGAGTAGATCTTTGACCAGAAGTCAGGAGGACCCTACCTAGGAGACACAGATGGAAGCCAGAGCAGCAAGGGCCTGCAAGAACGCCAACATAACTCTTAGTGAATCTGGCCCTTAATTTTTTGGGGGGTCTTTAGTTTGTTTGGGTAGAAGAGAGTGGATCAAGGAAATGTCTCTCATGTGACCTGCTAAATACATACGATTAAAGACTTTCAGGTACAGGGCTTTTTTGTTAAATTAGGACTGTCACAGTTTCTTCTTAATATTTTAGGAAGGAGTTATATGGGCTTATAGATGAGATGTGAATTGTCAATTGAAATTAGTAGGTGGACACTTTTTTGTATCAGTAAATGGATCTTCTGGTTGCTAGATTGGACTTCAATATCTGTTTGTTGAAATCAACACTTCCCAAATATAGATCATAATCATGAATGCATTTGCATTGAGGTAGCTTCGTGAATAGATGAAAGGACATAAACATCTTGCCTATCCTTCCATTATCTTGCTAAAATTCCTCATTGCACAAAGTTGCTGATTTTCCCCTCTTCAGCTTTGTGGTGACAAGTTTCTGTCAAAAATGGGAGCTATTCCGGTCTGTGTCTTCTTCTCTACTTATAACAGATCCAGATTCTCATCTTTGTCCACCATACATGTTAACTACATTTATTTTTTATTTTTATTATGTTCATGAATAACTTGTTGCAGGCTGTCAAATCCTCCTTCCCATATTATCAGCCAATCATCTATAAACCTCTTGAACATTATTAATGGCTGAGGTTTCTTTCTGAATGCATATTCCTCTTCCCATTTTACTTATAAATATTTGCTATGCTGGGAGCAAATTTGGCTTCCATAATAACCACATGTATCTGGTTATAAACCTGCCAAGTGTGTATATAACAGACCCCCACCCTGGAGGATAGGCTAGTAAAAAGTGTTGTGGACCCTCTGGTTAATAAAAAGTTAACTTTTTTTGAGGGAAGTGGCTTTTTTGCCTGTGGAAGGTGCTATAGTTGCCACAAAGTCAAGACGAATATAAAAAGACGATGGCGTTTTAGATCACATGTTTACCACTACTTCATCAATTGTTTTTAAATATATATATATTTTTTTTAAGGAGTTGTAAAGGAAAAAATTGTTTTTGCTGAAATGACTGTTTACAGGGTATAGAGACATAATAGTTAACTGATTCCTTTAAAAAAAGTTTATAAAAAGAGATAAAAATCAATCATATAATGTGCCTGCAGTTTCAGTTTAGTTTTTCATCTAGTTTCATGCTTGTGTGAAGGACAGAGACACAGAGCCAATACAGGGTAGTGTTTGTTTTTAAAACGAAAGTGAATGGTTCTGAGGGGTTTTAGACACACAGGAATCACACCTTCTTGATTAGAGACCACAAAGAGAAGGTCCCAGTACTTTTTTCATAAGGAAACAGACAAGCAGGAAGTGTGCAGAACAGAGAAGGATTACAGCAAAAAAAAAAAAAAAATGAAAATGAGGACATGAAACCAGGACTGCATTAGGGTAAAGGAAGCTATTTAGATTTAAAAAAAATCCTTTAGTGACCCTTTAATATTCTTTCTAATATTTTTTTTATTGTTGGTCTTGTATTTATTTATAGAGGTAACACTAGGGGGCATTGGTTTTTGGTAATACATATGCAGTACACTTATAAGAAAATGTATTATTTTCATATGTATACTTTATTATTAATTGGTTTTTAATTTTAGGTATGGTAAATATATGAAATAGTTTTTAGCCCAGTAGGTGATTCTAGGGAGTATATTTATTCAAAATGCTATGGAAAATCTTGCTGTAAATGAATGAGGTATGATCTACGTACAACAAAATGGTACTGATACAGGTTTATAGTTATGTGCAATAATAACTCTAGAATAAATTAGGTAAGGTTGACATAAAGTTATTGTTATATAATATAAGGCATTATGTGATGCAGTGAAAATCAGATGAGGCACACACAAGAGTAAAGCGAATTGCCAGATGGAGGAGTCTTTTAGGTTTAGGATGGTTATTTTTTAGAGAGAAAGTGGTGTGCAGGGGCGGATCTCCAAGAAATAGTGTTAATGCACACTGTATATATAAGTGACATTTAGAAAAAAGGTAAGAATAAGTATTCAAAAGTCAGACACCACATCCCAATAGGGGAGACAAAATTGGAGGGACTAGAGATCACTGGCCTTGGGACTTTAAAGGTGTCCAGTTGGCAACAGAAAGGTCACTAATGGACTCAAATGGAATACTAAAAAATTCATTAAAAAAACATGAGACAATAGAATAGAGACAGTTGTTGTTCCCTTGATAATACATTTAAACTGACAATACCACTTTCTCTACATGTTTCGCTCGGCAGATCTTCATCGGGAGATAAGGTTGTGGTGTCTGTTATGCTAGGGGTAACACAAGAAAAAAATAAGTACTCATGTTTAGAACATTAAAATGTAATAGTATTACATAATGGCATAAATAAGGATGATTATGCAGATTTATCGACAAATATAGAAAAACATTTCAAATAAAGGGCATGGAAACATGGAGTGTTGGCATTAACGTGGCACAGAGCTTACCAATATTCTTGAATATCTCAGCATGGGAGAGAGTAGACAGTTGTAATCCTGTATACAGTTGTATACAGTTGTAATCAAAATTATTCAACCCCCACTGAAATTGATTGTTTTGGCCAGTTTGACATTGATTTTGATCATTCAGTCACCCTGCTTACAATTAAATCAAAGAGGCACGTGTAGGTCAGACAAATATAACATAACATTTATAATGAAATAACTAGAAATGTCTTTTCTGTGCTCACATCATTATCAGTTTTATTCAACCCCCAAGTGACATTCAATGTTAGTACTTAGTACAACATCCTTTCACAGTTATAACAGCTTTTAAACGTGAAGCATAGCTTGACACAAGTGTCTTGCAGCGATCTACGGGTATCTACGCCTATTCGTCATGGGCAAAAGCCTCCAGTTCAGTCACATTCTTAGGCTCGTGCACTGCAACTGCTTTCTTTAAGTTCCACCAGAGGTTCTCAATCAGATTTAAGTCTGGTGACTGCGAAGGCCACTCCAAAATATTCCAGCCTTTAACCACTTGCTTACTGGGCACATATACCCCCTTCCTGCCCAGGCGAAATTTCAGCTTTCAGCACTGCGTCGCTTTAAATTAAAATTGCGTGGTCGTACGACGTGCCTTACAAACAAAATTGACGTCCTTTTTTTCCCCACAAATAGAGCTTTCTTTTGGTGGTATTTGATCGCCTCTGCGTTTTTTTTTTTTGCGCTATAAACAAAAAAGAGCGACAATTTTGAAAAAAAACACAGAATATTTTTTACTTTTTTGCTATAATAAAAATCCAATTTTTTTTAAAAAAATATTTTTTTTTTCTCAGTTTAGGCCGATATGTATTCTACATATTTTTGGTAAAAAAACAAACGCAATAAGCGTATAGTAATTGGTTTGCGCAAAGATTATAGTGGCCAGGAAATAAGGGATAGAATTCTGACAATTTTTTTTTTCTTACTAGTAATACGGCGATCTGCGAATTTTGTCAGGACTGGGATATTGCGACGGACACATCGGACACTTTTGACACATTTTTGGGACCATTCATGTTTATACAGTGATCAGTGCTATAAAAACACACTAATTACTGTATAAATGTGACTGGCAGTGAATGGGTTAACACTAGGGGGTGAGGAAGGGGTTAAATGTGAGTCCTGGGTGTGTTCTAACTGTGTGGGGGGAGGGGGGTGACTGGGGGAGGTGACCGATGCTGTCTCCCTATGTACAAGAGAAACAGCATCTGTCCCCTCTCCCTGACAGGACGTGGAGCTCTGTGTTTACACACAGAGCTTCACGTCTCTACTCTAAAACTGCCGATCAGCGGGTACCTGGCGGACATCGCGACCGCCAGGCACGCGCATCGGCATCTCGGGGACGCGCCGGGGAAAAAAATATGCCGTCAATTGACGGCAGCTTGGAAATTCAGATCCCCAAAGCTGCCGTCAATTGAGCATATGCGGGGCCTCAAATGGTTAATCTGCAACCATGCTTTAGTGGACTTGGAGGTATGCTTGGGATCATTGTCCTGTTGAAAGGTCCAACGTCTCCCAAGCCTCAGGTTTGTGACGGACTGCATCACATTGTCATCCAAAATCTCCTGGTACTGAAGAGAATTCATGGTACCTTGCACACGCTGAAGCTTCCCTGTACCTGCAGAAGCAAAACAGCCCCAAAGCATGATTGACCCCCCGCCATGCTTTATAGTAGGCAAGGTGTTCTTTTCTTCATAGGCCTTGTTCTTCCTCCTCCAAACATAGCGTTGATCCATGGGCCCAAACACTTCTAATTTTGTTTCATCAGTCCACAGAACACAATCCCAAAACTTCTGTGGTTTGTCCACATGATTTTTGGCATACTGCAGTCGACTCTTCTTTTTCTTTGGAGACAGCAAGGGGGTGCGCCTGGGAGTTCTGGCATGGAGGCCTTCATTACGCAGTGTGCGCCGTATTGTCTGAGCAGAAACTTCAGTACCCACATCTGACAAATCTTTTCTCAGTTCCTCAGCAGTCACACAGGGACTTTTCTCCACTCTACGCTTCAGGTAGCACACAGCAGTCGAAGTCAGCATCTTCTTTCTGCTACAACCAGGTAGCGTTTCAACAGTGCCTGTTGCCTTGAATTTGCAAATGATGCTTTCTATGGTGTCTCTTGGTATGTTTAACATCTTTGAAATCTTCTTATAGCCATTGCCCTTCCTGTGAAGAGTAATCACCTGTTCTCTGGTCTTCCTGGACCATTCTCTTGACTTCACCATGTTTCTAACCACACCAGTAAATGTCTAGAAGGAGCTGAGTATCACAGTCATTTTAAAGCTGCCTAATTGGTGCTTATTAGGCTTTATTGATGCTCCCTGACATCCACAGGTGTTTTCAATACCTGATTGAAAACACTTCAATGAACCTCTGTTCTTCAGAGTGGTAGTCTTTAAGGGGTTGAATAATTGTGTAAATGAAGAATTCACAAAAGAAACATTTACTACTGTATTACAAAACCAATTGATGTCATTTTAGTTGCATATGGTTCGTTAAGAAGTCCTTGTAGGATTTTATTCTGAATACAATTACAAATGTACACTAAATTCCCTAAAACCCTTTACAGCATTGGGGGGTTGAATAATTTTGAATACAACTGTATGCCCCATCAATATAAATAAAGACATAATCATATATCTAAATGGGGCAGGTATAGCAGAAAAAAAACTATGGCCGATCGCCGCTCCGGACTATGAAGCCAGAGAGGCCAATGATGACGCTGTATACACAGTGACTGAAAAGGTGGATAAACCTAAAACCAAGCCTCGATTTGGAGTGGAACGCACGTTATGCGTCCCTTCACGCATCATCGCATGTCATTAAAAGGACGAAGAAATCTGCAGCCTGGTTTCAGTCAGCCAGTCCCTGTTAAACCAGCTGAATTTTGACCCATCTATGAACAGCTTAACACACTTGCACAAGTAATTACATTACTGAACAGATAAAAACTTCGGTCACAAAAAGCAGAAAACATTACCTTTGGGAAGTTTTTAATAAATACATAGTTGCATAGTTAGTCAGGTTGAAAAAAGACACAAGTTCTTTCAGTTCAACCATAAAAAAAATAAACAAACAAAATAAAACAATCCCATACCCCCAACTCCATACCCACAGTTGATCCAGAGGAAGGCAAAAAAAAAAACAGCAGAGCATGATCCAATTTGCTACAGGAGGGGAAAAAATTCCTTCCTGATCCCCCGAGAGGCAATCGGATTTACCCCGGATCAACTTTAACTACACATCTTAGTACTCAGTTATATTACGTGCATTTAGGAAAGAATCCAGGCCCCTCTTAAAGCAATCTACTGAGCTGGCCAGAACCACCTCTTGAGGGAGTCTGTTCCACATTTTCACTGCTCTTACTGTGAAGAAACCTTTCCGTATTTGGAGGTGAAATCTCTTTTCCTCCAGACGTAAAGAGTGCTCCCTTGTCCTCAGTGTTGACCTTAAAGTGAATAACTCAACACCAAGTTCACTATATGGACCTCTTATATATTTGTACATGTTGATCATATCCCCCCTTATTCTCCTCTTCTCAAGAGTGAATAAATTCAGTTCCTCTAATCTTTCCTCATAGCTGAGCTCCTCCATGCCTCTTATCAGTTTAGTTGCCCTTCTCTGCATTTTCTCCAGTTCTCCGATATCCTTTTTGAGAACAGGTGCCCAAAACTGGACTGCATATTCCAGATGAGGTCTTACTAATGATTTGTACAGGGGCAAAATGATATCTCTTTCTCTGGAGTCCATACCTCTCTTAATACAAGAAAGGACTTTGTTCGCTTTGGAAAACGCAGCTTGGCATTGCATGCCATTATTGAGCTTATGATCAACTAAAACCCCCGGATCCTTCTCCACAACGGATCTCCCCAATTTTACTCCCCCTAGCATTTATGATGCATGCATATTCTTAGCCCCTAAGTGCATAACTTTACATTTATCAACATTAAACCTCATCTGCCACATAGTCGCCCCAATTAGACAGAGCATTGAATAGAATGGGAAACATTGTCCTGAGTAACTTTAATAACAGTATAAGAACTAGATTCTAATCAGTCATTACTAGAACAGTTTTATGACTGGGGTCCTGTAACCAATACACCAATTAACAGCCATATACACCGTAATTCATAAGCAAGCATTTGGAGACATTGCTACTCTAGTATCAGGTTCCTAAATTACTCACTGCGCATCTGTGCTTTGATTCCTTTAAATATCTATGAGGTTTTGCATGAATGCTGGTCCTGATTCTGCTTGCCAGTCTACTACTTCTTGCTTCCTTACTTATTAACCTGTATATTAATTACTGTAAGTGTTCTAATATCTATCCCTTTAGAATTCCTATTAATCAGTCTACACAAATCAAGTTTATTACTGTGTGGGACATGCTACGTAAAAGGACTTTTTATTTGTCATGTTTTATTTTGACTCTTGACAGATATTTATTACGACCTATTATTTATTGCCACGATAGAATACAACAACACTACAACATTATTATTTTAAAAGGATAGTGAAAATATTTTTCAAGCTGCTTTTATATTGAGCTGGAAATAGTAACTCTGTCAAATGACATAAAAAAAATCATTGTTATAAGCCAATGGCGAATATTTATTACTAAATAACAAAAGCCTTCATCCATTTCCTTAGAAAGCGACATTTTTGCAATCCACTGTCTATTTCATTTGTTCTAAAGGGCCTTCGTGGGTTGACAAATATTCTTCTGAAATAGCTACTGATGCTTGATAGGATAATGCACAGCCCCCTAGGACAAGGGCAAAGGCAGCAAACTTATCATCCTTTAGTTTAACTTAGCATGGGTCAGTAACAGAGCTTGGGGTGACAGGAGATGTTAAAGTGTGGGAAGCAAGAACTAAGAGCTGTAGGAGGCTAGTTTTTATAGTGCATTCTTCCTTTTGCCATTAAGCTACAGAGACAGCTTGAATCACATTCTTTATTTGGTTCACTGAACGGCATATAAACTGTTCCCTCATAAGAGGAGTAGAAAAAAAAAACTGCAAAACGCTCAAAGGTTGGTCTTTTAATTCGTGACCAACATGTTAATACCACTGTGCTTGCTAAAAGGGAAACATTGCTCAATAATTTGCTTTCTAAAATACATTTTACAATGACTGCAATCAAAATAATACATATACTACATTTTTGTTATATAATAAAGTTATATAGAAGCAATATATAGTAGTAGATTTGTTTAATTATTTATAAATGCATATTTCATTTTGTGATATTATTTGTGTGATTATAATTACAAATAAAAAAATATATAAACAAATATATTATCTATTACTACAAATTTATATTAGAAAAATAAAATACATTCCATATATTCTGCTAGAATTGTATCCTTCAAAATATTTGGTAAGGCATGTCAAATAAATGTATTTAAGCTACAGTTTTATTCAAAATTATTCAACCCCCCAATGCTGTAAAGGGTTTTAGGGAATTTAGTGTACATTTGTAATTGTATTCAGAATAAAATCCTACAAGGACATCTTAAAGAACCATATACAACTAAAATGACATCAATTGGTTTTGTAATACAGTAGTAAATGTTTCTTTTGTGAATTCTTCATTTACACAATTATTCAACCCCTTAAAGACTACCACTCTGAAGAACAGAGGTTCATTGAAGTGTTTTCAATCAGGTATTGAAGGGAGCAGCAATAAAGCCTAATAAGCACCAATTAGGCAGCTTTAAAATGACTGTGATACTCAGCTCCTTCTAGACATTTACTGGTGTGGTTAGAAACATGGTGAAGTCAAGAGAATGGTCCAGGAAGACCAGAGAACAGGTGATTACTCTTGACAGGAAGGGCAATGGCTATAAGAAGATTTCGAAGATGTTAAACATACCAAGAGACACCATAGGAAGCATCATTCGCAAATTCAAGGCAACAGGCACTGTTGAAACGCTACCTGGTCGTAGCAGAAAGAAGATGCTGACTTCGACTGCTGTGCGCTACCTGAAGCGTAGAGTGGAGAAAAGTCCCCGTGTGACTGCTGAGGAACTGAGAAAAGATTTGTCAGATGTGGGTACTGAAGTTTCTGCTCAGACAATACGGTGCACACTGCGTAATGAAGGCCTCCATGACATAATTCCCAGGCGCACCCCCCTGCTGTCTCCAAAGAAAAAGAAGAGTCGACTGCAGTATGCCAAAAATCATGTGGACAAACCACAGAAATTTTGGGATTGTGTTCTGTGGACTGATGAAACAAAATTAGAAGTGTTTGGGCCCATGGATCAACGCTATGTTTGGAGGAGGAAGAACAAGGCCTATGAAGAAAAGAACACCTTGCCTACTATAAAGCATGGCGGGGGGTCAATCATGCTTTGGGGCTGTTTTGCTTCTGCAGGTACAGGGAAGCTTCAGCGTGTGCAAGGTACCATGAATTCTCTTCAGTACCAGGAGATATTGAATGACAATGTGATGCAGTCCGTCACAAACCTGAGGCTTGGGAGACGTTGGACCTTTCAACAGGACAATGATCCCAATCATACCTCCAAGTCCACTAAAGCATGGTTGCAGATTAAAGGCTGGAACATTTTGGAGTGGCCTTCGCAGTCACCAGACTTAAATCTGATTGAGAACCTCTGGTGGGACTTAAAGAAAGCAGTTGCAGTGCACAAGCCTAAGAATGTGACTGAACTGGAGGCTTTTGCCCATGACGAATAGGCGTAGATACCTGTAGATCGCTGCAAGACACTTGTGTCAAGCTATGCTTCACGTTTAAAAGCTGTTATAACTGTGAAAGGATGTTGTACTAAGTACTAACATTGAATGTCACTTGGGGGTTGAATAAAACTGATAATGATGTGAGCACAGAAAAGACATTTGTGGTTATTTCATTATAAATGTTATGTTATATTTGTCTGACCTACACGTGCCTCTTTGATTTAATTGTAAGCAGGGTGACTGAATGATCAAAATCAATGTCAAACTGGCCAAAACAATCAATTTCAGTGGGGGTTGAATAATTTTGATTACAACTGTAAGGCCGCGTACACACGATCGAATTTGCCTGCTGAAAACGGTCCGATGGACCGTTTCAGCAGACAAATCCGATCGTGTGTACGGGCTAGCGGACAGATTTGTCCATCGGACAAATTTCAAAGCATGCTTTGAAATTTGTCCGCTACAAACCTGTCCGTCAGATATGTCCGCTGGTTAGTACGGGAAACCAGCGGACATATCCTCCTGCACATGCGTCGTATCCTGTGAATGGATCCGACGCATGCGCGCGGAAGTGTTTACTTCCTGGTGCGTGACGTCGCAGTGACGTGGCGGCGTCAACGTCACCGCCGCGTCACCACGCTGTCTGCCGGCGGGGATTTTGATCCGATGGTGTGTACACGCCATCGGACCGAAATCCGATGAGACATGTCCGCTCTAAACTGTCCGTCGGACAAGTTTGAGCGGACATATCTCATCGTGTGTACGAGGCCTAAGTCTCATGCAATCTTCTACTTTTTTCACAAACTGCATACTTTTAAAATATTGCATTTGTGAAACTGCAAATTTGTAAAGTTATAGATTTAAGATGTTCAGAGTTCAAACTAAGATGATTTTCATTTGTATTAATTTAATCTATTATTAATAACATTTATTTGAAAAATATATATATTGCATATGAATATTTCTTAACTTGCATTAAAGTGGATGTAAACCCAAAAAAGAGGATTTCTCAGATCTGGATTAACTATGTGTGGCAAGACTGGGCACAGATGATAGGAAATCTTATACTCTACATTGTGACATCAAAAAAAATATATATATATTTTGGGGTTTACATCCAGTTTAAGCAGGTTTTGCCCTCAAGGCAGTTTTCTGATGCCTTTGTCTCTTTCTGTTGAGTTATGACCGCACTATCCCCTCTTTCTTCTTTATTAAAGTGGATGTAAACCCTCTATACACCCAGTGAAGTGAACAGCCTTGGATGATACACAGGGATTAACCAAATCTCCCTACATATGTTTTATATGTATATCTGCTGTGTTCACATTTATATACTGTTTAGAAAGTTCAGATTTTGATAGGAGATTTTCTCTTCCTGGGTAACACAGAGTGTGGTGTCTGGGCATACAGCCAAGATAGTTAAAGCGGAGTTCCACCCAAAAGTGGAACTTCAGCTTAAACCACTCCTTGCCCCCTTACATGCCACATTTGGCATGTAATTTTTTTTGGGGGGGGGGGGTAGTGGGGCTTCAGTAGGAGTGGGACTTCCTGTCCCACTTCCTCCTTCTGCCCAGGGACCACTTAGGCGATACGTCATATCGCCCACGTTGGCCCCTCCTTGTAGGCGATTGCTTGGGACACGTGACAGGTCCCATGCGATCGCCTGTCCACTCAGAGCGCAGCGCCACTCGCGCATGCACAGTGAGTGCCCGGCCGTGAAGCTGAAAACTGTCACGGCTGGGTGCCCAGACTAGGAATGAAGGCGCCGGCCAGAGAGGGGGGAGTGGAGTGGAACTCCGGGCAGCGCATCGCTGGAACGTGGAGCAGGTGAGTGCATGTTTATTAAAAGCCAGCAGCTATGTTTTTTGTAGCTGCTGACTTTTAATAAACATAAAAAAAGCCTGGAACTCCCCTTTAACATTGCTGATTGGAGGAAAGACACACACCCCATCTTATCATAGGCAGAGACTCACAGAGGTGTTTTGTAATAGGAGCTGCTCTCTGCTGCTCTACTTTAGCAACCTTTGACAAAAGATTCTGGCTGCTTTTGTCTAAAAAGTCAAAAAATATGTCAGGAGGAACCGTTCAGAAGAGAGCTATAAGACTTAGCTCATTGAAAAGAGATAACAAAATACTGCAGATACTGTATATGTGCTCAGCTCAAATTTCATGAATCGGGATTACATCCACTTTAATTCATAGAGACCTGTATGGATTTCTATTTAGACAAAGGCACAAAAAAAAAAAAGTAACTTCTTATTAGAAAGCCCTGTATATACAGTGTCATGGATACATATTTACTTTGAATCTATTTATAATACATATTGCACAGGATGCCAGGGGACAGGCCCCCTCAAATACTCTGGGTCAGCCCTGTGCTCTACACATTTCATGGACAACTGCTGACAGCTTCCTGACCTTTTCAGCCCTCTCTTGTAGGCAGGTTAACCCCTCTGAAACAAAGATAGCCCAAGCCAGCATTGGGGGCTCAAAATCTGACTTTGAATTATTCTGAGTCTTTGAATTCCAGGTTTCATATATGGAAGTTTAAAATCAGCCTTCACTCTATATCAGATTACTCTGGAACCCTGGATGGGTGGGAACTCCTGAGTACACCAACTGTGCTTTTTTTATCCCATAAAGAGACCACAACCCAAATAGTAGGGACACATACCGTATCTACCTACCAGGACCTACTCCTGGTGTCCTGCACAAGGGTTAAGATCTGTCACCTTTCTGGTTTGCTCTGCCACTTGTCTATTAGGGGCAAAGCCCACTTGATAAATTAATGGAACCAATTAAGACAGTTTTTGTAATTTTTGTTAATAACTTCAAATAGTAATTGGCCAGCGATATTTACTACATCACCCAGATGATCTTAGATGAGATGGTTTCAGTAGTTTTCTTTTTTTATTTATTTTTGGACTTTTTTTAAAAAATGTCACCTGTCCAGCCAGTTAGTCTGTTATTTTTCATCTTAGTTTACCAGATCAAGTTGTCCAGACATATTAGAAGTTAGAAGGTTGAGACAAACCATTGAAAACTGGCAGGAGAGCTTACAATGATCAGCTTAAATTCATTTATGTAGAGCCGTTATACCAAAAGGAAAATAACATTGTTTGCTGCAACTGCTTATATAGTTCATCTAACACTACCCTCTACCTAGCCTGACATTGCTGCTATCCAAAGGTCTACTTTAGTACTTAATTCAGAATACGGACACCCTAAGGGTCCTTTCACAGGTCCGTTCCGTTCGTCCGTTTTTTGGACGTCCGGTAACGGACCTCAATGCTTCCCTATGGGAGCGGATCCGTTAGCGGATGATGCATCCGCTAACGTCCGCTAGATCCGCATCTGTTTTTGCGGACGGAAGAATGTCCTATTTTTCTTCCGTCCGCCCAAACGGATCGGATTGCAAACAGACAGACGGTCCGTTTCCATCCGACTCCCCATAGGGGAGAGCGGAGGAGAGACAGGGCGGTCCCTGCACAGTGTGCGGGGACCGCACCCGTCCGCCGACAGCTGAGCAGAGACCCCCCTCGCTGAGCTGACGGACACACGGAGCGGACCGAAAAACGGTCCGCTCCGTGTGAAAGGACCCTAAGACAGAACATCTATTACTTGCTTGATCACCAAGTGAAATAAAGAAAAATGGATATGCGTAGATGCCCTACATGGCATGTGCAGTGACATCATCATGCTGATGACACATCTGCAGTCCACAGAGCAGCTCATGGCATCATTGTCTGACATGTATGGGTCCCAGTGGCCATGAGATAAATTCCCTTGCATCACACATGGGTCCCACACACAAACACATATATATTTTTGATACAAATGGTGGGAAACACCACAATTATGGTAATACAGATATAGGTAGGTGGTGGGGGACTCAATTTTCAGAAGGACAGATAGGGAAAGACTGTGATTGCTGAACAGTATGTTGTTTACTGGGTGCTCAGATTTGGCATATTGTGGATCAAATTGACAGATTGTTTGGTGACCTATACTCATTTACCAAACAAAGTCAAAAATAAAGAAAAAACACAGGGTTTTTGACAAGTCATTTATTAAAAAAAAAAAGTCTCCCGATGTAGATCCATTGTCAATCACGCCCTCTGCAGTGCCAGATCTGAAAAAAAAAAAGACACTCTACATTCGTAGAAGGCAGACATTTTTTGATGAGAGATACCATTTCTCTGGCACAATTTGATGCTATGCAAACAGCGGAGGGACACCGTATTTGTCATATTGTGCCTCGCTGCTGCACTGTGGATTTACAGCGAGGCACAATTTCACATCAACGGTATCTCTCCGCTCTTTCAATTGTGCCCATGAAAGGATATCACCCATTGAAAAACCCTCCTACGATGCGCTATGGTGATGTCACTCCAGCTGTTCGGCAACTCAGCTGGAGTGCCCTTCCATTCATGCGTAAGCACTTTTTGACGGAGGACACAAATCGATAAAACACCTACCCCACTCCTTAACAACATATTGATTGTGTGCTAAGCGGGTGGAAATCCCACTGCACGCACAGGAAATTTGGGTGTTAGGCGAATAACCAAACTTTTGGTCGGCCCGATCAGCTCGCCCAACTCTATTCATAAACAACACAGAGGTTGGTATAAATATAACATAGTTCAATCTCAGTTTTTGATGATACACCGCTAAGCAGGGTAATATCCTCACAACAAGATCTAGAAACTTTACAAGAAGACCTTGATAAAATAAAGCGGTGGACCGATGACAATGAGGTTCAATGTAATAAAATGTAAAGTTATGCACTTGGGGGCTAAAAAATATGAATGCAAAGTTACACACTAGGGGAAGAACCTAAGAAACAAGGGTAGAAAAGGATCAAGGGGTCCTAGTAGATGACAGACTCATGCAATGCCAAACTGCAGCAAGGAAAGCCAACAGATTATTAGCATCCATTAAAACGGTATTTACTCAACAGATAAAATTACAATTCTACAGCTTTACAAAAATGTGCTTTGACTGCATTTGGAGTATCCTGTCCAGTTCTGGTCACAGCATGAACTCAGGGGGGCAGAATACAAATGCACGCCCCACTTTTCAGATATTTATTTGAAAACCATTACTCGCAAGCAAAACACCCAGACAGAGCATAGGAAGCTTACTAGACAATGATGGTTGAAAAGAAACCCCTAGAGGAGGTCAGACTAAAACATCTTACTATTAACCAGCATGATGTTCTGAATATTAAGTTGAAATTTGGATTTGAAATGGAACCCTGTTTACAATATGCTACAAATGGATAACTTGAATATTTTACATGTGTGCCTTGTGCATGAAATGTAAGAAAAAGAAGTCAGCTTTTTACCATTCTAAACATTCACTGTATATCTCTCTTTATACTGACCTAATAAAATAAGACATTTATACTTCCTTTTAGAAGTTTTAATGAATGCATTATTGTGGATGTAATTGATGCTTTCAAGAACATAACATTTGCTTAAGTCTGTTATTGCTTTACAGCTTTAACAGTGAAAGGAGAATTTCCATTTCCTATATATCCATCAAGGAAATGGATAGAAAGACTCATAAACAATATATTTTTTCTTAAGTTTTTCACAGATTGCAAGTGTGATTTATCAAGTTATTCATTTTAAACTTGCCAAACTGTGTTTTTATCTGTTGCCTGTCTGTGTAACTGTATTTCTTTGTAGTGATGAAAGCCATTCCAATGACCAGTGTTTAATCCTACACAGTTGTTCAGTTAAGGTCTTCTAAACTAACTTTTGAATTTGCAAAAGATTGTGTTTTTCTTTAAGCTGTTTTTCTTTAAGCCGCCAGAACTCTCTGATCAGCGCTTTCTGGCATTGGCCAAGAACACTGATCGGGAGTTGGTCGGATGCTGGTTTTCCAGCATGCTTGTCTCACAGAAGCTGACCAAGCAGTTCAACATGCACATGGGCCGAATGTTGGCGTATTTTTTTTTGTTAACCATCCATTGTCTCCTGACATTCAGCTCATGTGTATATGGCTTAAAGCCGAGCACACACTATTATTTTTTTTTCATTCAACCCCTGTCAGGTGCAGTCAAAGCCACTGTACTAACAGCCGTTGTCTCCCAATATTTGGCCTGTGTGTACCCAGCTTAAAGCTGGTCAAAGTGATAAATATGAAGAATGAAACTCTGCACTATAGAGAAACAATTTCAATCTATTATACTATATTTCAAATTATACCTGTGTTTTAAAATTATAAATACAATTTATATTATTTTCAATGCTGCCACCATGCAATACATACATATACAATAACAATTCTGAAGTGTGAGTGATTCACTCTGAAAATAACGCTGTTCTTCAAAAATTAAATTTAAACATAATCACAAAAGTCCAAGCCTAACGTCCATGAACAAAATTCACAGTGCTGGTGCTAGTGAAATTCACAGGAGTGCTTCTACTTAATAAATTTACAGTGATGCAATCTTCTTTGATTTAGATATGCTTGAATCCAAGACACCTCCTCATGTCCACAAGTGATCTCTCTCCCTATCAGGCAAGAACTCACCAAATTTGTATGCCTCCCATTCTCATGGTTGGTAGACAGTTTATGATTCAATACACCGGCTGTTGCCTCTTAGAGATGTTATTAAATGCCTCTGTATAGTTCATGAGTGGCATATATTAAACCAAAAGATTTACCCCCTTCCTGACCAGAGCACTTTTTACAATTTGGCACTGCATTTTTTTAATTGATAATTGCGCGGTCGTTCGACACTGTACCCTACTGAAATTTGCATCATTTTTTCCCCACAAATAGAGATTTATTTTGGTGGTATTTGATCACCTCAGAGTTTTTTATCTTTTGCGCTATAAACAAAAAATTAGCAATTTTGAAAAAAAAAATTATTTTTTACTTTTTGCTATAATAAATATCTCCAATTTAAAATAAATAAAAATAAATGTCTTTATCATTTTAGACCCATATATATACCTCTACATATTTTTGGTAAGAACAATGCAATAAGAGTATATTGATTGGTTTTCACAAGTTATAGTGTCTACAAACTATAGGAAAGATTTATGGCATTTTTATGGTATTTGTATTTTTGTTTACTAGTAAAGGCAGTGATTTGTGATTTTTAGTGGTATTGCGACAGACAGAGCGGAGACTTTTGACACATTTTTTGGGACCATTGGCATTTATACAGCGATCAGTGCTATTAAAATTAACTGATTACTGTGTAAATGTCACTGGCAGAGAAGGGGTTAACACCAGGGGGCATTCAAAGGGTTAATTGTGTGTTCCCTCAATGTGTTCTAACTGTAGGGGGATAGGATTTATTAGGAGAGGAGACATATCATTTTCCTACTTATTAGGAACACATTTTATGGCTCCTCTTCCCTGACAGCACATGGATTTGTGTATTTACACACACAAATCCCTGTGCTGGTGCTTGTGCACAAGATCGCGCGTGGCCGGCGGCTATCGTGCCTTCCGGTCCCTTGCATCGGGTCCCCTGCCATGCAGGTGGTGCGCAGCTGCAGGCGTCACCCTGGTACAACTTCTTGAAGCCCAGTGATGTACTAGGTAGGTGATTTCATGGCAAGTGGCTAATAGAGACCATCAGCAACCATCAGCTGAGTGGCTTTGAGATTTTGATCACTCTGAGAAGCAGCCACAGTCCTCATCATAAACAGATTGGAAACCATGCATCTGCTGACAAGGCTGCACCCCCTGTAGGTGGACAAGCAACCACATCTCACACTGGAGCAGGTAAATACACAAATCTTAACCACTATACAATCCCGTAACAGCACACTGACAGGAAAGATGGAAGAGATTAAAGTGGATATAGGCCCTCTAAGACAAGACATGCAGATTATCAAGGACTGAGTGTCAGAGACAGAACATAGAATATTGTTTAGTACTGAAGAAAGATCCTAAATCCCCCATCTGCTGTGTCAAACTCACCTATTCTCTGAACCATTAACTCGTCTCTTTTCTGGCATGTGCTGGAGTTCCAGCCAACTGGAGACAACTCTCCTGATTAACAACTGTGGCAAATCACTCAATAGCTTTCTGTATTGATGTGGCTTTAACCACTTGCTTACTGGGCACTTATACCCCCCTCCTGCCCAGGTGATATTTCAGCTTCCGGCACTGCGTCGCATTAACTGACAATTGCGCGGTCGTGCGACGTGGCTCCCAAACAAAATTTACGTCCTTTTTTCCCCACAAGTAGAGCTTTCTTTTGGTGGTATTTGGTCACCTCTGCGGTTTTTATTTTTTGCGCTATAAACAAAAAAGAGCGACAATTTTGAAAAATAATAAATATCCCAATTTAAGGGCGATCCCAGTTTAGGGCGATACGTAATAAGCAATAAGCGTCTGGTTTGCGCAAAATGTATAGTGCCTACAAAATAGGGGACAGCATTATTTTTTATTTATTTTTTTACTAGAAATGGCGGCGATCTGCGATTTTTATTGGGACTGCGACGTTATGGCGGATACATCGGACACTTTTGACACATTTTTGGCGTCATTCACTTTTATAATGCGATCAGTGCTATACAAATGCACTAATTACTGTATACATGTGATTGGCATTGAAGGGGTTAACACTAGGGGGTGAGGAAGGGGTTAAATGTATTCCCTGCATAGTGTTCTAACTGTGGGGGGAGGGGGGGTGACTGGGGGGGTGACCGATCTGTGTCCCTATGTACAAGGAACACAGATAGGTCTCCTCCTCTCCAGAGACAGGACGCTGTCTCTGTGTAAAACGGCAATGAGAGATGATCTCATATGTTTACATATGAGATCATCTCTCATTCGCCCACAGATCGCATCGCAAACGGCCACTCTGATTGGCCGTTCGTGGCGATCTGTGATTGGCTGTGTCCAAGGGACACGGCCAACACAGTGTTTCCCCGCAGCGCGCTCTGGAGCGCGCGCAGGGAAGCTGCTAGTGACAAGCCGTCAATTGACGGCTTGTTGGTAATTTAGATCCATGCTAAAGCCGTCATTCAGCTATAGCGCGGATCTCAAGTAGTTAAATTATGAAGCAATACTTGGCTATGAGTTCAAGCAACACATCACTACAGTAAACCAATGAAAAGCAAGACTCTGAGGCCTCGTACACACGAGGCAATCTATCTGTTCAAATCGGTCGGACCGACCGATTTGAACAGATCTGTCTGCTTGGATTTTGGTTTGCTCGCGTGTACACACGCAGACAGCGCGCTGACGTGTCGGTGACGTGGTGGTGACGTTGACGCCACCACGTCACCGCACCAGGAAGTAAAACACTTCCGCGCATGCGTCGAAATCATTCTGCGTGTGTGCGAGAAGACATGTCTGCTGGTAAGCATAGTAACCAGCAGACATGTCGGGCGGACAGGTTCCCAGCCGACAGATTTCATGCTTTGAAATCTGTCGGGTGGCCAAATCCGTCGGCTCGCCCGTACACACGGTCGAACCTGTTTGCTGGGACGGTCAGGCCGACCGTTTCCAGCAGACAGATTTGATCGTGTGTACGAGGCCTGACACATATGTCATAATTGCATGTAAATAAAGGATAAAAAACAATCCAAATATACATAAGAGTCCAAAAGTGAAAACTTTTTTATTAATAAACATTTATAATAGATATTACACTGACCAAAAAGTTTCTTAAATCTCACTGAAGAAAGCTCCAATTACCGTGCTCCTGGTCTTAAAGGTGCCTCAGATACTCCTCATATAAGTGCTCCACCACAACAGCAGCATTTATGATGTGCACCTTTGGTGTCATATGGGTACCACCCTTTTTGCATGTTGTTTTCACAATGTCCCACATTAAGAATGGTATATGGGAAACCACCACCAGCTGATCTCCACAAACATAAATAACCGAGACGCAGGGAGAGATAATTATTCAGCATAGTATGATACTGTTTTATTAAAAGTCAAAACAAGGATTAAAAATATAAAATTTGCCACTCATATTTAAAGGTTCCATAGTCAGCACCAGTGGTAGCTGGTGCTCAAAATGTTTGAGGGTGCAAACAAACTGAAAAACTCTGAAAAATACTGAAAAAAAAAACATCAATTGCAGCCTCACTCTGCAGTGTAGTAGAGCAGTGGTCATCAACCTTGTCCTGCAGGGCCCACTAACAGGCCAGGTTTGCAAGATAACTGAAATACATCACAGGTGATATGATTTGCTGCTCTAGTGATTGCAGTATTCTAGTCTGCATCTCCCCAAGGTAATACATAAAACCTGGCCTGTTAGTGGGCCCTGCAGGAATGGTTGATGACCACTGTAGTAGAGCATCATGGGAAATGTAGTTCCAAAACATCTGGGGTGCCAAGGTTCCTCATCACTGATATAGGGGGTGACCTGGAGATAGGGGACAGCACCCGGGCTCCCCTAATGGATGGGCCTCTGGTCAGCACCAACATAACCAGCTGTTTGGTTATCCTGCACACCCCTTAGTCCAAGCCAGTGTGCGTTCCAAGCAGCTGAATGTTCAAACCAGATAAAAAATAATTTAATTACATCACGTATGGCAGACACGCATCCTCAATGCATTTCTCCTGTCAGCATCGTCAGGAAGCTCACTACACACAATGGGATCCACTCCTGCTGTATCCTTACCTGTCCTCCGTGCATGGCTACAGTCCTGTGTCTTCTGTGCTTCTTTAGTTGCTGGAAGCCCAACCACATACAATGACTTCAGTGTCCTCTGGGTATTCCGTATCATTTATGGATACCTGTGTACCTTATGTTTCCAGTACCCCTGGAGCATCTTGCTTCATCCAGTTACTCTAGTGTGCTCCTGTGTATCCCATGACTCCTGTGCACCCCAAATAATCCTGTATCATCTACTGACTTCTAGTGCACCCTGTGCTCTTCTGTGACACCTGTGTCTCCACTCAGTCTCTGACATGCTCCACAGTTGTCTGGCCTATTAGGCTCTACCATTAGATATACTGTGATCACACTGACTTTGCTTCTCTCAGTAAATATCAACCCCCTGTCAATGACAGATTTCTCATGTAAATATTTTAAATGAAAATTGTATTCTAAACAAAAGTGTTAATACTGAGCTTTTGGGAAAAAAAATAAACAGTTGAAAGAGAAAAATAGAAAAATAATAATAATAGTAGTAATAATAATAATAATAATAATAATAACAATTCTAAATAAAATTACCAATATTGCAATACTAACATATGTATCGATTTTAAGGTAATCTCCAGAAAGACTTGCTCTCTACACTGGAGAGCATCTTACCCTTAAACATGTATTTACTAATTTGCTCCATTTTAATTTTTGAAGTACCTGGGGAACAGAAGAAAACTGGTGTGCATATTAATAGATTGCTTTCTCCAAACTCTTCCTACTGGAAGAAAGCTCCTGGTGTGCAAATCTGAGGCTAGAACAAAGATACACTAATTATCCTCCATTTATTTGCCTGCTTGAATGGCCCTAAATACCATAGTGATTAATTAGCACAAGACAGTGAGGGCAGGATGTCACACCCTTGTCTGTGTATACGTGTTGGCAAAGGTTCTGCTCATGTGTTGACAACAGAATATCATTTTAATATTCCCCAGGAACATAACATATGTTTGATACATGTAATTAAAATTGGTAAGCCCTGAAAAAATTTCACATGTTAAAATTTCATAGTAGATGGAGAAAATTGAGTACTGTCCGTGAACGGACAGTACTCAATTTTCTCTATCACAATTGCACTAATACGGCTACAATCACGTCAAGTATAGTAGATGGAATAATTATTTAATTAATTAAAAAGGTTTGTTACAAAGTATATCCTGTCCATGTTTACATAGATGCATAACATATTTTCATCTTGTTTGATTGTAATTATAGAGAAACTCCAGCCAAAATTGTTTAAAAGCTTCATATAGAGTGTCACATCTTCTCAATTTGGACAGAGAAAGGAATTGAAAATGTATAGAGGCTGTACACCTTTCAGGGGCTGACAGAAAAAGTATCTTGTAAAATTGTATCCTGTTTAAAAAAGTAACTTGTTGCTTGTGTCCTCACGTTTTTCCTCACCTTCTGACCTATTAACCAAATTTCTTAGATGTGCTGTGGTCTCAGTACCCATGGTGCAAGTGAGTGCTTGTCTCATATATTATATTATATATGTACGTATTTTTCTTTCTATGTGTTGTATTCTAATAATACATGTCTTTATTTGAATAGATATATTCAAGCTCCCGAAGAAGCAACTTCATGGCTGCAAAACACATTGGGGCAGATTCAGATACACTTAATATTGCGCTGCGTAATCGAAATACTCTACGCTGCCGTATTTCACCAGGCTCTACATTGAATCCCGGTAGATTTTTGCCCGTACGCTACGGCGGCGTAGTCTATTTCTCGCCGCGTAATCGAAATACGCGATTGGGGGGCATGAAGCATTTATATTAAGAGCGTCCCCGCAGTGATCGAACTGCGCGTGCTCCGTTTAGAAATTTCCCGCCGTGCATTGCGCGAAATCACGTTGTTACGTCATTTGTTGTTTGAGTAGCGTCGTTTACGAACATTCCTATTCCCGGACGACTTACGTTAAAAATAATAAAAGACGTCGGAAAACGTAAACGCCATACTTAACATGGGCTGTCTAATATTAGACCAGCAAAAAGCTGGTATAGTGTTACGCAAAAAAAAGATGACTAAAGGTGCCGTAAGAGATTGCGAATGAAGATCGTAATTTCGGGGATCGCCGGCAAAAGCTCATTAGCATACCCCGCCGCGGAAAACGACGGGAAGTCCACCCAGTGGCCGCAATTTTATTGCAGCGTAGATCCGAAGGCGTACGAACATGTAATCCAGTCGAATTGAAGCCCGCAGCCGTCTATTCATGGTTTGAGGTTTCCGACTAGCTAGAAAACGCGCGTAATTTGAAATTACTCCAGTCTAACACTAGTTAGACAGGCGTAATGGCTCTGTGAATCTGGCCCATTGAGCAGAATTCTTTTATACTGAGGAGGACAAGTGGAACCCCCAATTGAGAGTACAAATTTGGATGCATTCAATGAATTGTCACAAACATATGGTATTATACCCTCTAGGGCAGTGGTTCTCAACCTATGGGTCGAATGATGATTTGCCAGGGGTCACCGAATCCTGGGATGTTCATGAAGCCCACACTGATCTCCCAGCCTTTTTGCAGTTAGCCCAGCAGAGCTGTCCCTAGAGCCTGTGGCCGCCCAGCTGGGCTGTTCCTGGAGCCCGCGGCCAACCAGATCGCCCAGTGTTTCATACTCATGTCGTGTCTGAGTCACCTCTGAAAGTCGCGCTGGAAGTCGTGTCGCCCCAGTGTGAACCGATTCTAATGGTCACTATATTGGTGGAGCAATTGTCACAACAGTGACGGCTAAGGAACAAGAGACAGGACCAAGTCGTTGAGACATAGAACCAATAACGACATGGCAAGGCATATAGTAGTTGGTAAGTGTTAAAGCAGACATCTCTACTGTGACGTGAGGATAAAAAAGGAGGGGAAATAGTGCCCATGGGTGACCACCAATGATGGTAGCACGTGAAAGTAAATACGACCAAGGTGTGAATACAAAAGGTGATGTGAAGTGAGATGGGGAGATAAAGTTAAATTAATTGTGAAATAATGGCTATCGGTGCCAAAATTGGGGTCAGAGTAGCTATTGTGAATAATATGCTATATAGGAAGCCCTTAAGTTGTTAAAGTAGGCAGATGATCGTAGTAGATGATCATAAACCAAGTTTGCCTTAGTAATCTGGATAATGGTACGCTGCTATTCATTATTAAGTTTTTTTTTAATTAAGCCATACTCCATTTTTTGCATAAAGGCAAATAGACTGTGCACCTTGCAAAATTGCAGTTGCACTTTGCAAGTGCAATTGCTCCAAAGCTTAGTAAATGAGATGAAGGTTCACTTTGCAAAAAATACCCAATCTTGAACAAGATTGAATGATAAAAGTCAGCAGAGTTTCTGCTCATTTACTAAGCTCTGGAGCAACTGCACTTGTAGAGTGCAACTGCAATTTTGCAAGGTGCACAGTCTATTTGCCTTTAGTAAATCAACCCCACAGTGAATTTCAGCAGGAAAACATCTTCATTATTCTAACATTATAAAGAACAAAAGAATGCGCTGCATTAAAAGATCCAATAATTTGCAGCGTGACAAATGTGTTATCTATAAATTAGGGATGAGTTTTATGTTCGAGTCGAACATGAGTTTGACTCGAACATTGGCTGTTCGCCGAATAGCGAACAATTTGGGGTGTTCGCGGCAAATCCAAAAGCAGCAGAACACCCTTTAAAAGTCTATGCGAGAAATCAAAAGTTCTAATTTTAAAGGTTAATATGCAAATTATTGTCATATAAAGTGTTTGGGGACCTGGGTCCTGCCCCAGGGGACATGTATTAACTGCTTGCCGACCAGCCACCGCAGCTATACGGTGGCAGGTCGGCTCTGCTGGGCGAGATCACGTAGCTATACGTCATCTCGCCGAGCAGCCCCCCGCTCGCCCCCGACTCCCGTGCGTGGCAGGCGCGATCTCCACCGGGCACCCACGATCGCTCGCTACAGAGCGAGGACCGGGAGCTGTGTGTGTAAACACACAGCTCCCGGTCCTGTTAGGGGAGAAATGCCTGACCGTCTGTTCATACAATGTATGAATAGCGATCAGTCATTTCCCCTAGTGAGTTCACCCCCCCTACACTTAGAACACACCCAGGGAACATACTTAACCCCCTTCGCCGCCCCCTGGTGTTAACCCCTTCCCTACCAGTGGCATTTTTATAGTAATCCAATGCATTTTTATAGCACTGATCGCTATAAAAATGCCAATGGTTCCAAAAATGTGTCAAAATGTCCGAAGATCTCTTATGGTTGTTACGTACACCATTCAATTCAATTCAGGTATATCACCACTGAATAAAAATCAGGTGTTGCAACCAAAACTATTTTAAAAAGTCCCTTTTTAAAATTGTAAGGATAAGATTGGGGTGCCGTTACACTATTTAAGTCAACCAATAATGTAAAAAAAAAACACAAATCAATAATACGTCCAAAATATGTTATGCCAGAATACAGTGTTATTGATGCTTTCAGTGAGAAGCATACTGTTTTATTACACCATATACTTTTTTTTTTTTTTTTTTAACAACAAGGTTGGTCTTTATTGACCACTGGGTACTTAAACCCCCTTCCTAACCAGACCAATTTTCAGCTTTCGGTGCTCTCACAATTTGAATGACAATTACTCAGTCATACAAAATTGTACCCATTTGAAATTTTTGTCCTTTTTTTCACACAAATAGAGCTTTCTTTTGGTGGTATTTGATCACCTCTGAGTTTTTTATTTTTTGCGCTATAAAAGAAAAACGTCTGAAAATTCTGTAAAAAAAAAAATTGTTTCTGTCATATTAGCAGGTTATTTCTCACACACAGCATATGCATACCACAAATTACACCCCAAAACACATTCTGCTATTCCTCCCGAGTATTGCGATACCCCATGTGTGGGACTTTTACACAGCGTGGCCACATACAGAGGCCCAACATGCAGGGAACGCCATCAGGCGTTCTGGAACACCCAGGCCAATTCTGACATTTCTCTCCTACATGGAAAAATCATCATTTATTTGCTAGAAAATTACATAGAACCCCAAAACATTATATATGCTTTTTTAGCAAAGACCCTAGAGAATACAATGGCGGCCGTTACAACTTTTTATCTCGCACGGTATTTTCGCAGAAATGTATTGAACGCGTGTTTTTTTTAAAAACAGTTTTGTGCTTAAAACAAAACAAAACAGTAAAGTAAGCCCAATTTCTTTTCATAATGTGAAAGATGAAGTTACGCCGAGTAAATAGATACCCAACATGTCACACTTCAAAATTGCGCACACTCGTGGAATGGCGCCAAACTTCGCTACTTAAAAATCGCGCAGGGTATTGCAGAGTATTGGGGTATTGCAAAGTATCATGCAGGGTATTGGGGTATTGTCGAGTATTGGGGTATTGCCGAGTATTGGGTATTGCCGAGTACTGGGGAATTGCAGAGTACTGGGGAATTGCAGAGTACTGGGGTATTGCCGAGTACTGGGGTATTGCCGAGTACTGGGGTATTGCCGAGTACTGGGGTATTGCCGAGTATTGGGGTATTGCCGAGTACTGGGGTATTGCCGAGTACTGGGGTATTGCCGAGTACTGGGGTATTGCCGAGTATTGGGGTATTGCCGAGTATTGGGGTATTGCCGAGTACTGGGGTATTGCCGAGTACTGGGGTATTGCAGAGTATTGGGGTATTGCAGAGTACTGGGGTATTGCCGAGTACTGGGGTATTGCCGAGTACTGGGGTATTGCCGAGTACTGGGGTATTGCCGAGTATTGGGGTATTGCCGAGTACTGGGGTATTGCCGAGTATTGGGGTATTGCCGAGTTTTGGGGTATTGTTGAGTACTGGGGTATTGTTGAGTACTGGGGTATTGTTGAGTACTGGGGTATTGTTGAGTACTGGGGCATTGCTGAGTACTGGGGTATTGCTGAGTACTGGGGTATTGCTGAGTACTGGGGTATTGCTGAGTACTGGGGTATTGTTGGGTATTGTTGGGTACTGGGGTATTGTTGGGTACTGGGGGATTGTTGGGTACTGGGGGGATTGCTGGGTACTGGGGGGATTGCTGGGTACTGGGGATTGCAGAGCTGGGATGGATTGAGGGATGGCTGGATCTGTGACTGCATTTGTCACAGATCCAGCCACAGCTCAGCTGCTGACACCCCGCTCCCCCCCCTCTCCTCGCACACTGTACAGAGAGGAGACGCAGGAGAGGGAGGAACCGGCGTCATCAAATGACGCCGGTTTGTTTACAAGTGATCGCGCCGTCATTCGACGGCGCGATCACGTGGTAAACGGCCGCGCTCAGCGGCAATTTACCGTGATCCGTGATGCACCGGGTCTTCTAGACCCGGCGAGCACGGACACTTTCACGAGCGCGTCCCAGGGGACGCGCAATCGCGGAAGTGAAGGGCGACGTCCCAGGGACGTCGTCCCAAGATAACTCCACCGCGCCGTAGCAGTAAAATGCTTATGGTGCGGTGGGAAAGTGGTTAAGGCAAAAGTGGTACAGTACATAGTGCAGAAAAAGTAGCCGCCACAACACTAGCATGTATGAAACAGCAGAATGGACATACAGAGCATAAAATTAGGGACGACAAACACCCGACAGGGCACACTGAACCCACTGAGCGTAACCCGGAGGTAGAAGAATGGGTTAGGAGAAGGGAGGGGGGGAAGAAGAGAGAAAAAAAAAAAAGGGGGGGGGAGGGGAAAGAGGAGGGGGGAGGTCAGCACGGGAGATCCGCTCAACAGGGCAGATAGGCTCAAAGAGGGTTAATCCACGGTCCCCATACACGTTCAAATTTCAGGGGACAACCCCTGTTCATGTAAGTCATTCTATACAGAGGGAGAACAGCATTAACCACATCCATCCATGCACCAAACGTAGGGGGAGCCTCAGAGGTCCATTTGAACAAAATCGCCTTTTTAGCATAGAAAAACAACAAAGACATTAGTAATTTAGTACATCTAGGCCTCTGCTCATCGTCCTGTACCCCCAGCAATGCCAGCTCCGGGGAGATCGGGAGATTCAGGTGGAGTCTGACATTAATGGTCTCAAACACTGCCGACCAGAAGGTAGACAACTTGGGGCAGGTCCAAAACATATGTAAATAGGAACCCTCTGAAGTGCGGCATCGCGGACAATTAGGAGAACGCTGCGGGTAAATCCCATGCAGTCTCTGAGGAGTAAAATACACCCTGTGCAAGAACTTAGCCTGTATCAGTTTATCCCTAGAGGAGACCACCAATTTATAACTGTCCTCAAAACATTCCTCCCACGCCTCTCTGTCTAGAGATGGGATATCCACCTCCCACTTCCTCCACAGGGCATCCATCTTAGGGGAGTCTTTACTAAGGATTGTCAGGTACAGCGAGGACAGAGCCTTCTTCAGGGAGCTTTGGGCCAACAAGTCCTCAACCACATCAGCCTGAAGCATGCCGCAGCTGGTAGTAGCGGAAAAGCATCCAGGGCGCCAGCCCAAAATGACTGGATAGGGCCGAGAAGGGGAGCAATAACCCATTATGGACGATGTCCTTCAGGAGTTTAATTCCCCAGCGTGCCCACAATTGCGGGTCCGGGAGGGAACGAAAATGCCGCAAATTAGGGTTTCCCCACAACGGGGTAAAGGGGAACCACCTGCCAGGAGACAGAAAGCGGTGGCTTGCCGCCACCCACACCCGCAACGTAGTCCTGGACGGGCCCGGCAACAGGGGATACCCAGTGGGTCCCCGGTATTCCAGGTTACCGAGCTCAGTAAGGGACCCCACAATAGCCGCCTCCAAACAGACTGCTGCATTGGCCCTGGACTGCTCGAACCACCACCGCACCGTAACCAACACAGCCGCCCAGTAGTACACTAAGAGGTTAGGTAATGCCAGCCCCCCAAAATTGACAGGCAGCTGAAGTGTGGATCTAGCCAACCGAGGAGACGAACCCTGCCACAGAAAAGAGCCAATACAGCTGTCTAAGTCCCGGAAAAAGGAAGGGGCTAACCACACAGGGCAGTTCCTAAAAAAATAATTCAACTTAGGCAAAAAAATCATTTTCAAGACGTTAATACGCCCCAGGAGATTTAACGGCAGGTTACTCCAGCGCGAACAGTGATCCTTAAGTCTCAAGTTGAGCCGGTAGTAGGACTGGAGGTCACGGGAGACTCTCACACCCAAATAGACAAACTCATCAACCCAGTGCAGCACCGGCTGCGGCGACAGCTCTCTAGCTTTCACATCTAGTGGGAAGAGGACAGACTTAGACCAATTGATACATACCCCGGAATACTTACCGAATTCGTCAAATATCTCCAGCGCCACCGATAGGGAATCAGCTGGATCGTGCAAATATAGGAGGGCATCATCAGCATACAAGGATATTTTCTCCTCCAGGGGGCCGACCCGCAGACCAACTATACAGTCAGACTCCCGGACCATAACCGCCAACGGCTCAAGAGCCAGAGCGAACAGGCTAGGCGACAAGGGGCACCCTTGACGGGTCCCCCTCTGAAGGAGAATATAATCAGAGAGAAAATCGTTCACCCAGATTCTAGCCCTGGGGGATTTATAGAGCATCTGAAGCCACTGGAGGAACTTAGGCCCAAAACCGAACCTCCGCAACACCTCCCATAGATATTCCCATTCCACATAATCAAAAGCCTTCTCGGCATTGAGAGAGGCCACGACTCGAGTTCCCCCATTGTCATGGGAAGCATCTAGATTCAAAAATAACCGACGGATGTTGATGTCGGTGCCCTTACCAGGCATGAACCCGGTTTGGTCCACATGTACCAAATCCTCTATGACCGTGCCCAGTCTAATAGCTAACAGCTTCGCAAGAAGCTTAGTATCCGCGTTAATAAGAGAGATAGGCCTATACGAGGCACATTCCTCAGGGTCCTTACCAGGCTTGGGCACCAACACCACAATCGCTTCTGACATTGATTCAGGCAGGGACCCCACAGAGAAGGACCGCTGAAACAAAGAGGTAAGCCTGGGAGCAACAAGCTCCTGGTACACTGAGTAAAACTCAATTGGAATACCATCCGGGCCAGGGGTCTTCCCGGACTGCATGGAGTGTAGGGCCACCTGCACCTCCTCAAGGGAGATGTCGGAGTCCAAATATTTACATTGTGCCTCAGTCAAGGAGGGAAGAGAGATCCGATCCAGAAAACGAAGCAGTTCAACACTAGTATAAGTCGCTCTAGAGGAGTACAGTGATTGGTAAAATTCCAGGAACCTGGCACCTACGTCTTCGGGGGACGTGAGCAGCCGCCCGTCCCAGTCGCGCAGCCCACCCACATGAGTCAATGGCCGCTGTTCCCTGGTGAGCCAAGCCAAGAGCCTGCCGTTTTTGTCACCATATTCAAACACCCGCTGGGCACTCTCAAGCAGAGATTTCCTGGTGAGGTCTACCCTGATCAAGGAAAGGTCGCGTAAAGCATCCCTCCAAGGCACATAGTGTTCCGAGTCCGGGGAGCGAACATACTCCGCCTCCCTCAGTCTCACCCTCTCCTCATGTTCTCTCAGAGACTGCATGGACTCCCTCTTGCGCGCAGCCACACGAGTCATAAAGTCACCCCTCAACCAGGCCTTAAAAGCATCCCACTCCACCAATTGGTCAGCAGAACCCTCATTGTCCAGCCAAAAGTTTACGATTTAACGATTATCAAAAAATGATTGTAAAGTAAAGTATATTTAATGTAATATAGTGTTTGCATCTGTGCCTGTGTGATCCTGTTTAAACAGCACTGGGAGACCCGGAGTGTCTCTAGGCACAACATAACTATATTCAATGGCCACTTCCTTTGGGCAGAAGTCCACACTGGGGCAATGATGTCATTTAAGTGCTTATACAAATATGCATAATTATATCACCATGATGGAAAAGCTCTGTGTGGTGATCACTGGGGAGATCCTTATTAGTGATGAGCGGAATACGCCATATTCAATTTAGCGATATTTCGCAAATATTTTGAAGAATATTCGCGAATATTCGTTAATATCGAATATTCGTGATATTTTATAAAAAAAAATAAAAATTGCAAAATTTCGCCAATGCGAAATTTCGCTATTTTTTTTTGGATAAAATATCACGAATATTCGATATTTACGAATATTCGCTATATTTTATAAAAAAAATAAAAAAATTGCGAACTTTCGCAATTTTTATTTTTTTATTTTTTTAATAAAATATCACGAAAAAAAAAAATTGCGAAATTTCGCTAGTGCGAATGCGAAATTGATCGCGAAATTGATTGCGAAAAAATACGAATATTCGAAATAGCGAATATTCGCCGCGATATTCGAGTTATTCGCGAATACTCAAATATGCAATATTCGTAGCGAATATTTGCAATGCGAATATTCGTGAGCAACACTAATCCTTATAGGAAGATGACAGGCTTCAGTCCTCTTATTACAGGGGTCCACTCTTCGTTTTCTCCTGATGTGCCTGACAGAAGCTGGGAGTATTTTTTTGGATCATTCCCCAAATAATGGGCAAAGTCTAGACTTATTGAGATTAGACTAGAATGTATGATCTTGTTGAGGGGTGATACCTAGTATACTGTTTTTGGCCTGCATTTCCAGTATTTAGCTATACTCTTAACCTCTATACAGACATCTGAATCATGTAATATTCTACTTTCTGCATTTTAAATATTGCATTTAGACGTAATATAGGTGTCCCTATCCTTGTGGGTTTTTTTTTGGTTTAGAAGTTATGTATCCTGTTGTTTGCATAAGACACAAAAATACTTATGTTTATGAATGACATAGGAGAGACTGTGTGTTAAGAAATTAGTAATGGGCAATTGAAAATAACCAAAACACAGTTCGGCACTCATTTTCATGTATTGAAGGGCATGGGTATAGAACCATCACTACTATAGCAATATGGTGATTCATTTTTTTTCTGAGTAGATGACTTTTGGGTTGAGAAATTGAATGTGCAGTATATAGAAGACTAAGGCCGCGTACACACAATCGAATTTGTCCGCTGAAAACGGTCCGATGAACCGTTTCAGCAGACAAATCCGATCGTGTGTATGGGCTAGCGGACAGGTTTGTCCATCGGACAAATTTCAAAGCATGCTTTGAAATTTGTCCGCTACAAACCTGTCCGTCGGATATGTCCGCTGGTCAGTACGGGAAACCAGCGGACATATCCTCCCGCACATGCGTCGTATCCTGTGAATGGATTCGACGCATGCGTGCGGAAGTGTTTACTTCCTGGTGTGTGACGTAGCGATGACGTGGCGGCGTCAACGTCACCGCCGCGTCACCACGCTGTCTGCCGACGGGGATTTTGATCCGATGGTGTGTACACGCCATCGGACCGAAATCCGATGAGACATGTCCGCTCTAAACTGTCCGTCGGACAAGTTTGAGCGGACATATCTCATCGTGTGTACGAGGCCTAAGATATTATGGCCTATTACAGACTAGAGCAAAGCAGTAAGCTATCTACAAGATCCCTCAGAGTTAAGTGACTCAGTCTGGGGTTGCTGGTTTCTGGCAGACACAGAAGACAATTAACAACAAGGTTTACTTTCCTTTATTTTATTCATGTCTTTATAATTTAAATAAAGTTGGGTTCACACTATTGCAAATCGGATGCGTGTTTCCCCACATTCAATTTGCATAGCAAGAGACTGTGAACCTTTCTCTATTGGGCCAGTTCAGACATCTCTTAAAATCTATAAATAATATTGTACTTATAGCTAAAAAGTAATGCCACATACACACGATCATTTTTCGGGTTGTAAAAAATGAAGTTTTTTTTATGTCATTAAAAACGATTGTGTGTGGGCTTCAGAGCATTTTTCGTGTTCTGAAAAATTGGCAAAAAATAAATTCGAACATGCTCTATTTATTCACAACATTTTTAATGTTGGCCTTTTTCGGGTTGTAAAAAATGGTCGTGTGTGGGCTTTAACGACGTGAAAAATCTGCGTATGCGCAGAAGCAAGTTATGAGACGGGAGCGCACCTTCGGTAAAACTACCGTTCGTAATGGAGTAAGAACATTCATCACGCTGTAACAGACAGAAACGCACAAATCGTCTTTTACTAACACAAAATCAGATGAAGCAGCCCAAAGGGTGGTGTCATCCAAATGAAACTTCCTCTTTATCGTGCCGTCGTACGTGTTGTACGTCATCACGCTTTGCTAGAGCATTTTTTTTCACGATCGTGTGTAGGCAAGGTCGTTTTAATGATCGGGTTAATAAAAACGTTGTTTATCTAGAGCCTGGAAAACGTAGTTTTTTACAACCCGAAAAATGATCGTGTGTACGCGCATAATACTCCAAGTCTCACAATGACTTCAAATAATTATGTACTAGGTTCTTCTAAATCAGGGTTATTTTATTTGTGTTATTTTATAACTTGGCATATGTACAACCTATTATATTGAAAGTTAGTCAATGAAACAAAAACCTAAATATATCTTTGGAACATCCAATTTTTTTCATTAATGCATTTAAAGTATTTAAATGTTGTCATAAAGGGAAAACATAACATTATTTACATAATTATAATTGACTTTTACATTATTATTTATGGCATTGTTTACTGACTCAGTTGTGGGAAACATGTCTGATAATCTATGTTTTTGCAACCATGTTCAATGTGCAGATATTTATCTTTAATTGTGGCCTTACTATTGTGCACCATAGTTGTGAACCATACGTTTTGACCTTATGTCTTTATTACTATACCTCTAATTCCTGATCATTACATAATGCCTTTTTGCAAAACATAAACTTTTATCAGTTAAGCACCAAAATAGATCTATGTTAAGATTCATGCTTTTGTCCTATGCCCCCATCTGCCCCCTAAGAGTAATTCCTCCATTCCAAGTAATCCCTCATAAATAAATTGATATTAATTGAAAAAGATACCACTGTGCTTTAACTAACCATTTTGGCAGCTTCTTATGGCAATAGCCACTTATCTCGAAAGCTACAGAATGTGTTACAAGGAAATATAGTAAAATCTTAAATTTTATAGTGTAGAAAAAATATATATAAGGTCACATCACAGTAATAAAAATATATATGAAAGTAAGAAATATAAGAAGATAAGACTAGATGGAAATTAAATGATTTTTTTTTTTTACTATAATAGGTCTAAAAAAATTCAGCCCCCCCCCCACCCCCACAAAAAAAATATAATTTACAATGATTTGCATATACAGTATTTCACAAAAATATTTTATTATATCTTTTCATGTGACAAAACTGATGACACTTTGCTACAATGTAAAGTAGTGAGTGTACAGCTTGTAACTTTACCAGTGTCAATATGTTGTCCCCTCAAAATAACTAAACACACAGCCATTAATGTCGAAACCACTGGCAATAAAAGTGAGTACACGCCCAAATTAAAATGTCCGAATTAGGTCCAATTAGCCATTTTGCCTCCCCGGTGTCATGCGACCTATTAGTGTTACAAGGTCTCGGGTGTAAATTGAAAGCAGGTGTGTTACATTTGGTGTTATCGCCCTCACTCTCTTATACTGGTCACTGGAAGTTCAACATGGCAAAGAACTCTCTGAGGATCTGAAAAAAAAAATTGTTGCTTTACATAAAGATGGCCTAGGCTACAATAAGATTGCCAAGACCTTGAAAATGAGCTGCAGCACGGTGGCCAAGACGATACAGTGGTTTAACAGGATAGGTTCCACTCAGAACAGGCCTCGCCATGGTCGATCAAAGAAGTTGAGTGCACATGATCAGCATCATATCCAGAGGTTTTTTAAAAAAAATAGATGTATGAGTGCTGCCAAGATTGCTGCAGAGATTAAATGGGGTGGGGGGTTAGCCTGTCAGTGCTCAGACCATATGCCTCACATTGCATCAAATTGGTCCGAATGGTTGTTGTCCCAAAAGGAAGCCTCTTATAAAGATGATGCAAAAGAAAGCACACCATCAGTTTGCTGAAGACAAGCAGACTAAGGACATGGATTGCTGGAATCATATCCTGTGGTCTGATGAGACCAAGATAAACTTATTTGGTTCAGATGGTGTCAAGTGTGTGCAGCAGCAACCAGATGAGAAGTCAAAGACAAGTGTGTATTGGCTACAGTCAAACATGGTGGTGGGAGTGTCATGGTTTGGGGCTGCATGGCAGCACTGGGGAGCTACAGTTCATTGAGGGAAACATGAATGCCAACATGTACTGTGACATACTGAAGCAGAGCATGATCCCCTCCCTTCGGAGACTGGGCGGCAGGGCAGTATTCTAACATAATGACCCCAAACACACCTCCAAGATGTCCCTCCATGTCCCTAGGGCTGCAGATGTTGTGGTGGATGCAACTGGAGAATCTTGTAGACTTTTGGAGGGAGATGCAGGGGGGGGCATGTTCCGACAGCTTCTGTTCCAACAAAGCAGGTGCAGTCATGAGGAGAGGAGGTATAAAAAGGTGCTTACATCCTCATGCTTATTATCTGGAAGGAGGGATGATTTTGCATGACCATGGTCATCCTTCTGCAGCAAGTAAAGGATTGTGTGATCAAATATTTTGCTGATTCCTCATTGTCAATTTGCAGAGTTTTGGCAGAATTAGCAGTAATTTCAAACAACTAGCTGCTACGTGCCTTGAGTAATAAGACACTTGCCTGCCACCAGACTACCTTCTCCATGTACTCTGGTTATAGAACATGGCCGCCTTCACAAAAAAACAACAGACATGCCCTGCTGTTAGATTTAATACAATGCATTTAAGCAGTAGTAAAGTAAAAATAAAAATTTCACCCTGCAAGGCAATATCATAATTTGCTAGTATGCATCACATACAAGCACATTATAAAAGACAAACTACAAACTACAGTACTTAAAAATCTCCATAGGCGACACATTTTAGAGTTATACTCTAACTAGGGATGAGCCGAACACCCCTGCGTTCAGTTCGCAACAGAACCGTCGAACAGACCGACCGTTCGCGCGAACATTTAGAACCCCATTGAAGTCTATGGGACTCGAACGTTCGAATTCAAAAATGCTCATTTTAAAGACAAATATTCAAGTTATTGTTGGAAAACGTCTTTGAGAACCCGGGTCTTGCCCCAGGGAACATGTATCAATGGAAAAATGTTTAAAAAAACAGTAGTTTTTTCAGGAGCAGGACCGTTTTTAAAACTTTTTTTTCGATTGATACATGTTCCCTCGGGCAAGACCCGTGTTCTCAAAGATGTTTTCCTGACGCCAACATGGCAGCATACTAGTGATAGAGCTCCGCCTCTTGACCACTCCCTCAGGACCAGTGAATAGCATAAATTAAGGCATGGTTAGCCGCCACCCCATTCTTCTTTTTTTCCTCATACCTCACGCACCAGTGAAGAGTAAGCAGTACTATGTCCCCCCTCTGCCTCAGTGCAGTAGCCGTCTGGGTTGAGCCTCTCCCAGTGCGAAGTCCCAGCGCTCAGGCTGCTAAACGCGCTATAGTCTGGGAGCCCCTTCTGTGGGTCTTATTGGGGCCCCTGCAGTGTTTCCTCTTTAGGAACGAAATCTGCTTTTACAATTGATAACTGCAGCGCTTGTGGAATATGGAGGGGCCAGCTATGCTTTATCTCTCTTGGCCCCTTGTGCCATACAGGGTCACCTGTATCTTTTACCTATATCACCCTTTTTTGTCTTTCATTACCTTTCTTATTCACTGCTTCAGCAAAACAAACAGAAGACACTACAGGCTTGTCTTCTAACACAGGTACAGAGATAGGAAAGGTTCAGTCTCTTTAGCCAACAGATTGATATACTGTATAGACAAAGTACATGGCTATAGCGAGAGCTATAGTCTTTGATATGGTTTTGCTCACCCCAGTAGTTGCACAATCCAACACTGGATCCTCTCACACATCATGCTGCTGTCTGTGTCTGTGTCTCTCTCTCTCTCTCTCCATACACACAACTCATCTCTGACATGTTCAGCTCAGCTGACAATCAGGTCTGAAAGGGAAATTCTTACCCTATTCAGTTAACCCCTTCTTAACACGCCCAGACTCACCCTGTGCAGGTAGATATGTCTGT
The DNA here is from genome assembly GCA_029574335.1 of Rana kukunoris. Lineage (NCBI taxonomy): Eukaryota > Metazoa > Chordata > Amphibia > Anura > Ranidae > Rana > Rana kukunoris. The sequence goes on from CM056052.1 coordinate 290,261,475, forward strand.
GTGTATGTATGTGTATGTATGTGTATGTATGTATGTGTGTATATATATATGTGTATATATATGTATGTATGTATGTATGTGTATATATATGTATATAATATGTGTGTGTGTGTGTGTAGGTGTATGTAGATAAATCAGGAAAGAAAGTGGAATTCTTTCTCATATGTCTACTCCTGCTACTTCTATCGCTTTTCAGCTATCCTTACCTCAGCTGGCCGTCCCATTTCTCCACAGATAAAGACTCAGTTACTGCTCATAATACAAAGACCCTCAACAACTAGGATGGGGACCACCATATAGGTAAGTTTTCAGAAAAGAGTGCCCTCTTGTGCGGATTGCTTTGATTTGCTTCAGCCCCGCATGCCCACGCTCTCAAAAGAGCCAGGCCAAGGAAACGCAGACGTTCTTCAGGGGAGCATAGCCTGGAGGGCGCCCCCACTCAGGAGAAAATTTCCAAGGAAGACGTCTTTGCTCCTCTTCCCCAGAGCCGGTGCCCCAGCAAGAGTCCTGCAGGGCCTATGGCACAGTACCTATGCCCAGGAAGCTGGTGAGTAGACACTGCCTGGAAGAGTATGCAGCTAACAGGTAAAGCCAAATGTCTTTATTATTGATAAGAGTGGCACAAGATTCTGTTTTGAACTCACCTTAATTACCTGAAGCTACTGTTACACTTGTATTGTAAACTGTTGTAGACTGTTGCCATAGGAGACAGCGTTCCTATCAGTGCAGATGTGGCATCTTGCTGGATGTTTTTACTGCGTGGCTGTCATTCTGTAGAAGTCTTAGAGTCTGCCGGGTTGGTGTTGCGGCTTCCTAAGGGTGTCCTGGCCCTAATCCTCTCTCCCAGAGTTCTGTTGAGGAGAGATGGAGTCGCTTTGCAGACTGAGGCCCTGACATATGGTTCAGAGCCCGGATTGTCCTGGTGAATCCTGGACAGGTGGCACACCTTAGGTGTCTGACGCCCATAAAACTACTTTGCACTGCACCCATTATACCTTTATGACCCACTCTATGTGAAGGGATGTCAGCGACTCGTGGTTCTCGTTAGACTGAAGGTGGCCTGGGTCCTTGTTACATATATTACAGATACAGCAGTCTGCTACTCAGGATATGGAGGCTTCACAGGAAGTCCCACATAGTTTCTTTTTAAACCACTGGAAAAGCATCCTGGCACCTTGGTTATGGTTGAGACCCTGTGCTAAGTATTGCTTCCTAGAAACAAAAGTGGGAAAGAATGGAAAGATGTTGGAGAAAAATGCCCATATAAACAGGCTGTCAAAACTGTATACCCTGAACAAGCTAAGGGTCAACCTGCTCCTACATACTGTAGCATCTGCAGGTGCCAGCAGACCAGCAATAACCAGCCCATGTGTTGGGCGAGTCTAATGGGGATGGTTTAATTATCAACCAGCTGCTGCACTTGCAGGACTCTGAGGAGAGTGGCAGGATCTGCATCCCTTTAGGCAGGATTTCCTTTTGAGTATCTTGCCAAAAATGACATTTTTTGTAGCAGTGGGTGCAACAAAAATAAATAAATAAATAAAAGTCTGACTTGTACCTTAGTGCAGACTTCTCTGAAAAAAATCTGTCACACAAGTGCATGCCCAAACTCTAGGGCTCAGTTTCCTTTAGTGTGACATGAGACTGGAAGGTCACATGACAGACCTCTGGGGAAAAATCAATCACACAAGTACATGCCCAGACTCTAGGGCTCAGTTTCCTTTAGTGCGACTTGAGACTGGAAAGTCGCATGACAGGCCATTCCCCATAATTTCCAATAAGTATTGTTTATATCTGTGCAACTTCAAGTGGCATCAACTTCAAAATAGTCCCTGCACTACTTTGGTTCCACTTTGATGCTACTTATACAGGCATTGTTTCCAGTCGCATCAAAATTGCAGCAAAAAAATAAATAAATAAATAAATAAATGCAAAAATCGCAGCAAAATCACGCGACTTTGGGGTTGCAATAGTGAAGCCTTGAGGTAAGACCTAGAGGGCACACTTTACGTGTTTCTGGACAGCATATGGTACATGTCCTTGGATGAAGGTATCAGGCACTCATGGTCACTTCAGGAAATTCCCCACTGCTCCTCCAGACCATTTCTCTCCCACGCATATGCCAAGTCCACCACAACAGGTGTGCTGCTACAATGCTTACAATACTACAATACACTTCAGACTCAAGGGATTGCAGGTTTTCTATACAATCCTGTTTGGAGTTTGCAGGGGATGTTGGCTGATGTCCAGTAGCAGATCGGAAGAGGTCAAACCCTTCTGGGTCCTCTTTGAGATCTTTAAGCTGAAGTACATTAAACAGTACAACCACATGGCTGGATGCTGTTGCTGGATTGTCAGGATGCCTATCCTATCCTCACACCTTAGAGGGAAAGCAAAACCAACTGGTTAGTGTACACTGGGGGTGCTCTAGTTCCTCTTATTTCTATCAGAGGAAATGGTGACAGTCAGAAACAGGATTCTGAGGAAGTATACTTCCGCTTATTTGATGGTTTCTCAGTGCTCATCTGGGCACAACGTCATCATGCATACAGATGATTTCTGGGGTGCATGGGCACCTGCGCAAATTTACATTTCAAGAATTCTACAAGGGAGGAAACAGGATCGAACACCGTTAATAACAGTGTTACTCGTTATAAGTAGCGATCCATCATGATGAAAAGTCCTAGAGCAAGTCTCGGTCCGTTAGGACCTTTACACTGGAGAATTGCTATGAATCATGTCTACAAGACACTCGGGAAGATGCACTGTGAGGGACTTTAGGTCAAGGCAGGCGGAGATTCCCAGCCAAGGAGGGTAATCTTGAACGCGCTGGGGTTCAAGCTGCCCCTTTTATCACTTCAGCCTTACTACAGAGTCAAGGAAGACCAGCCTCCTTGCAGTTGAGCAACAGGGCAGTAGTTGCCTATATTCAGCTCCTGGGTGAAACTCACGGCAATATGCTAGTGAGAGAGGTAAAACCCATAACGCCTGGGATGGAAGATCCCCAGCAAAATTCCAGATGCAGTTTACCTCTCAGCAGATTTTTTGAACAAGTACAAGCTTCCCAGAGCACAACGAGGGTCTAGGTCCCAGGTCTTCTCTGACCTGGTCCACAAGTGGGGCCTACCACAGACAGACCTCCTCGTTTCCCAGAGTAATCGCAAACTTTGGGTATGTCTGACTTTGTTTCCGCAACACAAGGCGCAGGGGGCAGATGCTCTGATCTCTCCATGGGACTGCAATGAGTGAAGGAGTGAGTGAAAAACCTGTATAGCGCTACACCTGCGAACTAAATCACCTCAAGGTGCTTCTTGTATCCATTTTCTTCCTTATCCCTCAGAAGAGGTGGGTCTTAAGTTTCTTCCTGAAGGCCCGATGGTTTTCTCCCATGCGGATGTCCGTTAGCAGAGCGTTCCATAGCCATGGTCCTTGGACATAGTTGTCATAGCCAGTCCTCCATATTGACAGAGCTCTATCCTGGCCTAGGCCAACAAGGCCCAGGCCTAGGGCAGCACTTTGCAGGGGGGCAGCATGAAAAGATTCCCTGCCGGCTTGCGCTACACTGTCACTGAAAATTAGTCTAGCGCCCCCATTAAGCGGCCGCGCTGCTTCTAGTATGCGGACGGCCGGCATTCCACAACTGTGGGGGAGGGGCCGTTTCCAATTTTGACTGTTTTGTCATCCTGGACCACAAACCTTCCTCACTGTGCTATGTTTCTGCTGCACCGTCTACTTAAAGTAGAACTATAGGCAACACTTTTACCATCCCTGTCCCAATGCAAAGATTTCCTTTCAATTCCTGCTCTATGGGCAACTCTGTTACTCTGGTTTCACTACAGAGTGATCTCTACTTTGTTGTGTGCGAGAAGACATTCTACTTACAACATCTAGGCCTAATTCTGGAACAAGTTTGCTTTTCTTGGTAAAGCGAGACATTCATCCTACTGCCCTTTCAGTGCCAGCTGTTCTATACTTCCTCCACGCCTTAACCTATCCTCGCATAGCTCATGAGCGTCGCTTTATCGGCAAAAACACATTTAAATTGGCCATGAATCCTTCAGTTTGTACAACTTTTGAGTTTTTGGAGAGTAGGTCTCCACGGAAAATATATATTGGAGCTGCAGGTTCTCATATCCGTTCAACCGTTCATTCTAACAGAGCAGTGTCCGGTTCAGGCCATCACTTATAAGGCAGTATCAATTGCAAGAACTTTAGGCAGGAGGTTATTGGATATTCAAGCTCTTGGAGCTTCAAAGTAAAAAAATATATAATGTATATTCTTTTCTTTCCAAAAGGAGTAGAGTTGTCCTTGTAGATCATCTTGCCACAAACATGGCAACAGACTGCTATTTAACAGACAGCTGGACATTGCCTAAATTTCCAGAACATCACACAGGAAAGTCTCACAAACTGATAATTTTCATAACTTTAAAGTAGTATCGGTCCACAATTGTCCCTTCCAGGTCATCTAAACCTTTTGTCATTCCAGCTGGGAATCAAGGGAAAGAAGTTACTGCCTGGACCCTAGCAGGCTCGGTTGTTCATATAGGACTAGGGGTTGCAAGCCTCCGTCAGCGGTGGCGGAGCACTCTACCAGAGCAGTTGAAGCCTCATAGGCAACACATTCAAAATAATCTATGGTGCCCATCTGTAGAGGGTATCGTGGTCTTCCCAACATTCCTACTCAAACTTGACAGAATAGACCCGGGGGTCCTGTCATCAGGGAACTTTGTAGGAAGAACTATTCAGTCCTCTGTCTCATCCTAATTAGAGGATTGGTTGGACAAGTAGATCCCACCCTGTCAGCTAGTTATTTATCACTAGTATGCTGCCATGTTGGCGTCAGGAAAATGGAAAATTGTATCAAATACTTACCGTAATTTTCCTTTCCTGACGCCAAACCATGGCAGCATATGAGCCCACCCATGTGCGTTTCGGTATGTGGCTTGTTACAAAGAATGGGGTGGCGGCTAACCATGCCTTAATTTATGCTATTCACTGGTCCTGAGGGAGTGGTCAAGAGGCGGAGCTCTATCACTAGTATGCTGCCATGGTTTGGCGTCAGGAAAGGAAAATTACGGTAAGTATTTGATACAATTTTCCATTTTCACAGGCAAACTATAGACACCCAGAAGGTACAATATGTAAAGGAATTTTTTTTTTTTTTAAAGTTAAGCATCATTGAAATCACTGCTCCAGGAGCAGTGATTTTATTGATGCTTAAATAAAAAAAGAAAAAGAAAAATTCCTTTAAATATTGTACCTGCTGGGTGATAACGTCTTTAAATAGCACAGTCACCTGCCTGCCAGTAAATTAGGAAGAACTGATCTATCTAAGCTATACAGTGTACAAATATATGTACAACTCCTAGGGCTGTAAATATATATCCTCTACACACTGTAAATCTAAAAAGACAATCTCTCTGTCTCTCTGACTGCTTTCACTAACAAGCCGGAACACGCTACACGAGGCCGCCCAGTAGGCGGCCTTATATAGTGTGGGGCGTGTGCTAAAACCCTGAGCCATAATTGGCCAAAGCCACCCAGGCCAATTATGGCTCTTCGTTTTTTGCGCGCTGCGAATGGCCAAGCATGCGGGACATACAGCATGCTTGGCAAATCATCAGCGTGCAATGCCGCAGTGAATTATGGGCCGTTTTGCGTCACTCTAATTTGGCGACCGCTTTTGTTCGAATTTCGTCGAACGTACGAACAGACAATGTTCGAGTCGAACATACGCTCGTATCGAACGCGAAGCTCATCCCTATCTCTAAGGCCGCGCACACACGGAGGGACATATCCGATGGAAACGGTCCTCGGACCGTTTTCATCGGATATATCCGCCGGGCTATTTTGGTCTGATAGCGTGTACACACCATCGGATCAAAATCCTCGCTGGCAGACAGCGCGGTGACGTGGCGGTGACGTTGATGCCGCCACGTCACCGCACCAGGAAGTAAACAACTTCCATGCATGCGTCGCATCCATACGACGCTTGTGCGGGCAGATATGTCCGCTGGTGAGTGTACTGACCAGCGGACATATCCGACGGACATGTCGCCGGCGGACAAATTTTAAAGCATGTTTTAAAATTTGTCCGCCTGTCAGACATGTCCACTAGCCCGTACACACGATCGGATTTGTCCGCTGAACTGGTCCGTCGGACCAGTTTGAGCGGACAAATTCGATCGTGTGTACGCGGCCTTACAATTGCAGTGATACCTCATACTTCCGGACCACCTGCAGTCATTTTACATTGGTATTTGAAGAGGAATACCATTGCTATGGCAGCAGCTAGCTGCCATAACCCCAGTATCCTCTTCTTCAAAGGGCGGTCCGCTTTCATATAAAAGAGAGCCCCCGCCACGCTCCGGTGCCCTCCCACGCTTACCAGAGCTGTCGGTAGCGGCGGAGGTGATTGTGTCCTCTTGCTGGCTTGGTATGAAGAGGAGTGAGGGGAAGATGGCCCCCACCCTTCTCCATATCATTGTCAAAACGTCACTTCTGCCCATAGCTCTTAAAGGGATTTTTATTTATTTATTTATTTTTAAATGACATCTAATTTATTACATTTTTTGTATTGCATTATAGTGTAAATATGTGATCTGAGGTCTTTTTGACCCCAAATCTCATATTTAAGAGGTCCTGTCATTGTGTCACTTTTATTCATATTACAAGCAATGTAAACATCCCTTGTAATAGGAATACAAGTGACAATTATTTTTGTTTTAAAAGAACAGTTTAAAAAAAAATTAATAAAGGGTAAAATAAATAAGATTTTTTTTTTTAAATGCGCCCCCTCCGCCGAGTTCGCCAGCAGCGCCCACATATGAAAACTGTGTTCAAACCACACATGTGAGGTATCGCCACAATCGCCACAAGAGCAATAATTCTAGCCCTATACCTCCTCTGTAACTCAAAACATGCAACTTGTAGAATTTTTTCAACGTTGCCTATGGAGATTTTTGAAGGTTAAAAGTTTGTCGCTATACCACAAGCAGGCGCAATGTTGAAGCATGACATGTTGGGTATCAATTTCCTCAGCGTAACATTATCTTTCACAATATAAATAAATTGGGCTAACTTTACATTTTTTTTTTTTTGTAGCTGCAGGCATCACCTCGATACAACCACTTGAATCAGAAGGCTGCATAGATGCAATACATTGACGTGAAGGTGTTAAAGCGGATCTCCACCCTGATATTTTTTTTTTTTTTTAAATCTGAAAAAAAAAAAAAATGAAATGGAAAAAAAATAAAAAAAATACTCACCCTAAATAGGCTGTTGCTATGCGGAAGTCCCGAATCTGCCATCATGATCCGCGGTGCTGTTTTCTTCCTCCTCCTCTTCTCTGTGTCTTCTTGTGAATGGGCCGCGCTGCATTGTGGGAACTGTGTGTATCCCAGAAAGCAGCCGGACCATTCACAAAGCGTCGCGTCGCTCGCACATGCGCAGTAGGAAACGGGCAGTGAAGCCGCACGGCTTCACTGCCTGTTTCCCTGACTGTGGATGGCGGTGCCGGGATCGAGGATCGGCATCGGCGGGGGCCGTCAGCGCGGGCGCCTAGGACAGGTAAGTGTCCTTATTCAAAGTCAGCAGCTACACTGTTAGTAGCTGCCGACTTTAAAAAAAAAAAAAAAAAAAAAAATTGCGGCTGGAGCTCCGCTTTAAGGTTAAAAAAATCTGGTCTGCTGAATTTCCATATAGATTTACCAGGACCATGAATTTTGAACCCCATGGATCTGCAGTGAACCAATGGTAGAGATGAACTCAAACCTAATCTCTTGTTATAAGAGGAGCAGTGTCAGATAGGGCATGCCAGTAGACAAGATGGTCCCTCTGGGCAGACAGGCCAATCCACATTCCTCCTTGTGGATGTAAGAATTGTGCACATGTGCATCAACATGCTTATGTGCACTCATGACAGATGGTGGAGCCAAATTGACTAATTAAATTGAGCTAGTGCTCAAATTCAGTGCTGCTTTATCTTTAGCCTTCCGTATGTCATGTTTTCCTGTATTCTCACTTCAGCTGTTGACCCGGCTAGTCTGGACTACTCCCTGATCTCTACCTCTATTGACTCTGGCTTGCCTTCTGGCCACCATTTCTGCCCTCTCCATGTTCTATTACTCCACTGATCGGTTCCTGACCCAGCTTGTACCTTGACAATGGTCTTGCCTGTACCTGATCTGTCTTGCCAGTATATGACCCAGGCTTGCCTGACTCTGGTATCTGCTTACCATTAGGGATGAGCCAAACATACCCGCGTTGCGTTCACACCAGAACCGTCGAACAGACCGAGCGTTTGCGCGAACATTTAGAACTCCATTGAACGTTCGAATTCAAAAACGCTAATTTTAAAGACAAATATTCAAGTTATTGTTGGAAAACGTCTTTAAGAACCCGGGTCTTGCCCGAGGGAACATGTATCAATGGAAAAAAGTTTAAAAAACAGTAGTTTTTTCAGGAGCAGGACTCCTGAAAAAGTGACCATTTTTTAGACTTTTTTCCATTGATACATGTTCCCTCGGGCAAGACCCGGGTTCTCAAAGACGTTTTCACAGGCAAGCTATAGACACCCAGCAGGTACAATATTTAAAGGTATTTTTTTTTTTTTTTATTTAAGCATCATTAACCACTTAAGACCCGGACCAATACGCTGGCAAATGACCCAAGGGGTTTTTGCGATTCGGCACTGCGTCGTTTTAACAGACAATTGCGCGGTCGTGCGACGTGGCTCCCAAACAAAATTTGCGTCCTTTTTTTCCCACAAATAGAGCTTTCTTTTGGTGGTATTTGATCACCTCTGCGGTTTTTATTTTTTGCGCTATAAACAAAAATAGAGCGACAATTTAAAAAAAAATGCAATATTTTTTACTTTTTGCTATAATAAATATCCCCCAAAAATATATAAAAAAACATTTTTTTTCCTCAGTTTAGGCCGATACGTATTCTTCTACATATTTTTGGTAAAAAAAAATCGCAATAAGCGTTTATCGGTTGGTTTTCGCAAAATTTATAGCGTTTACAAAATAAGGGATAGTTTTATTGCATTTTTATTATTTTTTTTTTTTTTTACTACTAATAGCGGCGATCAGCGATTTTTTTTCGTGACTGCGACAATATGGCGGACACTTCGGACAATTTTTACACATTTTTGGGACAATTGTCATTTTCACAGCAAAAAATGCATTTAAATTGCATTGTTTACTGTGGAAATGACAGTTGCAGTTTGGGAGTTAACCACAGGTGGCGCTGTAGGGAATGTGTACCTAATGTGTGTGTTTACTACTGTAGGGGGGTGTGGCTGTAGGTGTGACGTCATCGATCGCGTCCCCCTATTACAGGGATGACGCGATCGATGCTCCGGCCACAGAGAAGCACGGGGAAGCCGTGTGTACACACGGCTCTCCCCGTTCTTCCGCTCCAGGGACGGATCGCCGCACTGCAGCGGCGATCGGGTCCGCGAATCCCGCGGTCCCGGTCCTGGAGCTTCGGACCGGGTCGCGGGCGCGCGCCCGCGGGCGCGCGCCCGCGACCCACGGCTGGGTACTAAAACCAACGTATATATACGTTGATGTGCCCAGCCGTGCCATTCTGCCGACGTAAATCTGCAGGAGGCGGTCCTTAAGTGGTTAAAATCACTGCTCCAGGAGCAGTGATTTTAATAATGTTTAAATAAAAAATAAAAATGAAAAAATCCTTTAAATATTGTATCTGCAGTGCTGGGTGTCTATAGTTTGCCTGTAAAAACATCTTTAAGAACCTGAGTCTTGCCCGAGGGAACATGTATCAATGGAAAAAAGTTTTAAAAACAGTCTATGGGACTCGAACGTTCAAATTCAAAAACGCTCATTTTAACCACTTCGGGTCAGCGCCATTGACATAATACGGCAACAGCGCGGACCTGAGGCGCCGGGGTCACGTCTTTGGACGTGATTTACTTGTATTTCCCCGCACGTGCCACAGGGTGGCGAGCGGCGGGGAAAAACAGTCCCGACCATCACCGAGGATTCGATGCTTGTACCCGGCGGCCGCGATGTCCGTCAGGTACACACGATCGGCGGTGACAGAGCAGGGACATGGAGCTCTGTGTGTAAACACAGAGCTCCACGTCCTGTCAGGGAGAGGTGACAGATGCTGTTTCTCTTGTACATAGGAAGACAGCATCGATCACCTCCCCCAGTCACCCCCCTCCCCCCACACAGTTAGAACACACCCAGGCAATACATTTAACCCCTTCCTTACCCCCTAGTGTTAACCCCTTCAATGCCAGTCACATTTATACAGTAATTAGTGCATATTTATAGCACTGATCGCTGTATAAATGTGAATGGCGCCAAAAATGTGTCAAAAGTGTCCGATGTGTCCGCCGCAATATCGCAGTCCCAATAAAAATCGCAGATCGCCGCCATTACTAGTAAAAAAAAAAATATAAAAAAAAAATCATAATTCGGTCCCCTATTTTGTAGGTGCTATAACTTTTGCGCAAAGCAGTCACTTATTGTGATTTTTTTTTTTTTTTACAAAAATACCTAGAAGAATACGTATCGGCCTTAACTGAGAACAAAAAAATATTTTTTTTTTAAAAAAAATTGGGATATTTATTATAGCAACAAGTAAAAAATATATATATATTTTTAAATTGCCGCTCTTATTTTGTTTATAACGCAAAAAATAAAAACCGCACAGGCGATCAAATACCACCAAAAGAAAGCTCTATTTGTGGGGGGAAAAAGGACGCCAATTTTGTTTGGGTGCCACGTCGCATGACCGCGCAATTGTCAGTTAAAGCGACGCAGTGCCGGAAGCTGAAATTTCGCCTGGGCACGAAGGGGGTTTATGTGCCCAGTAAGCAAGTGGTTAAAGACAAATATTCAAGTTATTGTTGGAAAACGTCTTTGAGAACCCGGGTCTTGCCCCAGGGAACATGTATCAATGGAATTTTTTTTTAAAATGGTTGTTTTTTCAGGAGCAGGACTCCTGAAAAAGTGACCATTTTTAAAACTTTTTTTCCATTGATACATGTTCCCTCGGGCAAGACCCGGGTTCTCAAAGATGTTTTCACATGCAAACTATAGAAACCCAGCAGGTACAAAATTTAAAGGAATCTTTCATTTTTTTTTATTTAAACATTATTAAAATTACTGCTCCAGGAGCAGTGATTTTAATGATGCTTAAATAAAAATAAAAAAAATAATTCCTTTAAATATTGTACCTGCTGTGGGTCTATACGTGTGATAACGTCTTTAAATAGCACAATTACCTGCCTGCCAGTAAATTAGGAAGAACTGATCTATCTAAGCTATATCTAAGCTATACAGTGTATAAATATATCTACAACAATATGACGTCCAAAGACGTGATCCCAGCACCTCAGGTCCGCGCTGTTGACGTCTTTTGTCAATAGCGCGGATCTGTAGTGGTTAACAAGCCGGAACACACTACACGAGGCCACCCAGCAGGCGGCCTTATATAGTGTGGGGCGTGTGCTAAAGCCCTGAGCCATAATTGGCCAAAGCCACCCAGGCTTTGGCCAATTATGGCTCTTCGTTTTTTGCGCGCTGTGATTGGCCAAGCATGTGGGACATACAGCATGCTTGGCCAATCAATGCCAATCAATACCAGCCCACTTCAGTCTGTTGCCACCAGCTGTCATCCAGCTTGCCTGTTTTACTGAAAACCACAGATGACTACCCCTGCCTGGCATAGACACCTGCTTTGCTGCTAGCAAGATCTACAGTGACTCATGCCATTTTGCACTCCTGCATCTTCTGTTTACACTATCTGGGGCCATAAGTCAGAGGTATAAGGGAAGCCTTCCTCGTCATATAAGACTCTGCTACCAGGTATGTGATAATCAGTGTATTAACTTATAATAGGACAAGTACATTTCACACTCTCTAGCTGTAATGTAGGTTCCAAAGTAAAAGCTAAAACAGCGATAGCTATTTATGTAAGATGTATGACTTTCCAATGCTATGTGGTTGTTAGAATGTGTCTGTTTTAGGACTTTCATTTTACTGTCAGTGTTTGTTTATATCCACCTGGAAATAATATAAGGCTACACAGACGTGTATTTTTTTTAAAACAGAAGCCTTCACATGTCCAGACAAACTGCTCACTTGCTTGGATTTGCTTGTTTTCACTGTCAAATATGAGTTTACAATGCATCGCGGAAACATTTGTTTTACAAGTGAGATTACATAAACAAGCACAATGTTTTTTTTAAATACACAAAGAGTTAAGTCATACACATGCATCTGCAATATAAAAAACACCTCATAATAATAATAATAATACAATGTCTGGAATACAATTATATATAAATAATTGTATGAATTAAAGTGCGGTCCAAAAAATATATGAGTTACTCTATATAACAAACGACAAGTCTTGGTTATAAACAAATCTGAGATTAGGTATGTTTGGTGTTATGGAAATAGTGGAGATAGTTACTACTCTAGCATCAGCATTGAACAAGTGAATGAACTGGTAATCATCTGGATTTTACAGGTGACAAAAGCAACCAAAACCAGGGCTCAAGTCCTGCGGGAATGCATGGGAACGGAGTTCCTGCACTTTTTTCACAGCAGGAACTCAGTTCCCTTTGCAGGACTAGAGCAGCCGAGAGGCGCCCGAGCTAATCTTTCACCAAGCGGCGATGCCCAGCTCGATTCACTGTAAGGGGCAGGCGAACCTTAGTAATCCTTTATGTTACTGGCCACTTCCTGTATATGGATTCATCAGGTAGTGTGCGGGTATTCCGTCACTTCCTCGATGCCGCAATGTCTCCTGGGAGCTTTTGTCATTGTTCCCAGGAGACATTGCGGAGGTCTGCCGCGAGTTATCGCGGGATTTAGAAAGAACTTAAATCTTTCTAAATCCCTCGATGACTCACGGCAGACATTGCGGCATCGAGGAAGTGACGGAATACCCGCACACTACACAATGAATCCATATACAGGAACCGGCCAGTAACATAAAGGATTACTAAGGTACAGTGGATCGAAAAAAAAAAAACATGCGGTTTAGTAAATATGCATATGAGCGTATAATTAATTTTTTTTGGTGGGGATCTTGGGTGGGAGTTCCCACACTTTTTTCCCCAGGACTTGACCCCTGGCCAAAACCAGCTTCATACATGTAGTGTAAATCATATAAAATGAGAAAGCATACTCAGATAGATGATGGTAAGTAGAAAAAACACCTTTGCCCTGGCGGAAATTCCGACAGAAAAATTCTGTTGGAGCCTACTCACAGTCCAAATTTCTGACCAAAAGCTCAAATCGGACTTTTCTTGTCGGAATTTCCAATCGTGTGTATGCGGCATTAGCGTTATAAAAACAAATATTCTTTTTCACTTCTCTAACTAATTAATAGCTCTACAGAACAGGAATTAAAGACAGCTCAACAACTTGAAATAAAACTTATGCTGCGTACACATGACCATTTTTCATGTCGTGGAAATAAACAACAACTTTCTCAACGTGATTCTTGTCAAGCCTGCCTTACATACACACGATCGTGAAAAAAAAATGCTTGTGCAAAGTACGGTGACGTACAACTGCACTATAAAGGGGAAGTTCCATTTGAATGGTGCCACCCTTTGCAAATTTCCCTTCTTATAACTTGCTTCTGAGCATGCGCATTTTTTCCCTGTCGTTAAAGCCTACACACAACCGTTTTTCACGACGAGAAAAACAACAACGTGAAAAACGACGAGGAAAAATAAAGCATGTTCTAAATTTTTAATGCCCATTTTTCACGACGAGAAAAATGCTCTGGAGCCTACACGTTTTTAATGACCAATTAAAAAAATTGCATTTTCTCGTCATGAAAAACAGTCGTGTGTATGCAGCATTATATTTTGGATCTAATGCTTCAAACTGATCAATAGACCAAAACACTGGGAATACATAGAAAGTATCCAAAACAAGTTCCATACCAGTTGGTGTTGTTGCGCAAAGCAATAAATCAGCTTCTGTCTTAAATTTTTTCCACACAGCCTAGAATTTGACAATTTAAAAGAAAATTGGCGGCACTCAAGTTGAGAAAAAGTTGAGACAGAGTTTGCCTCAGTCACATTTTATTAATTATTATTATTTAATTATTTTTTACTTATTATATAAAATAATGGTTATACCCACATTTCTCTTTTTTTTTTTATAACTAATCAATTTTGTTGATGTTTAGGAACCATGTTTTTGATACTGAAAACTCTGAAGGCCTATAAGGATATGACTGCTGTGTTATGAGTGTTACCCTAGTATCAACCCAGAATTGTTCCAGCCAAAGATTACCCCTGTGGGACTTTAAAAGTAAGTCAGACATAGGGCCAGATTCAGGTAGAGTTGCGCTGGAGTAATTCGATATGCGCCGTGTAACTGTGAAGATGCGCCGTCGTTTCTATGTGGCCGTACCCACCAAACTAGATGCGCCCGAAAACGGGCCATTTCCGATCGGCTTAACTTTCCGGCGCCAGAGTCCCGTCAGCACATAATTTCGTTTGGCGCATCAGTCGTGCCTATTGATTTCCCCTGCAAATATGCAAATGAGGGAGATTTCCCGATTCACGAACGGATTAGCACCATACGCTGGCTACATGCGCCACGCGTATCTCGTCCGTCAGGCGCAAAGTTATTTCTACAAAAGGCTGCTTTATCTTTACTCCAGACGGTCACAGGTCAGCAGGAGAGCAGCTACAGCAGCGTTACCGACGATAAGAGCTAGCTGAACAACCACACTTGCAAGGACAACACCTCTGTGTGCCAACATGCCAGGGTCAATCGTGGTCCTAGCACTAGTACTGGGTCCCCCGGAACGGAGTAGGCGGGCACGTGAGAGGATATATCGCACGCGCATGAACCTCTTTGGCATGGGGGATGAGGAGGTGTATCGCCTCTTCAGATTCAGCCCAGATGCAATACTTGAACTAACCACAACCCTGCAGGATGACATCACCAGCAAGACACACCGCTCACAAGCAGTGCAGCCACTGGTGAAGGTCCTGGCAACACTCCATTTCCTAGCAAGTGGATCATTCCAGCGTACAAGTGGAGTGGTGGCTGGGATGTCACAATCCTCCGTGAGCAGATGTGTGCACCAGGTTGTCCCTGCAATCCTCAGACGCATGTCCAACCAGTTCATCAGACCCACCACTAAGGAGCTGTGGCTGAAGGCAATGACAGATTTCTACAACATTGGCAAATTCCCACGCACTGTGGGGGCCATTGATTGCACACATGTGGCCCTTCAGCCCCCCAGTGCCACAGAGCACATATACCGCAATCGGAAGCATTGGCATTCCATCAACGTACAGGTGATAGCCGATGCCCAACGCCTCATATGGCACGTCCGTGCCAAACACCCAGGGTCCAGCCATGACAGCTTCATATACAATCAGAGCCCCATCCCAGCAGAATTCGAACAGAACATGTATGGGGACAGCTGGCTGGTTGGTGAGTGACATGGGAGTCAGGCATGACTATCCCCTCCCGTGATGCACATCAAAAGTGGTACATGCATGACTAACATCCTCCTGTCTTTTACCTTACAGGTGACTCTGCATATGCACTGGGACCCCATCTCATGACTCCTTTCCGGAACCCCCAAACCAGAGGAGAGAGAAAATACAATGAAGCACACATCAAAACCCGTGCAGTGGTGGAGCAAACATTTGGGCTCCTGAAGTCCCGTTTCCGCTGCCTGGATAAGTCTGGGGGGACCCTATTGTATTCCCCTACCTTTGTGTGTCAGATCATCGGTGCATGTTGCATTCTGCACAACTTTGCTATGAGAAAAGGCCTGCAGATTGACATACGTGATGACCTGACCCCCGACCCACACAGTCCCCACCTGCCAGAGGAGACCCATTCAGCTGATGGAAGAGCAGTCAGGAGGGTCCTTGCCGTAGGCATCTTTGGACACTAAACCAAAACATTAATCACACAGACAATGCACGCGTGTACACCACTGATGTCCCTAGATCACACACACCACATGCACATCGCATTGGATTAGCCCAAGTCCAGCATGTAGGACTTGGGAGCAGCAACGCCAGCGTCAAGGCCCCAATGATGTCACTGTCCATTCATACACCTTTCACACGTCATTCATACAGCCGTGGGGTTAACTTCACCACCACGGCCGAGGGTGACACCCCTTACTGGCAGGAGTGCCACCCCCTCACATTCACACACCATTCACACTGCAACGTGTGCAGTATCAATAAAATAAAAATCTCATATCCTGAGTAAAAATCAAAATAAAATAAAAATCTCATATCCTGAGTAAAAATCAAAATAAAATAAAAATCTCATATCCTGAGTAAAAATCAAAATAAAATAAAAATCTCATATCCTGAGCAAAAATCAGACCAAAAAAAATAACAAAATCATCGGGGATGCCGGGGGCTCCTTCTTGCCGAACCTCTCTGGCTCCTCAGCTGCCTGGATGGAGTGGGTGGGGGTGGGGGGGCATCTGGAGGTGGCTGATCCCCGGGTGGACCACTCCTGGCAGGTGTGGCCTGATTGCCCTCCAAGGCCATGGCTATCCGGCCGAGGTAATTGTTTGTCTGGCCCTGCATCCTCAGCTGCCGGGTCACTTGGTAGTGTTGGGCCCGCCGACTCAGCCTCCCCTGGTCCCGGATGGCAGCACTGTTTCCATGGATGGCAGCAGTGTTGGCCTGGACGGCTGCAGTGAGGTGCCTAATATCCCCCTGCACCTCCCCAAACTGGTCACCACTGCAGCGCAGTTGCAACTCACATCCTGCACTGCGTTGCTTATCTGGCCAACGGAGCACAGGCTGTCAGCCACTTTCTCCAAGTGCCCAACTATGTCCCCCATTTGTTGGGTCTGTCTGACGTGATCCCTCGCCAACTGGCCCTGGACAAGATCCGACACCCCCCTGGTCTTCTGGGTCGCCTTCCTGGGGCCAGAAGATGGTTGTCCCCGGGGGGATGGAGTCACCCTTGAGGGGCTTCCAAGGATGGGGGAGGGGATGACAGACGGCCCAGGAGAAGGGGAGGAGACCTCCAACACTAAGGAAAAGTCCTGCTCTGCCACAGCAGGATCCTCCACAACCACCTCGGCAGGTGTGGTGTGGCCACTCTCCTCCTCCACCTCTTCACCACCCAGGGGCTCGTGCACAGGATGGCGTGGGGGGGATGGGGTGGACTGGCCGCCGACAGATGATGGCCCAGCTCCGTCATCTGTGGATGACACAAAGCAGACACATGTTGGTGGTCCCACACACTTGGCACATGTACCCTCCCCCCCCCAAATGCAACACATCAAATAGGGGATAAAAAACACTTACCTGTCCTGGAGCCTTCCTCCACGGAGTCATAGCCAGGGACCCCCTCCACCTGCTCCCTCTCCAGGCAGCGAGAGACCACCTCCTCCTCCGCGGTCAGGGTGACCGGACATGGGGGACCACCACCTGTGCCCCTCTCATGCCTCCTGATGGTGGCCACCTTGCCACGGACCTTGCGCCGCAGATCATTGATTTTTTTTTGGATGTCAGCAGCAGTCCGGGTGGAGTACCCCAAAATATTGACACGGCCAGCAATGGTGTCCAGGATGCCCTGCTTCCTCTCCCGGCTGGTCTTACGGCTTTTTTTGCCATGGAGGAAATGATTAAATGTCTCCATAGCGGAGATGATCACTGAGACCTCCTGGGCGTTAAAGTTGAGGTTCCTCCTCTCTCTGGGGGTAGCGGGAGCAGCCATCACAGCACAAAAGTATCTTCCCTGGGGTGGGGGGAAACGGAAATACTTTTGCGCCGGAATGGCGTTTCCGCCTGCGCTTTTAAGCGCCCAACGGAAGGCATTGCGCTGACGTTTCCCGTGAAGTGGTGCCGACGGAAGTTGTGAGCATGCGCACAAGGGGGCGAGTGGAGCCGCACTCACTGCGCATGCTCCGTGGTTGATGCGCTGAACGTAAGCCTCTGCGCTGGGCTCCGCCCATCATTTACATGTGATCACACCCACTTCCACTTGCGTCGGGTTACGCCAGCGCATTATCGTTACTCTGGCGCAAGTTTACGCGCAACTGCTATGTGAATAACAGTACTTGCGCTGAAAGGGTCGTCAGAGTAACGTAAATGAGAAGCGTTACTCCAGAGCAAAGATGCTCCCATCTACCTGAATCTGGCCCATAGTGTCATTGTGTTAAAATATAAAAAAATAAATATATAAAATATGTAAATTAAAACAAATTACGACTAGATCACTTGATTAAAAACCTTTCTACACCTATGTAATTACATTACAAAAAATTACATATAAATAATCAACATCCCCTATTCACATATATATCTGGTCTCTTGGGACCTTGTGGGTAAAGGAACATCAACATGTTTCAGAAATGTTTGTTCTTCAGGGGTGCATCACGTGGAATCGTATGTATTTGCAACAAAAGTACATGCAGTAAGTATGCATATGAATCAATATTAAATTATGAAAGCATATAAGCCTAAGGTGTTGCTCACTCATGGTGTAACAAACCAAATGCAGTAATACATATATAGCAGCAGTTATTAAAACATTAAATATGCCATCATCTGCAAAACTGCCAGAAAGCCACATCTAAAGCCAGAGGGGCAACCAGGATGCACTGAAACTGCCTGCATGCCCACCAATGACACAAGGTTTGATGATATCATGAAACTATCATGAAACTACTAATAGCAGGGTGCCAATGGCATGTTAGGAACCATTACATTTAAGAAAAAATATGCATGTGTGGTCTAAACTATATTAAAGACCACATATGCATAGATCCATCCATCAATAAGCTAAAATGGCCACCAAATTGCTATGAGGCATTAAATAGGTGGTTGGGGTACCTCTAAAACAAATGTGTTGTATAATAAAAGGTGAGAAAGCATGTTCTGAGATCTAAGGAGGAAAGACAAGGAACAAAAAAACACAAAAAAACAAAAGAAAGCTCACATGTATAGCAGGCAAGTCATCGCACCTGAATCTCATGTATTGTATAGGCCTCTCTGGAAATAATCAATATATCTAGTATGAGTAGATGCAGCAGACATAGCAAATGTAGCAGATGTAGTTTGTAATCTACATGTCTGTTTAAATAGTCCAGGTAAGACCATTGCAACATGTGAAGTGGGGCTGCTACCTTCCTTCAATCCTCAGCTCCACCCAGTGCTGGGACAGTTTGCACTTGGGTAAAAATTAAATGGCAATATCTTTTATTGAAATGACATGAAACAGCTGTTTCGTGTCATTTCAATAAAGGATATTGCCATTTCACATTTGCCCAAGTGCCAACGGTCCCTACAGTGTTTCAAGACCATTGCACCACCCCTAACGTGGAATATCTCTCCTGCCCTTTCAGGGCAGGCCACTCCTCTTTCAATGTGCACAGAGTATAGGCCCCCCACCCGCACCACCCTGGCCACTTCTGGTAGGATGATGTCACGCGCCGGAACCACATTGGTGCACAAAGTGGCTATTAACCCTGACAGAATGTCGGTTAGAGACAGAAAGGGTGGGAGGTGAGACTGACATCTGCATTTCAGTCTCTGCTCGTAATCTACAGATATGCCTCCCGGCCAGAAAATGACGTCTACCTGAACATCCTTTGCACACCGGGCACCAACCAGGCCAAACACAACACCTAGCATAGCGGCCCCTGGTGGAACACCAGAGCAACGGCAACTTTACAAAGTGCAATTATGTAAACACAATGCCAACATGTACACAATTGTTTACAAACAGAATTATATGTATTGAACATACTAATGCCATCAAAAAATCACATACATAAAATAAGGACATCATAAACAGAAATGTTGATATGTATCTATAAATACATTACCAAACCCAATGAAAAATATGCTTTTATTATTTGTCCTGGTTTGTGCCCTCTGCGCAAAGGCTGTGCAGCCTCACTTCATTATCTGGCTGGGCAGCATATCTGTAGGCTATGAACAAAGGTTGGCTGTGGCTTCCTTTCAATTCATGCAGATGTCAGTCTCACCACCTGCCCCTTCTGTTTCTCTCCAACATTCTGTTGGGTTTATTAACAGATTTGTGCACTGGTGTGTTTGTGAAGCTTCGGTCAAGGCATGTCATCCCTCTGGAAGTGGGCTTGGTAGCGCCACAAGCCGGAGCTTTAGGGGGCCACTGCTATGTGTACACTAACCACCATGTTAATGCACCCTCTCCTCATTTGTGCACACTATAAACTCCCGTTGGCTGGCATAATTGGCTTTATGTGATAACAGAGTCATGTAACTGTTTTTGTGTTAAATCAATGCAGAGGACATTCTAAAAATATAAAGCTGATCACTACTCTAAAATCCAATGAATGTCCACATGAATACAATTGGTTCTCGTAGGCCTCGTACACACAACAAAATCCATCAAGAAAAATGCTGGCAGAGCATTTTTGCCGAGGAAAACGGTCGTGTGTATGTTTTTCGTTGAGAAAACTTTTTTCTCGTCGGGAGTCTCAATTTCCGCGAAGCACATTCGTGTGTATGCTTAGAAACACGCGCATGTTCAGAAAAAGTATGAGACGGGAGCGCACCTTCGGTAAAAGTAGCGTTCGTAATGGAGATAGCACATTCGTCATGCTGTAACAGACTGAAAAGCGCAAATCGTCTCTCACCGAACTTTCACTAACACATGGTAACACGAGATTAGCAAAAGCAGCCCCAAGGGTGGCGCCAATATAAAGGAACTTTCCCTTTATAGTGCCGTCGTACGTGTTGTGCGTCACCGCGTTTGAGAACAACGAGATTTTGTGTTGACAGTGTGTATGCAAAGAAAGCTTGACAAAATTCTCGACAAGCCTGTCAAGAAACTCGTCGAGGAAAATGACGTTTCTTTTACAATGAGATTCTCGGTCGTGTGTACGAGACCTGACTGTTGACTGGATGAAAGTGGATGAAGTGGAAGCTGCAATGTTCCTGGAAGCTAGTCTGCACCTTCCCTCTCCTATGATTGACCTTACAATCTGGCAGTCCATGTGGATCTCCCCCTTTAGCAGGAAGCCTGTAGGTTTCATCAGCTTATGTACTGCAGTTTTTCCTGATTCCTAGTTGAACACCTCCAGTTTTTCAGGGTCCTTTACTCTTCACAGCAGTGCTCTTCCTCTCTAACCACCTTGTGCCCACCCCGTTACTCTCTGTTCCCTTCATTCCACCCTCTCCCTGTACTACTGCAAGGTACTGTATTACCTTTCATTCCCAGCCTTACTGTCCCTTGCCAACACCAAGTGTCAAGGAACTTTGATATTTGCTAAACTCATCCAAAGAAACAGTTGAATGCTTGCTTCAGGACTGAGAGATCTAGAAAGGAAAGTTTTAAAAAAGCAAAGTGTGCTGTGATGATTTCATAAAGCTGTTAACTGCACCCTGTCAACCACAAACATCAGCAATGCTCCATCTGAAAATACTTATTTTTACCTTCTTTTCATCCTTTGTGACATCCCAGTGCCACTGGGTTCATCCTTTACCTACCTACATGTTTTTGCTAGTGATAGCAGCATGGCATTTTTCGGGTGGGGTTGGGAGGACACAATCGGTGTTGTATTAAACTCTGTGGAAGCCCCTAGGAAGTCAGAACCTTGGGGCCTCGCTCTCTTTCTGAGGTTTCCCATACACCATTTCTAGTAGGATAACATTGAACTATGTAATGTGCTAGATTAAGATGACCATCATTACTGTAAATGACTGTAAAATTAAATAGTAACAAAAAGTGATGAATTTCATTGAAATCTGTTAAAATTTGTTTTGATTATTTGTTTTCTAACAAATTGCAACTTTTCAGAAAGATTAGAATTTGGATCGGTCAAAAAGAGATTGACCATTTTCAATTATGTGTGAAGAAATAGCTTGTTGTTAAGCAGCGGGTTGGAAAGCCGGCCACCTGCATCCTTGACAACCATGAGTCATCATCTGTCAGTGGTCTTCTCCAATGAATGAATGTAAAGACAAAAATGCTGGACATTTCCCGAAAATAGAAAAATGTTAAAAAACGCCCCCCGCCCCCCTTAAATTCCAACCAGACCCTTATCCGAGCATGCAGCCTGGCAGGTTAGGAAACAGGAAATGGAAGGGGAGTGGTGCCACCAGGTGTTGTAGACTTAAAAGAACTGTCAAACGGAGGAGCATGCAGTAGGCAGATGGCCTCCGTGATGGCAAGAGGCATGATTGAGGATGAATCTACATTGGGGGACATTGCCTGCAGACCCTGTCTGCAGGCCCTGACAACCACAGCCCAGGGTTGTCCGAAAAAGGACCTTGTTCCCATCAACATGGAGACAAGGTGCTTTGGGGGGACTCCAAAGCACCCTCCCCATGTTGAGGGCATGTGGCCTGGTATGGTTCAGGAGGGGGGCACTCGCTTGTCCCCCCCTTTTCTGATCTGCTGGGCTGCATGCCCAGATAAGGGTCTGGTATGGATTTTGGGGGGACCCTATGACTTTTATTTGGCAGGGGTTCCCCAAAGGACCTGATTTCGACTGGGGGGGCACTATATTGTTTTTGTTTTAAATTGTTCTACTGCCTGGCAATTCCTAGCATTGTTTTCTTTCCAATCATCTGTCAGTGGGGAAGCCCGCTGTCAGATGATGAATCTATCCAAAATGAAAGACATTTTTTTGTTCTGCACATGTCTAATGTTTTCGCAACATTATCAGACAATGTTGATACAGGTTACAGTATATGTAGCTAGGTACAGAAATCCTAATTCAGCTTAGATCTGAAAAGTTATTTAATGTCTTTGGAGTCCACTTACATAGTAGTGGTATAAAAACCCTGCATAGCATTAGTGCTTCACAAATTTGCTTTGGGGATTGTTTACACTGGCTTTGCTCTCTGAGGAGCAAACTGCATTTAAATCACTCTCCAGAGTGGATTTACCAGTTGGTCAGGAGGTATTGTTTTGCCTCCTCATCACCTGTTTGAACCCTATAAATAATGAACAACCGTCTTGCAACTGCACATGGTTGCCAGCATGGTCCCTTTCACTTGAAAAGGTCACATTCTGTGGGTAGTACAGCACATCAAGTAAAACAGGGGGTATCATTTTGCCATAGTCATGAAGCAAAGCATTGCAGCCACTGCAAATTGTACACCTCCACTCCTCCAGTCACTGCAGCAAAAGGGGAGCTGTTGAGGGGTGGTAAAAATACCTGTTTAGTGCCCCTTGTCACTGGTGTAAATGTGCCCATTTTAAAAAGTGTGAAAAAAAGGGTCAGGAGGATGAGATCCTGGTCACCTGCACTGTCAATGGCATGTATCCAGCCTCTGCTCTTATCACAGCGTGGTCTCTGCAGCATGTATAATGCACTGAACACTCTGATATTCATTGTAGGCTCCACACTGTGGCTCACATTTTATGAATGACAAGAAAAATGCAGTGTTCTGTGTGGAGTAAATACTATTTTATCTGTTTGGAGTGCAGACATCGGTCTCTACTGTACATGTTGTTGCAACATTTTTGGTTAAACATTGCAGAGTGAAATTAGGGTTTGCTTACTGACTGGCCCTCTTTGATGTGGTAAGCTTCATCAGTAAACTAAACTGTACCACAAATGATATAAAATGTACTTGAAAAGTATTCATCTAAAATAACTATAATTATGTGCAAAGTGGTTTGAATGCTTAGTTTGTGGCCTTAGAATTGTGTATCTGTTAGACAGTTTGCTGTATCAAAGGCTGAATGGAACATATGCTAAGAATCTATTGTGTACATTTCGGATTGCATCAAATATTAAATACTACCTATTCTTTGGGACTTGTTAGTGTCTTATTGAAAAGTTGCCTACGGCACTTACAAGGTAGATAGTAAAAAGTGCTTTTGATTATCGTTTTGGATTGTCACCTTGACAGTTTGGTTAGGTTTTGCAAGCCAAAGCATAAGAAAATACACATTTTCTTCTCTTTCGGTTAAATCACTTTCCCAGAAGACATCACTTTAGAAACGCAGCAAAAATAAAGTCTTCATGAAAACACTAACAAACACCATGTTTGAAGTTTGGTTTGAAATTTATTAAAAGCTTGACTGCATTTTTCTTTACCAGTCAAAAAAAAAAAAAGGTTTTATTTTTCTTGTAGTAAGGTTTTGCTATCCAGAGATACATCAATACATTATTATGTTCTTCAATCACAAGCACATAGAAAGAATTAGGTACAAGTTTACTGACTATATTTGCAAATATAATATGTTTCTATCTTGCTAATGCATCTGCAGTTGTATGTTATGGTGATATAAAACTATTTTCTTAAGGGAGAAGCTAAGCACTAAGCGTTAAATATTTTATTTGTAACAAGGTATTTGTAAAAGCTGAAGGTTTTTTACCTTCATGCATTCTATGCACGAAAGTACAAAGGCTTTTCTGTGCAGCATTCTCCCAAGTCCCCGTCCCCCCTAATATTTGCCCAAGACCTATTTTGATCCAGCGATGCGCATGAGAGCAACGGCTCTCCTGGGTCTCCCCATCCTCGTTGGCTGAGACATGGCAGTGGAAGCCATTGGCTGCCACTGCTGTCAATCACAGAAGTGAGGAGAGACGGGGTCAGGGCCTGGCCACGCTGTGTGTGTCTTATGGACTACTATGGGGGCATTCAGCGAGAGGCAGGGGTCAGAAGCACTGGCAAGGGACCCAAGAAAAGGAGGATCAGGGTTGATTTGTGCAAAACTATTATGCTTTTTGACCAGATACTGCTGTGCTTATGACTCTATCATGAATTCACCGTTTAGATCTATGTGATGTGGACAAATGAGAGGTCTTTCCTATTGACATGTATATTTATATATAGAACTGCTTTAATGAAAGTGTATTGACATTTAGCCAATCCCCTGTGCTATAGGGCAATGGGCATATTGACAGGTGCCTGTACACATTTTGCTGACCCGTTGGAACTGCATAAGAATTGAAAAAAGGGTTGGCCTTTCATCCCCCCCATGATCATTTTCCCCCCTGTGGAATACAAATAATTCTCTTGACGTAGATTCTATTTGATTGGCATCTTTTGGCATAATTTAGAAAATAAGCAGGCTGGGTTCCATCATTTTGATTTCATTCACATGTGCTCCTAAAGAAGATTATTCAAAATGTGTCAAGTCTACATGTGGATTTTTCCTGGATCATTACATCTACAGTATGTGAATAAAAAAAAAAATAGACATATTGGGCCAGATTCAGATACACTTAATATTGCGCTGCGTAATCGAAATACTCTACGCTGCTGTATTTCACCAGGCTCTACACCGAATCCTGGTAGATTTTTGCCCGTACGCTACGGCGGCGTAGTCTATTTCTCGCCGCGTAATCGAAATACGTGATTGGGGGGCGTGAAGCATTTAAATTAAGCGCGTCCCCGCGTCGATCGAAATGCGCATGCTCCGTTCAGAAATTTCCCGCCGTGCATTGCGCGAAATCACGTTGTTACGTCATTCGTTGTTTGAGTAGCGTCGTTTACGAACATTCCTATTCCCGGGCGACTTACGTAAAAAATAATAAAAGATGTCGGAAAACGTAGAAATTCGACGCGGGAACGACGGCCATACTTAACATGGGCTGTCTAATATTAGACCAGCAAAAAGCTGGTATAGTGTTACGCAAAAAAAAGATGACTAAAGGTGCCATAAGAGATTGCGAATGAAGATCGTAATTTCGGGGATCGCCGCCAAAAGCTCATTAGCATACCCCAACTCGGAAAACGACGGGAAGTCCACCCAGTGGCCGCAATTTTATTGCAGCGTAGATCCGAAGGCGTACGAACACGTAATCCAGTCGAATTGAAGCCCGCAGCCGTCTATTCATGGTTTGAGGTTTGCGACTAGCTAAAAAACGCGCGTAATTTGAAATTACTCCAGTCTAACACCAGTTAGACAGGCGTAATCGCTCTGTGAATCTGGCCCATTGTACTCTTTTACAGTATCTCCTGCTTTTATGTGTGTTCTAAATGACATGTTTTGCTTAATGTAAGTGTTTATTGTTTCTTTCTGTCCACAAAAAATCATTGGCTACTCAGAATTTTTTAGAATGTATACTGTTGTATATGGATGTGGACATATAGCACACATTGTCAAACTGGCCAAAACTTTTTGTTAATACACAAGGGAAATAATGTTAAATGGATTGTAGTGTACTTCTGCAATTCTGCAAATGCACTAAAAATGCATTAATATGAACCTAGACTTACATCTGGTTTGTCTTTAGGATACATAAAAAATGTACAATGTAGTCTTCTTACTTTTCATGCAGTAGTGTGGCATTTTCTGTCTTCTCTAAAGAGTCCCAACAGCACTTGGTATACAGAAGCTGCTTAGTCAGAAAAACATTCAACTCAAAACAGTAACTCATTATTGTTATATAACATTGCTCAAAAACTTGGAGATATGTATTATTACAGGAATATATATATATATATATATATATATATATATATATAGTCCCATCAATTTCTGCAGCACTTTACATATTGTACATTCACAGGAGCTTACAATCGAAAGCCCCTATCTCACATACATACTAGGGCTAACTAACCTATTAGCTTTTCTTTGATGAAAACCAGAATACCCAGTGTTAACTGAGCCAAGAAACGTTATTGCAAAAGAAATCAGCACTTTATTGCAAAGGAATTAGCACTTTCAGGCCTTAAGACGCATATACACAACCGTTTTTCATGACGTGAAAATGACATTTTTTTAAATGGTCATTAAAAATGACCGTGTGTAGGCTCCAGATCATTTTTCATTAAGTGAAAAACGGGCATTAAAAATTTAGAACATGCTCTAATTTTTCTCATCGTTTTTCACATTGTCAGTTTTCACGTCATGAAAAATGGCCGTGTGTAGGCTTTAATGACGGGAAAAAAATGCTCAGAAGCAAGTTATGAGACGGGAGCACTCGTTCTGGTAAAAGTAGTGTTTGTAATAGAGATAGCACATTTGTCACGCTATAACAGACTGAAAAGCACGAAGACTGAAAAGAGCGAATCGTCTCTCACCAAACTTTTACTAACACAAAATCAGTAAAAGCAACCCAAAGGGCTTTTTCACGATCATGTGTTTGCAAGGCAGGCTTGACAAGAATCACTTCGGGGAAAAAAGTTTATTTTATATATATTTTTGGGGGATATTTCTAACCAGCAGACATATCTGCTCGCACATGCGTCAAATGGATTTGACGCATGCGCGGAAGTAATTTACTTCCTGGTGCGGTGACGTGGTGGCGTCAACGTCACCGCCACGTCAGTGCGCTGTCTGCCGGCGGGGATTTTGGTTTGATCGTGTGTACACGATCAAACCAATACATCCCAGCAGACAGATCTGTTCAAATCGGTCTGTCTGACCGATTTGAACAGATATATTTGCTCGTGTGTACGGGGCCTTAGTGAACTGTTTTTAACTCTTGTTGTGTTCTGTGTTTTTTCTTCTTCTTTTAGCCTTGTGTAGACAATGTAGGAATGAAAGGATGTCTGTAAGACTAGGCCCAGGATGGTAACCATTGTTACTGATGAGCAGGAAGTGGAATGGAATGCTAGGACGCCAGCAGTCACATAGTCATTGGTTGTTATAGTGCACCAAACAATCAATGAGGAGAAAAAGAAGAAAAAAACTGCATGGGGCTCCCTTAACAACACATACCAGACCTTTATCTGTCAAGAGAGGCTGGTGTAGATATTAACCCTCCTGGCGGTATTCCCGAGTCTGACTCGGGGTTAAATTTTTGTGCTGCGATCGGTAACCCCGAGTCTGACTCGGGCTCGCCTCGCAGTGTCCACAGGCATGGTTTACTTACCCTGTCCATGGATCCAGAGATGCATCCCCGCTGTGTGAGCGAGCTGGTCCTCGCACGATTCACACAGTGTCCCTGTGTGCCGCGGAGCTCCGTTCCCTATGACGTTACGATGTGCGGAGGCGGAGAACGGCGCAAAATTCAAAAAAGTAAACACATTTCATGCAGTATACTGTAATCTTATAGATTACAGTACTGTATGTAAAAAATACACACACCCCTTGTCCCTAGTCATAAAAAAATAAAAGTAATGACAGCGACAATTCTGAAACTGAGCAAATTTCAGTGTTTTTGAGTTGATTACATTATTGAATATTTTTTGTTATAATTAAATTATTATTTGTTATAATTATTTATAATTATTTATTATATTATAATTTAGATTTTTTTTTTTTTTTTTTTTTGTAAATCATACCCGGGATGCCTACTAGACTCTTGTTTGGTCAGATTTAAGTGAGTTATTCCTAAGAGGTACAGGCCTACAATAGAAAAGGCCAAATTTCCTTGCAAATAATGGTACCGCTTTCAGCACCTAAAATCTGAAATAATCATACGCCAGGGAGGTTAAGGGGAACCTCATATATAAAAATGAGTGGGATATCATAAAGGTTTTAAGGGGGGATCTTACTTTGAAAACAAGCACAATGTTCCCCTAAAATCCATACTAGACCCATATCCAAGCATGCAGACTAACTTGCTAGGAAAGTGGGGCACATGTGCCAAGCAACTGTCCTGCTGCATTGTGAACAGAGGAGATGACTAACTTGGCATGGGTGCCAGTCAGGGAAGAGATGTATACCGCTCAGAAAACTGCTAATCCCCTTTGCTTCCGTCCCAGTGAACCAAAAGGGTGCTGACTGTGCACAAATGCATAGGATGAAAGGAATCCTGGACCGCCGCACACCTTAAAAACGATGGGCCAGATCCACAAAGGAATTACGCCCGTGTATCTATAGATACACGGGCGTACTTCGAATTTCCCGCCGGCATGTCATTGTTTTCTGTCCAGAAAACAAGATCCGCCGGACTTACGCTAAGATACGACTTGCGTAAGTTTCTTACACCGTCGTATCTTAGATGCATATTTACTCTGGACGCTAGGTGCAGGTCCGTGTTAAGTATGCAAATGAGTTAGATACGGCGATCCACGAACGTACGTACGCCCGGCGCAGTGTTTTTACGTCGTTTGCGTAAGCGTTGGTCCAGCGTAAAGTTACCCCTGCTGTACCCAGGTGTACGTAATGTTAAGTATGGACGTCGGGCCAGCGTCAAATTTTCCGTCGTTCACGTCGTTTGTGTAAACCGTTCGCGAATAGGGATTTGCGTACATTACGTTCACGTAGTTTTCATTGATGTTTTGCGACGTTAAAAAAAAGTGTTGTTTGCGTCGGGTCATTCATAATTATAATAAAACACGCCCCCCACTAGTTAATTTAAATTACACCCGCGTACGCCGGCCCAGTTACACTACGCCGCCGTAAGTTACAGCGACATTTCTTTGTGCATAAGGATACGCCGCTGTGGCTTACAGCGGCATAGTGTAAATGGGATACGCCGCGCGGGCGTCCCATCTTTGTGGATCTGGCCCGATGTCTTTATTAAAAAATTGAAAATCAAAAAACAACCAAAATTTACTGCAGTCAAAAAGATGGAATGGAAAAAAAAACAAAAAACCTGACATGTTTCACATCGTGCGATGCTTATTCGTAGCCAACACTTTGCATTTTTTCAATGAGTGCAAAGTGTTCTCTGATTGAACAAGGTGAAAAGGTGGGATGATGATATCCTGATCAAAAATCATGACAGTGTATGTCAAAAGAATTTACTCTAAAAACACAAATCAAGGCATGCAAGAGATCCACTTCAATTAGCAAATCTGTCAAGCAGCAAATGCAGATGATGCACACATATCCTCCGTATTGTTTGACTGTAACTTCATGCCACAAGTACAAATATGTAAACTTCCACATGTACTTTAGACATTTACAAATGTTTTTTGGGTACTATCACTGCACATAGGGAAATACAGAGGGCCAGATTCTCTAAGAAATCCGGCCGCGTAGCGTAAGCCATTTACACTACGCCGCCGCATCGTACTAGAGCAAGTGCCGTATTCTCTAAGCATTTGCTCCGTAGTTTGCGTTGGCGTAGCGAAAATGGCCCAGCGTAAGCCCGCGTAATTCAAAGGGGGCGGCTTCTATTTAAATGAAGCGCGCCCCCACGTCGAACGAACTGCGCATGCGCCGGCCGGGGAAAAAGCCCAGTGCGCATGCTCCAGCTCACGTCGGAAAGCGCCGTTGAAACCGACGTCAAAACGACGTGATCGTCACTACGCAATGTCCTATTCGCGAACGAGTTAGTAAAACGACGTAAGCAACGGAAAAAGCGGACGCTGACCCGACGCCATACTTAACATGGCATCCGACGGCACCTGACGACATCCGACGGTACTTCGTAAGGTTACTCCTCATAGAAGCAGGGGTAACCTTACGAGTTCGTAAACGACGTACGCAACGACGGGGCGGCGTAAAAGCGATCAGGAATCGGCGTAGTAGCCTCATTTGCATAGGCAAATGAGAAAACAACGTAAAGGCCACCTAGTGGCCGGAGTTGTCATTACAACTACGATCCGCAAGTGTAATGGAATTACACTTGTCGGATCTTCAGGCGTATCTATGCCAAAGTGATTCTAGGAATCACTCACATAGATACGAGTCAAAAAAAACGGCGATACGACGGGGTATCTGAGATACTCCGTCGTATCGCCACTGAGAATCTGGCCCAGAGACTTTAAAATGTACTATTAACTTGTCTCTCACCAACAGCGATTCTGCCCGCATCAGTTTCTCACAGCAATAATAAATTGTTTTTCAAATCTGCCATTTATCCATACTTATAGTAAAACAGCCTCAGTATCAGAAGTTTTACAGATAAGAAATCATTTGAACTGATAACATTTTTAAAATCAGCATTACATTCCCTCACTGTACAGTATTATGGTTCATGAATTCAAACTGTTGAGTTAAAAGTCTTTTGTGTATGGTTTATGGAATCAAAATGTCATTGGCCTTTGATTCCAGCAATAAAATCTACTCTTACATAAAAACAAGTAGTGCTGTTACAGCTTAAACATCCCCATAAACCATCACGACTCACTGAGTACATCATCTGAAGGTATGGGATCTTTCATTTTCTTTTACCAACAAACATCAATCATTTTTAATACTCTTACATCTCTCATCTATGTTATGCTGCCAGGATTTTGTTTTATTTAGACACCATCTATAGGCTTTTATTTTCCCTACAGCTCTAATTTTATAATTAGGTAAAAATAATATTTTACATTGGATGGATCGAGTATTAAAAATGTTACTCATATTAATCTATATTTAGAAAGATGTTTTATCTCTGTGGAATGTAAAAAATAAATAAAAAAATAAGCTTGCTTAATGACTTGCTGTCCCCCCATAGCAGTTTTACTGCTACAGGGCAGCTCTCTTTTGCAGAATCACATATACAGTGTATATATACATGTGATTCTGCACCCCCCTGCAGGGGACGCATGCACGCTGCCGGCGAGCCACTTCTGTTGTGAATATTCACTCGATGCCCTCTGGCACCCGCCGATTGTCGGTAATACACACACAACTGAGCTCTGCCTATGTAAACAAGGCAGATTTCAGTTCTGACAGGGGGGAGGGATGGATTCTGTGTTCCTGCAAAGCAGGGACTAAAATGCATATATTCCCTTAGTAAAAGCACCACACTGTACACACAAAAACATTGACCGCTATGACTAAGCATCAGCTATTGATGTGAAACGCGTCAGCATTGTTACCCCACTGTTTGCTTTTTTATTGCTGTGAAGTGTCATTTTTTACTGGTAATAAAGGCACCATTTGTACATTTTGGGTATCGTGTTTGGAGTGCGGCTGTCCATCTCCTTTTTTGCTTCGTTACTGCCTTGTGCATTGCTCGCACCCACTGGGTTTTTGGATCCTAACTACCACTGGGGAGTTCTTGTCTTGAGCGGCGTCTCCTCCTTCACACAAAAACAGTTAACCCTTTGATCACCCTAGATCAGGAGTGTCAAACTGGTGGCCCTCCAGCTGTTGCAAAACTACAAGTCCCATGAGGCATTGCAAGGCTAACAGTTACAAGCATGACTCCCACAGGCAGAGGCATGATGGGACTTGTAGTTTCGGAACAGCTGGAGGGCCGCCAGTTTGACACCCCTGCCCTAGATGTTGAACCCCTTCCCAGCCAGTGTCATTAGTACAGTGACAGTGCATATTTTTAGCACTGATCAATGTATTATGCCTTGTACACACAATCAGAATTTCCAATTAAAAAAGTCAGACACATTTTTTTTATCAGATATTCCGACTGTGTGTGGGCCCCATCAGATTTTTTTTCTGTCGGAGTTTAGAAGTAGAACATGTTTTATATTTTTCCGATGGAAATTCTGATCGTCTGTGTGGAATGCTCGGAAGCATTGAACGTAATTTTTCTCAGCTCATCGTAGTGTGTTACGTCACTGTGTTTTGGACGGTCGGAATTTGGTCTGACAGTGTGTATGCAAGACAGCTTGAACAGAATTCTGATGAAAAATTCCATCGGATTTTATCCCATCGGAAATTCCGATCGTGTATACAGGGCATTAGTGTCACTGGTTCCCGCAAAGTGTCAAACGTGTCAGTTAGTGTCCGATTGTCTGCCACAATATCACAGGCCCGCTATAAGCCTCTGATTGTTGCCATTACTAGTATACAAATAATAAATAAATACAAATTCCATAAATATATCCCATCGTTTGTTGAGTCTATAATGTTCACGTAAACGTATCAATATACTAACTATACTAACTATAACAATATAAAACAATGTTTTTTTAACCAAAAACATATGCAGAATACATTAACAAATTACCTGGTCATGAAGGGGGGTAAATCTTCCAAGGCTCAAGTGGATCGTCTAATTTTCTGGGGCGACATAAAGTCTCTAGTGTTGCTCACGAATATTCGCATTGCGAATATTCGCTACGAATATTGCATATTCGAGTATTCGCGAATAACTCGAATATCGCGGCGAATATTCGCTATTTCGAATATTCGTATTTTTTCAAATTTCGCAATCAATTTCGCAATCAATTTCGCATTCGCACTAGCGAAATTTCGCATTAGCGAAATTTCGCAATTTTTTTTTTTTATAAAATATAGCGAATATTCGTAAATATTGAATATTCGTGATATTTTATCCAAAAAAAATAGCGAAATTTCGCAATAATTTTCGCTTTCGCATATGCGAAATTTCGCTATTTTTTTTTTATAAAATATAACGAATATTCGTAAATATCGAATATTCGTGATATTTTATCCAAAAAAATAGCGAAATTTCGCATTAGCGAAATTTCTCATTGGCGAAATTTAGCATTGGCGAAATTTCGATATTAACGAATATTCGCGAATATTCTTCGAAATATTCGCGAAATATCGTGAAATCGAATATGGCGTATTCCGCTCATCACTAACGGTCTCTTTCTCAGGGTGACAACGAACCATAAGTGCATACATGTATAGGTATAAAACATTAACCCATAGCAGCCAATCATAGTTCTTCACATTAGACCACTTTCCACACAAAAATGCATTATAAATACAGCACCATCTCATCACCCAAATAAAATAAAAAAAAACTAAATGTACCATAAAACAATGGTGCTGTTTGCTTGTGTCACCTCTAAATTATCCCGATGTCTGTAGGGATAATTCAGAGTTAAGCCAGCAATAAGGATGAAAGAACCATACCCAGACCATACCCAGCTTTCCTTCGATGGAGGTACATTACTAAAGTTCAGGTTCCAAATCTGAACCCCAATGAAGTCAATGAAAGCCAGATCTTGGAAATTAGTAATTACCTTATCTGGGCTAATATGCAAAGGAGAGGTATCAACAAGGGCCCAGATTCAGAGAGCCATTACGCCTGTCTAACTGGTGTTAGACTGGAGTAATTTCAAATTACGCGCGTTTTCTAGCTAGTCGAAAACCTCAAACCATGAATAGATGGCTGCGGGCTTCAATTCGACTGGATTACGTGTTCATACGCCATCGGATCTACGCTGCAATAAAATTGCGGCCACTGGGTGGACTTCCCGTCGTTTTCCGCGTCGGGGTATGCAAATGAGCTTTTGCCGGCGATCCCCGAAATTACGATCTTCAATCGCAATCTCTTACGGCACCTTTAGTCATCTTTTATTTGCGTAACACTATACCAGCTTTTTGCTGCTCTAATATTAGACAGCCCATGTTAAGTATGGCCGTTCCCGCGTCAAATTTCTACGTCTTTTATTATTTTTTACATAAGTCGTCCGGGAATAGGAATGTTCGTAAACGACACTACTCAAACAACGAATGACGTAACGACGTGATTTCGCGCAATGCACGGCGGGAAATTTCTGAACGGAGCATGCGCAGTTTGATCGTCGCGGGGACGCGCTTAATTTAAATGCTTCACGCCCCCTAATCGCGTATTTCGATTACGCGGCGAGAAATAGACTACGCCGCCGTAGCGTACGGGCAAAAATCTACCAGGATTAGGTGTAGAGCCTGGTGAAATACGGCAGCGTAGAGTATTTCGATTACGCAGCGCAATATTAAGTGTATCTGAATCTGGCCCATAGTATCTTGTTTCAGAGATATTAGCCAAATATATGGCACAGTGACTGAAGAATATGTAAGCAGTATAACTGCAACCAACAATGTAAGGGGGAAAAGTAAGTACATTTTTTCAAGAAATAACTATGGGGTTGATTTATTAAAACTGGAGAGTGCAAAATCTGGTGCAGCTCTGCATGGTAGCTAATCAGCTTCTAACATTAGCTTGTTCAATTAGGCCTTGACAAAAAAAAAAAAGAAAAACTGGAAGATGATTGGTTTTTATGCACAGTAGCACCAGATTTTGCATTCTGCAGTTTTAGTACATCAACCCCAAAGTATGACAATGTAATGTAACTGTATTGTCTGCCTTTATTTTGTTAAGCGCTGCGCAAACTGTTGGCGCTATATAAAACCTGTATAATAATAATAATAATGAATTTTCAAAGACAGCATCCATAAATATTGTATAGACTTACTGCACTTTGTCAAAGCATTTGTATTTTGCCATCATTAGAGGAAAAGATGAGGTATATGTTATTCTGTAGAAAAAAAAAAAAAAAATATTAAAAAAATTATATTTATTATGTCACAGTCAAGAGCCATCGTTCTTGTGACATTGGCATTGATGTGGTTAGTGATCAGGAACATTTTTGCTGGTTGCACTTGTCTGGTGACATTGTCACTGGTGTGTCAGCAATCAGAAACACTATTGATGGCTTACACTGGTTTGTGACACTGAAATCAGTGTGGGAGCATTTAGAAACTGTGTCGCTGAATGCAATGGTGTGGTCACCCTGGGTCTAGTATGGTGACAATCAGAAACACTATTGCTGACTGCACTAGTTCGGATCACTGATGTGACGGTAATCAGTAACACTGTTTCTGGCTGCTGGTGTGGCAGTGATCAGAAATACTGTTGCTGGCTTGCACTGCTCTGATGACAATAGGACTGGTGTGGTAGTGAACAGGAAGACTGTTGTTGGCTTAAACTGGTTTTGTGATACTTGGACTCATGTTGAAGTGATCAGGAACACTGTTGTTGGATGCACTGGGCTGGTAACACTGGGAATGTTGTGGCAGTGATCAGGAACACTTAGACTAATAGAGTTAAGGTTAGGCACATTCGACCACAGGTTTGATAGACACAGATTGCTATTGTCAGCGTCATATACAACAAATGAGAAAAAGGGGAAAAAATGAGGCGACAAACCCCGGGACTTTAAACGGTGTCCAAACAAACAATACAATAAGGTAGAAAAATACAAAATGTATTTAATTTAAACATACAAAATTAAAATAACATAGTCATAAATTAATCCAAAACGGACCAACGTGGCTTCAATGAAGGCCACTGGAATCCCTGTAAACATCAATTGCCCAACATGTTTCGCCCAGGGCAGGGCTTCATCGGGAGCTTAGTACAGGGAAAAGCTATAAAGAAAAACAAAAATTGTAATAAAGTATGAAAAATCAATCATTGAGATAATGAATTAACATATAGACTCAATGCAGGAAATCACATGCTAACAAGCATATGTTTTAAATATAGTAGTAAACATTTTAACAAAAAATGAAAAATATGGGGAGATACATTGTATCACAACAGAATAGCATGCATACATTTTACATAACAACATAAGACTAGGCAACACCACTCGCCCTTGGAGCAAGATTATAATCCGTGGGCCAGATTCAGGTACATCTGCGCATTATTGGACCGGCATAGCGCACCGCCTTTACGTTAGACTTGCGCAATGTAGCCACGTAATCACCCTATTCTCGTAGCTTTTGCGCAGAAAATTGCGCATGCGTAACGTTATTTCAGAGGCGTAAGGCGGAGTAATACAAATTGGGAAGGACGTGGGCGTGTTACATTGAAATGAGCCGTGACCCCATGCAAATGAAGGGCCGGCCGGCTCGCGCATGCGCGCTTGAAGGAGACCATGGTCAGCTCCGCTGTGCGCATGCTCACAACTCGGGAACGGCGCAATCAGTGAAATTGGAAATGGACTAAGGACTACGCAGACAGCATAAATAGACAGACACAAACGCAATTCCATTGCAAAAGTACATCCCTTTGTCCCTTCCCATTTAACCAAGTGCTTTTGTCCCGTTGTTAGTTGCGTTGTGTTTTGTATTTGTCAGATTAGTGTTCTGTGTGATCAAGTGTTTGTTAGTAGATCTTTGAAAGTGTTTTTTGATAAGTGTTTGAGAGACTGTTTGTTTGATATATTTCTGCTCGTTTGTTTTCTTGCTTAATTGTTGCTGTTTGTTTTTGTGACTGTTTTTTGCTGAGTGCTTGTGTGATTTTTTGGGTGTTAGTTTTCTCTTTGTGTGTGTTCTTGCTTGATTGGTTGTGCTTGTTTTTGTGACTGATTTTTGTTGACTGGGAGTGTTTTTTTTTCAGTATGACAGAGAGAAAGCGAAAACTAAATTTTACTTTGGGGGAAAAACAAATTCTTGCCCGGGCCATTAGCGATTATGGGCGTTGCCTCCACGGCCCGGACAGTGCCAACACCACCCCGGCCAGGAGGAGGGAGATTTTGGACATCATCACTGAGCAGGTCAATTCAGCGGGGGAGGGGGAGACACGGAATCGGTCTGGGATTGACAAAAAGATTTATGACCTCCGGCGTCTGGTCAAAAAAAAGCTGGCCAAAATGCTTGCCCATGCCAGGGGCACAGGAGGGGGCCCACCATGCTGTGTTAGGCTGACAGCGGAGGAGCGTGCGGTGGCCCTGACCTTTCATCGGCATGAAGTGGAGGGCCTGCCCGGCTTTGACTCAAGTCCGGAGCCCGTGGTGCCAGGTAAGTTTATTTTTTGATATCAGGTGTGTAGCATGTGTGGGGGAGGGGGTGAAAGGGAATATGTGGCAAGTGTGTGGATCCTCCAACCTGTGAATGTTTTGTGTCATCCACAGATGTGCAGGAGGGTGCAGGGCCATCTGGCCTGACCACACCATCCCCAGGACAGCAGCCTAATGAGGCCCCCCCGACAAGGGCCGGAGTCCGCGGAGGAGGTTGAAGAGGAGGAGGAGGTTGAGGAGGAGGAGTTTGAGGAGGAGTCCATGTCAGGCACTGGCCTATTGTTATTGGAGGACCGTTCCCCTCTGACTGGCAGCAGCCAGCCCTCCCTAAGGGGGAGCCCTCCCCCCTCCTCCCCCAACATGGCTCCTCTCCCAAGGGCCTCCCCTTCTCCCCGGCCACAAGCATCAGCTGGAGGCAGGAAGGCGACCCAGAAGACCAGGGGGGTGGCCGATCTCCTGCCCGCCACTCTGAGAAGGGACCAGTTCCTCCAGACCCGCCATCTGGGACAGGTCAGCCAGACATTGGTGCGGATGGAGGAGAGCCTGTCCTCCATCAAGGATATGCTGGGGAACCTGGACTCCCACTCCTGGGCTTTCACAAATTGCCTTAACGACCTGCAGACTACATCAGCAGGCGTTGGGCAGGATGTGAGGGCCCTCACCCAGGCTATCCAGGCCAACACGGCAACACTAGGTGGTGCCCTGGACAGAATAGCCGTGGCCTTGGAGGGCAGGCCGCCAGGTGGGCAGAGATCAGGGGCTGCTCCTCCTTCCCCGGTTTTCCCCCTCCCCATGAGTCTCCCCTGAGGAGCCGTGGCCGGGGGCGCCCCAGACGTGGCTCACGTCAAGGGCACTATTTTTTTTCCCCTTTTTTTTTGCTGGAAATTTTTTGATTTTTGCTGGTCATTTTTTTTTTTTTGGGTTGTGAATGCTGTTTGAATGTGGGGGTGACATTCCTGCCGGAAAAGGGGTGTCACCCTCAATTTTGGTGGAGTATGGTTCCCCAGGACCAGGGAGAAGTAATCCCCAGGTCCGTGAGAATTGTTTTTGAATGTACAGTGACATAATTGGAGCCTTGGCGTGGCGTTGCTGCTCACAAGTCCTGCATGGTGGACTGGTGCCAATCCAATTTGATGAGGATGTGGGGTGTGTGCTAGTGTTGCTCACGAATATTCGCATTGCGAATATTCGCTACGAATATTGCATATTCGAGTATTTGCGAATAACTCGAATATTGCGGCGAATATTCGTATTTTTTCAAATGTATTTTTAAAACAGATCACATCCTAGTGATCTCCATCGACGTCTAAAAGCATTGCTGGTATGATTAGAGAGAGACCCTGGGCCGAGTAGCTGATGCGATTCTTTTATGTTGCCGAAAATGCGCATTGCGAATTTTCGGCAACATAAAAGAATCGCATCAGCTACTCGGCCCTTCTTTTGCATCAGAGCCAATCAGAATAACTCGAATATTCGACAAACGGAATATTGCGCGATTATCTTCTCCGCCCTTCTTTTGCATCAGAGCCAATCAGAATAACTCGAATATTCGGCAAACGGAATATTGCGCGATTATCTTCTCCGCCCTTCTTTTGCATCAGAGCCAATCAGAATAACTTGAATATTCGGCAAAAGGAATTTTGCGCGATATTCCTTTTGCCAAATATTCGAGTTATTCTGATTGGCTCTGATGCAAAAGAAGGGCGGAGAAGATAATCGCGCAATATTCCTTTTGCCGAATATTCGAGTTATTCTGATTGGCTCTGATGCGCCCTTCTTTTGCATCAGAGCCAATCAGAATAACTCGAATATTCGGCAAATGGAATATTGCGCGATATTCCTTTTGCCGAATATTCGAGTTATTCTGATTGGCTCTGATGCAAAAGAAGGGCGGAATCCGTCCGCCCGACATGTCTGCTGGTTAGTACACTTACCAGCAGACATGTCGTCCCGCACCGCCGCCGCGCCGCCACCGAATGGATTCGGCGCATGCGCGGAAGTGTTTTACTTCCTGGTGCGGTGACGTGGCGGCGTCAACGTCACCGCCACATCACCGCGCCGTCCGCCGGCGGGGAATTTGATCCGATGGTGTGTACACGCCATCGGATCAAACTCCAGATCGGACATATCCGATGGAAATGGTCCGCGTGTACGAGGCCTTAGTGTAGAGTTAGTGTTTAGTGCATATTAGTTTAGTAATACAGGAAATGATCTCCGTTTATGAGAATTTCGCAATCATTTTCGCATTAGCATTAGCATTAGCGAAAATTAGCTAAATTTTTTTTGGATAAAATATCACGAATATTCGATATTAGCGAATATTCTTCTATACATTCGCGCAATATCGCGAAATCGAATATGGCGTATTACGCTCAACACTAGTGTGTGCTAGGGACCACAGTGGTGTGCATGCATGCATTCTCATTGTGCCATGATTAATGTGTGTGTTTAACGTGCAAAGATGCCCAATGTGAGCTGTCTCCTGGCTGCTCTTCCCTCAGAAGACAGGGGACCCTCGGTTAGGGGGGGATTGTCTGGTTCAGGGGTCAGGTCATCACGTACGTCAATCTGCAGGCCCTTTCTTACTGCGAAGTTGTGCAGCATGCAACATGCACCGATGATCTGGCACACAAAGTTTGGGGAATACAAGAGGGTACCCCCAGACTTATCCAGGCATCGGAAACGTGACTTCAGGAGGCCAAAGGTGCGCTCCACCACTGCTCGTGTTTGGGCATGTGCTTGATTGTATCTTTCCTCTCCTGGGGTTTGGTGGTTCCGGATAGGAGTCATGAGATGGGGTCCCAGTGCATATGCAGAGTCACCTGTAAGGGAAAAGACAGGAGGATGTTAGTCATGCATGTGCCCCTTGTGATGTGTGCATCATGGGGGGTACAGTCATGCCTGCCACCCATGTCACTCACCAACCAGCCAGGTGGCCCCATACACGTTCTGATCGAATTCCATTCGGATGTGGCTTTGATTGTATATGTAGCTGTCATGGCTGGACCCTGGGTGTTTGGCACGGACATGCCATATGAGGCCTTGGGCATCGACTATCACCTGTACGTTGATGGAATGCCAATGCTTCCGATTGCGGTACATGTGCTCTGTC
Organism: Rana kukunoris; assembly: GCA_029574335.1. NCBI lineage: Eukaryota > Metazoa > Chordata > Amphibia > Anura > Ranidae > Rana > Rana kukunoris. The sequence continues at coordinate 290,301,836 of CM056052.1, forward strand.
TCCTGGGGGGGCTGGAGTGCCACATGTGTGCAATCAATGGCCCCGATGGTGCGTGGGAATCTGGCAATTCTGTAGAAATCTGTCATTGCCTTCAGCCGCAGGTCCTCAGTGGTGGGTTTGATGATTTGGTTGGCCATGCGTCTGAGGATTGCAGGGACAACCTGGTGCACACATCTGCTCATGGAGGATTGTGACATCCCAGCCACCACTCCACTTGTACGCTGAAAAGAGCCACTGGCAAGGACATGGAGTGTTGCCATGACCTTGACCAGTGGCTGCACTGCATGTGAGCGTTGTGTTGGGCTGGTGATGTCCTCCTGCAGGGTTGTGGTTAATTCCAGGATGGCATGAGGGGTGAATCTGAAGATGCGATACACCTCAGAATCACTCATGCCAAAGAGGTCTATGCGTGTGCGGTATATCCTCTCCTGTGCCATCCTCCGTGCCCTCCTCCTTCTTTGCTCATCTAAAGTCAGTAGTATAGCTATGCGCGACGATGCCCCTGGCATGTTGGCATACAGATTGTTGTGCAACACGTGTGACTGCTGAGCTCCTCACTAACAGTGTTGCTTTATCTAACATGTAGACGTTTTTTCTCTTTTTAGACCAGCTTTTATATGGTCTAATTTTAGACAGGACATTTTGCTGTTGCGCACACTGCGTAGCCTGCGCTGCCCCAACAATCTTTTGTGGATCCCCGTAAGTCCCTCATTAGCATATTTGACTAGCAAATCAATGGTCTGTCTAGCGCAGTTTTGCGCGGACGGATGCGCCTGTCTAACGAAATTACGCTGGACAAAAAAAAGGAGATTTTTTGCGTATCTCGTTTCGGGGATGCCGTGCATCGAAACGCACGCGCACATTTAGACTTACGCACGCGCATCTCCTGGTGCGCAGGCGTAATCGCTCTGTGAATCTGGGCCCAAATGTGTAGCACAGATTGTATTAAAAATCAATAAAGGTTGGAGAGGGAAAAGATGATCAACATAATTCCAAAGAACTGATTCGCCGTTGGGAAAAGGGGAAGCAACCCTCAAAAATCGGTCCAATCCTAACCGAAAAAAGGCTGTAGTAATGAAAAAGAAAAAATTGGAAAAGAAAATTCATCATTTAAAAATAGTCTAAATATTCATAAGGCAAATTACGAGAGAGCAAATACATAGGGCATAGAGATGGAGGAGCTCCCCCAGTGCCTATGAGAAGCCTCCAGTTGATTGGGATAAATACCTGGTAAATATATTGGTAGGGTCACAGATGTGTTGGCATGTGATCAGATGTACAAGACTTCAAAATCCGCAGTCATCACTGCCAAATAATGATATTGGCAAAGACACAGTGGCCAAGGCTGGATATAAACCATTAGCAAATAAATTGAAGCAAGTTGAACAAATCTGTCATGCAAGTCTATTAAGACTTGTAATCCTGAATGCTGAGCGAATATAAATGTACCTGCTGAATCTGGATCCAAAAGAGGACAGTGCTGAATAGACCAGCATGGTTTGAGAGGTTTAACAGGCCAAGCAGCCAAATCAGTGTTGACAGCCGAAGCTGAACTTTTAAATACCCCCCGGCGGCGTCTGACGTGGCAGACGAGGGCGGGCAGTAAGGCATGTGCTTATAACACCACAACCAATGGCGCCAGAGACGCCCAGAATGGAGATGTGCATACAGGCTCTGCCCGTCTCGATGGACGTGTCTGGCAGAGGATGATGCACGTCCAATGGACGTCCAGTGGTGCAGATCGTCCGGGCGCCATCTTTGAGGCTGGAAAATTGCCAATGCAACCCCTGCAAAGAAAGCCTAGTCCTTCAGGATGATGACAGAAAGAGAAGACTGCTAAAGGGCGGGGAGGTCCGAAGGATGCCCGGCCCTGCAGTCTCAACTCCGGGTATTGCGGTCGTGCGGAAGGAAAAAAACATCGCGACGCGCACGTGGGCAAACAATGCCGAAGGAGCAGGCGCCATCTTGAATAGTGGCAAGGAGCCAACAAAGGGGTAAATCAGTGTGGCCAAGGCAGTGCAAGAGGGAGTAAAGAAGGCGCAAAAGGAAGGTGGAGTGAACAGAGCACTAGCAAGGGATCACCTCCAGGACACAAAGTGACCATTTGTCCTGGAAAGGTGCGCCCACAGTGCCCGTACAACCAATTAAACGGTGTGATATGGACATGAATGAGAAGGGCCCCTAGAGGTTGGCGAACATAGTGTTCCTGGTAGTAAAAAATCAAGGTTAATTGAAGTTTTAAAATACTGCTCAACATTAATGAACAGAAAACGGGACAAATATCAATAAATGAGTAATTAATCATGAGTCCTGAAAATAGTAATAATAGTAAATGCTAATACACATTTGGATGGAATCACCCGAGGATGCTTTGGCACCACCCAGTGAGCAATAGCTGTTGCAATGATATGCTGATTATTTACATAGGATACATATTACAAAAAAACAATTATACACATGTGGAGCTGCCGGCACATGCCAACAAAAGAGGAAAAACAAGGAAAGGTAAGGGAAAAGGGGAGGTAAAGAGAGAGAAGGAGGGTCTAGATAATCAAAGGAATGGCTTAAAACTAAAACCATCATTCAGGCCTGACGGTTTGAGGGCATTTGGCTTCCCTTTGTAGGAGCTGTTTGTCAAAGTCTCCTTCACGGTCCCCAGGGGGAATGTGCTCCAAGGCATAGAAGCGCATTTCAAGGCTATTGAATTGATGAAATAGGCCCATATGCCGACTGATTGGAGTCTCCATTTTCTTCTTTAGAATTAGGGACACGTGGTCCTGAATGCGATTGTAAAAAGGCCTGTTTGTTTTGCCTATGTAGAAGGAGTTACACGTGCATACCATAATGTATACAATTCCAATAGACTGACAATTAGCTGCAAATTTGGGTTTGAAAGTGCTACCATTTGGAAGCACAATAGTTGGTGCTGAATGAATATAGTTACAAAAGGAGCATTTATGGCAGGGTCTGGTCCCCATCTGTCCCCGTGGTAAAGTTTTCCGAGGGGAATGATGACTATGGACCAAACGATCCCTGAGGGAGTTAGAACGTTTGAAAGTGATTTGAGGGTGATTGGTGAGATGTTTGGCAACCATATCATCACCCATTAGAAGGTCCCAGTGTTTCTCAAGAATGTCTCGTATTTGTTTATGGTTACTTGAGAAATGGGTAATTAATCGAGTACCTGGGTTAGTTTTTACAGGTTTGATATCATGTAGGAGAGAACTTCTATTTTGCACTTTGGCTCTGGCAAAAGCCTTTTTAAGGCACCTTTGACTATAGCCACGTTCTGTGAATCTTTTGCGTAAAGTTTTTGGATTCTGATACAAAATCAGCTTCAGAGCTACAATTTCTTCGAAGCCTCAAAAATTGGCCATAAGGAATACTAGCCTTAAGGGGTTGGGAACTAGAGGCGTGTAGTAGCGAGTTTCCAGCCGATGGCTTTCAAAATGGAGTGGTGCCAATCGTTCCATCACTATAAATTTGTATTTCCAGGTCTAGAAAGGTAAATTTGGTCTGACTGCTGGTGAAAGTGAATTTTAGGTTGAACTGGTTGGTGGAGAGGCTAGATATAAATGCCTCAAAATCACTAATAGACCCGGTCCAAACAAAAAAAATGTCATCGATAAATCGCCTCCAAAGAGGGATCTGCCCGAGAAAAAACTGAGTGGAGTCCTGATGGAAAAGGTCATGCTCCCACCCCCCCAGGTACAGGTTTGCATAAGAGGGGGCACATTTGGTCCCCATAGCAACACCCTGCACCTGGAGGTAGTGGGAGCCACCAAACAAAACATTTTTATTGGTTAGAACAAAACCGAGCAGATCCAAAATGAAGCGATTGTAGGTGGGTGATACCTCACTGCTCTCTGATATGAAGCCCTCTACAACATCCAACCCCAAGCTGTGGGGAATGGAGTTGTAGAGGGCCTCAACATCCAGAGACACAAGCCAAGAGCCCGGAGGGACGCCTCATTTTTTCCCCTTTTTCTCATTTGTTGTATATTTCATATGGGATGTGGTGTCCTGATTGATCCCTCCATGCCTTACATATTTTTCTATTGTCAGCGTCATGTCGAATCTCCTATCTATATCGAACTGTTATAGCACCAAAAATGAAAATAAAGCATTTTTATGTCGCGTATTTCAGATTCTGTGCGTTCGTTTTTTGTTTGTTAAAACAATTAAGAAAATACCTGAAATTCAGACAAAAATGCATTCGGACGAAAACTAATGAACATGTCTACTAATCAGTCATCCACTGTGTCCAGTGGACACTGCGGATGACAGACCGTGCTGCATATGACGTCCACTCAGAACGACAAATGCCCCATCAGGCCATCATATGTCTATAGGCTGGGTGGGAACTGGTAAATAGTAAAATGTTGTGGTTGAAATTACATTTGAAATTAGGAAAAGGATAAAGATTATCAGCTTTGATGAAGAAACAAAAGGAAGCTGAATTAATTAATTAATTAATTCAAATGTAAAATTCAGTCTTAACTTTAGCCTTGCACAGTTGTACAGGCTAGGGTTGCCACCTGTCTGGCATTCACCCGGACAGTTCGGGTTTTGAATCATGTGTCTGGGTTTCAGTCCACCTGAAACCCGGACACAATATTCAAACAGGAATGTGGCTCAGAAAAGGACCTGATGGGAGCGTGAGGGGCACTATGCATGCCACATTACTATTCTCTTTGGAACACCAAAAGGTATCCCGGGTCAATCCTATAGTGTATGTTTAAAAAAACGCTAAATTGTTCAGGTTTGTCTTAAAGAAAAAGTGGCAACTCTAGTACAGGATCCTCTTCTGTACTGAAAATGCTTACATTGATTTCACTGCCCACTGTAAATGTTTACAAGTGTGCCTTAGAAGCTGCAGAAAGTCACAAAGAGCCTGCAACAATAACTGTTTGGAAATATCCAGTATCATCTAGCACTTTCCACCCCAGTCTGATTGTCCCTGGCCCACTCCTTCCAATCATGGAGACTCAGCATCACATATGGGAATTACCTAGGATAGTTCTGCATTGAAAGGTACGCCCAGTCCTGCAGCCTGAAACCCACCCATCAAGGCATTTTTATATTTGCATAACAAAGAATCAGCCCGCTTCTTTCAGGGTGAGGGCTCTTAAAAACGGAGACAGGGTGCTGTGTTCATGAAGCTTTGTACAGCACACAGTTGGCCTTTTCTGCAGCCAAAATCTGGGAAGAGCACAAAAAGTGAGTAATGACATTACTGAGTATATATTGGAAACAGGCTTTAATTAGCATGTTGATGGGGGGTGGGGGAGCACAGAGCAGGCAACATACAAGCAGATTGAAATGTAGTTTTAATTACAAATTGGAAATGCAAAATACAAAAAAAATATGAAATTTATGAAAACTAGAGTGAAGGAAACTGGAACCAAAGTGGAGCTATTACTACTAGCCATCAGAGTGGTCACAGGATACAATTAGGTGTGTTCAGTCTTAAAATCAGAAGGTTTTTTATCTTATTGCATTCTATGCATTAGGATAAAAATCCTTCTGTGTGCAGCAGCCGCCCCAACTCCCCTAATACTTACAAGAGCCCCATCTCTGTCCAGCCAGGGCCGATCCCAGGCGGGGTGCAACGGGTGCACTGCACCCAAGCGCCAGAGGAGGGGAGGCGCCAAAGTGTGAGGAGCACCGTTTGTTTCCTCCATCTAGTGTGCAGTGTCATCCTTACACTGCATCGCCGGCGCCGATGTCCCTGGCTGCAGTGTGAAGACCTACTTCAAGGGTCTCACTAGGGGCCCCTGCTTCCCTGCACAAACTGGTTGCTAGCCACGAGCCGCTTTGTGTCTAGCAACCAGTGACGTCAGGAGAGGAGAGAGCGGCTCCACAATGCACTGCAGAGGAGGATTTAACTTCCTACTCCTCCCTAGCTCCACCCACTTCCTCCCTGTAATGTTAGGAGTGATGAGCGTCCGAGGAACGAGATTCAGAAACTGTGCTGCCTGCCTCCTCTCCCTCGAGGTGCCTCAGATTCAGAAGAGGTTAGATCGTTTCCATACTTTGTAGGCAGCAGCAGAACAGCCTGACATCGGAGCAGCTGTGTGTGTGTGTGTAAAGAGAGAAGCTGCAGGCTGTCCCCCTCCCTCTCCTCCTCATGCTGCTGTTCCCAGAACAGCCACCCATTATGTTTCTTCCTCCTTTTCCTCCTATTGGCCAGGGAAAAAAATAAAAACGAGAAGAGGATTCTGGGAGATGTAGTCCCAATAGCTGTCTGGCTGGCCTTTGCAATTCTGGGGGGGCTAGGGGGGAACTGCCTGAAGGGGAGGGAGAGAGAGCCAGGCTATGAGTGACAGGCTGTATCTGGTGACACTCATTGGTGACAAGTGACAGGCTGTATCTGGTGACACTCATTGGTGACAAGTGACAGGCTGTATCTGGTGACACTCATTGGTGACAAGTGACAGGCTATATCTGGTGACACTCATTGGTGACAAGTGACAGGCTGTATCTGGTGACACTCATTGGTGACAAGTGTCAGGCTGTATCTGGCGACAGGCATGGGGACAAGTGACAGGCTGTATCTGGTGACGCTCATTGGTGACAAGTGACAGGCTGCATCTGGTGACACTCATTGGTGACAAGTGACAGGCTGCATCTGGTGACACTCATTGGTGACAAGTGACAGGCTGTATCTGGCGACAGGCATGGGGACAAGTGACAGGCTGTATCTGGTGACGCTCATTGGTGACAAGTGACAGGCTGTATCTGGCGACAGGCATGGGGACAAGTGACAGGCTGTATCTGGTGACACTCATTGGTGACAAGTGACAGGCTGCATCTGGTGACACTCATTGGTGACAAGTGACAGGCTGTATCTGGTGACACTCATTGGTGACAAGTGACAGGCTGCATCTGGTGACACTCATTGGTGACAAGTGACAGGCTGCATCTGGTGACACTCATTGGTGACAAGTGACAGGCTGTATCTGGCGACAGGCATGGTGACAAGTGACAGGCTGCATCTGGTGACACTCATTGGTGACAAGTGACAGGCTGTATCTGGCGACAGGCATGGTGACAAGTGACAGACTGTATCTGGTGACAAGTGACAGGCTGCATCTGGCGACAGGCATGGTGACAAGTGACAGGCTGCATCTGGTGACACTCATTGGTGACAAGTGACAGGCTGCATCTGGCAACAGGTATGGTGACAAGTGACAGGCTGCATCTGCTGACAGGCATGGTGACATGCTGCATCTGGCAACAAGGCATGGTGACAAGTGCCCCTCTCTGTTCACTACCCTCTCTCTCAGCCCCCTCTCTGAGCCCCCCCCTCTCTCACTCAGCCCCTCTCTCACTCAGCCCTCTCTCACTCAGCCCCCCTCTCTGAGCCCCTCTCTCAGCCCCCCTCTCTCTCTCTCTCAGCCCCACCTCTTTGAGCCCCCCTCTCTGTCAGCCCATCTCTCTGTCCACTACCCTCTCGCTGAGCCCCTCTCTCTCAGCCCCTCACTCTCTCAGCCCCTCTCTCCGAGCCCCTCTCAGCCCCACCTCTCTCTCTCAGCCCCACCTCTCTCTCTCTCTCTCTCTCAGCCCCATCTCTCTCTCAGCCCCCTCTCTGAGCCCCCCTCTCTCTCATCCCCTCTCTCTGTCCGCTACTCACTCTCTCAGCCCCTCTCTCGGCCCCTTTCTGAGCCCCGCCCTGTCCACTATGCTCCCTCTGAGCCCATTTCTCTCTCAGCCCCCTCTCTGAGCCCTCTCTCTCTCTCTCAGCCCTCTCTCAGCCCCACCTCTCTCAGCCCCTCTCTCTGAGCCCCTCTCTCTGTCCACTACCCTCTCGCCGAGCCCCTCTCTCTCACTCAGCCCCCTCTCTCTCAGCCCCTCTCTCTCAGCCCCCTCTCTGTCCACTACCCTTTCGCTGAGCCCCTCTCTCTCACTCAGCCCCTCTCTCTCACTCAGCTCCTCTCTCTCTCAGCCCCCTCTCTCTCTCAGCCCCCTCTCTGAGCACCTCTCTCTCTCAGCCCCTCTCTCTGTCAACTACCCTCTCGCTGAGCGCCTCTCTCTCTCAGCCCCCTCTCTGAGCCCCTCTCTGTCCACTACCCCTCTCTTTGTGAGCCCCTCACTCTTTCAGCCCCCTCTCTGTCCACTGCTCCCTCTCTGAGCCCTCTCTCTCTCTCTTAGCCCCTCTCTCTGTCCACTCCCCTCTCTCAGCCCCACCTCTCTCTCTCTCTCAGCCCCACCCCTCTCTCTTAGCCCCTCTCTGAGCCCCTCCCTCTGTCCACTACCCCCTCTCTTAGCCCCTCTCTCTCAGCCCCATCTCTGAGCCCCCTCTCTCTCAGCCCTCTCTGTCCACTACCCTTTCTCTCAGCCCCCTCTCTCTGTCCACTATCTCTCTCTGAGCCCCTCTCTCTCTCAGCCCCACCTCTCTCTCTCTCTCTCTCTCTTCTCTCTCTCTCTCTCTCTTTCTCTGAGCCCCTCTTTCTCTGAGCCCTCTTTCTCTGAGCCCCTCTCTCTATCTGAGCCCCTCTCTCTATCTGAGCCCCTCTCTATCTGAGCCCCTCTCTCTCTCTCTGAGCCCCCCTCTCTCTCACCCTTAACCCCCTTTCTCTTTCAGTCTCACCTCTCTCTCTCTTTCTCAGCCTCACCTCTCTCTCTCTCTCTCTCTCTCTCTCTCTCTTGGTCTCTCTAACTATGTGGATTGGTGGCACTAATAAGGCTGCATTGGTGGGCACTGATAAGGCTGCATTTGATGGGCACGGATAAGGCTGCATTTGATGGGCACGGATAAGGGCTGCATTTGATGGGCACTGATAAGGCGATCATTTGATGGGCACTGATAAGGCTGCAGCTCTGATCATTTGTTTGTTTCAGTAAACTCTCTGCTCTACTTGTTTATCTTGGGGCCTTTTGAACAGTATCCTCTTCTTACATTCTGTCCTTCTAGAGACTGCCCCCTCCTGTTTTAAGTTTTTACATCTTCCTGTATTTTGTTTATTGTTAAAGATCATGGGAGGATCCCAGGGTTACGATGACTCCTTAGGGGAGCATCTCTGTGTTTGAATCGTTGCCTTAGAAACATTTGTAAAGGGGGAGGAGTTAGTAAGGTGACCACGCCCTTGTAGGGGCGCCATAAATATTTCTGCACCCAGGCGCCTGTGACCCTAGGATCGGCCCTGTGTCCAGCGATGTTCACAAGTGTCTCAGCCGTCCGGGACTCTCCCTCCTGATTGGCTGAGACACAGCATTGGTGCCATTGGCTCCTGCTGCTGTCAATCAAAGACAGTTAGCCAATCAGGAGAGAGAGGGGGCAGGGCCAAACTGCAGCTCTGTGTCTGAATAGACACACAGAGCTGCAGCTCGGCTCCGGCTCTTGTTGCGGGGGCACTCAACAGGAGGGAGGGGCGAGGATCACAGAAGAGGGACCCGAGAAGAGGAGGACTGGTCTGTTCTGTGCAAATCCATTTCAACAGAGCAGGTAAGTATAACATATATTTTTTTATATATATAGAAAAAAATGAGACTTTACAATCACGTGAGGTTTGAAGGTTGTAACCCAAGATGTATTTTTGTTGAACAAAAACATCTTTTTGTGAGCCAAAATGGATAGGTGGATAGTTAGAGTTGGAAGTGACACTGAGTCTTCCAGAAATACAGGATTATTTGTAACTAATCCCGCCTACATACCTAACGCATTTGCCTTTTTTTTTTAGATATTCCATTTCTAGATATATTTATTATAAATCATAAAACTGCAATTTCTGTTTTCCTATTAACAAGTACTATCATCGAGGATGGCAGTTGCAGTGCTTACTCTAGTGCAATAAACAACTAAATGAGGTGTGCAGCAATTTCTCTTGTCGCCGGAAGACTTACCACAACTGGATGAACAGCCTGATGCATAAATTCATGCTGTGTATTATAGAGAGCGTCTGGCTGAACAAAGTGATCTATAGCTACCAACAGAAAATGGCTATCACCTTGAGTGTGTCAGAACATTTGTTAAAGGGTAACGTATTTGTTGAGCCTTATTTATCACATTAACCTGAAGCCATTGTAAATGCAGAATATTACTGCACTAAACATTGGTCAGTTTCTAAAGTTTGGTATAGCAGCTGGATAATAAGCGTCCTTGTCTTTTAGACCATGTCAAAAATCATCTCCCTTTTGGATTAATGCAGTCTATTTTATTTTGAACTAACTCTGCTTTATAGCTTTTTACACTATGCATATGTTTAGCTTTATTTTAGTTAGCTAATATTGCATATACATTTTACAAAGACGTGGAAGTTGCTTTGTTAAATACTTGACTTTTTTACATTTTTTTTTATTTTTGTTTACATGTTTTAAAAATAATTTTAAGCACCCTAGAGAATAAAATAGCGGTAGTTAAAAAAAATCAAGTCTTAAAATTGCATGCGCCTGTAACATGTGTAGGACAATTGCCATTTTCAAATGTAGGTGCCCCAAAGCATGTGTTTTTGTATGCATGTGTATGTATGTGTGCATATGTGGGGTGGGGGGGTTTACATCATTTTCATTTTTTTGTTTTTTTTATGTGTTTCTTTACATTTTTAAAAACATTTTTTTAAATGACATCCAGGATTTGGATGCTGGCAAACTCTCATTGTTTTACAGTATACAATCAGACACCCTTCTATATATACATACTATAAAAACCAAAATAGACATTGAAGAGAGTGATAGGTGTCCCAGAAGCAGCACATCAAGTCAAAGCCTGCTGTGTGATAGTGAATGGCAGTCTCAGCCTTGACCCTTATCAGGCCACGCCCCCCAACATGTTTCACTGCACCCAGCAGAGCTTACTCCAGCATTGGTTACTGTGAAAATGACAATTGCAGTTTAGGAGTTAACCACTAGGGGGCACTGTAAGGGTTAAGTGTGACCTCATATGTGTTTCTAACTGTAGGGGGACGGGACTGGATGCGTGAATGAATGAATGAATGAATGAAAACTTGTATAGCGCGGCACATGCGAACTGAATTGCCTCTGGGCGCTTGTTGTTCCTGTCTCCTTTGATATCAAAAGAGAAAAGTCTTGACCTTTTTCCTAAATGCTAGGTGGTTCTCCTCCAACCGAATGCTGGTTGGTAAAGCGTTCCATAGTCTAGGACCTTGGATCGTGAATCTTCTTTCTCCTTTGGACTTGAAGTTGGCTTTCGGAACCTGGAGCAGGTTCTGATTCGTGGATCGCAAAACGCGATTGGGATTATGCGTTTTTATTATTTCGCATAAATAAAGGGGGGCATTCCCATGGACACATCTATGCGTAAGACAGAGAGCTTTAAAAGCAATTCTGTCTTTAACTGGCAGCCAATGAAGGGCTCTCAGTGAAGGTGAGATGGATTCCCAGGGTTTTTTCCCAGTCACAAGTCTAGCGGCCGTATTTTGAACGACTTGCAGACGAGCGATTTGGTACTTGGGGAGGCCGAGGTAAAGGGCATTTGCATAATCCAGTCTGGAGTTTACAATAGCTCCCACCACGACCGCTAAAAACTTCTCTTGGGACGGACGAGTGAGTTCTGCTTAGTAGGCGCAGTAGATGGTGAGATCCGCTGACTACTGACCCTATTTGTGCGTCCATTGTCATAAAGGAGTCAAAAATGACCCCTAGGCTTTTGACTTTGGTGCTAGGGGTGATGAGCTTGCCCAGAATAGGCGGGGGGGTCCACGCTGTTGAAGGTTGATTCCTACGCTTGGCGTGAAACAGAAGAAGTTCTGTTTTCGCTCCATTGAGTTTAAGATAACTCTTTGTCATCCAATCCTCTATCAAGGAGAGGCAAGTCTCTAGATTGAGGTGGTGATCCTGTCTATTGCAGATGCGGAAATACAATTGTGTGTCGTCTGCGTATGAGTGATAGAGCAGTTTTTGCTGCTGATAATCTCAAAAAGAGGACGAAGATAGATGTTAAACAGCACTGGTGACAGAGGCGATCCTTGAGGGACTCCGCATGTTACTGTGCGTTTTTCTGACGTAAAAGGTCCTAACTTTACTGTTTGCGATCGGGTTTTTCAGAAAAGAGGAGAACCAAGATAAATCACACCTTCTGCGACTCTGAGCTACTTCAACTGCAAGGCCTAAGTCAGTAACAGTTTGTGGTCTACAGTGTCCAAAAGCTGCACTAGGTCCAACAGAACTTAGAAGCCCACAAGATTCGATCCTTCGTCTGCGGCCTTGAGAACATCGTCCCATACTTTCAGCAGTGCTGTTTCCGTCCCGTGTCGGGGCGGAAGACCTGATTGCAATGGGTCAAGTAGCTTGTAGGTATCTAGATGCTGTTGCAGCTGTTGTACCACTACTTTCTCCATTATCTTAGAAAGTACGTTGAGGGTTGTTATGGGACGGCGGTGGAGTGGGTCCTTGGGGTCCAGGAAGGGTTTCTTCAGGATGGGTTGGATTATACCCTCTTTCAACTGTGTGGGCACTTTGCCCTCCAGAAAAGACTGGTTGATAAACTGCGTGATGGGAGGAGCCAGGATGTCGGCGCATTCCTTCAGCATTTTTGTGGGGATAATGTCATTCGGCGCTGTGCTATTTCGCAGAGTACAAATGACATTCTTAGTGGTCTCGATGGAGATGGGTTCCAGGGTAAACTTACCTGATAACGGAGAATTACTATGGGTGCTGTGTGAGAGGCTGCAGGGGGGGCTAAGGGGGGAATTGTTTTGCTGAATGCTTTCACGGATTGCCTCGATTTTATTAATGAAGTAATCCGATAGTTCATTGCAAAATTCTTGTGTATCCGAACTGGGGGCTTTGATGCATTCTGGTTCCATGGTCTGGGTGACCATCTTGAAGAGTTCGCGGGGGCGGTTAATGGCACCGTTGATAGCCTCTGAAAAATAATTTTTCTTGGCTTGGAAAATTTCTTTGTGGTATTTTCTTGTCGCTGCCTTGTAGATGGATAGGTTTAGCTCTGAGGAACATCTTTTCCAGGCAGATTCTGCCCTTCTGCGTTCTTGCTTCAGTAACGACAGCTGGTTGTTAAACCAGCTGCGGTTGTTTTTCCGGATGCGGGTACTTCGTTTCGGCGCTACCAAGTCAGCTGACTGTAGCATAGCGGAGTTAATGGCTTCCAGTGTTTCAACGGCCGTTTGATGCGGCTGAGTTGTTTCTATTTTTTTCCTTAAAGTCGTTTTGAAGAGTTCCGAGTGGAGCTTCTTCTGGCATCTAGTCCAGTGTGTTGTCACTGGATTTGATGTTTTTGTTGCAGGGGGGATGGTGGAAATCCTGAATATAATTGCATGGTGGTCTGTCCATGGCAACTTTTCATTTTCCCAAATCTTTATTTCCAGAGATTGTCTGAAAATAAGATCAAGTGTGTGACCTGAAGCATGTGTGGGCCCACATACTAATTGCTGCAATCCTAATCCTTCCAGGTGGTCAATACAGGCGTCGGCAATGGGGTCTAGTGAGGAGTTGGCCCAGAGATTGAAATCCCCGAGCAGCAAAAGATGTTTGCTGATGAGGGTATAAGTGGAGAAGAAATCTGTCCATGATGATAGCAGCTGCGATTTTGGGCCTGGCGGCCTATAGCAGAGCAGAACGTGGATGGTCTCCTTTGTATTTGCTTGCAGTTGCAGAGTAAGGGTTTCCATGAATGGAAGAGGGTTTTGGCGGACTGGTTTGGTGATCGTAAGATGAGTCTTGTGGATCACCGCCAGGCCGCCTCCTCTTTGCCCTATTCTGTTTTCCGTTATAATACGGTAATTTTCTGGCACCAATTCTCCCAGAATGGTGTTACAGTCGGCTGTGAGCCAGCTCTCTGTAATAAAAAGACAGTCTAGATCTTTTTGTTGAATGAAGTCGCGGATTTCAAGTCAGTGTTTTAATGCCGATCTTGTGTTGATCAGAGCACACGATATGTGCTTGAGCTGGGGTAAATGGCTGAAATGTTTGACCGTCGATCTATGATCGATTCTCAATAGTCGCTCAGTTCTTAGGGCCTTTTTGGTGATGGCTGGCAGTATTGCGGCGCATTGCCTCAAACTCCAAATGGTATTGGCAGAATATTGCCGACATGCCATGATCGCCAATACACCGGGGGGGGGGGGGGTTTGGGGCAGTGGGGAGAGGAATTGGCCTCTCTCCTGGCTTGGTCCAGAGGAAGGCAAAAAACCCCGTCAGAGCTCGGTCAATATGCTCCGGTGGGGAAAAAAATTCCTTCCTGACCCCTGTAAGAGGCGATCGGTTAACCCCTGGATCAAGCTTCTGTGTGTTGGGACGACGGGGGGGGGTGGCTAGGGCTGAGAGGGAGAGCTTGTTGCTGGTCTGGTGGCTGCCTGCTCAGGGATGAGGGCTGACAGGGGATTTCTCTGAGTAATCTGGGGCTGAATGGGTGAAGGGTGAGCAACAGGGCCGGGTAACTGTCCTTCAGGGATAAGGGGGAGGTTTCCTGGGAGCAGGGTGAGGACACTGAAACGTGGGGAGCGGCGCGCCGTTAGGCCGCAAGTGAAGCCGCGGTCTTTCCTAGACCGCGGCCCCGCGATTCAGGACGGCCTGGCGCGGTGCACCCGAATGAGCGCCGGAACGGCGGAAATTTCCGCGAGGTGGTGGCGGGAGGTGGCGGGAGGGGGCCCTTGAGGATGATGGAGGTGAGGGAGTGCAGGGGGCCAAGGAATGGAGCAAAGAAGTTCTGTATAGCTGCGGCTTTGTCCTGAAAAGGACAGCCGTCAGCAGATTTGGTGGAGGGCTCTTACCTGTGAGAGCCAGGGAGCTGAGCTGGAGGAGCGGAGAGATCAGGGGCGCAGAACTTTCCAGGGCTGGACTGGAAATCGGAGAGTGGACTGGGCTGGTCGGCCGGGAGGGACTCTGCCTGTCTGCCTCCTAAGCCTGCCTGGAGCTATAGCACACACGCTCCTACTCCTAGGAGACGTGCGCCGTGGGAGCTCCTGTGCTAATCCACCTGCCTCACTACCTCACTGATTGGACTGATTCACACCTGATTGAGGCCAGCAATAAGGAGTTCCCTATACCAGGGAACAGACGATCAATGACACTGCCACATTGAAGAACAGGGAAGGTGTGTTTACACACACCTCTCCCCGTTCTTCAGCTCCGGTGACCAATAGCAGGAAACCGGCGGCGATCGGGTCCGTGGGTCCCGTGGGTGCAGTCACTGTGCTTCGGACAGGGTTCAGAGTGCTCCTGCGGCGGCACGCTTTTGAGACCCCACGGTTGGGCGTAAAGAGACACGTACATGTATGTGATTGTGCCCAGCCGTGCCATTCTGTAGACGTATACAAGCTATGGTGCCAATCCTTGAAAATTGATCACTGACTGATCTAATTTCTTGAGACCCTAAGGCTCCATTCACACTAACGCGTTTTTGGTGCATTTTGCATTTTGCAGAAAAGCAGGGAATTTTTTTAACATGGGTTCCTATGGAACATGTTCACATGAATGCATTTTTGTACCTCTGCGTTTTTGGAAAGGGTCGGGGACTTTTTTCCAGCAAAAAGCAGCGTTTTGCATGTAATAGAATTTTGCCGTGATTTGCGGTTTTTTAACCTGTTTATACCTGGTTGTTAAAGGTAATGTAAAAAAACTAAAATTGATGACTAAAAAAAAAACATAAAAACGCACATCAAAAAACGCAGCAAGCACCGCAAAAAGCACTGCAAAAACACTAAAAAGCAACATGCATAGGTGTGAATCGAGCCTAACAAGCCAGGACAGTACAAATACCCCAAATGACACCGTTATAGAAAGTAGATAGTCCATGATATTTTGTAAGAGGCATGGTGAGTTTTTTTGCAAAATTAAGTCCCCCCCCCCACAAAATTGTCATATTAACAGGTTATTTCTCACACATAGCATATGCATACCACAAATTACACCCCAAAATACATTCTGCTACTTCTCCTGAGTATGGCGATACCACATGTGTGAGGCCTCGTACACACGATCAAATCTGTCCGCTGGACCGTTTCAGCAGACAGATTCGATCGTGTGTACGGCCGAGCCGACGGATTTGGCCACCCGACAGATTTCAAAGCATGCTTTGAAATCTATCGGGTGGGAATCCGTCCGCCCGACATGTCTGCTGGTTAGTACACTTACCAGCAGACATGTCGTCCCGCACCGCCGCCGCACCGCCGCCGAATGGATTCGGCGCATGCGCGGAAGTGTTTTACTTCCTGGTGCGGTGACGTGGCGGCGTCAACGTCACCGCCACGTCACCGACACGTCAGCGCGCTCTCTGCTGGCGGGGATTTTGGTTTGCTCGTGTGTACACGCGAGCAAACCAAAATCCCAGCAGACAGATTTGTTCAAATCTGTCGGACGGACAGATTTGAACAAATCTGTCTGCTCGTGTGTACAAGGCTTGAGACTTTTACACAGCCTGGCCACGTACAGAGGCCAAACATGCAGGGAGCACCATCAGGCATTCTAGGGACATAAATTACACATATCATTTCTTGACTACTTCTTACACCTTTGAAGGCCCCGAACACAAGGAAAATGGAAATGCCTAATAAATTACTCCATTTTGGAAGGTAAACACCACAAAGTAGAATCTATGAGGCATAATGAGTCTTTTGAACATGCCATTTTTTCCACAAGTTTTTGGAAAATGTGGAAAGACAATAAAAACACTTTTTTTTACACAAAGTTGTCCATTTATAAGATATTTCTAACATATAGCATGTACATAGCAACAATTACACCCCAGAATACAATCTGATACTTCTTCTGAGTATGGCGATACCACATGCGTGAGACTTTTCCATAGCCTGGCCACATAAATAGGCCCAACATGCATGGAGCACCATCAGGTGTTCTAGGGACATACATTTCAAATTTAATTTGACTTCCTATTACACTTTTGTGAGGCACTGATAAGCAGTGTAGTGGCATGGATGTGGAACGAATGAGCACTGATGTGGCATGGATGAAAACTGATGTGGCATGGATGAACACTGATGTGGCACAGATGTGGCTTGGATGTGGCACTGATAAAAACGATGTGGCTTTAATGAGCACTGATGTGGCATTGATGTGGCACGGATGAGAACTTATGCGACATGGATGAGCACTGATGTGGCACGGATGAGCACATATGTGGCATGGATGAGCACTGGTGTGGCACGGATTAGAACTGATGTGGCATGGGTGTGGCATGAATAAGCACTGATGTGGCATGGGTGTGACACGGATGATCACTGATGTGGCATGGATGAGCATGGGTGAGCCATGGATGGGGATGGATGAGCATGGATGATCCATTAATAGAGCATGGATGAGCCAGGGATTGAGAATGGATGAACATGAATGTGGATGGATGAGCCAGGGATGGAGCATGACTGTGGATGAATGAGCCAGGGATGGAGCATGAATGAGCATGTATGAGGATAGATGAGCCAGTGATAGAGCATGGATGAGCATAAATGAAGAAGGGGATGGAGCTTGGATGAACATGAATGAAGATGGATGAACTATGGGTGGAGCATGGATGAGCATGAATGTGGATTGATGAGCCAGGGCAGGAGCATGAATGTGGATGGATGAGCCAGGGATGGAGCATTAATATGGATGGATGGGCCAGGGATGAAGCATGAATGTGTATGGATGAGCCAGGAATGGAGCATGAATCTGGATTCAGGAGCCAGGGATGGAGCATGAATGTGGATGGATCAGGAGCCAGGGATGGAGCATGAATGTGGATGGATGAGCCAGGGATGGAGCATTAATATGGATGGATGGGCCAGGGATGAAGCATGAATGTGTATGGATGAGCCAGGAATGAAGCATGAATCTGGATTCAGGAGCAGGGATGGAGCATGAATGTGGATGGATCAGTAGACAGGGATGGAGCATGAATGTGGATGGATGAGCCAGGGAGGGAGCATTGATGTAAATGGATGAGCCAGGGATGGAGCATGGACTTGGATAGATGAGCCAGAGATGGAGCATGAATGTGGATGGATGAGCCAGGGATGGCGCATAAATGTGGATGGATGAGCCAGGGATGGCGCATAAATGTGGATGGACGAGCCAGGGATGGCACATGAATGTGGATGGATAAGCCAGGGAGGGAGCATGGATAAGCATGAATGTGGATTTATGAGCCAGGAATGGAGCATGATTGTGGATGGATGTGCCAGGGATGGAGCATGGATGTGGATGGAAGAGGATGAATGTAGATGGATGAACCAGGGATGGATGAATGAGCCAGGGATGGGCACAGATCTGTAGTGCCCTCAGCACTGCTATATCGGCTCCCACCTCTCCTCACATGCTGTACTGATGGGTGTGAGGAGAGGGGAGGAGCCAAACCAGACATGCTTTCGGTTTGTTTACAAGTGATCACTCCGTCATCGGACGAAGTGATCACGTGGTAAAGAGCCACTGTCATTGGCCCTTTATCCTGATCCGTGACACAGCGTGTCTGGGAGATCCAACGGTCATGGACATTCCCGGGTGCACACACCAGGGAGCGCATGGGAGCACGATTCTGGCAGGACATCAAATAACATCCTCCCAGAGTTATCCAACCGCGCTGTAATTACATTCGTCTATGGCCGGTTGGCAACTGGTTAAACACAATCATCTATATCAGATTTTCACTTGTATTTCAACTATAACAATTCTCTTGCAATACAATTTTGGCTTTGATGTAACCTGCTAAGTACCATGCATATTTAATTTTATAATTTATTAATTTTTGTAATAAAATGTTCTCTGCTGTAGTTATATCAAGCGCAATAAAAATGTATAGAACATTAAAATTAATCACTGTTTAACCTAATTCTCATCGAAAGCATAGAACTTGGTAGAAATAATCTGTTTTAAATGGATCAGGGATGGGATGAATTTCAAAAGATTATGTATACTACTTAAACTTTGTGGGTAATTACCCCAGGAGTAATTTGTATGTTCTTCAGTATGCTTGTGTTTATTTCAGACACCCAAGACTGTACAGTTTTCAATCTTCCCTGCAATTTATTGGGTGTTTGAACACAAGCTAAATGTTACATCATTGACTACCGTATTTAGGATCCTGTAACTAACATAATATTGCAAATAGTAATGTAGGCAAGAAATCCCAGGCAGCTACCTTTGCGAATATCCTACACCCTTTTTCCTTGTCAAAATATCTTTATTTGGATAATCAAAAGAGTTGTACAAGTGCAATAAATGAAAAGATTTACAGAAAAAAGAGACATTGGAAATTCCTTTGTATATAAGCAGGAATGTTATTTCTCCCAAGAAGAACATATTACACATGTATCAATTTTGCGTTCAGAGATGTGGCGGTTAGTTGAGAAACCGAGAGTCTCAATATGCTTTCCTGTTAATTTGCGTAAATCAAACAAAACTCGGAAAGATAACTTGGAATGGGACAGAATCGCATGGATGTCCGGAATTTCAACTATTTACAGTGTTGTATAATTATATGTAAACATATGTATTAACATATTAAGAAACAAAAATCAAGTGGGGGGAGGAGGGAGGTGAGGAGGGGAGGGGGGGTTGGGGGTAGGGAGTCTGCAGGAATAGTCGGAGATTCCTTGTCAATAAGGTATTACATGGAGCGGAGTATTACATTGGCTGGGCTACCATGGTAATAATACATCATTATTGAAATCATCAGGGATTGCATAAGTAAACCAGGGCTTCCATATCTTCTCGAATTTGGTGGTGGTGTCCATAACCATTGCCATCATTTTGGCATGGGTCATCGCACAGTTCATCCTCTTTTCCACTTCGCTTAGTGGGAGATTGGGGGATTTCCAAGCCTTTGCTAAGGTCTGTTTTGCGGCTGTGAGGAGCTGAATTATTAGCTTAAATTGTGTGTATGACAAATTGTCCGGCTTTAAATTCAGTAGTGCTGTTTTGGGGTCTGGGGGAATGTTCTTTTTTGTGAGCGTATTAATTATGTGGAAGATTTCCATCCAGAATGACTGTGCTTTTGGGCATGTCCACCAAATGTGAAGATATGTCCCTGGAGTAGAGCAACCCCTGAAACAATCTCCAGGATAGTCTTTAGTAAACTTTGCTATCTTAGCCGGCACTAAGTACCATCTGGTGAGTACCTTGTAACTTGTCTCAACTGCTAGTTCGTTCCGGGAAGCGGTCCTGGTGTTATTCCAAATTTGTTTCCAGTCGGAGGTTTCCAGCTCTAATCCCAAGTCTTCTTCCCATTTACGAACATATAGTAGTTTCCCGGTATTAGAGGAGGAAAGCAAGTGGGTGTATATTGCGGAGATTTTCCCCCTGGTGTGCGGTTCGTTTTTGCAAAAGTTTTCAAAGATGTATATACGGAATGGTGAAGGTGAGGCATCAATGAATGGTTTGAAAAAGTTTTTAATTTGTAAGTACCTGAACAGTTCTGAGTGTGGTATACCGTATCTTTCGTGGATTGTTGGGAAGGGTAGGAAGGAGGTGGAATCAATAAATTTGTGTATACATGTGCAGTTTCTTAGCGACCACTCCTTGAAGGAGTTAGGGAATACCCATGGCGGGTAAAATGCCGGGTTTTTATGAAACGACAGCAGTGGGATGTGTGGGGATTGTAGAGAGCTTTTGGTCCTTATTCTGTCCCATAAGGAGAGCGAATGTTTTATGATGGGGTTGTTTATGTGCTTACGTGACTTGGGGGGGACCCATAATACGTTGGATATTGGGGTGGGATCGCATTCTACAGCTTCAATCGAAACCCACAAGGGGGGTTCTTGTGTAGCGTGATAATTCACCAAGATTGCTAGTTGTGCTGCTCTGTAATAATTAGTGATGTTGGGGTAACCCAGTCCACCGTTGGCTTTAGGGAGGTGTAAAATTTGAGGCTTTATTCTAGGTCTGTTGTTTTTCCAGATAAAGTTAGACACTTTCTTTTGTATAATTCTTAAGTAGTGTGACGGTATTGAGGTGGGGAGCACTCTAAAGAAGTAAAGGAGTTTTGGGAGTATCGTCATTTTGACGGCGTTAAGTCTTCCTAACCATGACAAGGGGAGATGTGACCATGAGTTTAAAAGGTTTGATAGTTGTTTTAGAAGTGCGTGGTAGTTGGATGGAAATAGGTCTGATAATGTTGCTGTGAGGCGTACCCCTAGGTAAGGGATGCTCTTTTCTGGCCATACAAAGGGTAAGCCATGTTTGGCGGCATTTAATTCTGTGTTTGTTAATGAGATGTTTAGAGCGAGGCATTTTTTGGGGTTGATGACCAGACCTGAGAATGCTGCAAACTTGTTTAGGATTGGAATTAGGTTGGGGCCCGTTACTTGGGGAGACGAAAGGAATAGAAGAATGTCATCGGCAAACAGGCACAATTTGTGCTTGTAGCCACCTACCTCTATGCCTAAGATCGTTGGATCTGACCTGATTTTTTGCGCAAGAGGCTCTATAAGGAGGGCAAATAGTAACGGGGAAAGTGGGCATCCTTGCCTCATGCCTCTACTAATAGTGAACGTTTCTGACTTGTACCCCGCGTATTTGACATAGGCTTTCGGTTTGTTATATAATTCCATGACCCACTTCATGAAATTGGGGCCAAAGCCCCAGTTTTGTAGCGCGTATCCCAAATACGACCATGATATGGAATCGAATGCCTGCTTGATGTCCAATGAGAGGAAGCACGCAGGTATTCCCCTTTTCTTTGCGAAGTTTGCTAAGAGATTTGCCCTCCTTATGTTGTCTCCCGCTTGCCGATTGGGCATGAAACCTACCTGGTCGCGGTGGATTAGGGATCCAATTATTTTATTTAGGCGATTTGCTAATATTTTACCTAGTAGTTTAATGTCTATGTTTAACATGGATATAGGGCGATAGTTTCCGCTGAGGGTGGTGTCCGTGTGTTGTTTAGGGATCATACAAATGGTAGCTAAAAGTGATTCCTGTCTTAAAGATTTATGCTTTAGAAGGTCATTAAAGGCTTCGGCCAGTCTTGGGGAGATGAGTTCAATAAAGGATTTGTAATATCGGGCTGAGAACCCATCGGGACCAGGTCTTTTATTTAGTTTTAGTTCTTTAATAGCTTCCGATACATCTTCCGTGGAGATTGGTTTATCCAATTGATTTTTCTGGGATTCCGTCATTTGGGGAAGTTGGATTTGCGAGTAGAAGGAGTCGGCATCTGCTTTATTAAATGTGTTTGCTTCTGAGTAAAGCTTTTTCAGGTGGGTGCTAAATTTCTGTACAATTTTATGGGGGTTACTGGAAGTGACGTTGTTTGCTAACTTCAATTTTATGGGAGTATATGATTTGTTGATAGAATTGAGCGTTCTAGCTAAGCATGCCCCTGCTTTGTTGGCCTCTTTGTAAAAGGTATGCTTGAATCTATTTAAGGTTTTATTCACTGATTCTGTAAGGAATAAGTCATACTCCAAACGTGCTTTATCTAGGCGGTTTTTAGAGGAAGAGGAGTGGTCATTTTGGAAAGTTAAGAAGGTTGAATTCTGTTTCCTACACCCTTTTTCTAGGCACGATATCTTTGTTCTCCAAAAGAAGCAGAGATTTGTTCCCAGTTGGGAACTGATTTCTAGCAATATTTAACCATAAAATGTACAATGAAAAGAGAAATAGTTACATTGTGTGAAAACATCATAATGGTGTATATACAGTATATATATATATATATATATATATGTAAATTGAGAGCAGGTTTGCCCTAGAGGCATCCCCTTTCTCTTAAGGCCGTGTACACACGATCAAATCTATCTGCTGGAAACGGTCCCAGCAGACAGATTTGATCGTGTGTACGGGCGAGCAGATGGATTTGGCCAGCGGACAGATTTTAAAGCATGCTTTAAAATCTGTCGGCTGGGAACCCGTCCGCCCGACATGTCTGCTGGTTAGTACGCTAACCAGCAGACATATCTTCTCGCACATGCGTCGAATAGATTAGACGCATGCGCGAAAGTAATTTACTTCCTGGTGCGGTGACGTGGTGGCGTCAACGTCACCGCCACATCACCGCGCTGTGTGCTGGCGGGGATTTTGGTTTGATCGTGTGTACAGCGATCAAACCAAAACGGCCAGCAGACAGATTTGTTCAAATCGGTCTGTCCGACCGATTTGAACAAATCTATTTGCTCGTGTGTACGGGGCCTTAAAGATAGGCCTGCTTCAAATGTATTAATTGTTAAATATTTGGGAACTCAATTTAGGTTAGGGACCACACTTTACTAAACTTAAAGCGTTACTAAAGGATTTTTTTTTTAAATAACAAACATGTCATACTTACCTCCACTGTGCAGTTCGTTTTGCACAGAGTGGCCCCGATCCATGACTTCTAGGGTCCCTCAGCGGCTGTCTCTGGTCCTTCCCGCAATAAGTCACCACAGTCATGCGAGAGCTCGCATTGTGGTCACTAATTGCGGGCACGCTCTCGTGATACAGCGAGCAGCCATAGCCGCTCGCTGTATCACTCGGCCCCCACTTCTCGTGGCGACACTGGATGTGATTGACAATGGCTGCGCTGCTCTCAACCTATCCGCTCTAGCCAATCAGCGGCCAGGCTGAGCAGCGAAGAGGATATCGGTCAGGTAAGTAAAACGGGGGCTCGGGGATTGCATTAAGGTGAAAAAACGTTTTCCTTTACAACTCTGTTTAGCCATATGTAAAAGATTAAACATAACAGCAGACATTTTCACCTTTGTGAAACAGTTGTTAAAATAGCAAGGATAGCATTCAATGGCTAAAAATACAATTTTCAGCTTCAGGTAAAAACGGAAATGGAAATTTTCATAAGCATATTATATTTTCCTTACAGTAGTACCTTTTCCCCAATATTTAATTTTGCCACAGGGTTGGTTTAATAACCAGTAATGGTATTAATGCCTTTCAAAAATTTCAGGCATTAATAACACCTGAAACTTTTCCCTCTTTATAAATCAAGCAATATTTGATGATGATTGAAATGACAATTCACATGCATCGATCCCTGTCTGCAATGTTTTAATGGAGCTTCTTTAGCTTAAAAAATAAAATAAAACAAATAACAAGCAAAATTAAACAATGTTTCCTAAACATCACATTTACCTTAATCAAAATTATGAAAAGTTAAAAAGTTTCAAGATTTATTTTCTTGTATCCCTAGCTGAAATTATTTCCCATTTCATAAGAGGTAAGACACTGAATTTCTCCTTGAAAGTGATAAAAAGCAAACTGATTAAATCAAAGAGCTTCTTAAAACCCCAAGGGAAAGCTGCATGCTTCTCCTCTGAAGTATTCCCAGCAGAAGCTTGGCAAGTCTGTATCTCACCATGAGCCATCATTATAGCTGTTTTAAAAACCCCAGCAGGTCAACATATTTTACAACTGCTATGCATGTAAACACAAACAGAAACTGCTAATTACTTCAGATAATATCGTGGAAACTTTTCCTTATTATTACCAAAAAAAATAAATAAAAGGTCACATTTTCCACTAAATAATTGAACCAACATACACTTTAATCAAATCTCCTGTACACAGCTGTAGGCATTAATTTCAGTGCCTGCTTGACATATTGGAAAGGGACAAAGTTCTCATAATTTAAGTAATTTTAATATGTTATGAAATGTAGAGCGGTGCAGCTTTTCCAATGTATTTTGTGCATCAGTTACAGCCATAAAATAAAACATATTGGTAATTATTTTGATATATATTACTAAGTTATTTTGAATTAATATAACAAACCCAATATCCTTGGATTTTTATACAAACCACAAAGAAGTGTACTATAGTCACTGTAAAGTGATTGTCATTAAAAAAATTACATTATATGAATCTTCCCTTTCGCTCATTTGCTCACAAACTCTTCATTCCTTTCCTGGTCCTCTTCTGGGCTGACCAGCTTACAACCCACTTCTTGTGAGCCCAGGCAATCATAGATATGCCCACTGGGAGATTGTAATCATTCTGCCCTGGTCTATCAGCATTCCTGAAAGATTGCTCTCATTACATGAGTGCCGTGCTGTCCAAAAGTAAGGACTATCCATAGCAAACATCAGAGGAGAAGATTATGTAGCCAAGCGCTGGCTATGTTGCTTCTGCCACTTTGGGACACTCCTACCAAATTTTTCATTGAGTTACTTTTCCATAGTGCCCAACATTGGGAATTTTGCATCACTTCCTGACTGCAGAGGGATATAGTCTTTTATTTAAAGCAGGTGATGTAGTCCAGAAAGCTGGAATTTCAGGGGATGTAATGCTGCTGCAAACTATAAGTTCCAGCTGGCTGGAGAAAGAAAGAATTCTGGGTGAGCAGATAAATAGAACAGTCCGGGGAGGGGTTGGCTCTCTTGGGACACGGAACCTACAGCTGCAGCAGTGGCAGGCTAGGCTCCCCTGCCCAAAAAATTATTGATTCCTCATATGCCAGACATTTGAGTGGAAGCCCATCATAGTTTCAGAATTTCTTGGTCTGGCTCTTAACATGGGAATACAAAAATGTTAAGTTTCTCCAGTGGGGCTTTGGACAGCAATGTAACAAGATCAGAAATTCAAATAAAAAAGGTTATTTATTGGAAGAATAATCCAGTAGCATGAATAAAATACAGTAGAATTGATCTGGTCCAATGAAACAGTATATGTACAGTTCAAATACAGTTTAATGCAATAAAAGAACAAAGTTGTGCACATCGTTACATAGCGTAGACTATGGGGTGTGCGAGCCCCAATGCGTTTCGACCTCTGTTCGGTCTCCTCAGGGGCACAATTGGCTCTAAAAAATATATACACACATTACATTTCATTTATTTAAAGTTTAGAAAAACGTCATACATGTTGTTGAATAAATCGTATATTTACCACTCAATGGTGAAATAGCTATTCATATGACCAGAGATACTGTTGATAAATCCAGGGGGCTGGGTTGCCACCCACATCCCCCTCGAAACACCACCGAAGGGAAAAGGGGGACCGCCCCAAGGGGCTTGCAAGGAGCCACACATAAAACGTCCACTGAAAAGAGGAGGAGTCAGCACCTGTGAAGACCACCCAGATATTAGCTATGTGTTAGTAAAAAGATTAAAATGGTTAGACTCATAGCATATTGTGCGATAGAGACAGGACACATGGGGAGTAGAGATGAAAGGGCTGCTCGCCCTGAAGTTACATGGAAGAGAGGAGTTCCCCTGCTGCCTAAAAGCCCTACCTGGGGAACTCCTCTCTTCCACGACTCATAGCATAATAAGCCAGATTATAAGTTTAACTATAAGCGTTTCTGAATGTTTGTATGCCCATATAAGTGTAAGTAAGTGTAAGTGTAAATAAGGACTAATGGCAAATAAAAATTGCCGATATGCTAACTCCTCTAGGTATAGCTGGTCAGTATTAAAAGTAATTGGTTAAAGTAATATAGTGGTATAATGGTACAAAAAGTGGTATGGGTGAGTGATTATGTACATGAATATGGTGGTAGACAAAAAGTGCAATGGTGTGTCAGGGAGACTGACAGTATACAGTCAGACAAGGCAATATGTGCTCAGTAATATTGAGGATTGAGGAAATACCTTAGGGTAAGTGAAACATTTATTCTAACATCAGGGCCAAAAATAGTGTTGTCAAAAACTAAAACAAAAGTGAAGGTATGATGAAGGATGATAGAATTTACCTGTGCAATAGTATAGTAGTAATATAAGTTGGTTTGGTCTTGTAGGGTTTCTTTGTATTTGGAGACCTCCTTGCAATTGTGCAGGAAAAGATTCGGATGCCACTAGGGAGTAAATGCAGTAACGTCCATGCTGGCCTGCTTGGAATCATCTTGGAGTCTCAAGCATCCAATCTTATATGGGCTTGTAGGTCTAATTATGAGGATGATCACACACAGGTGCCAGTAAGCTCCCCCTCCCCCACAGACGTGCAGGCTGCTGAGAAAAAAAAAAGCCCCTAGAGCCGTCGTCAGCTCCACCGCAATAAGCGTAACATCATGGTGACATGCGCACATAGCATAAATCGCATGCACACCTCGCCATAGGTGGTCCGGAGGTGAACATGGGTTGCCGCCGGCTTTATTCCTTAACATGGGAAAAACCCCAAAAAATAACTGAAATCATTTTGACACACACACCCAAACTACCGCATGTCCTTATATACTTTTTTATGTTCAGGACAAGATATCAAACAATAATGAAATTTAAGCATTTTAATGACAATTCTTTTCTTCCATAAGTTTTCTTCCAGAAGTTAGTCCACTTATGAAACGCTACAAAAATTTACACAGTTCCTCAATTTTTTTGCCAAATTATTTTGGAATTGTATACACCTCAGAAAAAGCATCTGTATACATGAGTCCCTCATCAATTTTATTGGCAGGCTACCATCAAGCAGATTGAAGTTACCTCTTCTATGTGGACAATTTTTATTTCAGCATGCTACTTTTCAAACATCTTTTTCACAATTAAAGGATAAGTTCACCTTTGGAACATGTTACATGTTATATGTGCTTTTGGGGGAGCATGTAACATGTTCCAGCATCTGCACATTCTCCCCCTCACCCTTCCCCCTCCCCCATGACAGCGGGCAGAGGGGTCCTCTCCCCACTCCCGCTGTCACAATTTGAAAATTGCGTGGCCATGCCGGCTTCCACTCACATGGCCACATCATTCATTCAGTTTCCTGTGAATAAATAGGCTACAAGTACTGTGATGACTTAGTTCTCATTGAACTATGAGTGCGCTGGTGAGCGTCCTCATAATTCATTAATTTTCCTGCTGCCAAGTAACTGTCTGCCCATATCTGCAGGAGCTTGACATTGCACCCTCAATCCACTGATCATGATTATCTGCAGGCTTCTTTGCAAAAATATAAATGCACATTTTTTAAATGGTTTCTTAAAAAAAAATACAGCACACAGATCCCTCCAATAGTGTTATATGTATTTTGGGGAACCTTTGGAAGGATCTGTGTGCTTTATTTTTAGCTTTTTTTTACACTTCTGGTCTGTTTGAATTTTAAGTGTGACTGCACACACACAAAAGTGAAGTCCCCCTAAAAATCCATACCAGACTTATAACCCTGAGCATTCAGCCTGGCTGGTGATGAAATAGGCACACAAACATGCACCCCCTCCTTTTAAACCATACAAGCCCACATGCTCTCAACACTGGGTCCCCCTCTTTCAAGGTACATTGTCTGCAGGCCAGGGTTGTGGGAGTCTGTGGGTTGGGATGTATTGGAATCTGGAACCTCCTATTAATATTAAAGGGGCTACAGTATAGATTTTCAAGCATTAACTTAGTCTGTTTAGGTGGTGACCAGGGGTGGACTGACCATTGAGGCTGCCCGAGGGCCCCATGCCACTAGGGGGCCCCATCTGGGTTGCCAGGCTCAATAAAACAAGGAAAAGTATGTAAAAATCTGTGTTTTTTTAACATCTGTCCCAGGATATGTCTGAAACCGACATGCTTTTGATGTGAAAATCCTGAGATTTTAGCTGCCCTGCCTCTGCACTGCCTTCTGGCGAGGTGGCCATCTGTAAGCCAGGGGGGCCCCATAATCTTCTATTGCCCGGGGGCCCCATAAGTTGTCAGTCTGCCCCTGGTGGTGACACCTTCTTTTGCCCCTTTTCTCTTCCCCCTTGTGTCCCTCTTTCCCCCCCACCCCCCTTTCTTATAGTTCCCTTTTCCCCTCCACTTTTCCTGCCCTTCCTTTCTCTGCTTTCTGTGGTTTTATTGACTACAGTACACTTGGTATAGCTCAATCAAGGGTGGGGGCAGCTCACTAGTGGGCTGGTTGTGACCCATGGAAGATTGTTCATTTAGCTCTTTGATTTAATGGGACATAATATGGATTGTCTGTGCTCATGTGTTAGTGGTTAATGTAAATGGTTACAATTACAATTGTGCAAACTGGTCTCGCCTTGTCAATGTAATACATTGCACTGTAGTTTTATACATTTGTAAAATCCAATAAACAGTGTTTACAAAATAATAAAAAAGGGGCTCCCAGATACCAGCTTCCCCCATGTAAATGAATATGGGTTACATAGTGCCCCTACTCATTTTCAAAAAAAAGAATTGTAACATAGGAATATAGACAATCACATGTCGCATTGTGAAGCCCGCAAGCAAAGACTTCCGGGATTTGGTGAATGCTGATATCCCAGCATTCACCGCTCTATGGGCAGTGTTGACGGCGATCAGCACCATCAACACTTCACGTTTGCCAACAATTAAAATGGCGCAATTAGATCTGCCCTCATCACATGACCTGCTTCATGGGTCACGTGATGAGTAAAATCCCACGATATTTCGTTAAACAGCCTTATGAATTGTCTCCAGGAAAGTGTGATGCTGTGCTCCCAGGAGACATTGCATCTAGAAATTAAATGACACACCCACTCCCATAGAAGGGATACCCGAAAGTGCTTGGTATTGTCTCCTGAATTAAGGTATTGCAATCATTTAAAAAATTATTGGTATCAGACTTTATATGTTCTTATTGTGCGGGTCTTAATAAGCTGTAGTTTCTATCGAGGGTGAACCTCCGCTTTAAAGTCTAAAGAAGTCCTGTTGCCAAGAAACAACCAAATTCACTGGATTTTTAAAGAGTAATTCCACATTTGCTAATAAAAAATAAATACTGTCTGTCAGATTCCTATCTGTTTATGTTCTAAAAAAAGTAGCTGTTTGTTCCACCATGTCCTTTTGATACTATTTATAAATGAGAGTGACCTATACATTGTAATCAACTGGTGCACTTTCTATGTCCTAAATGATTAACGTTGCAGTGTCTTCATCCTTTTAGAAATTGATTAACCCTGAGGTCCGACGGACCGTTTTCATCGGACAAGGCTGTTGGTCTGATGTGCGTACACACCATCAGACCAAAATCCCCTCGGACCAGAACGCGGTGACGTAGAACAAAACTACGTGATGAAAAAACTAAGTTCAATGCTTCCAAGCATGCGTCGCCTTGATTCTGAGCATGCGTGGGATTTTGGTCTGATGATTTTGTGTACTAACCATCGAACATGTCCGACGGACAGGTTCCAGCGGACAGGTTTCTAAGCATGTTTAGAAACTTTTGTCCGCTGGAAAACGGTCCGATAGGCCATGCACTCGAACATGTCCGCTGAAACTGTGTATGCGGCCTTAGGGATTATCTCACAAAAAAGGATTCCTATAACCAAACGTGTATCTTAGTGCAGAGTAAGCAGGAATTTACATGTCTGGGGCATTCGGTACACCAATTGCGTAAAGAGTACCTCAAGGTTGCCATATTTAATTTAATTTTGCAGTAAATTATAGTGATGTGGAAATTGTATATGCTATATATTTTTTTTTGTTATTTGTTTCTAAAACAGTGGAGTTACCCTTTAAGGCCCTGTACACACGATCAGACATGTCTGATGAAACTGGTCTGCAGACCAGTTTCATCAGACCAGTTTGATGGTGTGTACGCCCATCAGACCGTTGTCCGTCAGACCAAAGTTTTAAAACATGCTTTAAAACCTGTCTGATGGAACCTGTCCGTCGGACAGGTTAGATGGTTAGTACACAAAAGCGTCGGACCAAAAACCCGCGCATGCTCAGAATCAAGTCGACGCATGCTTGGAAGCATTGAACTTCGTTTTTTCATCACGATGTTGTGTTCTACGTCACCACGTTCTGGTTTGATCGGATTTTGGTCCAAAGGTGTGTACACACATCAGACCAATAGACAAGTTCAGAGTTGTCTGATGAAAACGGTCTGTCAGACACGTCTTATCAGACATGTCTGATCGTGTGTACAGGGCCTAAGGGTAAAAGTGTAGATCTAATTATCTATCCTGCAGTGTTTTCTACAGTGAGATTCTGATACCTGTTCATTTAAAAACTGAAAGTTATGTTCAATGTAATCCACTGACATAGAATTAAAAACTATGAATTATATCACCTTCAAAGTGAAATTAAAACCCATTTCCAAAGTCAAAGGGGGTCTATGAAAGTCATAAATATTCCTCTACAGAGTATCTTAAAAATATGAACTTAAATTGATGACTATAATAGTTTTGCAATTTGGCTCTAAAATTATATTTTGGGCGTTAGAATAGATTTTAGAAGTTGAGCTCATCACTTGGCAAGATGTCATACATGAAAAAATCAGATGCAATGGCATATGTCCAGGAGCACTATCCTCCATAGTCACATACTTTGAATGTATATGCACACTATAGAAACAAGCTGCATTTATAAAACTATCATGGAATTTAAGAACATGAGTTAAGAGTTGTTTATGGTGTGAGAGGAAATAAATGATCAGCATTGATTAGGTGGAAATCAATGCTAAGCTAGACTGTGAGCAAGGATGGGCCACATAAATATTTTTTCAACAACCCAAGGTAGGTTTCCTTTTCTACAATGCTTTTCACAAAACTTGTATGAGTTTGGGTTATATGGTTTATACTGTTCTGTAGATTGTTTGTTTTTTACCTAAAAGCTAATAGCTCCATGAAATATGTGGGGTTTTTAGGGGTCATTGGACAAAAAAAACTTCTGGGTATTATTGTGTAGCTAAGCTATTACCAGTCCTTTCTGCTAGCTACTAATCTGCATCCTGGCTGTACCTAGATACTCACTAAACAATGAGAGTATCAGAAATCATAACAATGTGTAAGGCCTCGTACACACTATCGAACATATCCGATGAAAACGGTCCGCGGACCATTTCCATCGGATATGTCCGATCGGGAGTTTGATCCGATGGCGTGTCAACACCATCGGATCAAATTCCCCGCCGCCGGACGGCGCGGTGACGTGGCGGTGACGCGGCAGTGACGTTGACGCCGCCACGTCACCGCCACGTCATCTCACCAGGAAGTTAAACACTTCCGCGCATGCGCCGAATCCATTCGGCGGCGGCGCGACGGCGGTGGGGGACGACATGTCTGCTGGTAAGTGTACTAACCAGCAGACATGTCGGGCGGACAGATTCCCACCGGATATATTTCAAAGCATGCTTTGAAATTTGTCGGGTGGAGAAATCTGTCCGCTAGCCCATACACACGAGCGGAGATGTCTGCTGAAACGGTCCATCGGACCGTTTTCAGCGGACATATCCCCTCGTGTGTACGAGGCCTAATAGGGTAAAACATATTTTTCTTAGTAGGTATTAGGGATTAGGGATGAGCTCCGCATTCCATTTGACCGTATGTTTGACTTGAACATCGTCTGTTTGACCGTTTGTCGAAATTTGAACGTTATGGGCCGTTCGCGCCAAATTTGAGTGGCGGGTCACGGCCCATAATTCACTGCGGCATTGCGCGCTGATGATTGGCCAAGCATGCACTATGACCCCCATGCTTGGCCAATCACAGTGCGCAAAAAACGGAGAGCCATAATTGGCCAAAGCCAGGGTGGCTTTGGCCAATTATGGCTCAGGGGGTTTAGTACAAACCCCACACTATAAAAGGCTGCCTGCAGAGAGAGACAGAGAGAGTGCCATTTTTTTACAGGTAGATAGAGCAGGCAGGCAGGCTAGTCAGTTAATGTTACAGTGTGTAGAGGATATATATACATCCCATGTGTTGTACATATATTTATACACTGTATAGCTTAGCTAGATCAGTTATTCCTAATTTACTGGCAGGCAGGTGATTGTGCTGTTTAAAGACGTTATCACAGGCATAGACACCCAGCAGGTACAATATATAAAGGAATTTTTCATTTATTTATTTTTTAATTTAAGCATCATTAACCACTTTAGCCCCGGACCATATTGCTATCCAAAGACCAGAGCACTTTTTGCGATTCGGCACTGCGTCGCTTTAACTGACAATTGCGCGGTCATGCGACGTGGCTCCCAAACAAAATTGGCGTCCTTTTCTTCCCACAAATAGAGCTTTCTTTTGGTGGTATTTGATCATCTCTGCGGTTTTTATTTTTTGCGCTATAAACAAAAACAGAGCGACTATTTTGAAAAAAATGCAATATTTTTTACTTTTTTCTGTAATAAATATCCCCCAAAAATATATAACAATTTATTTTTTTCCTCAGTTTAGGCCGATACATATTCTTCTACATATTTTTCGTAAAAAAAATCGCAATTAGCGTTTATTGATTGGTTTGCGCAAAAGTTATAGCGTTTACAAAATAGGGGGTAGTTTTATGGCATTTTTATTATTATTATTTTTTTTACTAGTAATGGCGGCGATCAGCGTTTTTTTTTTCAGTACTGCGACCTTATGGCGGACACTTCGGACACTTTTGACAAATTTTTGGGACCATTGGCATTTTTTTAGCGATCAATGCTATAAAAATGCATTGGATTACTATAAAAATGCCATTGGCAGTGAAGGGGTTAACACTAGGGGGCGGGGAAGGGGTTAAGTGTGTTCCTATTTGTGTTCTAAATGTATGGGGGGGGTGGACTTACCAGGGGGAATCACTGATCTTCCGTTCATACATACAGCTCCCGTTCCCCGCTCTGTAACGAGCGATCGCGTGTGCCCGGCGGCGATCGTGCCCGCCGGGCACACGCACGGGACTCGGGGGCGAGCGGGGGGCGCACGCGCGGGCCGCCGGCGGCGCGCACGCGCCCCCTAGTGGCCGTCGAAAGTGGCGACGTAGAGCTACGGGCTCTCGCGCAGCAGTGCCGACCTGCCGCCGTATTACTGCGGCGGCTGGTCGGCAAGCGGTTAAAATCACTGCTCCTGACAGGAGCAGTGATTTTAATGATGCTTAAATAAAAAATAAAAAATTCCTTTAAATATTGTACCTGCTGGGTGTGTATAGTATGCCTGTGATAACATCTTTGAGAACCCGGGTCTTGCCCAAGGGAACATGTATCAATGGAAAAAAAGTTTTAAAAATGGTTGTTTTTTCAGGAGTCCTGCTCCTGAAAAAACTACAGTTTTTATAAACTTTTTTCCATTGATACATGTTCCCTGGGGCAAGACCCGGGTTCTAAAAGACGTTTTACGATAATAACTTGCATATTAGGCTTTAAAATTAGCACTTTTGAATTCGAACGTTCGAGTCCCATAGATGTCAATGGGTTCTAAATGTTCGCGCGAACGTTCGGTCCGTTCGAAGGTTCTGGTGCGAACCGAACGGGGGGGTGTTCGGCTCATCCCTATTAGGGATGAACAAATTCAAATTGTATTGAATTTCAACCATGACTTGGGAAATACACCAATCCTTTCAATTACTGTACATGTTTGGGGGATGCTTTTAAGCTACATGCACTCTTTTGAAGCAATGCTATTTGCACAGTGTCAGTGACACTATATTCTGGCATCCATTGTTGCATGTGCAATTGATTTTTTTTTACTTTTACATTATTGCTTGGCTTAACTATGGCAGTGACCCAATCTGATCTATTATGACCTTAAAAAAATACCTTGTTTCGTTTTTTTTTGCTGCAACGCATGATTAGTTATTCAGAATAAATAGGCCTCAACTGAACAGTGGAGGAACTACAACAGATCTAAAAGCTATATTAAAATGTACCTGAAAAAAACAAACAAAAAACAAACAAAGCTAAAGCCTTCAACTTTGTACAGATTGGACATTGGACAGTTTATTAAATAGTTTGCCTTTTTTCAAATTTCACATTACTACACTGCACTGTCATATAAGTAAAATAAAATGTCAAAACACAAGCACAAAACACTTCAAAACTAGAAACCTTCTAACCCTGTATCCCCAATTATTACCAAAATATAAAAAATATATACAGTACTTCAGTATTGTGTTTGATAAAAAAAAATCTAGTGTCAGGGCAATACACAAGTACATGAAAAGGTAGCAAATTGAGAGAGCTCTGTAGTGTGTTTTTTTTTTACCATATCTGCTGTCAACATTAAGGCCAGTTTCAGCGGACATATCCGATCGTCTGTACGGGCTAGCAGACAGGTTTCCAGCAGACAAAAGTTTTAAAGCATGCTTTAAACTTGTCTGCTGGAAAGCAGTCTGTCGGATATGTCCGCTGGTTAGTACCCCTAACCAGCGGACCGAAATCTCCCGCATGCGTCACCGCGCTGTCTGTCCTCTGGGATTTTGGTTTGATTGTGTGTACACACATCCCAGGAGACATGTCCGATGAAAACGGTCTGTCGGACCGTTTTCATGGGATATGTCTCCTCGTGTGTACGCGGCCTTATGCGGCCTAATTCTGACAAGAAGACTGTGGATTTTTTCTGACTGAATGTTGGCTCAAACTTGTGTTGCATACACACAGTCACACAAATCTTGTCGGACGAGCCAAGATCAATGAAGTTCAATAGGCAGTTTGGCTCTTCTGCTTGATTCTGAGCATGCATGTTTTTTTTGTGCATCAGAATTGCATACAGACGAGTGGATTTTCCGATAGGAACTTTTTCCATTGGAAAAATAGAGAACTTGCTCTCAATCTTTTGTTGGCAGATAATCCAACAGCCAATGTCTGATGGAGCATACACACGGCCGGAATTTCCGACCAGAAGCTCACATCGGAATTTTCTTGTCGTAATTTCCGATCATGTGTACGCGGCATAACATTGTTGTCTGAGTCCTAGTAAAAGTACCAGCCATTTGGGTATTATATGCACAAGGAAACACATAACTAGAGCCAAGAGGTCGGTGCACACACTCCTCCTACTGAAGTGAGGATAGCATACATTTTTGGAGCCTGCTAAGGCACAGTATTCTTTCTACCACCTAAGGATGCATAGGAGCCATTTTTTTTTCCGACAATTCCAGAAAGTTCTTGACACTTTTTCTTTACCTCATCCTCAGGGACCCATATTGAACTTTTTTATGGACTCCTAGTGAATCATTTTCCTCTTCCTCAAGGTCACACAGCAGCCACTCTTTACAAATGCCTCTATTATACTTTTTTCTCTCTCCTTTGATTTCAGCTATTTATTTGGACTGCTAATGTGGCTATTTCCCCCTCTTCAGCTAACACTGCCATATTCCTAATTTTTCACTGACAGCTTATGAGGATTTTATTCACAGCGTCAGTCCACAGACCACTAGTTAGCAAGAGGAATGTTAGTATGCTGGTGGTGAGGAGGAGGAGAGTTGGGGTGATGGCAGTGAGGAGGATTGGTGGCGCTGGTAGTGATAAATGTGGCCTCATATGGTTCAGGAGGGGGGTTCACACTAATTACCATCCATTCCTGGTCAGCCAGGATGCATGATTAGATTGGTGGTTTGATATGGATTTCTTGAGGTACCTCAGAAATATTTTTTTGCTTTTGGATGTGTAACAATAAAAGTAACATTTATGAAATAACAATTATACAGTTGAAATTGCTGGAAAATTATATTTCATTGTTGGCTTTTTTTTTGCTGGTGATTTAAAACCACTTTTCCCTGGTAAATGTAATGTGCTTTGAAAAATGCACTGCTCCCAGACAAATGTATTTTTTTTCACCCTGGTAGATGTTCCCCAGGGCTATGCCTACCCCTTGTGCTATATTTTTTAACAACTCTTTCCCTATTAGCCCAGAAAATTAGCATTTTTGGTTTAACACATTCTGCTCCCATTGATCTTAATTGAGTTTGGGTTCGGCATCCAAGCTTCTTTGAGGTTCACCAAACCCTGCTTGAACTGATGTTGGGCATGGTGAGTCATTGTGGCCGTGGGTCCTCCTTGCAATTGATGCGCCATTTAATTTTCTGCAGGACATAACTAATGTTGGGTTTACATCAGTGAACATTGTTTATTTTTTAAATACTATATATTTATTTACTTATTTTACAGTTTTTGAGAATGAGTTAGAAGTCATACCCTTTACACTTTCACATAAAGGGAGGATTCTGGGACCCCCTTGTTCTAAGGGTGGCTTCCCAATTTCAATATGTCTAACAACAGGCCCCACATTCCTTTAGGGACATCAAAATGAGAAGAAGTTGCCTTGCAATGTATCCTCCCATTGTTGAGGGCATGTGGTTTGGCATGGCTCATGGCCACCCAAGCTGCTTGCTTTAATGATTGTCTTGTATGAATTTTAGTGGGTATCCATGCCATTTTTTCTTAAAGGGACAGTACACATTGTTAACACAAATGTATACTGTCACTTTAAAAATATATATCTGAAGTCCCCTAAATATCCAGACCCTTATCCAGACATGCAGTCTTGGTGGCCAGGAAAGGGGGTCAACAAATGTGTAGCCCCATTCTGAGCATTACCAGGCCACCTGTCAGTAACATTGTGAGGGAACCCTGCAAGAGGGGAGGCAAGGCCCCCCACCCCTTTTCAAAGCACCTTGTCCCCATGCTGATGGAGGGACTTAAGGGACTTATCCTCATCTTTCCTTATTCTTTCCCCAAAAGGGATGTGAGGGTCTGCAGGGGGACATACAGTGCACCTGGAAAGTATTCAAAGCGCTTCACTTTTTCCACATTTTGTTATGTTACAGCTTTATTCCAAAATGGATTAAATTCTTTCTTTTCCTCAAAATTCTACAAACAATTCCCCACAATGACAACGTGAAAGAAGTTTATTTGAAATCTTTGCAAATTTATTACATATTAAAAATTAAAAAATCACATGGACATAAGTACAGAACCTTTGCCATGACACTCAAAATTAAGGTCAGGTTTAGCCTGTTTCCACTAATCATCATTGAAGCTGGGTTCACACTGGTACGACAAGCGCTCCAACATTGGGAGCTCATTTCGCATGACGTGTGAAAATCAATGTTTCCTTATGGGAGCCGTCTTTTTTTTTTTAAAGTGTATTTTGTGCGTGTACTCGAGAGAGGAGCCAGACTGCAGGAGTTGGGAGTAGGCAGACCTCCCACAGAGGCAATCTGCCATCTTTCTCCATGCCCCCGGGTGGCAATGGCGGGTGTGAGGGGGTCCTCCCACACAGCCCGCCCTACCTGCTCCGCTTTGAAGCCCAACGGGCAGAGGGACTCCCCTATGAGGGAGTGAGAGGATCTAGCCTGCTCAGCCAGCCCTGTTAGTCCTTCGCCTCTCTTTTTTTAGAGACCGCGTGGCCAAAGTGCGTGCATGTTAACCCAATTTCGAGTGCGTGTAAGTGTGGTGGTTCTTGTGGAAGGGGGGTGGGCGTACTAAGCGCAGGCTTACCTCGCATAGCACACCCACCGGGAGCCAGGCTGAGACCACCAAACTCAAATTCACATGCAGCTCTCTCCGCTTCTTCTCCCTCTGTCCACTGTTTTCTGCCAGGTCTCCTCAGCTGTCTTCTGCTCTTTTGCTCGCTCTTTTGACCGGTCTTCTCTGCTGTCTTCTTTCTCTGTTCTTCTTCTGATTTTGACTCTCCCGCTCTAATGCTTGGTGAGCCACTACTTATATTGGCATGGGGCGGGGTCATCCGTCATCAAACTGTGGCTAATACTTTTTATCACAGGGTTTCTGAGAAACCGGTCAGAAGTACACTGACAGGAGAAGTAAGAGCAATATCAATACTTCTGCTAGCCAGTGGTAGGAATGGACAGCTAGCTCGAAATAGATGAAAAAGAGGAGGAAGGATATTGCGGTATAATACTTCTTGTATACCTGGGGTAAAGATTAGAAGAGAAAGAGAAAGGAAAACAGACTAAGCTCAGTTATTGTCACTAATATCACTATTTGTGTTATTGTAATAATAGCCTGTTTGTTGCCATTTTGTACCAATTGCCCATTTGTTGGTGATGTATGGTCAGGATTGTCATTTTTGTGTCAGCACTATTGACACAAGGAGAACCATAGGAAAATCATATTACTATAATACTATAAATTAATTGCTGCAAGATTCTCAGTTTACTGTTATCCTCAGTGTTTTGCAACAGCACACTACTGGCATCACTACGAAACCCCTCAGTTAACCATTAAATTTAACTCTATATTTGCCTGAAAAGATGCCATGAGAATTCATGCATTTCCCTTATCTGTTAGAGAATGATGATCTGAAAAGTTGATGGAAAGACACTTTAACTGCTTGTTCTTTTGATTTTATGAGCATGATTATTAGCTGAATTGGAATATGTACAATAAGAAATAACTAAGTTAAAGAAGGAAATGTATTTGATGAGAGATACAGCAGCTTTTTAGGAAATGGATGAGCAATTGAATTCTAAATTAGACTAGACTAGAAGATAAGTGATTAATACCAAAAAAGAAAAATTATAGCAAGAAAGAATGGACTAGGAAACCAAAGTTTATGCTTGGAATAAAGAGGAGAGATCATTTCATTTGTTAAAATGAACCAGTTTTTTTTTTTAAGAAAAGCAAGAAACCACTAGTGTTGCATGTGTTGAAAATAAGTTTTGTCCAGATACCCTTCAGGCCTCTCAAGTCTCAAAACTGCACGCAGCAAAACAATCTTGATACTTTATAAACATTTCACCTAGTTTGTAAAATGTACTTGAGTCACTTTGAAAGGCAAAAATATGGTGTTTTTTAAGGTTTCAATGGTCCATTTAACTATCCTAGACCAGTACTTGTACCTCATATTGGCCCCCAGTAGCTTGGAACAAATTAGGTATTGTAATGAATATGGCATATTGTAACAATTGCCTGTTTGTTGCCTACATAGTGTAGCAAATACTATAATTGCCCATGGGTTGTCAGGATTGCCCGATTCTTGTCTGTGTATTTTCACAACTGGCCCTTTTTTTTTGCCCACGTGTTGCTTATTTGTTTCTCACATATTAACACTATTGCCCACAGTTGACAACAGTTTTTTGCCTGTGTATTGTCATAATTACATAATCACATAGTTAGTCTGGTTGAAAAAGTTCAACCGTTCAACTGAAAAAATACACACATAAAAAACATCTATATACACAAACCTGTACCCAAATTTGACCCTGAAGAAAGAAAATAAATATAAATTAGATTTAGTAAAGAATCCAAGTCTTTTTTTTTTCTTTAAATCTACTGAGCTGGACAGAACCCTTTCCATATTTGGAGAATAAATCTCTCTTTCTCCAGATGTAAAGCGTTTAAATCTACTGAGCTAGACAGAACTAGTACTTGAGAGAATCTATTCCACATTTTCACAGCTCTTATTGTGAAGAACCCTTTCAATATTTGGAAAATAACTCTCTCTTTCTCCAGCGGCACAGGTCAAATCCTGCTTTTTTGATAAATTATACTATTACTGAATATGTCTGAATTTATTCAAACAGGCTTGTAATGTTAGCGAAAGTCATACAAACATAGGAACCATGAAACAATAAAAAAAAAAAACAAAGCCCATAATTAGATTTTTTTTTAAATAATGTTTAATATTAAGTTTTTAGTTGCAGTTTTAAATATCCAATGGACATGCATTCAACACAAGGACTCTCCCTAAACATAGTTTACAGCAGGAATGTACAGTTCACCCACCTAAAACTAAATTAAATATAGTACAAAATTCAGTAATAATCAAACTGAAAGGCAACACTTTGTAATACTTTCTGTAAAACATTGAAAAATACAATGAATCAATAATGTGCTGTGTGAATTCTCCCTTAGTTTTCTCCCATACTATAGACACCCCCTGGTATGAAATTTAAAGGAATATTTCACTTTTATTGTTTGATTTTAAGCATTATTAAAATCACTGCTCCTGAATATAAATTATGTTTTTAAAACTTTTTTTGCATTGATACATGTCCCCTGGGGCAGGACCCCCAAACACTTTTTTTGACAATAACTTGCATATTAGCCTATAAAATTAGCACTTTTGATTTTTCATGTTCGTGTCCCATAGACTTTAATGGCGTTTGCGTGTTCAAACTAATTTTGTGCCTGTTCGCATGTTCTGCTGCGAACTGAACCAGGGGGTGTTCAGCTCATTCCTAACCAGGAGCTGATTAGTGTCAGCCATTTGTAAACAGACAAAAGCTACACCAGTGTAAGGATTTACATAATGACATCATCTCTGAGACAACATCCCAGTCCAGAAAATAGATACTAACCCCAGATAATATCTGAACAAAGATGATTCTGTTCTTCTGAGCAGAAAATCAGTGGAAGACTTTAGGGTCAATTCACCAAGAGTTAAATAATTGCTAATACAATTGTAACAACTGTGCAAGTGTTTATTAATTCACTAAGAATTGTGAGTTAAATGCCGAATGCAGTATTTGTTTGATTTAGCGGGAAGCCGACCATC
This sequence comes from Rana kukunoris, assembly GCA_029574335.1. NCBI lineage: Eukaryota > Metazoa > Chordata > Amphibia > Anura > Ranidae > Rana > Rana kukunoris. The sequence continues at coordinate 290,342,775 of CM056052.1, forward strand.
ACGTTCTTAATAACAGATGACACATCAACTGTCAGCGATGACAGCTGAATGCAAAAATAAAATAGCAACAATTAAGAATAAAAAAAACAGCGTAGTGTCCCCCCAAAATCCATACCAGACCCTTATCTGAGCATTCAGTCCAGCAGGTCAGGAAATGGGGGAGGGGCAAGCGAGCGCCCCCCTTCCTAACCCATATCAGGCCACATGCCCTCAACATTGGGGGGGTTGGATGCTTTGGGGCAGCTCTACCCTTTTGGATGGAGCAATGCTTTAAAGTATACATATAAGAAACAAATATATGACCTAACAAAGATGTCCTCCCCTTCTGAAAATGCTAGCTGCTTGACTCAGCTGTCATTCTAAAGCTAAATAAGAAAAGTAATACATTCATGTCTGGGGGGCGTGGTCTGCCAGCAATGGAGATGGCTGCTTAGAGTCTGAGCTCTTCTGCCAGGGAGAGAACTGGAGCGATAGGAGCCCGAATCCTTTGTCAAATTCCTCCACTGCTGCTTACTGAGACCCAGCTGACCCGGTGGAGACATGACACTACAATGCACAGGTCAGTCAGCCGCAAAATGGCGCAGACGGCGGCGCCACGTCCGGATCAAACTCGGACATTACAGGGTCCCTTTTGAGCGCACAGACCCCCTTTTGCCCTACCTCACCCCCTACACCCAAAACGGATGAAAACCCGATCACAGGGAGCCCCGCGAAAGCGCAGTTGCACACCGATCGTGACGCGCCGCGCACGCCTCCGCAAATCGAGGCCCCGGCTTGTGGCCTACTCCCGGCGAACCAGGCCTTGCACTCCTCCATGGCCTCTTTTCCTACATCGGGCCAACCAGTGGTGGATACCACATTAAAAGACATGCTTCTCTCTCTCCAGACCTCCCTGATGACAGATCTATCGTCCATTTTTTCTAAAATCACTACAGAGCTGCATGTGGTGGAAGACAGGGTCACACACCTGGAAAACAGCATGGGAGAATGTACTAACACTGTAAATGAATTGGTGGATTCCTATGAGGACTTGCAGTCTGAGCAGAAATGGGTGAGAGCCAAGCTGTCCGATTTAGAGGACCGTTCCAGGAGAAATAACCTGAAACTTAGGGGGGTCCCGGAGACCATACCACCGGCTGACCTTCCAAAATATGCCAAAGAACTTCTGCATGTGCTACTCCCTGATGCCTCACCCAGGGACCTTATAATCGATAGGATACACTGTATAGCCAAGCCCTCTCACTTAGCTGCTTCAGTCCCGAGAGACATACTCATGAGGATTCATTTCTTTCATGTGAAGGAACAACTGCTGATGGCTGCTAGAGGGGGACCACCGCTACAGCATCCATTCGAGGGGGTGCTACTCTTCCCTGACCTTTCAAAGTATACACTACAACTCCGACGACAGCTTAACCCAATCACCAAGGGCCTTTACAACCATAAAGTCCAGTACAAATGGCGCTACCCAGCCACTCTCCTCGTCACACAAAATGGCTCAACCCACGTAATCCAAGATCTGCAGAAGGGATTGCGCTTGCTACACACATGGGGAATTATTCCGGATTCACCTCAAGATTCGGTGGAGCCAAAAGCTCAAAGGGGGCGAAGACAGGCTCGCTGTGACCCCGCCACCCAAGAAGATGAACCGGAGCAGATGACATGAAGGCCTCCTTCAATATATCTACATGACAGATACTCTCCCTGGCATCCAGCTTTCTACTTGTTTTGTTTACTTGTTTTTTTTTTTTCCCTCTCTTCAACGTTTTGGTTCGAGTCAGCAGCACTGTGACACTTGTTACCCCGAATAGGCGGTTTAACGGGATACTTGGTCCCGATACTCCGCTCTCTGACACTCTAGGTGGCACATCCACCACACCCGACACCTGGTGTACTGTCAGTCTCTCTTATTTGTTTAACGTACCATCGTCTTATCTAATCCTCCAGAGTTCTTAGTAAAGGTGCAGGGCTCTGCACGACAGACAACACCACCACCGTGTATATACCACTAAAGTACTCCAGTTTTTCTTGCTTTTATATGTTACAACTAACAGTGCTCTTTTTTTTTTTTTTTACAGCTACAGTATATTAGAACAGTGAGCCGTTCGCATATTCTCCGCCCTTGCTGGAGACACCTCAGTGTTTATTTTGTTTTTGGTTTCTTGTTACCTTTACGGTGCCCAGCTCACCCTCCACGTCTAACTGTAAGTGCATTTTTACAATACATTCATGTCTAACAATCCTTATTTTGCATACTTGTTCTATGACTCAAAAGGTTAAAGGTAAGCCAGGTAAATATAATTTTCAGAAGGAGGCTAGCAATGGCAGCTCATATATTTCTCTTATTACAGGTTTATTTTAAATGCCCTTATTTTATGACTATCAGATCCAGGCGGCTCGATTGGTGAGTGGATGGGAGGCTCTGGGGACAGGTGAGAGAGGGGGAAAGCAGCTGGGTGGCTCGGTTGGTGAGAGAATGGCTGGCCAATCAGGGAGTCAACACGCGGGGGAGCAGAGAGATGACATCATCTCTCACTGCCCAGCACCCGCCCTGCATCCCTGCAGTGCAGTTCCACCCTCAATGTGCAGGCAGCCGTGGGAAGCAGAGAGATGACATTATCTCTCTGCTGCCTGACTGGAAATCTGCTGCCTGACTCTGGGACACATCAAGAGACCACCTTAGCAATAAAGTGACACAGAAAGTGACAATCCTGACAATCCACAACATGTGGCAGGCGACGTGGCAAGTGACAATCCGTAACGTGTGTCAGGCGATGTGGCAAGTGAAAATCTGCAATGTGTGGCAGGTGACGTGGCAAGTGACAATCCACAATGTGTGGCAGGTGACATGGCAAGTGACAATCTGCAACATTTGGCAGGTGACATGACAAGTGACAATCTGCATCTGGTGACAGGTGACGTGGCAAGTGACAATCTGCATCTGGTGACAGGCAATGTGGCAAGTAACAAGCTGCATCTGGTGGCAAGTGACACGCTCAGGGCTCCCACTGATTCTGCATTATGGTGAGTTGAACTATTTCATTTTATATTACAATGTAATAATAGAAATAATGTCCTTCAATCATCCTGACACCATAACAACTAATTTCCCCGATAAATTGCCCCCCCCCAAAAAAAAATATTTTCTGGCAGCCCCCCCCCCCCTCCCAAGACTGGACTCTAGATCCACCTCTGGATTGACTTTAAATGTAATATATTGCAACTTTCCAATCATTAGCTGTGGTGGCAGCATTAGTTGTCTTTATTTAGTTTTTTTTTACCCGTTCACCTGCTGAACTGGCTTGTAGCACACCAGGCATTTAGAGGCAGGAGAGTTTAGAGGCAGAAAAAAACATCACTTGCATGTTCAAGAGAGGAGTGTTTGAGCAGAATAACATCAGACTTGCCTAAACGCATGCAAATGCGACTACACGCTAGCGCTTGAGTGATCATTCATCTATGTGGCCAGAACAAAGTAATACTCTGGCCAATTGAATGTATGAATACCCAAAAATTGACATGCCTGAATGCTTTTACAAAACACACCCTTAGGTGAAATTTTTAAGCTGCTTTTCCCCTGCCAGGAGCAAAGGGATTTTGAACAGTTGGCCAAACACCCAGTGTGCATGAGGCCTAATACTGCTTTAATTTGTTTTATGGAAATAAATATTTTAAAAGCCCTGGATCTATACCTATTAGTTTGTGCTAGCTGTACTATGGAGGTTAGTATTTGAATACTTTGTATTGTCTGTTTACCTTTATGTTTTTCATAAAAAACATGAATATATAGAAGGTGTTATGCAAATTAACAAGCAGATGTTTAAACTGTTAATTTTCTATAGTGTGACATGATCTTCTGCATATGCTTGAATTTGGAGTTGCTTTAGAAAAGCCTGCCTACACATTTAAGATGATTGATGAATTACAGTCCCACTTCAAGTGTTCCTCATCACTCATATGCTGATGTGACATTTCTTTATATATTTTGGCATAAACACATGCAACTACTAGGAAAACATTTGACCCTAGAGTCAAACTATTTGTCATGCTAATATTTATTTCTAAAGTTGTAGTCGGTGTATAAACTGTACATGAAGCTATTTTTTTCTAAGAAATATTAGACAATGGAATAAAAAAATTGTATTGAATAGTGAACAGCCTAAATCAAATGAGTATTATTAGTGGGAATGCTTTAATAAGCATTCCCAGTATTGTTATTCGTTTTTTATTATTAGTGGGAATGCTTTAATAAGCATTCCCAGTATTGTTATTCGTTTTTTAGTGGGAATGCTTTAATAAGCATTCCCAGTATTGTTATTCGTTTTTTATTATTAGTGGGAATGCTTTAATAAGCATTCCCAGTATTGTTATTCGTTTTTTAGTGGGAATGCTTTAATAAGCATTCCCAGTATTGTTATTCGTTTTTTTATTATTAGTGGGAATGCTTTAATAAGCATTCCCAGTATTGTTATTCGTTTTTTATTATTCTTATTAATTTTATCCTTTATTCCGTACGTTTTTTGGCTCTGCGTAACTTCGCCATACTTTCAGCGATTGAGACCATTCAAATTTTAAAATGTTCATCTCATTCAGCTAACGATGGGACTTCTTCAAGTTTTTTTGTGCTATTTATACTTTTTAAAATATTAAGCTTTTAGTCGCTTTTTTTTTAACATTGAAGTCAATGAGAACATGCTTATTCCTGCTTCAAAACGTACCCGATTCAAAATGTATCTCCTCCTTCATACTTTCACTGACCGACACCAAACAAACTTTACCACGGTCACAAAATATTCAGCTATCCGGCTATGACTTTTCAGATTGAAATCTTTTATAGTTTTTGTGAAAAAGCAATTTACGTTTAGTGATTTTTTCAGAAAATTTTATCGATTAAACAGTCTTCCTATGGAGCTGGCTTAGAGTGTGTCATGTGACCTTTACAGTGTGAGTTTTGAAAAGAATCGGATTATCTATAAAAAAGGGGGAACAAATTGCTCTCACGCCCACAAGATCTACTTGTCATACACAATTTATATATCAAATGGAAGGTATTTTTGTCTGCTTTCAGGCAATGTGATCAGTTTTGTGATGCGCATTTTACTTTTCGTTGCTGGAGCTTCTAAAGGACAAGAGTTCCAACATTTCTCCCATAGGCCTTCATTATAAACGTCATTTAATTTTTGCCAATAAAATGCACAACGACACTCTTTTCTAAATCGCTGACATGGCCACATTTTTAAGTTTATCAACATAAATTTCATATCGATGCGTTCACAAGGGTCTTGGCTTTTATACGGTGAAGTCGCTGTATCGATCGCATGTACGGTTGTGGATTTATTAAGGTTTGTTTGAAGGGTTATTTCACTTATTTTGTGTGTAGATAAAAAGCATTTGTAATGGTAATTCTTTCCCTAAATAGCTTCCTTTACCTCAGTGCAATTATCCCCCTCACACACCTGGGGGAGGGGAGAAAACCTCTTGAGGGGGGAGGGGTGACCAGGAAGTCAGGACGCTCTGTACTTTGCAGATAGAGAAAGGAGCTGTGTGTTAGTGGGCGTCCTGCTCACCCCCTCCCCCCTCAAGAGGCTTTCTCCACACCAGAGAAAAAGCCTTGCACTACTGTGTGGAGTTACAGACAGAAGAACAGGAAGTGAGGATTTCTCAGAAGAAATAAGGACATTTAAAAGCAAAATCAAAGGATGAGGTAAGTAAAGGAGGACTGCACAAAGGTAAAGGAAGTTATTTAGGGAAAATGATTTTACCTTTACAACACCTTTAATGATTAAAGAGAGGCTTTATAAGTACTGAAGGAACACTGCTTGTATGTCCTAAAGATAGTATAGCGGTTATGGTGAATGGGATTTGTGCGGGCTTAGCAATTCAGCTATTCAGCATTCCCACGTATTTTCCTCAGGAAATGCATTTTCTAGTTCTTAATTTTATTATTCCGTACGTTTTTTGGCTCTGCGTAACTTCGCCATACTTTCAGCGATTGAGACCATTCAACTTTTAAAATGTTCATCTCATTTAGCTAACGATGGGACTTCTTCAAGTTTTTTTGTGCTATTTATACTTTTTAAAAATATTAAGCTTTTAGTCGCTTTTTTTTTAACATTGAAGTCAATGAGAACATGCTTTTCCCTGCTTCAAAACTCATGCCGTTCAAAATGTATCTCCTCCTTCATACTTTCACTGACAGACACCAAACAAACTTTACCACGGTCACAAAATATTCAGCTATCCGGCTATGACTTTTCAGATTGAAATCTTTTATAGTTTTTGTGAAAAAGCAATTTACGTTTAGTGATTTTTTCAGAAAATGTTATCGATTAAACAGTCTTCCTATGGAGCTGGCTCAGAGTGAGTCATGTGACCTTTAGAGTGTGAGTTTTGAAAAGAATCGTATTATCTATAAAAAAGGGGGAACAAATTGCTCTCACGCCCACAAGATCTACTTGTCATACACAATTTATATATCAAATGGAAGGTATTTTTGTCTGCTTTCAGGCGATGTGATCAGTTTTGTGATGCGCATTTTACTTTTCGTTGCTGGAGCTTCTAAATGACAAGAGTTCCAAATTTTTCCCCATAGACCTTCATTATAACGCGCTTTTAAAATTTGTTAGTAAGACACACAAAGATACTCTTTTCTAAATCGCTGACATGGCCACATTTTTAAGTTTATCAACATAAATTTCATATCGATGCGTTCACAAGGGTCTTGTCTTTTATACGGTGAAGTCGCTGTATCGATCGCATGTACGGTTGTGGATTTATTAAGGTTTGTTTGAAGGGTTATTTCACTTATTTTGTGTGTAGATAAAAAGCGTTTGTAATGGTAATTCTTTCCCTAAATAGCTTCCTTTACCTCAGTGCAATATTCCCCTCACACACCTGGGGGAGGGGAGAAAACCTCTTGAGGGGGGAGGGGCGACCAGGAAGTCAGGACACTCTGTACTTTGCAGATAGAGAAAGGAGCTGCGTGTTAGTGGGCGTCCTGCTCACCCCCTCAAGAGGCTTTCTCCACACCAGGGAAAAAGCCTTGCACTACTGTGTGGAGTTACAGACAGAAGAACAGGAAGTGAGGATTTCTCAGAAGAAATAAGGACATTTAAAAGCAAAATCAAAGGATGAGGTAAGTAAAGGAGGACTGCACTAAGGTAAAGGAAGTTATTTAGGGATAATGATTTTACCTTTACAACACCTTTAATGATTAAAGAGAGGCTTTATAAGTACTGAAGGAACACTGCTTGTATGTCCTAAAGATAGTATAGTGGTTATGGTGAATGGGATTTGTGCGGGCTTAGCAATTCAGCTATTCAGCATTCCCACGTATTTTCCTCAGGAAATGCATTTTCTAGTTCCGTACGTTTTTTGGCTCTGCGTAACTTCGCCATACTTTCAGCGATTGAGACCATTCAAATTTTAAAATGTTCATCTCATTCAGCTAACGATGGGACTTCTTCAAGTTTTTTTGTGCTATTTATACTTTTTAAAATATTAAGCTTTTAGTCGCTTTTTTTAACATTGAAGTCAATGAGAACATGCTTATTCCTGCTTCAAAACGTACCCGATTCAAAATGTATCTCCTCCTTCATACTTTCACTGACCGACACCAAACAAACTTTACCACGGTCACAAAATATTCAGCTATCCGGCTATGACTTTTCAGATTGAAATCTTTTATAGTTTTTGTGAAAAAGCAATTTACGTTTAGTGATTTTTTCAGAAAATGTTATCGATTAAACAGTCTTCCTATGGAGCTGGCTTAGAGTGTGTCATGTGACCTTTACAGTGTGAGTTTTGAAAAGAATCGGATTATCTATAAAAAAGGGGGAACAAATTGCTCTCACGCCCACAAGATCTACTTGTCATACACAATTTATATATCAAATGGAAGGTATTTTTGTCTGCTTTCAGGCAATGTGATCAGTTTTGTGATGCGCATTTTACTTTTCGTTGCTGGAGCTTCTAAAGGACAAGAGTTCCAACATTTCTCCCATAGGCCTTCATTATAAACGTCATTTAATTTTTGCCAATAAAATGCACAACGACACTCTTTTCTAAATCGCTGACATGGCCACATTTTTAAGTTTATCAACATAAATTTCATATCGATGCGTTCACAAGGGTCTTGGCTTTTATACGGTGAAGTCGCTGTATCGATCGCATGTACGGTTGTGGATTTATTAAGGTTTGTTTGAAGGGTTATTTCACTTATTTTGTGTGTAGATAAAAAGCATTTGTAATGGTAATTCTTTCCCTAAATAGCTTCCTTTACCTCAGTGCAATTATCCCCCTCACACACCTGGGGGAGGGGAGAAAACCTCTTGAGGGGGGAGGGGTGACCAGGAAGTCAGGACGCTCTGTACTTTGCAGATAGAGAAAGGAGCTGTGTGTTAGTGGGCGTCCTGCTCACCCCCTCCCCCCTCAAGAGGCTTTCTCCACACCAGAGAAAAAGCCTTGCACTACTGTGTGGAGTTACAGACAGAAGAACAGGAAGTGAGGATTTCTCAGAAGAAATAAGGACATTTAAAAGCAAAATCAAAGGATGAGGTAAGTAAAGGAGGACTGCACAAAGGTAAAGGAAGTTATTTAGGGAAAATGATTTTACCTTTACAACACCTTTAATGATTAAAGAGAGGCTTTATAAGTACTGAAGGAACACTGCTTGTATGTCCTAAAGATAGTATAGCGGTTATGGTGAATGGGATTTGTGCGGGCTTAGCAATTCAGCTATTCAGCATTCCCACGTATTTTCCTCTGGAAATGCATTTTCTAGTTAATTTTATCCTTTATTCCGTACGTTTTTTGGCTCTGCGTAACTTCGCCATACTTTCAGCGATTGAGACCATTCAAATTTTAAAATGTTCATCTCATTCAGCTAACGATGGGACTTCTTCAAGTTTTTTTGTGCTATTTATACTTTTTAAAATATTAAGCTTTTAGTCGCTTTTTTTTAACATTGAAGTCAATGAGAACATGCTTATTCCTGCTTCAAAACGTACCCGATTCAAAATGTATCTCCTCCTTCATACTTTCACTGACCGACACCAAACAAACTTTACCACGGTCACAAAATATTCAGCTATCCGGCTATGACTTTTCAGATTGAAATCTTTTATAGTTTTTGTGAAAAAGCAATTTACGTTTAGTGATTTTTTCAGAAAATTTTATCGATTAAACAGTCTTCCTATGGAGCTGGCTTAGAGTGTGTCATGTGACCTTTACAGTGTGAGTTTTGAAAAGAATCGGATTATCTATAAAAAAGGGGGAACAAATTGCTCTCACGCCCACAAGATCTACTTGTCATACACAATTTATATATCAAATGGAAGGTATTTTTGTCTGCTTTCAGGCAATGTGATCAGTTTTGTGATGCGCATTTTACTTTTCGTTGCTGGAGCTTCTAAAGGACAAGAGTTCCAACATTTCTCCCATAGGCCTTCATTATAAACGTCATTTAATTTTTGCCAATAAAATGCACAACGACACTCTTTTCTAAATCGCTGACATGGCCACATTTTTAAGTTTATCAACATAAATTTCATATCGATGCGTTCACAAGGGTCTTGGCTTTTATACGGTGAAGTCGCTGTATCGATCGCATGTACGGTTGTGGATTTATTAAGGTTTGTTTGAAGGGTTATTTCACTTATTTTGTGTGTAGATAAAAAGCATTTGTAATGGTAATTCTTTCCCTAAATAGCTTCCTTTACCTCAGTGCAATTATCCCCTCACACACCTGGGGGAGGGGAGAAAACCTCTTGAGGGGGGAGGGGTGACCAGGAAGTCAGGACGCTCTGTACTTTGCAGATAGAGAAAGGAGCTGTGTGTTAGTGGGCGTCCTGCTCACCCCCCCCCCCTCAAGAGGCTTTCTCCACACCAGAGAAAAAGCCTTGCACTACTGTGTGGAGTTACAGACAGAAGAACAGGAAGTGAGGATTTCTCAGAAGAAATAAGGACATTTAAAAGCAAAATCAAAGGATGAGGTAAGTAAAGGAGGACTGCACAAAGGTAAAGGAAGTTATTTAGGGAAAATGATTTTACCTTTACAACACCTTTAATGATTAAAGAGAGGCTTTATAAGTACTGAAGGAACACTGCTTGTATGTCCTAAAGATAGTATAGCGGTTATGGTGAATGGGATTTGTGCGGGCTTAGCAATTCAGCTATTCAGCATTCCCACGTATTTTCCTCTGGAAATGCATTTTCTAGTTAATTTTATCCTTTATTCCGTACGTTTTTTGGCTCTGCGTAACTTCGCCATACTTTCAGCGATTGAGACCATTCAAATTTTAAAATGTTCATCTCATTCAGCTAACGATGGGACTTCTTCAAGTTTTTTTGTGCTATTTATACTTTTTAAAATATTAAGCTTTTAGTCGCTTTTTTTTAACATTGAAGTCAATGAGAACATGCTTATTCCTGCTTCAAAACGTACCCGATTCAAAATGTATCTCCTCCTTCATACTTTCACTGACCGACACCAAACAAACTTTACCACGGTCACAAAATATTCAGCTATCCGGCTATGACTTTTCAGATTGAAATCTTTTATAGTTTTTGTGAAAAAGCAATTTACGTTTAGTGATTTTTTCAGAAAATTTTATCGATTAAACAGTCTTCCTATGGAGCTGGCTTAGAGTGTGTCATGTGACCTTTACAGTGTGAGTTTTGAAAAGAATCGGATTATCTATAAAAAAGGGGGAACAAATTGCTCTCACGCCCACAAGATCTACTTGTCATACACAATTTATATATCAAATGGAAGGTATTTTTGTCTGCTTTCAGGCAATGTGATCAGGTTTGTGATGCGCATTTTACTTTTCGTTGCTGGAGCTTCTAAAGGACAAGAGTTCCAACATTTCTCCCATAGGCCTTCATTATAAACGTCATTTAATTTTTGCCAATAAAATGCACAACGACACTCTTTTCTAAATCGCTGACATGGCCACATTTTTAAGTTTATCAACATAAATTTCATATCGATGCGTTCACAAGGGTCTTGGCTTTTATACAGTGAAGTCGCTGTAGTCGATCGCATGTACGGTTGTGGATTATTAAGGTTTGTTTGAAGGGTTATTTCACTTATTTTGTGTGTAGATAAAAAGCATTTGTAATGGTAATTCTTTCCCTAAATAGCTTCCTTTACCTCAGTGCAATTATCCCCCTCACACACCTGGGGGAGGGGAGAAAACCTCTTGAGGGGGGAGGGGTGACCAGGAAGTCAGGACGCTCTGTACTTTGCAGATAGAGAAAGGAGCTGTGTGTTAGTGGGCGTCCTGCTCACCCCCTCCCCCCTCAAGAGGCTTTCTCCACACCAGGGAAAAAGCCTTGCATTACTGTGTGGAGTTACAGACAGAAGAACAGAAGTGAGGATTTCTCAGAAGAAATAAGGACATTTAAAAGCAAAATCAAAGGATGAGGTAAGTAAAGGAGGACTGCACAAAGGTAAAGGAAGTTATTTAGGGAAAATGATTTTACCTTTACAACACCTTTAATGATTAAAGAGAGGCTTTATAAGTACTGAAGGAACACTGCTTGTATGTCCTAAAGATAGTATAGCGGTTATGGTGAATGGGATTTGTGCGGGCTTAGCAATTCAGCTATTCAGCATTCCCACGTATTTTCCTCTGGAAATGCATTTTCTAGTTCTTATTAATTTTATTCCGTACGTTTTTTGGCTATGCGTAACTTCGCCATACTTTCAGCGATTGAGACCATTCAACTTTTAAAATGTTCATCTCATTTAGCTAACGATGGGACTTCTTCAAGTTTTTTTGTGCTATTTATACTTTTTAAAATATTAAGCTTTTAGTCGCTTTTTTTTAACATTGAAGTCAATGAGAACATGCTTTTTCCTGCTTCAAAACTCATGCCGTTCAAAATGTATCTCCTCCTTCATACTTTCACTGACAGACACCAAACAAACTTTACCATGGTCACAAAATATTCAGCTATCCGGCTATGACTTTTCAGATTGAAATCTTTTATAGTTTTTGTGAAAAAGCAATTTACGTTTAGTGATTTTTTCAGAAAATTTTATCGATTAAACAGTCTTCCTATGGACATGGCTGTAAGGTACCTGTAAAAGGTAGTGTCCGAAGTGGAACAGGTATGCTGGAGATCCAGGCAAAGCGTCGTCAGGCAGATACGGTAGGCAACGGATCAGGCAAAATAGTTCACAATCGGATTCCGGAGAAGGGTCAGGCAGGCAAAGGTCATACACGATCTGGCGGTAAAGTACAAAATCAGCAGGCTGTAGAATAGTCGGGATATCAGGCAGGAGTTCAATACAATGCAGATCACTGAAGACAAAACACCCAGGAAGTAATCCAAATAAACGGGCGCTGAGTGATGACCTCACTTCCTATTTAAAGGCTGTCCAGAATGAAAATTGTCCACAGCTGGCAGCAGGTGGAGCTAGTGAGTCCGAGGTGTGTGTTGAACACAATAAGGATATTCCCAAGGCCTAGATCTCTTCTGTGGCACATCAGGTAAGGCTATGGTTTAAGACCAGGAAGACCCAGGTTCGAATACACCCCGGGACATGACAGGGCCCCCTCCCAATGGACCCCTCCGGGGGCCTAGCGGGGTTTAGTGGGGAACGAGGCATGGAAGTCTCGTATAAGAGAAGGGGCATGCAGATCTTTGGCTGGAACCCAGGAGCGGTCTGTGACAGGATATCCCTTCCAATGAACCAGATACCGAAGGCCACGGCCATGTCTTCTGGAATCAAGAATCTTGGAGACTTCAAACTCACTTTGTCCATCAACAAGAACAGGAGGAGGTAGCTGTTGTGATCTGGAGTAGCGGTTGAAAATAGCTTTTTTGAGGAGGGAAACGTGAAACACAGGATGTATCCGGAGAGAGGAAGGTAATTTTAAGCGATAGGAAACTGGCCCAACTCGAGCAATGATCCTGTAAGGACCAATGAATCGAGGGCCCAATTTGGTAGAAGGTTGTTTCAGTCTCACATACTTGGTTGATAGCCAAACTCTGTCCCCCACCACATATGGAGGTATATGGCGTCTTCGTCTGTTGGAAAAAAGTCTGTACTTGCCTGCTGACTTTTGTAGTAATGAACGAATCTTCTTCCAATGTAGTAGAATATTCTTTACCGCTGATCTGCTGCTGGTACACCAGAAGAAGGCTGAAGTAGAGGAAAAGTCTGAGGGTGATAGCCTAGGGCTGCGTAGAATGGTGTGGTATGAAGAGCACTGTGCCAACGGGAATTTAGGGCGAACTCAGCTAAAGGCAAGTACTCAGACCAGTTGGAGTGTAAGGCATTGACATAATGTCGAAGATAGGTTTCTAGGGTCTGGTTCATGCGTTCGGTTTGACCATCAGTTTGCGGGTGATGTGAAGTAGAGAGCGAGAGCGTTACTCCCAGTTTCTTGCAGAACGCTCTCCAGAATCGGGAAACGAACTGGGATCCGCGGTCTGAGACGACATTGGTAGGTATGCCATGATGTTTTACAATATGGGAAAGGAAAAGAGTGGACAGTGCTTTCGCTGTAGGTAATCCCGGGAGCGGCACAAAATGAGACATTTTGGAAAAGCGATCCACTGTGACCCATATAGCAGTCATGCCCTCGGACTTGGGTAAGTCTACAATGAAGTCCATGGTCAAATGGGTCCAAGGCTGGCGAGGTGCCGGAAGTGGATGTAACAGTCCAGCAGGCAATGTGCGGGGTACTTTATTAGCAGCACAAGTTGGGCAGGCAGCCACATAGTCAGTAACATCCTTTTTCATATGAGGCCACCATACATGACGTTGCAAGGTCTTAAGAGTGATGGTGACACCAGGGTGACCGGATAACACGCCATTATGTGCCCAGAGGAGTACAGGTTTTCTGAGACTAGGGGCTACGTACAGGCGACCTGGTGGTATCTTCAAGCCCTGGGGAACACGATTCTGGGATTCTTGTAGCTGTTGGGAAAGAGCCGTGGAGATCTGCGCAACAATTTTGTGAGGTGGGATTATATACTGCTCGCCTGGTTGATCTTCTTCAGAGGTAGCGAACTGTCTGGAAAGAGCATCGGCTTTTTTGTTTCTATGCCCTGGAACATAAGAAAGGACAAAATTAAAACGGGAGAAAAACAGAGCCCATCGAGCCTGACGTGAGTTCAGACGTCTAGCAGTCTGAAGATACAGTAGGTTTTTATGGTCAGTGAGGATAGTAAAAGGCTTGGGAGCCCCTTCCAGAAGGTGTCGCCATTCAGACAATGCCAATTTGATGGCCAGTAGTTCTCGATTCCCAACATCATAATTCATCTCTGCAGGAGAAAACTTTCTAGAGAAAAAAGCTACTGGATGGATTCTACCAGACTTTGGCTGTCTCTGGGAGAGTACGGCACCTGCTCCAACCTCAGAGGCATCAACCTCAACAATGTACTGGAGATCAGGATTTGGATGCTGAAGAATTGGAGCTTTACTGAACGTGTCCTTTAATCGCTGGAAAGCCGATCTTGCTTCTGAAGACCACACCTTACAATTTGTACCCTTCTTAGTCATGGCAGTAAGGGGTGCCGCAATGGAGGCAAAACTTTTAATGAAGCGTCTGTAGTAATTTGCAAACCCTAAAAAGCTTTGGAGTCCTCTTAAAGTGGTCGGTTGGGGCCATTGCAAGACAGCGGAAAGTTTTTGAGGGTCCATTTGGAAACCGTCAGCACTTATGATGTACCCAAGGAAAGGAATACAGCTTTGATGAAAACTGCATTTTTCGATTTTTGCATAAAGATGGTTTTCTCTAAGTCGTTGTAATACCTGTTTCACATGCGAGATGTGCTCTAGATGAGTCTTGGAAAAGATTAAAATGTCGTCCAAGTAGATGATCACAAAGCGGTTGCTGAAATCATGGAAAAATTTCATTCATGAAACGTTGAAAGACAGCAGGTGCGTTACACAACCCAAATGGCATGACCAAATATTCAAAGTGTCCATTACGAGTGTTGAATGCTGTCTTCCACTCGTCCCCCTCTTTAATTCGAATCAGGTTATATGCCCCTCGTAGGTCTAGCTTGGAGAAGATGACAGCCCCTTAAGTACATCAAACAGTTCAAGAATGAGAGGCAAAGGGTAGGAGTCCTTTACGGTGATTTGATTTAACCCCCGATAGTCTATGCATGGTCGAAGGCCCCCATCTTTCTTTTCAACGAAGAAAAAACCTGCTCCTACTGGAGAAGAAGAGGGTCGCATAAAACCTCTTTCCAAGTTGTCTCTTACGTATTCCTCCATAGACTTTTGTTTCAGGCAGAGACAAGGGGTAGGTCTTTCCTTTGGGAAGAGGTGCTCCGGGAATCAATTTAATTGTACAGTCAAAAGGACGATGTGGAGGTAACACCTCTGCCTTTTGCTTGCAAAATACATCTGCAAAGTCATGGTATTCACGAGGCAAGGTAGGTGGAATAGTCACAGGAGCCAACATGCAAGCAGAAAGTCTTTTGGGTTGAGACAAACAATTAGGGCGACAGCACGATCCCCAGGAGGTTAGTTCTCCCTTTTCCCAATCAAAAGAAGGGTTGTGAAGTTGCAACCATGGGTAACCAAGGATGATAGGCAGAAGCGGAGAATCAATGAGAGACAAGACAACTTCCTCTTTGTGGAGGAGGCCTACCTGAAGGGTGATTGTCGTAGTCTCGAATTTCACAATGCCATCTCCCAAGGGCTGTCCATTCAGGGTGGTAATATTCAGGGGTCTAGACTTTGGAACAAACGGGATGTTGTTCTTTCTTGCAAAATTGTAGTCCAAGAATATGCCAGCAGCTCCAGAATCCACAAACGCCTCGCAGAAAACAAGCTTAGAAGGTAAATGGATAGTAGCCGGAACAGTAATCTTGGTCTTGGAGGATCTACCTGTAAGGTCTAAGCCAGCTCCTCCAACACTGGTTAGACCCTGCCTTTTACTGGACGGGAAGGGCAGACAGATACTAAATGTCCTTTAAGTCCACAGTACAGGCATAGGCCCAATGAACGCCTCCTTTGTTTCTCTGACTCAGTTAGGTGGAGACGGGCTCACATCCATGGGTTCCACAGGTGCCTGGGGTTCAACAGAGGTTTCAGGTTCTGGCTGAGGTGGTGCTTGGAAGTTAGGGGCCAAACGGTAAACTGGCTTAGGAAACTTGCGGGTTCTAAGTCTCTCTTGGCACCTTTCATGGTACCGAACATCCAGACGAACACACAGCTCTATGAATTTCTCAAGGTCTTCTGGGAGATCCTTATAGACTAATTCATCCTTGATGCGATCTGTGAGACCTTTTCGGAAGGCTGCACGTAATGCCCTTGAGTCCCAATGAGTCTCAGCAGCAAGGGTACGGAACTCAATAGCATACTGTGCCACAGATCTGGTGCCTTGTTGTATGTCCAAGAGGGAGTACTCAGCTGCAGATGCTCTATCTGGCTTGTCAAATACAGTCTGGAGAGAAGCCAGAAATTTCTCAGCATCTTGAAGTATAGGATCGTTTCGTTCCAAATAAGGAGAGACCCAGGCCAGGGCCTTCCCCTTTAACAAGGAAATTACAAAAGTCACTTTGGCAGATGAAGTGCTAAAAGTCACAGGGTTGTTGCGGAAATGCAAACGGCAAACATTTAAAAAGCCTCTGCAGTCCTCAGTATCACCACCAAACTTGTCAGGCAAGGGAAGTTTTGGTGGTACAGAAGAGGCGGGTTGGACCGTAGCAGAAGTAGGATCCCGGCATCTGGACCGTTGCAGAGGAACCAGGCAAACAAGATTTAAGCATAGTGCAAAGTTCATCTAACTTGGCGTCCAGGGAAGAAAGATGCTGTTCATGCGCTCCGATCAGTTGTCCCTGACGTGTAATCGCCTTAACAATCTCAGCAGGGTCCACTGCCATTGTGGCCCGTTTATTATGTAAGGTACCTGTAAAAGGTAGTGTCCGAAGTGGAACAGGTATGCTGGAGATCCAGGCAAAGCGTCGTCAGGCAGATACGGTAGGCAACGGATCAGGCAAAATAGTTCACAATCGGATTCCGGAGAAGGGTCAGGCAGGCAAAGGTCATACACGATCTGGCGGTTAAAGTACAAAATCAGCAGGCTGTAGAATAGTCGGGATATCAGGCAGGAGTTCAATACAATGCAGATCACTGAAGACAAAACACCCAGGAAGTAATCCAAATAAACGGGCGCTGAGTGATGACCTCACTTCCTATTTAAAGGCTGTCCAGAATGAAAATTGTCCACAGCTGGCAGCAGGTGGAGCTAGTGAGTCCGAGGTGTGTGTTGAACACAATAAGGATATTCCCAAGGCCTAGATCTCTTCTGTGGCACATCAGGTAAGGCTATGGTTTAAGACCAGGAAGACCCAGGTTCGAATACACCCCGGGACATGACAATGGCTCAGAGTGAGTCATGTGACCTTTAGAGTGTGAGTTTTGAAAAAACTCGGATTATCTATAAAAAGGGGGAACAAATTGCTCTCACGCCCACAAGATCTACTTGTCATACACAATTTATATATCAAATGGAAGGTATTTTTGTCTGCTTTCAGGCGATGTGATCAGTTTTGTGATGTGCATTTTACTTTTCTTTGCTGGAGCTTCTAAAGGACAAGAGTTCCAAATTTTTCCCCATAGACCTTCATTATAACCGACTTTCAAAATTTGTTAGTAAGACACACAAAGATACTCTTTTCTAAATCGCTGACATGGCCACATTTTTAAGTTTATCAACATAAATTTTATATCGATGCGTTCACAAGAGTCTTGTCTTTTATACGGTGAAGTCGCTGTATCGATCGCATGTACGGTTGTGGATTTGTTAAGGTTTGTTTGAAGGGTTATTTCACTTATTTTGTGTGTAGATAAAAAGCGTTTGTAATGGTAATTCTTTCCCTAAATAGCTTCCTTTACCTCAGTGCAATTATCCCCCTCACTCACCCGGGGGAGGGGAGAAAACCTCTTGAGGGGGGAGGGGCGACCAGGAAGTCAGGACGCTCTGTACTTTGCAGATAGAGAAAGGAGCTGTGTGTTAGTGGGCGTCCTGCTCACCCCCTCCCCCCTCAAGAGGCTTTCTCCACACCAGGGAAAAAGCCTTGCATTACTGTGTGGAGTTACAGACAGAAGAACAGGAAGTGAGGATTTCCCAGAAGAAATAAGGACATTTAAAAGCAAAATCAAAGGATGAGGTAAGTAAAGGAGGACTGCACAAAGGTAAAGGAAGTTATTTAGGGAAAATTATTTTACCTTTACAACACCTTTAATGATTAAAGAGAGGCTTTAGAAGTACTGAAGGAACACTGCTTGTATGTCCTAAAGATAGTATAGTGGTTATGGTGAATGGGATTTGTGCGGGCTTAGCAATTCCGCTATTCAGCATTCCCACGTATTTTCCTCAGGAAATGCATTTTCTAGTTTATTATTCTTATTATTCCGTACGTTTTTTGGCTCTGCGTAACTTCGCCATACTTTCAGCGATTGAGACCATTCAACTTTTAAAATGTTCATCTCATTCAGCTAACGATGGGACTTCTTCAAGTTTTTTTGTGCTATTTATACTTTTTAAAATATTAAGCTTTTAGTCACTTTTTTTTAACATTGAAGTCAATGAGAACATGCTTATTCCTGCTTAAAAACGTACCCGATTCAAAATGTATCTCCTCCTTCATACTTTCACTGACAGACACCAAACAAACTTTACCACGGTCACAAAATATTCAGCTATCCAGCTATGACTTTTCAGATTGAAATCTGTTATAGTTTTTGTGAAAAAGCAATTTACGTTTAGTGATTTTTTCAGAAAATTTTATCGATTTAACAGTCTTTCTATGGAGAGCTGTTAGAGTGAGTCATGTGACCTTTAGAGTGTGAGTTTTGAAAAGAATCGTATTATCTATAAAAAAGGGGGAACAAATTGCTCTCACGCCCACAAGATCTACTTGTCATACACAATTTATATATCAAATGGAAGGTATTTTTGTCTGCTTTCAGGCAATGTGATCAGTTTTGTGATGCGCATTTTACTTTTCGTTGCTGGAGCTTCTAAAGGACAAGAGTTCCAAATTTTTCCCCATAGACCTTCATTATAACCGACTTTTAAAATTTGTTAGTAAGACACACAAAGATACTCTTTTCTAAATCGCTGACATGGCCACATTTTTAAGTTTATCAACATAAATTTCATATCGATGCGTTCACAAGGGTCTTGTCTTTTATACGGGTGAAGTCGCTGTATCGATCGCATGTACGGTTGTGGATTTATTAAGGTTTGTTTGAAGGGTTATTTCACTTATTTTGTGTGTAGATAAAAAGCGTTTGTAATGGTAATTCTTTCCCTAAATAGCTTCCTTTACCTCAGTGCAATTATCCCCCTCACTCACCCGGGGGAGGGGAGAAAACCTCTTGAGGGGGGAGGGGCGATCAGGAAGTCAGGACGCTCTGTACTTTGCAGATAGAGAAAGGAGCTGTGTGTTAGTGGGCGTCCTGCTCACCCCCTTCCCCCTCAAGAGGCTTTCTCCACACCAGGGAAAAAGCCTTGCATTACTGTGTGGAGTTACAGACAGAAGAACAGGAAGTGAGGATTTCTCAGAAGAAATAAGGACATTTAAAAGCAAAATCAAAGGATGAGGTAAGTAAAGGAGGACTGCACAAAGGTAAATGAAGTTATTTAAGGAAAATGATTTTACCTTTACAACACCTTTAATGATTAAAGAGAGGCTTTAGAAGTACTGAAGGAACACTGCTTGTATGTCCTAAAGATAGTACAGTGGTTATGGTGAATGGGATTTGTGCGGGCTTAGCAATTCAGCTATTCAGCATTCCCACGTATTTTCCTCAGGAAATGCATTTTCTAGTCTTAATTTTATTATTCCGTACGTTTTTTGGCTCTGCGTAACTTCGCCATACTTTCAGCGATTGAGACCATTCAACTTTTAAAATGTTCATCTCATTTAGCTAACGATGGGACTTCTTCAAGTTTTTTTGTGCTATTTATACTTTTTAAAATATTAAGCTTTTAGTCGCTTTTTTTTAACATTGAAGTCAATGAGAACATGCTTATTCCTGCTTAAAAACGTACGTGATTCAAAATGTATCTCCTCCTTCATACTTTCACTGACAGACACCAAACAAACTTTACCACGGTCACAAAATATTCAGCTATCCGGCTATGACTTTTCAGATTGAAATCTTTTATAGTTTTTGTGAAAAAGCAATTTACGTTTAGTGATTTTTTCAGAAAATGTTATCGATTAAACAGTCTTCCTATGGACATGGCTCAGAGTGAGTCATGTGACCTTTAGAGTGTGAGTTTTGAAAAACCTCGGATTATCTATAAAAAAGGGGGAACAAATTGCTCTCACGCCCACAAGATCTACTTGTCATACACAATTTATATATCAAATGGAAGGTATTTTTGTCTGCTTTCAGGCAATGTGATCAGTTTTGTGATGCGCATTTTACTTTTCGTTGCTGGAGCTTCTAAAGGACAAGAGTTCCAAATGTTTCCCCATAGACCTTCATTATAACCGACTTTTAAAATTTGTTAGTAAGACACACAAAGATACTCTTTTCTAAATCGCTGACATGGCCACATTTTTAAGTTTATCAACATAAATTTCATATCGATGCGTTCACAAGGGTCTTGTCTTTTATACGGTGAAGTCGCTGTATCGATCGCATGTACGGTTGTGGATTTATTAAGGTTTGTTTGAAGGGTTATTTCACTTATTTTGTGTGTAGATAAAAAGCATTTGTAATGGTAATTTGTTCCCTAAATAGCTTCCTTTACCTCAGTGCAATTATCCCTCTCACACACCTGGGGGAGGGGAGAAAACCTCTTGAGGGGGAAGGGCGACCAGGAAGTCAGGACGCTCTGTACTTTGCAGATAGAGAAAGGAGCTGTGTGTTAGTGGGCGTCCTGCTCACCCCCTCCCCCCTCAAGAGGCTTTCTCCACACCACCTCTCCTGTCACTGGGCAGTCATATAAGGTCAGGTCTGGACTCGCCTTTGGATTCTCCTCAGCCTTCCTTCTGGATCTATTAAACTTCTCTCAGTCCATATTCTATTCTACCTCAGTAACTACTTTAAAGGACTAAAAAAAGTAAAAAAAAAAAAATATGAAACACATAATCAGTGGGAAGAATGTCCCTTACATTGGTGGTCAGTGAGAAGAATTTCCCTTACATTGGTGGTCAGTGGGAAGAATGTTCCTTACATTGGTGGTCAGTGGGAAGAATCTCCCTTACATTGGTGGTCAGTGAGAAGAATCTCCCTTACATTGGTGGTCAGTGGGACGAATACTCCTAACATTGGTGGTCAGTGGGACGGATGTTCCTTACATTGGTGGTCAGTGGGAAGAATGTCCCTTACATTGGTGGTCAGTGGGAAGAATGTCCCTTACATTGGTGGTCAGTGGGAAGAATGTCCCTTACATTGGTGGTCAGTGGGAAGAATGTCCCTTACATTGGTGGTCAGTGGGAAGAATGTCCCTTACATTGGAGATCAGTGGGAAGAATGTATCTTACATTGGTGATCTGTGGGAAGAATGTCCCTTACATTGGTGATCAGTGAGAAGAATGTCCCTTACATATGTGGTCAGTGAGAAGAATGTCCCTTGCATTGGTGATCAGTGAGAAGAATGTCCCTTACATTGGTGGTCAGTGGGAAGAATGTCCCTTACATTGGTGGTCAGTGGGAAGAATGTCCCTTACATTGGTGGTCAGTGGGTAGAATGTCCCTTACATTGGTGGTCAGTGGGAAGAATGTCCCTTTACATTGGTGGTCAGTGGGAAGAATGTCCCTTACATTGGTGGTCAGTGAGAAGAATGTCCCTTACATTAGTGATTAGTGGGAAGAATGTCCCTTACATTGGTGGTCAGTGGGAAGGATCTCCCTTACATTGGTGGTCAGTGAGAAGAATCTCCCTTACATTGGTGGTCAGTGGGACGAATGCTCCTAACATTGGTGGTCAGTGGGACGGATGTTCCTTACATTGGTGGTCAGTGGGAAGAATGTCCCTTACATTGGTGGTCAGTGGGAAGAATGTCCCTTACATTGGTGGTCAATGGGAAGAATGTCCCTTACATTGGTGGTCAGTGGGAAGAATGTCCCTTACATTGGAGATCAGTGGGAAGAATGTATCTTACATTGGTGATCTGTGGGAAGAATGTCCCTTACATTGGTGATCAGTGAGAAGAATGTCCCTTACATATGTGGTCAGTGAGAAGAATGTCCCTTGCATTGGTGATCAGTGAGAAGAATGTCCCTTACATTGGTGGTCAGTGGGAAGAATGTCCCTTACATTGGTGATCAGTGGGAAGAATGTCCCTTACATATGTGGTCAGTGAGAAGAATGTCCCTTACATTGGTGGTCAGTGGGAAGAATGTCCCTTTACATTGGTGGTCAGTGGGAAGAATGTCCCTTACATTGGTGGTCAGTGAGAAAAAAGTCCCTTACATTGGTGGTCAGTGGGAATAATGTCCCTTACATTGGTGGTCAGTGGGAAGAATGTGCCTTACATTGGTGGTCAGTGGGAAGAATGTTCCTTATATTGGAATTCAGTGGGAAGAAAGTCCCTTACATTGGTGGTCAGTGGGAAGAATGTTCCTTATATTGGAATTCAGTGGGAAGAATGTCCCTTACATTGGTATTCAGTGGGAAGAATGTCCCTTACATTGGGGGTCAGTGGGAAGAATGTCCCTTACATTGGGGGTCAGTGGGAAGAATGTCCCTTACATTGGTGGTCAGTGGGAAGAATGTCCCTTACATTGGTGGTCAGTGGGAAGAATGTCCCTTACATTGGTGGTCAGTGGGAAGAATGTCCCTTACATTGGGGGTCAGTGGGAAGAATGTCCCTTACATTGGTGTTCAGTGGGAAGAATGTCCCTTACATTGGAGATCAGTGGGAAGAATGTATCTTACATTGGTGATCTGTGGGAAGAATGTCCCTTACATTGGTGATCAGTGAGAAGAATGTCCCTTACATATGTGGTCAGTGAGAAGAATGTCCCTTGCATTGGTGATCAGTGAGAAGAATGTCCCTTACATTGGTGGTCAGTGGGAAGAATGTCCCTTACATTGGTGATCAGTGGGAAGAATGTCCCTTACATATGTGGTCAGTGAGAAGAATGTCCCTTACATTGGTGGTCAGTGGGAAGAATGTCCCTTTACATTGGTGGTCAGTGGGAAGAATGTCCCTTACATTGGTGGTCAGTGAGAAAAATGTCCCTTACATTGGTGGTCAGTGGGAATAATGTGCCTTACATTGGTGGTCAGTGGGAATAATGTGCCTTACATTGGTGGTCAGTGGGAATAATGTGCCTTACATTGGTGGTCAGTGGGAAGAATGTTCCTTATATTGGAATTCAGTGGGAAGAAAGTCCCTTACATTGGTGGTCAGTGGGAAGAATGTTCCTTATATTGGAATTCAGTGGGAAGAATGTCCCTTACATTGGTATTCAGTGGAAGAATGTCCCTTACATTGGGGGTCAGTGGGAAGAATGTCCCTTACATTGGGGGTCAGTGGAAGAATGTCCCTTACATTGGTGGTCAGTGGGAAGAATGTCCCTTACATTGGTGGTCAGTGGGAAGAATGTCCCTTACATTGGTGGTCAGTGGTAAGAATGTCCCTTACATTGGGGGTCAGTGGGAAGAATGTCCCTTACATGGTGTTCAGTGGGAAGAATGCTCCTTACATTGGTCTTAACTTCGATAGGGTCTCCTATCTATACAGTGTGGGGCTGGTCTCCACCACCACAAAATAAACAACAACGCAAACCTTTTCTTGCAATGTCTTTAGAGAGCTCCTCACACTCAGGTCCCTCCTCAGTGTCCCAAAACCAGAGAGCTCCGTCTGATCTATTCCTGGTTGTTTTTAGGTCCACCTGACATTGAACTCCAGTGGACCCAAATATCCGGACCGGAACACAACGAGGCCGTAAAACCCGGCCCGGATTCCGGTTCAGCTCTCAAAAATAGAACGTATATGCGTGGTGAAATATATCTATGGTCAAGTATCTCACCTCGCATACCGTCACAACATTTAAAAGCAAAATCAAAGGATGAGGGTAAAGTAAAGGAGGACTGCACAAAGGTAAAGGAAGTTATTTAGGGAAAATGATTTTACTTTACAACACCTTTAATGATTAAAGAGAGGCTTTAGAAGTACTGAAGGAACACTGCTTGTATGTCCTAAAGTAATAGTATAGTGGTTATGGTGAATGGGATTTGTGCGGGCTTAGCAATTCAGCTATTCAGCATTCCCACGTATTTTCCTCAGGAAAATGCATATTCTAGTTGATGTCTTAATTTTTTATTCCGTACGTTTTTTGGCTCTGCGTAACTTCGCCATACTTTCAGCGATTGAGACCATTCAACTTTTAAATGTTCATCTCATTCAGCTAACGATGGGACTTCTTCAAGTTTTTTTGTGCTATTTTTATTTTTTAAAATATTAAGCTTTTAGTCGCTTTTTTTTAACATTGAAGTCAATGAGAACATGCTTATTTTTCCTGCTTAAAAACGTACGTGATTCAAAATGTAACTCCTCCTTCATACTTTCACTGACAGACACCAAACAAACTTTACCCACGGTCACAAAATATTCAGCTATCGGCTATGACTTTTCAGATTGAAATCTTTTATAGTTTTTGTGTGAAAAAGCAATTTACGTTTGTGATTTTTTCAGAAAATGTTATCGATTACACTGCTGTGTCTATGGAGCTGGCTTAGAGTGTGTCATGTGACCTTTAGAGTGTGAGTTTTGAAAAGAATCGTATTATCTATAAAAAAGGGGGGAACAAATTGCTCTCACGCCCACAAGATCTACTTGTCATACACAATTTATATATCAAATGGAAGGTATTTTTGTCTGCTTTCAGGCAATGTGATCAGTTTTGTGATGCGCATTTTACTTTTCGTTGCTGGAGCTTCGAAAGGACAAGAGTTCCAACAATTCTCCCATAGGCCTTCATTATAAAACGTCATTTAATTTTTTGCCAATAAAATGCACAACGACACTCTTTTTCTAAATCGCTGAATGGCCACAACATTTTTAAGTTTATCAACATAAATTTCATATCGATGCGTTCACAAGGGTCTTGTCTTTTATACGGTGAAGTCGCTGTATCGATCGCATGTACGGTTGTGGATTTATTAAGGTTTGTTTGAAAGGGTTATTTCACTTATTTTGTGTGTAGATAAAAAGCGTTTGTAATGGTAATTCTTTCCCTAAATAGCTTCCTTTACCTCAGTGCAATATTCCCTCACACACCTGGGGGAGGGGAGAAAACCTCTTGAGGGGGGAGGGGCGACCAGGACACTCTCTACTTTGCAGATAAAGGAGCTGTGGGTTAGTGGGCGTCCTGCTCACCCCTCAAGAGGCTTTCTTCACACCAGGGAAAAAGCCTTGCACTACTGTGTGGAGTTACAGACAGAAGAACAGGAAGTGAGGGTTTTTCAGAAGAAATAAGGACATTTAAAAGCAAAATCAAAGGATGAGATAAGTAAAGGAGGACTGCACTAAGGTAAAGGAAGCTATTTAGGGAAAATTATTTTACCTTTACAACACCTTTAATGATCAGAGAGGCTTTATAAGTACTGAAGGAACACTGCTTGTATGTCCTAAAGATAGTGTAGTGGTTATGGTGAATGGCATTTGAGCGGGCTTAGCAATTCAGCATTCCCACGTATTTTCCTCAGGAAATGCATTTTCTAGTTAATTTTATCCTTTATTCCGTACGTTTTTTGGCTCTGCGTAACTTCGCCATACTTTCAGCGATTGAGACCATTCAACTTTTAAAATGTTCATCTCATTTAGCTAACGATGGGACTTCTTCAAGTTTTTTTGTGCTATTTATACTTTTTAAAATATTAAGCTTTTAGTCGCTTTTTTTTAACATTGAAGTCAATGAGAACATGCTTTTTCCTGCTTCAAAACTCATGCCGTTCAAAATGTATCTCCTCCTTCATACTTTCACTGACAGACACCAAACAAACTTTACCACGGTCACAAAATATTCAGCTATCCGGCTATGACTTTTCAGATTGAAATCTTTTATAGTTTTTGTGAAAAAGCAATTTACGTTTAGTGATTTTTTCAGAAAATGTTATCGATTAAACAGTCTTCCTATGGACATGGCTCAGAGTGAGTCATGTGACCTTTACAGTGTGAGTTTTGAAAAAACTCGGATTATCTATAAAAAAGGGGGAACAAATTGCTCTCACGCCCACAAGATCTACTTGTCATACACAATTTATATATCGAATGGAAGGATTTTTGTCTGCTTTCAGGCGATGTGATTCAGTTTTGTGATGCGCATTTTACTTTTCGTTGCTGGAGCTTCTAAAGGACAAGAGTTCCAAATTTTTCCCCATAGACCTTCATTATAACCGACTTTTAAAATTTGTGAGTAAGACACACAAAGATACTCTTTTCTAAATCGCTGACATGGCCACATTTTTAAGTTTATCAACATAAATTTCATATCGATGCGTTCACAAGGGTCTTGTCTTTTATACGGTGAAGTCGCTGTATCGATCGCATGTACGGTTGTGGATTTATTAAGGTTTGTTTGAAGGGTTATTTCACTTATTTTGTGTGTAGATAAAAAGCGTTTGTAATGGTAATTCTTTCCCTAAATAGCTTCCTTTACCTCAGTGCAATATTCCCCCTCACACACCTGGGGGGAGGGGAGAAAACCTCTTGAGGGGGAGGGGCGACCAGGAAGTCAGGACGCTCTGTACTTTGCAGATAGAGAAAGGAGCTGTGTGTTAGTGGGCGTCCTGCTCACCCCCTCCCCCCTCAAGAGGCTTTCTCCACACCAGGGAAAAAGCCTTGCATTACTGTGTGGAGTTACAGACAGAAGAACAGGAAGTGAGGATTTCTCAGAAGAAATAAGGACATTTAAAAGCAAAATCAAAGGATGAGGTAAGTAAAGGAGGACTGCACAAAGGTAAAGTAAGTTATTTAGGGAAAATGATTTTACCTTTACAACACCTTTAATGAGTAAAGAGAGGCTTTAGAAGTACTGAAGGAACACTGCTTGTATGTCCTAAAGATAGTATAGTGGTTATGGTGAATGGGATTTGTGCGGGCTTAGCAATTCAGCTATTCAGCATTCCCACGTATTTTCCTCAGGAAATGCATTTTTTAGTTTGTATTGGTATGTTAATATGAAATTTTAAATGTGTATGTGATATACTGTATCAGGACACAATTATAATTAATGATTAAGACAGGAATCCAAAAGATCTTGGTGATTAACCCTTGCAATTATGAAATCTCAGACATGTTTTTTGTTTCGGTAAGTCAGACAGTTTAGTAAAACACATTTAGCTCTATCTAAGTAGTAAGGCATGTCCATGCTCTTTCCTTCAATACATACTACAAGTTGTATTACAAACTATACACAAAAGCAAGGCTTTTAGAACAAAATGTACAAAATTAGTTAAAATAAATTGTATGTTGTATCAAAACCAAGAACTAAACACAAAAAATACAGCTTTCTTGTCCTTAGATAAAAACCTCAAATAAAGTGCAGCACAATCACAACCGTGCTACAATAACATAATACATACTCAAATAAAAATATTATAGTAAATCTTGGTAACATATATAACTGTACAGAAAAAAATATAGGGCCAGATCTACAAAGGAATTACGCCGGTGTATCTATAGATACATGGGCGTAATTCAAATTTCCCGCCGGCATTTCATTGTTTTCTATCCAGAAAACAAGATACGCCGGACTTGCGCTAAGATACGACTTGTGTTAAGTTTCTTACACCGTCGTATCTTAGATGCATATTTACGCTGGACGCTAGGGGCGCGTCCGCGTTAAATATGCAAATGAGGTAGATACGGCGATCCACGAACGTACGTACGCCCGGCGCAGTGTTTTTACATTGTTTGCGCAAGCGTCGGTCCGGTGTAAAGTTACCCCTGCTGTACCCAGGTGTACGTAATGTTAAGTATGGATGTCGGGCCAGCATCGAATTTTCCATCGTTCACGTCGTTTGCGTAATCCGTTCGTGAATAGGGATTTGCGTACGTTACGTTCATGTCGTTTTCATTGATGTTTTGTAACGTGATTTCGCGCATGCACACTGGGATACGTCCAAGGCCGGCGCATGCGCAGTTAAAAAAAAGCGTTGTTTGTGTCGGGTTATTCATAATTATAATAAAACACGCCCCCCACTAGTTAATTTGAATTACACCTGCGTACGCCAGCCCATTTACGCTACGCTGCCGTAAGTTACAGCGGCATTTCTTTGTGGATAAGGATACACCGCTGTGGCTTACAGCGGCGTAGTGTAAATGGGATACGCCGCACGGGCGTCCCATCTTTGTGGATCTGGCCCATAGTCTACAGTATGTGAATATTTCTATAATTGTATAGGTAACCGTATAAACAATGATCTCACAAAGCAATTGTGCTCCAATAAACTTCAATAAAGTCTTGCGTGAAGGAAGTGCTCCAAAACCAAACCCTTGCACCACAGTGTACCACCACTTCACACTCTGGCGCCTTATCTCACATTTAGACCTACACAATGGTAAAGTCTGTGATTAATTCACAGTCACGTGACAAAACGCGTCAAGGCCAGAACCGTGTGACGTCAGTATGCCTGTTCGCATGCTTCTTGGAAAACTCCAGCATCCATCCAGGGACGCTCATCCCATCATTGCTGTAACATGTGTATCATCTAGTGCACTGGATGTTACTAGTGCACTACATGTGTGAGTATTTTAACCCCTTTCTTTAATAAAATATATTTTTTAAGATACTGCACGATAATGGTCTCCCCATTTGTGTCGATGGGAGTTTCACCATTTAAAGCGAGTATATACACTGTTTCATCATTTAAAGCGAGTATATACACTATACCAGTGGGACTGAAGATATCTCTGGACCCATTATTGGGACAAGTGTTCTTAAACCTTACCATTGTGTAGGTCTAAATGTCAGGTGAGGGGCCAGAGTGTGAGGTGGGGTACACTGTGGTGCAAGAGTTTGGTTTTGGAGCACTTCCTTTATGCAAGACTTTTGTTGAAGTTTATTGGAGCACCATTGCTTTGCAAGATCATTGTTTATATGTTTCACTTGAGGACATTGAGTGTGATACTGTATACAGTTATAAAAATATTCACATATTCTAGACTATGTTTTTTTCTGTATAGGTATATATGTTACCAAGCTTCACTATATTTTTGCATGTGGAGACGATTATTGATTTTTTATTATGTAACTGTAGCATGGTTGTAGTTGCGCTGCACTTTATTTGAGGCTTTTGCTTATAGGTGATTGAACACACTTGTGTGCTTGGCTGCACCACACATTTATATATATATTTTTTTTATATATATATTTTTTTTTGGAAAGCTCAGAGCAATTGTTGTTTTTTAGTTTCCTGTACTTGTTGTGACTGAATGAGGTGTCCTTTTACAACATTTTTAAAATTATTTTTTACTTGCTAACCCTGCCAGTAGGGATGAGCCGAACACCCCCAGTTCTGTTCTCATGTTCTCAGCAGAATATGCGCACAGGCAAAAAATTTGTGTGAACACGCGAACACCGTTAAAGTCTATGGGACGTGAACGTGAAACATCAAATGTGCTAATTTTAAAGACTTGTATGCAAGTTATTAGCATTAGCATAAAGAGTGTTTGGGGACCCTAATCCTGCCCCAGGGGACATGTAAAAATGCAAAAAAAGTTTTAAAAATTTCATTTTTTTCAGGAGCAGTGGTGATTTCACTAAGGCTTATGCCGCATACACACAATCACTTTTTGTGATTAAAAAAAAAAAGCGACATTTTCAAAAACGTCATTTAAAATCACTGTGTGTGGGCAAAACGTTGTTTTATGTCTTCAAAAAACGACCAAAAAAAATTTGAACATGCTTGAATTTTTTGTGTCGTTTTTCAAAACGTCATTTTTTGTGTCATAAAAAGTGATGGTGTGTGGGCAAAACGATGTTGAAAACGAAGTTTTTAAACCCGCGCATGCTCAGAAGCAAGTTATGAGACGGAGCTTCAATGGAACAGAGTGCCGTCGAACGTGGTGTACGTTACCACGCTTTGCTAGAGCTTTGTTGAAAAACGATGGTGTGTATGCAACGTCGTTTTGGAAAATGAAGTTTGAAAAACATCGTTTTGTTTCGTGAGATAAAATGACATTTTTTTTCATCACAAAAAGTGATCGTGTGTCCGTGGCATTAAAGTGAAACAATAAAAATGAAATAATCCTTTTAATTCCATGCCTGGGTGGGGGGGGGGGTCTCGTTAGCCTGTAAAGTATTGCATCTTTCCCATGTTTATAACAGTACCACAGCAAAACTACATTTCTAAAGGAAACATTTTTAATGTAATGTTGGATCCTGGCAAGATAGATAAAAATCATTAAAAAATAGCGTGTTTTCCCCCCAGTCCATTACCAGGCTCTTTGGGTCTGGTATGAATATTAAGGGAAACCCCATGCCAAAAATACCCAATAAATGTGGATGTCCCCCCAAAATCAATACCAGGCCTTTCAGGTCTGGTATGACATTACCAGACCTGACCTGACATTACTGCTGTTTTACCAGACCAGACCTGACATTACTGCTGTTTTTTTTAAACAGCAATATATATACTATACGGCCTGCTATACTCTTCAGAAAAATTGGGCCTTAGGTGTTGGCCACAACACTGTAACCCCTCACAGTTACTCTTGCTGTGTGCAGAAACAGGCCCTGCTTAACTATATTTTCAAAAATTGTAATTACCTGCCCCGGTAAACAGGGGCAGAAAAATTGGGCCTTGGGTGGTGTAGGTGGTGCCACAACACTGTAACACCTCACAGATACTCTTGTTGGGTGCAGGTACGGGCCCTGCTGTGAAATATTATATCAAAAATCTTAATTACATGCCCCAACCCTTTCCTGCCGAGCGTACGCATATATGCGTCCTCTGCTTTCGGGGGTTATACCGGAATGATTCCCACAGCTTCAGGCATCATCCCGATACCGTTGTTTAGAGTTCTTTTAGACCCCTGATCCCTCCATAAAGAGTACCTGTCACCACCTATTACTGTCACAAGGGATGTTTAAATTCATTGTGACAGCAATAAAAGTGATCACATATATATTTTTTTTAAAACACAGTTTAATATTATAAAAATAAATAAAATAAACAAGAAAAAATATGTTTTAAAACGCCCACGTCCCCATGAGCTCACGCAACAAAGAAAACGCATTGGGTGGTGGTATATACAGTGGTAAAAAAAGAAATGCAAAATGTAAAACACATAAAAAATGCACCACTTGCGTTTCTGGTGCAGCTCCATTGAAATCTATTAGTGGCAAATCGCGGGAGAAAAGTCCCTGACACTTTCCATAAACACACAAGCCAAAAAACATAGATGTGAACTAGTACCATAGGAAACCATGTTAAATGGAATGTAGTGCGTTTCTGCAAAATGCACTAAAAAATGCATTGGTTTGAATGAGGGTAAAACTTTCAAAAACATTACTGTATACATTTTCTGTCAGCAGAGGCCCTGCAAAATAAAAACATTGCAGTTTCAAAATATTTTTGTTGCATGATAATTGCACAACAGTATCAATCAAACCAAAATCAAATCAATCAAATCTATACATATCGAGTAAGAAAATACAAATAAATGCATGCTATTGCACACAAACAAAACTATGATCCCCAACTGTTTTGTACAAAAAAAGAGATGAACAAATATGTCAGACCTTGTTACTGCATGTGCTGTGAAACAGTAAAAAAAATGACTGTACTCAAAATTATCAATAGGCAACACTTTAAATGCCATTACAGCTCATCAGGTCAACATTAGCTGTAAATAAGGGACCTAGAATTATTTCCCTCATTTTGGTTTGCAAAGTTAACACAAAATGTAATGTGTGCTCTACAGTTTGTGTGCATTAGCGTTTTTATGTGCATTCATTGGTATATGGGCTTGTCTTAACCACTTAACCCCCGGACCATATTGCTGCCCAATGACCAGAGCACTTTTTGCGATTCGGCACTGCGTCGCTTTAACTGACAATTGCGCAGTCGTGCGACGTGGCTCCCAAACAAAATTGGCGTCCTTTTTTTCCCACAAATAGAGCTTTCTTTTGGTGGTATTTGATCATCTCTGCGGTTTTAATTTTTTGCGCTATAAACAAAAATAGAGCGACAATTTTGAAAAAAATTCAATATTTTTTACTTTTTTCTGTAATAAATATCCCCCAAAAATATATAAAAAATGTTTTTTTCCTCAGTTTAGGCCGATACGTATTCTTCTACATATTTTTTGTTAAAAAAAAATCGCAATTAGCGTTTATTGATTTGTAAACATTATAACTTTTGCGCAAACCAAATAGGGGGTAGTTTTAAGCCATTTTTATTATTTTATTTTTTACTAGTAATGGCGGCGATCAGTGTTTTTTTTCAGTACTGCGACCTTATGGCGGACACTTCGGACACTTTTGACACATTTTTGGGACCATTGGCATTTTTACAGCGATCAATGCTATAAAAATGAATTGGATTACTATAAAAATGCCATTGGCAGTGAAGGGGTTAACACTAGGGGGCGGGGAAGGGGTTAAGTGTGTTCCTGGGTGTGTTCTAACTGTATGGGGGGGTGGCCTCACTAGGGGAAATCACTGATCTTCTGTTCATACATTGTTCATACATACATCAGCGTTTCCCGAGCTGACAGGACCGGGAGCTTCCGGTCCCCGCTCTGTAACGAGCGATCGCGTGTGCCCGGCGGCGATCGTGCCCGGCGCGCACAGGACTCAGGGGCGGCCGCTAAGTTGCCGACGTAGAGCTACAGGCTCTCACCCAGGAGAGCCGACCTGCCGCCGTATAACTGCGGCGGCTGGTCGGCAAGCAGTTAATTTTCATTCTTTTTACTATTATATTAACATTTTTTAACACTCTAAAAAAAAAATTATTAAGTTTATGTCTATCATAAGGGGCTAAAAAGCGCTCCCTATGTGATAGCATTGGGAAGGTAACAGGTCCAGCTGTAGCCAAATAAACACAGACTGTGCTTGAAATTGGATTTTACCAGCTCCGAACCCAGAAGTACTCAGAGTACTCAGAGTACTTCCAGGTTCACACTCTGCAAAGGAAATCATGGAATTAATATTCCTTAACGTCCTTCTGTATTCTCATCTTGACAGAAAAGGAGGAGTAGGAGAGCCCAAAAATCACATGTGGGGGAAGGGATGGGGTGGCAGGGGGGAGAGTGGCACCCTACAAGTCCTGTATAAGTGATCAGCAGCTCTATAGCCACCCAGATAATTTTTATTAAATAGCTGAGAACCTGCTAAAATTAGAAACAAGCACAAGGCTACTGCTGCAGCTGTAAACTTGTTTTGATGCTTTCAAAGCCAGGACGTATGGAGTACATCTTTGGTAACCCATTTATTCAAAATGCTGTAGAAACATTTAGTTGTACTCATATTTAAAACTAGCAAATAAAATGCAGTTGCACTATATATATTTGTTTGTTATAATTATTGCTATGCAAGCAATATATTAAAGTATATTGCAATATATTTAATTTATTCTAGTAATGAATTTAAGCGCTGGATTAGGTGCAGAAATATTTAGAATTTTGATTATGGCTAAATTAAATTTTAAATGGTGCTGTTTACAATTTCCATATAGTAAATAATGATACATATTTACAATTGCAGAATTCACTACCCCCTTTAGCTTATTCATCCCATACTTTCATATAGATAATTTTCTGCTTGATCTTTAAGGTACAATAAATAATAAGAATGCTTTAAGCAAACATTTTTATTCATGTAACTATTATTATTTAATTGCTGCACAAAAATGTGTGCAAATAAAAATTATTACAAAATATGGGAAAAATCTGTTGTGT
The DNA here is from genome assembly GCA_029574335.1 of Rana kukunoris. NCBI lineage: Eukaryota > Metazoa > Chordata > Amphibia > Anura > Ranidae > Rana > Rana kukunoris. The sequence continues at coordinate 290,376,633 of CM056052.1, forward strand.
GTGTGTCAGTAGTTTGTCTGTATATAAAGGGTGAGCCAAAAGTATGTGCACAATAATAACCAGATATTGGCATGTTATAGTACTTTACATTACTGATTGGATACTTTAATTTAACCTTTGTTCATTTATTTGTTGACTAGAGTTGAGCGGACACCTGCATGTTCGGGTTCGACAGGTTCGGCTGAACTTCGGAAAAAAGTCTGGGTTCGGGACCCGAACTTGACCACGAACCCGAACCCCATTGAAGTCAATGGGGACTCAAACTTTTCAGTACTAAAATGTCTCTAAAAAACTAATGGGAAAGGGCTAGAGGGCTGCAAATGGCAGCAAAATGTTGGTAGGAGCATGGCAAGTACTCAAACAAAAGTGGATAGGGAAATAACTTAAAGTAACATAAAATACATTAAAAAAAATCTTGACCTAATAGGACGAGGTCGATATGGAGTAGGAGGTTGAGGTGGCGGTGGATGTGGCGGTGTAGGTAGAAGTGGCGGTGGGGGAGGATGAGGTAGCCAACACAGGTTTTTGTTTTTAATTTATTTAGTTTTTAAATTAGGGTACACCCCAATAGAGTGAGAAAGATTAGAAATACAAGAATGGCTGGGTAAGGCCGGTATACGTGTCTATTCTGCACAAGGTACGGACAAGTCCTGTGGGATCCATGCCCGGTTCATTTTAATGAACGTGAGCTTGTCCACATTGGCTCTGGGCAGGGGGCTGCGCTTGTCTGTGATAACGCCCCCTGCCGTGCTAAATACACATTCAGATAATACACTGGCTGCAGGGCAGGCCAGCACCTCCAAGGCGTAAAGGGCAAGCTCAGGCCATGTGCCCAATTTGGAGATATGAAGGGAACACTGCAAACACTGGAGGAAACACTGCAAAATATATAGTTTTGCCCTAAAATGGGTGTTTTTTGAATAGCACAATAGAAGAACAGTATCTAAAGGGTGTATCGTACAGATATGCAGAAAACGCACCAAAAAAAATTATTTGCCCTAAATAAAATAAAAAATTGAATAGCACAATAGAAAAAAAAATTCTAAAGTGTGTATCTCACACGTACAGATATGGATGAAACACTGCAAACACTGGAGAAAAAACGGCAAAATATATTTTTTTGCCCTAAATGGGTGTTTTTTGAATAGCACAATAGTAGAACACTAGCTAAAGTGTAAGGCCGCGTACACACGATCGAATTTGTCCGCTGAAACTGGTCCAACGGACCAGTTCAGTGGACAAATCCGATCGTGTGTATGGGCTAGCGGATATGTCTGACCGGCAGACAAATTTTAAAGCATGCTTTAAAATTTGTCCGCCGGCGACATGTCCGTCGGATATGTCCACTGGTTAGTACACTAACCAGCGGACATATCTGCCCGCACAAGCATCGTATGGATGCGACGCATGCGTGGAAGTTTTTTACTTCCTGGTCCGGTGACGTGGCGGCATCAACGTCACCGCCACGTCACCGTGCTGTCTGCCGGCGGGGATTTTGATCCGATGGTGTGTAAACACCGGCGGACGAAAATCCAGAGGAGACATGTCCGATGAAAACGGTCCGCGGACCGTTTCCATCAGACATGTCCCTCCGTGTGTAGGCGGCCTTAATCTCACACGTACAGATATGGAGGAAGCACTGAAAACACTGGAGGAAACACTGCAAAATATATTTTTTTGCCCTAAATGGGTTTTTTGAATAGCAACATAGAAGAACAGTATCTAAAGGGTGTATCTCACACGTACAGATATGCAGGAAACGCACAAAAAAAAAATATTTGCCCTAAATAAAAATAAATTTAATAGCACAATAGAAACACCGGGCCAGATTCAGAGAGCCGTAACTCCTGTCTAACTGGTGTTAGACTGGAGTAATTTCAAATTACGCACGTTTTTTAGCTAGTCGGAAAGCTCAAACCATGAATAGACGGCTGCGGGCTTCAATTCGACTGGATTACATGTTCGTACGCCTTCGGATCTACGCTGCAATAAAATTGCGGCCACTGGGTGGACTTCCCGTTGTTTTCCGCGTCGGGGTATGCTAATGAGCTTTTGCCGGCGATCCCAGAAATTACGATCTTCATTCGCAATCTCTTACGGCACCTTTAGTCATCTTTTTTTTGCGTAACACTATACCAGCTTTTTGCTGCTCTAATATTAGACAGCCCATGTTAAGTATGGCCGTCGTTCCCGCGTCGAATTTCTACGTTTTCCGACGTCTTTTATTTTTTTTGACGTAAAACGTCCGGGAATAGGAATGTTCGTAAACGATGCTACTCAAACAACGAATGACGTAACGATGTGATTTCGCGCAATGCACGGCGGGAAATTTCTGAACGGAGCATGCGCAGTTCGATCGCCGCGGGGACGCGCTTAATTTAAATGCTTCACGCCCCCTAAACGCGTAATTCGATTACGCGGCAAGAAATAGACTATGCCGCCGTAGCGTACGGGCAAAAAACTACCAGAATTCCATTTAGAGCCTGGTAAAATACGGCAGCATAGAGTATTTCGATTACGCAGCGCAAAATTAAGTGTATCTGAATCTGGCCCACCGTATCTAAATTGTGTATCTTACACGTACAGATATGCAGGAAACACTGCAAACACTGGAGGAAAAACTGCAAAATATAGTTTTTGCCCTAAATGGGTGTTTTTTGAACAGCACAATAGAAGAACATTAGCTAAAGTGTTTATCTCACATGTACAGATATGCAGGAAACACTGCAAACACTGGAGGAAAAACTGCAATATATATATTTTTTTTGCCCTAAATGGGTGTTTTTTGAATAGCACAATAGAAGAACACTAGCTAAAGTGTTTATCTCACACGTACAGATATGGAGGTAACACTGCAAACACTGGAGGAAACACTGCAAACACTGGAGGAAACACTGCAAAATATATGTTTGTGACCAAAATGGGTGTTTTTTGAATAGCAAAATAGAAGAACAGTAGCTAAAGTGTTTATCTCACAGTAACATATGCATTGCTGGTATAATTTGATTTCTGAAGCAAGAGTGACTCCTTTTTCTCTCCCTAGGTACAGATATGGAGGAAACACTGCAAACACTGGAGGAAAATCTGCATTTTTTTCCCTAAATGGATGTTTTTTGAATAGCACAATAGAAGAAAAGTATCTAAAGGGTGTATCTCACCGTAACATATGCATTGCTGGTATAATTTGATTTCTGAAGCAAGAGTGACTATTTTTTCTCTCCCTAAAAGCAAAAGCAGGCAGAAACCTTTCCCTAAAGCATATAAAGGGTGTATCTCACAGAAACATATGCAGTGCTGGTATAATTTGATTTGTGAAGCAAGAGTGACTCCTATTTCTCTCCCTAAAAGCAAAAGCAGGCAGGAACTTTTCACTAAAGCATATAAAGGGTGTATCTCACAGAAATATATGAAGTTCTGGTATAATATAATTTCTGAAGCAAGAGTGACTCTTATTTCTCTCCCTAAAAGCAAAAGCAGGCAGGAACCTTTCCCCAAAGCAGGGGTCTCAAACTCAAATTACCTGAGGGCCACAAGACAAGTTTTCATATCCCATGGGGGGCCGCATGCAAACTTCCAAACTTCAAAAACAACAGTACTGGTGTCAGCGAACGCATTATTAACCCCCAGCACTGGTGTGAGCGGACGCATTATTACCCCCAGCACTGGTGTGAGCGGACGCATTATTACCCCCAGCACTGGTGTGAGCGGACGCATTATTAACCCTGACCACTACACTGCACACCAACCACTACACTGCACACCAACCACTACACTGCACACTGATCACTACACAGCACACTGACCACTACACTACACACTGACCACTACACACTGACCACTACACTGCACACTACACACTGACCACTACACTACACACTCACCACTACACTACACAATGACCACTACACTGCACACTGACCACTACACTACATACTCACCACTACAGTACACACTCACCACTACACTACACACTGACCACTACACTACACACTCACCACTACACTGCACATTGACCACTATACTGCACACTGACCACTCACCATCAGGGCACAACACATTAGGTCACAGGGCACAACACATCAGGTCACAGAGCCCAGCACATCAGGTCACAGAGCCCAGCACATCAGGGTACAGGGCACAGCGCACATCAGGGTACAGATCCCAGCACATTAGGGTACAGGGCACAGTGCACATCAGGGTACAGGGCACAGTGCACATCAGGGTACAGAGCCCAGCACATCAGGGTACAGGGCACAGCACATCAGAGCACAGCACAACAGGCCACATCAGGGTACAGGGCATGGCACATCAGGACAAGGGGCATAGCACATCAGGACAGGGCACATGGCACATCAGGGTACAGGACACAGCACATCAGGGTACAGAGCCCAGCACATCAGCGTACAAGGGGCACATCAGAGCACATGGGGCACATCAGGGTGCATGCGGCACATCAGCCACATCAGGATACATGGAGCACATCAGAGCACATGGGGCACAATCAGGGCACATCAGGGCACATGCGGTGCATCAGAGCACATGGGGCACATCAGGGTACATGGGACACATTAAGGCACATCCGGGTACATGGGGCACATTATGGCACATCAGGGTGCATGGGGCACATTAAGGCACATCAGGGTGCATGGGGCACATTAAGACACATCAGGGTGCATGGGGCACATCCACGGTACATGGGGCACAATCAGGGTACATGGGGCACATCAGGATACATGGGGCACATGAGGGCACAATCAGGGTACATGGGGCACATGACTTCACAATCAGGGCACATGGGGGCACAATCAGGGTACATGGGGGCACAATCAGGGTACATGGGGCACAATCAGGGTACATGGGGCACATGGGGGCACAATCAGGGTACATCGGGCACATGGGGGCACAATCCTGGTACAGGGGGCACAATCAGGGTACACGGGGCACAGTCAGGGTACAATCAAGGTACATGGGGCACATTCAGGGCACAATCAGGGCACATGTCAGCATTTACTTGTTGTCTTTTTTCTTTACATGCAGAGTAGCGCAGGAAGCGTCTGTCATAAGTTCACTTCCCTGTCTCACGCTGCGGCTGCTCCCCGTCCCCCCCGGCGCCCCCCTCTCTTCTTGTCCACCGGGGGGTGGGGAGCAGCCGCAGCGTGAGACAGAGAAGTGAACTTATGACAGAGACGCTTCCTGCGCTACTCTCTCTGCATGTGAAGGAAATCTACTCCCCCCACTTCCGCAGCACCCCCCGCCCTGCCTGTGGGCCATTTTTAACCGGTGCGCGGGCGGCAAATGGCCCGCAGGCCGGTACTTTGAGACCACTGCCCTAAAGCATATAAAGGGTGTATCTCACAGAAACATATGCAGTGCTGGTATAATTTGATTTCTGAAGCAAGAGTGACTCCTATTTCTCTCCCTAAAAGCAAAAGCAGGCAGGAACCTTTCCCTAAACATATAAAGGGTGTATCTCACAGAAACATATGCAGTTCTGGTATAATATGATTTCTGAAGCAAGAGTGACTCCTATTTCTCTTCCTAAAAGCAAAAGCAGGCAGGAACCTTTTCCTAAAGTATATAAAGGGTGTATCTCACCAAAACATATGCAGTGCTGGTATAATTTGATTTTTGAAGCAAGAGTGACTCCTATTTCTCTCCCTAAAAGCAAAAGCAGGCAGGAACCTTTCCCTTAAACATATAAAGGGTGTATCTCACAGAAACATATGCAGTGCTGGTATAATTTGATTTCTGAAGCAAGAGTGACTCCTATTTCTCTCCCTAAAAGCAAAAGCAGGCAGGAACCTTTCCCTAAATTATATAAAGGGTGTATCTCACAGAAACACATGCAGTGCTGGTATAATTTGATTTCTGAAGCAAGAGTGACTCCTATTTCTCTCCCTAAAAGCAAAAGCAGGCAGGAACCTTTCCCTAAAACATATAAAGGGTGTATCTCACCAAAACATATGCAGTGCTGGTATAATTTGATTTCTGAAGCAAGAGTGGCTCCTATTTCTCTCCCTAAAATCAAAAGCAGGCAGGAAACTTTCCCTAAAGTATATAAAGGGTGTATCTCACAGAAACATATGCAGTGCTGGTATAATTTGATTTCTGAAGCAAGAGTGACTCCTATTTCTCTCCCTAAAAGCAAAAGCAGGCAGGAACCTTTCCCTTAAGCATATAAAGGGTGTATCTCACAGAAACATATGCAGTGCTGGTATAATTTGATTTCTGAAGCAAGAGTGACTTCTATTTCTCTCTCTAAAAGCAAAAGCAGGCAGGAACCTGTCCCTAAAGTATATAAAGGGTGTATCTCACAGAAACATATGCAGTGCTGGTATAATTTGATTTCTGAAGCAAGAGTGACTCCTATTTCTCTCCCTAAAAGCAAAAGCAGGCAGGAACCTTTCCCTAAAGTATATAAAGGGTGTATCTCACAGAAACATATGCAGTGCTGGTATTATTTGATTTCGGAAGCAGGACTGACTCCTATTTCTCTCCCTAAAAGCAAAAGCAGGCAGGAACCTTTCCCTAAAGTAACTATCTAAAGCAGAGTGACTTGCTGTGCTATGTAGATCGCTGAGTAATGCGATTTCTGAAGCAGGACAGTCTCCTATCTAATTCTCTTCCTCAGAAGAGCAGCAGCCTTTCCCTACCTATCCAGAGCAGAGTGATGAGCTGTGCTATGTGCCTCTAGCTTATATAGAGGCTGGGTCACATGCTGGGTCACATGCTGCACTTGCCAATTAGTAGGCATGGCTGTGATGGCGTCTAGGTCACACGAGTAAAACAAATGGTGATTGGCAGCCCTGCAGCGTGCCATTACTTTGCAGAACAAAATTCTGTAAATTGTTCGGGTTTGGGTCCGGGTACAAAAATCCAAAAGTCCGGTACAAACTCGAACAGTTCGGGTTCGCTCAACCCTATTGTTGACCTTATTATTTAATTTATCATTTTACTTACAGGCACTGAGAATGATATGGCCAAAAGTATACAAAACGGATTGGGTCATACTGTATTTAGTCTCTTAAGTGCAACATTATTTGGTCACTACTGTAGGTGCTTGAAATGTCTGACATAAACTTTGCAACATCCCTGGATTCTGTCCCCAACACTGTGACAGATTCCAGACAGAATCAATGTCCATAGATGCTTGTGAAATTAACTAAATCTATCCACTGCTTTGGGATTCTTCTAAAAAACCTTATGCTTTACTATGCCCCCCCCCCAAAGAGTACATGAGTGTCAGGTTGAGTGAGCAAGGCGGCCAGTCAATGCATTCACATAACTTAATACAAGTGCTGTGGGAAGGTATTGTCAAGGTGACTCTGTACCGACAATTCAAAATGAGGGGAGGGCTCATTATAATGTAAAATATACAATAATGTAATGTATAATGTACAGGTAACGTATACCTACATTTGGTCCATCCTGTACATACAGTATATATTAAAAGTTTAGCTTTAAGTGCAGAACCTTCAAGGCCTCTTGCAAACATGTGCTTTTGGGACTTTTTGAAACTACATTTCTGAAAAGAAAAGAAAAGTATTTCCCTCACAGGGATTCTCACCCTCACAAAGAAGCTTTGACATTACCCAGAAGGTGCTGGCGGAGGCCAGTGTTAGAGGATGGTGGAGATATGGAGGCACAGGAGCGGGAAGTAGATAGCTTGGTGACATTTAGAAGGGGGAAGAGGGAAGAGTGCTAGGGAGGCCAGTCTTGAGTTGGTACACCCCAACAAATATACCAAGTTGCATGATTTTGGTGATATCAGCTCAGGGGTGGCAGTGCTGGAGCAGGCATCCTCCCCTGGCTGCCAGGGGAGCAACTGCTCTGGTAAGCAGGGGGCCAGGTATACAGGAAAGGTCAGACAGGTACTGGTAGTAGGACTTATTAGGAGACAGAGAGGGCAATCTGTTACAAAGACCATGGTCACCGAACAGTATGTTGTTTACCGGGTACTCGGGTTTGGCATATCGTGGATCAGATAGACAGATTATTGGGTGGAGCTGGGGAGGACTCAGCTGTCATGGTACACATTGGCACCAATGACAAAGTTGGAGAGTCCTAAAAAATGATTTTAGGGACTTGGGGAATAGATTGAAGAGAAGGCCTTACAAGGTGGTTTTCTCAGAAATACTACCTGTGTCTCGAGCCAAACCAGTGAGGCAGAAGGAGCTTAGGGAACTTAAGTAAGTGACGGCAATTACAAGCACCAAAAATTAGCCGACAGGCGTTCACCTGACAGCAAACAACTTTGTATTCCGTGGCTGGAGGTACATTAAGCTATTCACCGGATACAGAAGTAAGTGTTGGCAATTACAGGCCCCAAAAATTAGCCCACAGGCGTTCACCTGACAGCAAACAACCTTGTATTCTGTGACTGGAGGTACATTAGGCATTGTAACAGCACTGGTGAATTGAGTGAACCACAACTGCGGTTAGCAAAGAATTCAATGCGATTCTCTATGCAACAACTCAGTATTAGGCCCCAGGCATGACTCCTCACAACAGGAGTTTGGGAGATCTATACATCATCTCTGTGTCACATAAAGAAAGGCGTTGAGCTACTAAGCATGGACCCATTACAACATGCGACCAAGGCTTAGCATTTAAAATTAGTTCAAGGTCAATATCCCAATACACCACTACATGCAGGTGATTATCAGTAAGGGACCCCAGGCGTCACTCCTAGCAACAGGAGTTTGGGGGTTCTCTATATCATATCAACCTTAGCATGTAGAGATGTATTTAGGCCACTAGGGGAGATGCTATGAAATAGCAGGCCATCTCTAGCCGCTTGTACCTAGAAATATCTTTATATGCTGTTACCTTACAGCAGTAAGGTAAGGGGACATCCTCACTAATCACAAGGGGAGAAGGAGCACTTTCCTATTTTGATATCCACATTGGCAACTTGACACCAGCACTGGCACTTTATGTTGTTGCTGTTTGCACATGAATACTGAAGCTTATACATTGTTGCAATATTGAAGATTTTTTAATACAACATTCTATTTGAGGACTTTTCTTTTTGTTACGCATGTTTTTTGCACAATTGCACTCAACACTTTATCTTTTTAAGTTTTATTTATTTGGGCTTTATATTTGTTTGAGTGGTACATATGTTTCATTTGTTTTAACATACAGCATGTCCTACATGTTTTACATTTGATTGACTGATCACTATTTCTTAATATTAGTTATATTCACTCAGTCCCTTTCCCACTCACCCTATATATACTGTATAGCTAGGATGATGGTGTGCCAGAAGATGTAAATGTACCTGAGGTGAGATTTCAAAGAAAACTTATATTTTGCTGCAACTAGTCCAACATATCCACACCACCCATACATTTGCTATAGACACACAAAATGTAGGGCCTCTCAACTTCAATATCTTTTGGTGACTTTGTCTCAGCATTAAATCTTCGCCATCGGTTCTGGGCCAGCAAAGTATTTTTATTTTCATTTTCTGGTTTACAGGCAATTTCACATTCTTTGCCATCACTTATATCAGTGTCCTCTGAGTCCATCTTAAAGTCACTGTCCATATTTTGTATGGCATCAATGACATGAACAACATTAGGCATTGCCAGGGCCACTGATAAGCCAGTACAACTGGGCCTGTTTTACAGGGCCCGGCCTCCAGTGGGGGGGTCCGAGCAATCTGAACAGATTGCAGAAGAAAAGAAAAAGTATTTCTCAAACTTCCAGCTCCTCCCTCAGCAGCTGTTCAGTCATTCTTAATGAGCACTCAATCGGGCTAAACATATCAGAGGCAAAGGTTGATTATGAGATCCCGTAGTTTGAGTGGGCAGGAGGGGGTGTGGCCAGCTTCAAGGGTGATCGTTCCCAGCTTCTTCTAGTCTGCACACATGAGCTGCATTAACAATATGGTGGCAGTGTATCTGGATTCTTAGGAGACTGCAGGTTAGCCCAGTCACATTAACTGCAATGTTAAGTCTAATGTCTGCTTTTTCATGTAGCACAGCTGTCCTGACTGTGAGAAATTGGGTTTTAAACTGCACTGCCCAATTTCTCACAGCAGTGCTACATGAAAATGAGATGGCATCAATGTCAGCAAACATATTACTTCTATCTACTGTAAGTTTTTAGATCAGTTTGGTTCACACCATGCCTGGAAAACACTGTGCAATTTCAAGCTCATTCATTTTGAATGGGCTAAAATTGCAATGCACCAAAGGGGTGTATGCACTACTTTTTAAAATGCACTGTAACCAGATCACATGGTGATCTAGGGCTGGCAGGTGCAGATCAAACATACTATGTTTGCGACCTGCGTTTGAGGTGTCATTAACTTTTTAATGACACCTGCTGCAGATCGCAAAAGCAGTGTGTTTTGCATGCAGATTGAATTGTACAGGGATCCACAGCACATTTCTTCACAATTCAGATGCAGGCATGGTGTGAACCGGCCCTTAGACATAATATTACTTCTCATTAAAAGTTTAGAAAAAAATATTTTTTTTTAAAAACGAGCTTAGCTGACATAAATAGCATCTTCTTTTTCATGTAGAACTGTTTGACTGGGAGAAATTGGACAGTGCCATTTTGAACGCAGCACAGTGTCATATGCATTCTACACACAGTCATCTTAGACCAGTGATTCTCAACCTGGGGGTCGGGACCGCCTCGGGGGTCAAATGATGATTTGCCAGGGGTCACCAAATCTTGGGCTGTTCCCGAAGCCTGCACTGTTCTCTCAGGAAGGGAGATGATAATAGGGGGAGGAACAAAAGGGAGAGAAAGAAAAAAAAGAGAGAGCAAGAAAGACAGTTAGAGAGAGGGATGGAGGAAAAGCAAAGAATTAGGATAGAGAGAGATGAAAGGGAAGGAAAGTTGACCAAAGAAAGAGAGGTACATCCTAAAATGAACTATAAATTGTTTTAATATTGTTCAAGTGGAAAACACTCAGGGAGCACAAGATGTCCACGGGTTAGGGGCACAAATTACTTGTCTTGCCTTAGGTGCTTTCAACCCACTATATGAAAATAATTTTACTGTTAGGGGTCCCCACAACTTGGGAAATTTTTATCAAGGGGTCACAGCACTAGGAGGTTGAGAACCACTGTCTTAGACTCTAAATAACCACACCCCTTTAAGCCATGCCCAATAATTAGGCGCAATTTAAGCCATGTCCATTTTTCAGCTACACGTGGCGCATATTTTCAAATTAGCCACGCCCACAATTTAGCCTTTATGTATACCTTAGCCTCTTTGTATACCCTAGCCTCTGTATAGGGGAGGGACCAAGGGTGGGGCTGAGGGAGTGACCAGGGATGGGGCTGAAGGGGGCCTAGTCATACATAAACATTCAAAAGACTTAACACATTCCAATAAATTAACATATACCCTAAAATTATCACCTGTTCCCCATGTAGCAAGCAAGCAAATATTTAAGCAATGGCCAGACACAACAGGGCCAGTTAAGTATATACAGTACATACAATAAAAGATGAATAATAAATAATGAATTCCTTAAACTTGAATTTTTAAAGTCAAAAACCCTTACATTTTAATCTAATCTCAAACTGGCATTGTGACCGATCAAAAACAGTATTTCTATGGCTTTTTTTTTACCACATGGAACAGGTGAAAACTGCAAGGTGCATAGCCAAATTCTGCTACTCCTTTAACCCAATGTTGTAAAATTACAACACAGAAAATACAAGCTCAAAATCTAATATGACCAATGCATTCAACAGTACCTTGATATATGCATGATCTAGACATGTTATTTATCACTGAAAAAAATATTTCAGGCAGTTGTGTGTGTCAAGGCCAGTTTACAGGTTGGCTGACTTCATGTCCAGATAAAAAGGCTTATTTACAAATGTTACCATACAATATCAATGCTAGGCAAAACAACAGGATATAATAATTATGTAAATTTTGTCTTTAGGTGAAAAACAAATGCTTGTTTAGTGGAGTTAAAATTGATGTAATATTACAACAGGGGGCATTTACATGGTTAAAGATGAAAATGTCTTTATTTTGCTGCATGCACGTGTTGCAGATATACTGCTGGTAAACTATAGTTTTTATTTTCATATGAAATCCCAAAAGCATAAAATTATCATTGTCAATAAAGTTTGAGTCTAAAGTAGAGAAGTTAAAATCAAAACATTTAAAAAATAATTAACAACTGACTTGTCTGAATTACCATTCACATTTATTAAAATGTTTACTATCGATACATTTATGTTCTATGATATGCAAAATGAACTGAACATATCATTTGTTATGAGACCTTACATTTTTACTCTGCCATAGAAGCCGACATGATAAAAAAGATTGGATAGGGTAGAAAACTACTCACTTAGCAATTAATATTCCACTTCCTTCTCTCAATTTTTTTGGTTAGGAAAGATAGTTACATTCTTTCTGAAATGACCCTGGAGTTTTTGTCTCAACATCTTTCCTTGAAGGGACATGTTCTGCACATTTATTATTCTCTGCATGAAAGGACACTTATGCCTGCTCGGAATTTGCTCTACTATAATTTCCATTTATGTTCCCCTTGTCCTATCATCTTCAGCTCTGAAAATGGTACTGTGTGTTGACATTATCTACTCCATTTAGGATTTTAAATGCTTCAATTAAATCTCTTCTAAAGTGATTTTCTTCTTTCCAAACCTCATAGATGTAGATTTTCAAGCTTGTCCTTATGCCTCATTCTTTCAACCTTGTCACCTTTTCACGCACACAGCATCTTATCTTTAATATGAAGGGTAAAATTGTACAGTATCATACAGAGTATGGTCCCAGAAGAGTACTGTAGGAAAAATACTTTTTTTTTACTTCATAATGACATGCTCAATATGGATTTCAAATTCTCAAATCTAGAGCAAATTCTCTTAGACTCAGAGGTCATAAAAATGATTCCTCCTCACTTCTTGAGCTTTTTGTGCTTATATAATGTCATTCTTATATATATTAAACTAGATGAAATAGCCCTGACTCGTATAACATACAGTATCTCACAAAAGTGAGTACACCCCTCACATTTTTGTAAATATTTTATTATATCTTTTCATGTGACAACACTGAAGAAATTACACATTGTTACAATGTAAAGTAGTGCGTGTACATCTTGTATAACAGTGTAAATTTGCTGTCCACTCAAAATAACTCAACACACACCAATTAATGTCTAAACCGCTGGCAACAAAAGTGAAAATGTTGAAATTAGGCCCAAAGTGTCAATATTTTGTGTGGCCACCATTATTTTCCAGCACTGCCTTAAAGCGTTTGTTAACCCCCCCAAAAGAGGATCCTGCTCCTTTAAAGCATGTTATATGACACAGTTCTTGTCCTCTGTCATTTGGACCCCTGTAACACCTAAAAAACCTGCCTGATCCTGCCAGTTCCTCCCTTCTCCTCTGTAAACTGACCACGGTGTATCATGGCTGCTGAGCCCTGAAACCATGGTCAGTTTACGTGCCTCTGTCATCCACAGCCTGCTATCTGCTCTCCTCTCTGCTCCTGTATCCTCCTCCCCCTCCCCTCTTTGTCAGTCTACTCGTAACAGTGTCATCCCTCCCCCTCCTGCTGCTCTCATAACACTTTCTGTATACATCATCAGCACTGCCTCCCATTGCAGTGATTTATACATATAAATGCTTTAAATACCTAATTTCACAGCCAAAATTGCGATCACATTAATAGCCAGCCCTCTCCTCCTCCCCTCCTCCTTCCCTCCCCACAAATTTCAGCAGCGGAATCTCAGCCCCTCCCACTGCATCTATCAGAGGAGGAAGGGAGAAAGCTGGCCAGTCATGTGATCACAATCTCATCTGCGAAATTAGGTATTTGCAGTATTTATTTTTATAAATCATACACAGAGGTGGACACTGAAATAGGAGGCAGTGCTGATGGTGCATACAGGTTAGAGTGGCTTAACAACCACTTTAACCCTCTTGGGCATGGAGCTTCACAGGTTGCCACTGAGGTCCTCTTCACTCCTCCATGATGACATCAGAGAGCTGGTGGATGTTAGAGACCTTGCGCTCCTCCACCTTCTGTTTGAAGATGCCCCACCGATGCTCAATAGGGTTTAGATCTGGAGACATGCTTGGCCAGTCCTTTACCCTCAGCTTCTTTATCAAGGCAGTGGTCATCTTGAAAGCTTGTTTGGGGTCGTTATCATGTTGGAATATTGCCTTGCGGCCTCCGAAGGGAGGGGATCATGCTCTACAGTACATGTTGGCATCCATGGTTCCCTCAATAAACTGTAGCTCCCCAGTGTCAGCAGCACTCACGCAGCCCCATACCATGATACTCCCACCACAATGCTTGACTGTAGGCAAGACACACTTGTCTTTGTACTTTTCTCCTGGTTGCCGCCACACACGCTTGACACCATATGAACCAAATTTATCTTGGTCTCATCAGACCACAGGACATGGTTTCAGTAATTCACGTCCTTAGTCTGGTTGTCTTTAGTGAACTGTTTGTGGGTTTTCTTGTGCATCATCTTTAGAAGAGGCTTCCTTCTGGGATGACAACCATGCAGTCCAACTTGATGTTTTTTTCTTCTGTTTCTTATGCAATTTGTGGAGTCAACTTTCCATCTGCTAAGGATCCATTTATATTGGAGGAGTTGGTACTGGTGTATTAACAAAAGACCTGGGCTGGGTTTAAGCCAACTGCTCGATTGGCTTGCTTTTTGATAAGCATTCAATTTATCTGGGATTTAGGACCCAGGAAGCCATTTCCAATTATCCTTCCTTGGACTTTATCATTTAGCACTTCTTTGGACTTTTAGCGCAATTTTTTCTTTTTATGTCAGTGTTAATAGTATTTATCCCACTATTATTGCTGCTGTAAGTGGTTCTTAGCTTATATATTGATTATATATTTTTTAATTTGTATACAGTAAGCACAGTTTTTTCTTCCTATCTTTAGAAGAGGCTTCCTTCTGGGATGAAAACCATGCAGTTCAACTTGATGTAGTGTGTGGTGTATGGTCTGAGCACTGATAGGCTGACCACCCACCCTTAAACCTCTGCAGCAATGCTGGCAGCACTTATACGTCTATTTTCAAAAAACAACCCCTGGATATGATGCTAAGCATGTGCACTCAACTTCTTTGGTCTACTATGGAGAGGTCTGTTCTGAGTGGAACCTGTCCTGGTAAACCAATGTATGGTCTTGGCTAGGGATGAGCCGAACACCCCCGCGTTCGGTTCGGACCAGAACCGTCGAACAGACAGACCATTCGCGCGAACATTTAGAACCTCATTGAAGTCTATGGGACTCGAACGTTCAAATTCAAAAACGATAATTTTAAAGACCAATATTCAAGTTATTGTTGGAAAACGTCTTTGAGAACCTGGGTCTTGCCCCAGGGAACATGTATGAATGGAAAAAAGTAAAAAAAACTGTAGTTTTTTCAGGCGCAGGACTCCTGAAAAAATGACCATTTTTTAAAACTTTTTTTTCCATTGATACATGTTCCCTCGGGCAAGACCCGGGTTCTCAAAGACGTTTTCACAGGCAAACTATAGACACCCAGCAGGTACAATATTTAAAGGAATTTTTCATTTTTTTTTAAGTTAAGCATCATTAAAATCACTGCTCCAGGAGCAGTGATTTTATTGATGCTTAAATAATAAATAAATAAATTCCTTTAAATATTGTACCTGCTGGGTGTCTATACCTGTGATAACATCTTTAACCACTTAAGACCCGGACCAAAATGCAGGTAAAGGACCTTGCCCCTTTTTGCGATTCGGCACTGTATCGTTTTAACTGACAATTGCGCAGTCGTGCGACATGGCTCCCAAACAAAATTGGCGTCCTTTTTTCCCCACAAATAGAGCTTTCTTTTGGTGGTATTTGATCACCTCTGCGATTTTTATTTTTTGCGCTATAAACAAAAATAGAGCGACAATTTAAAAAAAACTTCAATATTTTTTACTTTTTGCTATAATAAATATCCCCCAAAAATATATAAAAAAACTTTTTTTTCCCTCAGTTTAGGCCGATACGTATTCTTCTACATATTTTTGGTAAAAAAAATCGCAATAAGCGTTTATCAGTTGGTTTTCGCAAAATTTATAGCGTTTACAAAATAAGGGATAGTTTTATTGCATTTTTCTATTTTTTTTTTTTTACTACCAATTAGCGGCGATCAGCGATTTTTTTCATGACTGTGACATTATGGCGGTCACTTCGGACAATTTTGACACATTTTTGGGACAATTGTCATTTTCACAGCAAAAAATGCATTTAAATTGCATTGTTTACTGTGGAAATGACAGTTGCAGTTTGGGAGTTAACCACAGGGGGCGCTGTGGCTTTAAATGTTCCCTGTGTGTGTGTTTACAACTGTAGGGGGGTGTGTCTGTAGGTATGACGTCATCGATCGCGTCCCCCTATAACAGGGATGATGCGATCGATGCTGCGGCCACAGAGAAGCACGGGGAAGCCGTGTTTACACTCGGCTCTCCCCGTTCTTCAGCTCCAGGGACGGATCGCCGCACTGCAGCGGCGATCGGGTCCGCGAGTCCCGCGGTCCCGGTCCTGGAGCTTCGGACCGGGTCATGGGAGCGTGCCGCGGGCGCGCGCCCGTGACCCACGGCTGGGTACTAAAATCAACGTATATATATGTTGATGTGCCCAGCCGTGCCATTATGCCGACGTATATGTGCAGTAGGCGGTCCTTAAGTGGTTAAATAGCACAATCACCTGCCTGCCAGTAAATTAGGAAGAACTGATCTATCTAAGCTATACAGTGTATAAATATATGTACAACTCCTAGGGATGTATATATAGCCTCTACACACTAGCATGCTTGGCCAATCATCAGCGCGCAATGCTGCAGTGAATTATGGGCCGTTTTGCGTCACTCGAATTTGGCGCGAACGACCGCTTTTGTATCGAACGCAAAGCTCATCCCTAGTCTTGGCCAACATGTTGCAGCTCAGTTTCAGGGTCTTGGCAATCTTCTTATAGGCTAGACCATCTTTATATAGAGCAACAATTATTTTTTTCAGATCCTCAGAGAGTTTTTTTGCCATGAGGTGCCATGTTGAAATTCCAGTGACCAGTAAGGGACCAGAGTGAAAGTTATAACACCTAATTTAACACACCTGCTCCCCATACACACCTGAGACTTTGTAACACGAACAAGTCACATGACACCAGGGAGGGAAAATGCCTAATTGGGCCTAATTTGGAAATTTTCACTTAGGGGTATACTCACTTTTGTTTCCAGCAGTTTAGACATTAATGACTGCATGTTATTTATTTATTTTTTGAGGGGACAGCAAATTTACACTGTTATACAAGCTGTACACTCACTACTTTACATTGTACGTTTAAAAAGTGTAGGTTCTTCAATGTTGTCATTAATTAAAGGTATTAATTACATATTTACAAAAATGTGAGGGATGTACTTACTTTTGTGAGATACTGTGTATATATATATATATATATATATATATATATATATATATATATATATACATATATATATATATATTTCCCCTGTCACTAGATGCAGCGTGTAACTTGCCACCGTCGTCTGTGACCAGATGCAGCATGTCACTTGCCACTGTTGCCTGTCACCAGATGCAGCTTGGCACGTCACCTGCCACCATTTGTAGATTGTCACCTGCCATGTCACTTGCCACCTTATGTGGATTGTCACTTGCCATGTCACCTGCCACCATTTGCAGATTGTCACTTGTCACGTCACCTGCCACCATTTGCATATTGTCACTTGTCACGACACCTGCCATCTGATGCGGCTTGTCACTTGCCACGTCACCTTCCGCCAGATATGGGTTGTCACTTGCCATGTCGTGTGGCACCAGATGTGGATTGTCACTTGCCAATTGATGTGGGTTGTCACTTGCCATGCCAGTCAGTGCATGCCACCAAATGTTCATTGTCACTGCACTGGTGGCAGGATGGCAGCACTGGTCCATTTAGTGAGGGCAGGAGAGTGGTGATGCGGGGCAGGCAGTGAGAGATAATTTAATCTCGCTGCTCCCTGCCACACCTCTGGCATAAAAGAGGCCCACGCTGTGAGGGCGGAAGAGTGCTAATGTGTGGCGCGTAGTGAGAGATGATGTCATCTCTCTGCTTCTGGCTGCACCTCGCTCCCACATTTAAGAGGCACAGCTGTGAGGGCGGAGGAGCGGTGATGTGGAGCAGATGGAGAAAGATGATGTCATCTCTGCTCGTCTGCCCACTCGCTTCTCTCCTCTCATAAAGCCTGTCCCCGGTGCAGCAGCGACCCGCTGGTTAGGCAGGGACCCTGCAGCAAGAGACTTGGGGCTATGGGCCCCAGATTCGGGGAAATAGCCCCAATAGCCACACCCTAGCGACACCCCTGCCTAGGGTCATTAATAAAATCAAACATCATTGTACATATTGAAGTATTTAAGACTAAAGGAATATCAAACAATGCAGGATGTCAGAACAAAAGTGAGAACAGTAAAATCCATAAAAAGCAGTATGACATGTCTGGAGCTTAAATTAAACTAGTTGTATTAGTTAATTCCAATTAGGACATTCCAATGTCCTTGTAGTAAAAGTGTGGTTAAATGAGTGTCAACCAGACATCATCTGGACCAAAGGGGCCCAAAATCTAAGGAGCGCCATTTGGGCTTTCAATGAGTAGAAATTACACATAAATTACTCATCTAATTTCCTGACAATCTATCACATTTTTGGAGGCCCTGGAGCACCAGGAGAGTGACCCCATATTACCCAATTTTGGAAAACAAGCACTCCAAGTATTTTCTAAGAGGCAAAGGGAGACTTTTGAAAATTACATTTTTTGACATAAGTTTTTGAAAAATTAAGGAAAGGAACTGAAAATGTATTTTTTTTACACAAAGTTGTCAAATAATAAGTTCTAATACACAGCATAGGCATATGTAGAATTACACCCAATACACATTCTGCTACTCCATTGAAGTATAGCGATACCTCATATGTGAGACTTTTTAATAGCCTAGGCACATAGAAGCTTCCTAGTTCTTATAACATCTTTTCCGAAACACACTTTGTGTGTGCCCCATGGGCTATGCTGTGGCACGATTGGTCACCCAATACATCCACCACACAGAATTACACACAGGATGCAATAAACTTTAAAAAAATGAAATAAATCTCTGTTGTTGAGTTTATTTATTTTAAAATTCTTATTTAGCATTTATTGTATAGCACTCAAAGTTGGGAGTAATAAATAGGCCCTTAACATGTATAGATAAATCTAAATCAGCAATAAAAATATATTTTATTCGTATATCAAAATGTGTATAATTTGTTTATTCATTGTTGTGCTCTAATAGCATACCTGTATGTTAATGTGTGCATGTATATGCTAAAAAGAAAACGTTTTAATTGTATATGGCTAAAACTCATTATTTTCAAATTAAAGAATGATAATAATTCATAAAAATCTTATGATTATCTTGTCTAAATTTCTGCTGACTGCTGCAAAGAAGTGGGAAGGCTAGCTTGGCCTGACCTGTCTATCATAAATTGTGCTAAGCGCCACTAATAATTCTTGTCTCTTTACCATGTACCTGGATTTTATTTCTTAATAATTATTCAAAAATCATTTTATCATATGAAGTTAATCTTACTAATCTGTACTTTCTTTTTGCCCTCTAGCCCTAATTTTGCATTAGGACATTGGATCTGTTTCTATCTCCTATTTGCTATATATTAATGTATAATTTTTTTTAATGTATGCATATTAAAGATGATATGTTACCTCCATAGCATGCCTAGTTTTGTAAAACAGGGGAATGGGATTATTAGTGCTTACTTTCTGTTTGGTGATACCTTTAAAAAAAATGAAACGTGATTACAGGCAAATGTAAAAATAGCTATACAGGACATATATTTCAAAACATAAAAACATAATTTTAGGCTCTGTCATTTGACTTTGTGTAGTATTTCTTTGGCTATATTGACTTTAGCTATATTGACAAAAGTTTAAGCTGTCATAGCTGCAAAGGGTGAGCCAACTAAATATTGAACCCTACCGACTAAAACTGGGATGCCATTAAAGTTCATGTGTGTGTAAAGGCAGGTGTCCCAAAACCTTTGACAATATAGTGTATATACACTATATTACCAAAATATTGGGACACCTGCTTTTACACGCACATGAATTTTAATGGCATCCCAGTTTTAGTCTGTAGGGTTCAATATTGAGGTGGCCCAACCTTTGCACTTATAATAGCTTCAACTCTTTAGGGAAGGCTGTTCATAAGGTTTAGGAGTGTGTCTATGGGAATGTTTAACCCTCGCTAAGGACTCCTAGCTGACAGGCAAGAGTAAACAAAGGGGCATGAATAGCGTAAGAAAAAATATTGGTCAATGATGTCACCCAAAAGACCCTGCCCTTTAGTTTCCAAGCTTCGGGGGTAATTGGGAGCTATAATTCTCAGTAGGCTGATGACAGGTGAAGAGTGTGTTAATGTCTATGAGTTTTTTATTTATTTTCGTTTGGTAAGTCAGTGAACATTGTTCCTCATAATTAATGTGGATCTGAGTCCTTGACAACATGCTCCAATAGTTGCATTGGACCTCCAAGGTGATATTCTCTGAAATATTGCCTGTGCCATGCACAACACAGGAAAGACAGGGGAAATTAGAAAACTGAGTGCATGGCTAAGGACTAGGTGTAAGAGGGAAGCATTTGGGTTTCTACAGCATTGGGCTAAATTTTCATTGGGGTAAAACCCGGGGCGTAATTAGAAATCACAGGGCCCCATAGCAAAATGTTGTATTGTGCCCCCCTGCAAACAGCCCACCTCCCAAAAAACGAACTAATGTTATTGAACAACTGATTACCACACCCATGTAGTACAGTACCCAGGCAACAGCTTACATTAATTTTGAGCAACAAAGTATGCAGTATACTGTATGCAGCCCCTGAAGAACACACATTGCTGACCTCCATGCTTCTAACCAATTTCTGTTCTGATTAAACGTATGTGTAAATACAAGACAAATAAGGGAGCACTAAGACAGCAATAACAAACAGTGGCCCTAATGGTAGTTTGATCAAGTTTATTCTTAAGGTCTTAGTAACATCTGCACCCTTGAACCTGGCATTGCTCCCCCTCTCTTTGTGCCAAAATTATCCTAATGAAGAATTATCCTACAGTGAACAGTGGCTGTGGCTAAATTGCATTAACAGTGGGGGGGGGGGGCGGGGGGTGACTTAAAGGGGCATGGTTAAATAAAACAAAAGCATTTGTCTATCTATAAAATATGATTTAATTAATAAAATAAATGGCAGTTAAAATATGGAACTAGTCTGCCTTAATAGTGGACACTATCAGTCAGTAGAGCAGGGAACGGTGTCAGTAGAGCAGTGTATGTTGTCAGTAGAGCAGTGGACGGTGTCAGTAGAGCAGTGGACGGTGCCAGTAGAGCAGCTGACGCTGTCAGTAGAGCAGTGGAAGGAGTCAGTAGAGCAGTAGATGGTGTCAGTAGAGAAGAGGACAGCATCAGTAGAGCCAGGGCCGCCATCAGGGGGGTACAGGCATTACACCTGTAAGGGGCCCGGGGGTCCCCAGGGGCCCGGATGGGAACCACCCTAAAAAAAAAAAAAAAAAAAAAAAAAATTTTTTTTTTTTTTTTTTTAGGGGTCCGAAGATCCCCAGGGGCCCGGAGGCCACCAAGGGCCCCAGACGGCAAGCCCTTTTTTTTATAAAATATTTTTTTTTTTTATAAAAAAATATATTTTTTTATAAAATTTTTTCTTTTTTAATATATTTTTTTATTATTTTTTTATTAAAGGGCCAATTTTTTTTCTTTTATTTTTTTAGAGGTCCCCAGGGGCCCGGAGGCCACCAGGGCCCCAGATGGCAAGCCCTTTTTTTTCTTTATTTTTTTTTATAAAAAAATATATTTTTTTATGAAAAAATATATTTTTTTAATATATTTTTCTTTTATTTTTTATTAAAGGGCCAATTTTTGTCTTTTATTTTTTTAGAGGTCCGGAGGTCCACTGGGGCCCGGAGGCCCCCAGGGCACCGGATGGCAACCCCCCTTTTTTTATTTATTTTCTATTAAAAAATATATAGATTTTTTAATATATTTTTATTTTATTTTTTTATTAAAGGGCCATTTTTTTTAGGGGTCTAGGGGCCCGTAGGCCACCAGGGCCCCAGAGGGCAACCCCCTCTTTTTTATTTATTTATTTATTTTTTAAATATATTTTTTTATAAAAAAATATATTTTTTTAATATATTTTTCTTTTATTTTTTATTAAAGGGCCAATTTTTGTCTTTTATTTTTTTAGAGGTCCGGAGGTCCACAGGGGCCCGGAGGCCCCCAGGGCACCGGATGGCAACCCCCCTTTTTTTTATTTATTTTCTATTAAAAAATATATAGATTTTTTAATATATTTTTATTTTATTTTTTTATTAAAGGGCCATTTTTTTTTAGGGGTCTAGGGGCCCGTAGGCCACCAGGGCCCCAGAGGGCAACCCCCTCTTTTTTATTTATTTATTTATTTTTTAAATATATTTTTTTATAAAAAAATATATTTTTTTAATATATTTTTCTTTTATTTTTTATTAAAGGGCCAATTTTTTTTCTTGTATTTCTTTAGGGGTCCGGAGGTCCACAGGGACCTGGAGATCCCCAGGGCCCCATATGACAACCCCCCTTTTTTATAAAAAAATATATAATTTTTATATATTTTTTTATTTCTTTTATTTTTATATTTATATTATCCTTTTTTAAAAATTTTTTTTACTTTTTTATATTATTATTTTTTTTTTTTTAGATGTATTTTTATTAAAGGGCTCAGAGGTCCCCAGGGCCCCATGTGTCAAACCCCCTTTTTTTATAATTGTATTTTTTATTTTTGTTTATATATTGTTTTTATATATATTTTTTTATTAAAGGGCCCAGAGGTCCCCAGGGCCCTGGAAGGCAACCCCTTTTTTTTTTATATATAAATGTTTATTTATTTTTTATATATATATTTTTTTCTTTCTTTCTTTTTTTTTAAAGGGCCCAGAGGTTTCTTTTTATTAAAGGGCCCAGAGGTCCCGAATGGAAAGCCCCCTTTTTTTTGTAATTTCCTTTTATAAAAAAAAAATAACGTCCCCGGGGCCACAGTTGGCAACCACCCTTTTTAAAAAAAAAAATATATATATATATATAATATATATATATTATATATATATATATATATATATCTTTTTTTTCTTTATATTAAAGGGCACAGAGGTCCCCAGGGCCCCGGATGGCTACCCCCCTTTATTATATATATTTTTCTTTATTTCTTATTTTTGTAAAGGGCCCCCCCCGCTTCTCAATTCGCGGCAGCAGCCCCCCCCCCGCTTCTCAATTTCATGCAGCAGCACCCCCCCCCGGTTCTCTGCTCCAGGGGGCCCATGCCTGAAGCTGTGTAAGGGGCCCCAAAATTCCTGATGGCGGCCCTGAGTAGAGCAGAGGACAGCATCAGTAGAGAAGAGGATGATGTCAGTAGAGCACAGTGTGTAATACCATGCTTTCTCTTGCAAAAGTGTTCCTGGTTGCTAGGACACCAGTCCAGAGGCCCTCAATTCACTGTCTTTGGTGGCATCAGCTCTGGCAGCTAGATGGGAGAGAAAGAGCGCACAGACAGACAGTGCAGTGTGATCCGGCTGCAGGACATTAGCCCCGCTGGAGCAGGGGAAGAAGTGGGGAAATGCGTGCTGTTTGGGGGTAGCTGACAGAGGGGAGGGGGTAGCTGACAGAGAGGGGGGTAGCTAACAGAGTGCAGGGGGTAGCTGACAGAGAGGAATGGGTAGCTGACAGGGGAGGGGTTAGCTCACAGAGGGGAGGGGGTAGATGACAGGGGAGGGGGGTAGCTGACAGAGAAGGGGGAGTAGCTGACAGAGAAGGGGGAGGGAGTAGCTGACAGTGAAGAGGGGCATACCTGACAAAGGAGGGTTTAGCTGACAGGGGAGGGGGTATCTGACAGGGAAAGGGGTAGCTGACAGAGGAGGGGGTAGTTGACAGAGGGGAGAGGGTAGCTGACAGGGGAGGGGGGTAGCTGACAGAGGAGGGGGTAGCTGACAGAGGAAGGGGGTAGCTGACAGAAGAGGGGGGTAACTGACAGGGGAGGGGGGTACCTGACAGAGGAGGGGTATCTGACAGAGGGGGGTGGCTTACAGAGATGAGTGGACTGACAGACAGGCAGGTGAAAGGCGGATGGAAGAGCAGATGACAGAGAAATCTCACCTCAGTCATGAGACACACAGACAGTACGTGCCAGGCAGGGAGGCAGGACTCCGGGTGGCCATGATCTCCCACAGCCTCCACATGTGACCAGTCACCAGCTCCACCAGGCCAATCACAAACCCTCATGAACGCCACCCGCACATGACTAATTCAGCCAATCACAGGGTGCCCACTCCCACTGCCCAGCTCTCGCACACTCACACAGTGTGACAGTGTATGGATTTTGGGGTGTTGAAACCCGGGACATGTGTCAAAACCCGGGCTGTCTGGGTCAAAACCGGACAGGTGGCAACCCTATTCCTTATCCT
Organism: Rana kukunoris; assembly: GCA_029574335.1. Classification (NCBI taxonomy): domain Eukaryota; kingdom Metazoa; phylum Chordata; class Amphibia; order Anura; family Ranidae; genus Rana; species Rana kukunoris. The sequence goes on from CM056052.1 coordinate 290,401,184, forward strand.
CACCAGGCCCCACTCGGCTGTGGACCCCATAGCGCCCACGTGAGATGCTTTGGTAGTAGTTCTGCCCCTGGGTACAACCTATATGCTAAAGATGGTTTGCACCTAAACAGAAGGTGGTATGATGTGACGGGTGAGAGGTTTATAGGGAGGCTGGAGGAGTGTTTAAACTAGGATTGAGGGGGAGAGGGAATTAGATTTTAATCAGGCAGACAGGTCAGACCTATAGGTAGATGGAATGGGGAAAAATGGGGGGGGGGGTATGGCAGGTCATAAGAAGGTTCCTATGTTACAAACCAATATCGGAAATGGTGCTAAGTAATACAATGAAAAAATATGTAGAATATGGCCCAGATTCACGTAGAGCGGCGTATATTTATGCCGGCGTAGCGCATCGTCTTTCTGCTACGCCGGCACATGGTAGAGAAGCAAGCATGCTATTCACGAAGAATATGCGCTCCACGTTGTGCCGGCGTAGCATATAGTTGTCGGCGTAATCCGACGTAAGTCAAAGTAGGTGGAAGTGGGCTGGAAGTGGGCGTGATCTATTTAAATGAAGCTTGACCCCATGAAAATGATGGCCACAGCTTCAAAAAACGAACTGCGCATGCATCGTCTTTTGGACGCATCCCAGTGCGCATGCTCACAGTTAATAGCTGCCTAAGATACGTTGAACACGGCCTACAACATGAACGTAACCTACGCACAGCCCTATTCACGTAGTACTACGTAAACAGCGTACGCGACATAAAATTCAACGGCGTCGTTCCCTGGCCCATACCTTTGCATTACCCGCGCCTGCTATATGAGGGGTAACTTTACGCCGGACGTAAGCCTTACGCAAATCGCGTATATGAAGCGGCCGGGCGCATCTACGTTTGTGAATCGGCGTATCTTACTCATTTGCATATTTAAAATGGGATCGCCGAATGCGTCCAGCGTAACTATGTGCACACGATACTTTGTGAATTCGGGCCAATGTGTGCAAAATGTGACAATGACTTAAAGTGTTTGTGTCAGGGCTGGGCTCAGCCCTTCCTTCTCTGAGCTGGCAGCTCAGCTGTTGGCTAATTGCCAGCTCCTATCTCTCCACAGTGACTCACCTGTTGATAATCCAGCTCATCAGTCCTGACTACTTAAGCCTTCCAGTTCACTTGCTCTCTGCCTTCACCTTGATCAACATCACAGAGACTATTGCCTGCGTTCCTGTTGAAGACTTGCTTGGTTGACATCCGTTCTGGCTCCTGATCCTGCTTGCTGTTATAATACGTTCTTCTCTTGCTCTATGACATTAAGCTTGGCTGACTATCCGATCTGGTTCCTGAACTCTGGCTATGTTTTGACTATGCTTACTCGGTTTATCTTTTTATTATTATTATTATTATTAATATTAACCACTTTACTACCGGCCGCCGTCAATTGACGATGACACGATAGCTCTGTTGCTCTGTGAAGACATCATATAACGTCCTCGTCTTGCAGAGCCACTAAGGGGCTCATCCCCTGTCCTTGCTCGCCGGGTCTAGAAGACCCGGCGCATCACGGATCACGGTAAATTGCCGCTGATAGACGGCACGATCACTTGTAAACAAACCAGCGTCATTTGATGACGCCGGTTCCTCCCTCTCCTCCCTCTCCTCTCTGTACCGTTCGGTACAGTGTGCGAGGAGAGAGGGGAGCGGGGTGTCAGCAGCAGCGCTGTGGCTGGATCTGTGACAAATGCAGTCACAGATCCAGCCATCCCTCAATCCATCCCAGCTCTGCAATACCACAGTACCCAGCAATACCCCAGTACCCAACAATACCCCAGTACCCAACAATACCCTAATACTGAACAATACCCCAATACTCGGCAATACCCCAATACTCGGCAATACCCCAATACTCAGCAATACCCCAATACCCCGCAATACCCCAATACTCAACAATACCCTAATACTCGGCAATACCCCAATACTCTGCAATACCCCAATACCCCAATACTCGGCAATACCCCAATACTCGGCAATACCCCAATACTCGGCAATACCCCAATACCCCAATACTCAACAATACCCCAATACTCAACAATACCCCAATACTCGGCAATACCCCAATACTCAACAATACCCCAATACCCCAATACTCAACAATACCCCAATACTCAATACCCCAATACTCAACAATACCCCAATACTCGGCAATACCCCAATACTCGGCAATACCCCAATACCCCAATACTCAACAATACCCCAATACTCAACAATACCCCAATACTCGGCAATACCCCAATACTCGACAATACCCCAATACTCGACAATACCCCAATACTCGGCAATACCCCAATACTCAGCAATACCCCAATACTCTGCAATACCCTGCGCGATACTCTGCAATACCCCGCGCGATACTCTGCAATACCCCAATACTCTGCAATACGCCGCGCGATACTCTGCAATAGCCCAATACCCTGCATGATACTTTGCAATACCCCAATACTCTGCAATACCGCCTATGGGGATTTTTAAGTAGCGAAGTTTGGCGCCATTCCACGAGTGTGCGCAATTTTGAAGTGTGACATGTTGGGTATTTATTTACTCGGCGTAACTTCATCTTTCACATTATGAAAAAAAATTGGGCTAACTTTACTGTTTTGTTTTGTTTTAAGCACAAAACAGTTTTTTTTTAAAAACACGTGTTCAATAAATGTCTGCGAAAATACCGCCATTGTATTCTCTAGGGTCTTTGCTAAAAAAGCATATATAATGTTTTGGGGTTCTATGTAATTTTCTAGCAAATAAATGATGATTTTTACATGTAGGAGAGAAATGTCAGAATTGGTCTGGGTGTTCCAGAACGCCTGATGGCGTTCCCTGCATGTTGGTCCTCTGTATGTGGTCACGCTGTGTAAAAGTCTCACACATGGGGTATCGCCATACTCGGGAGGAATAGCAGAATGTGTTTTGGGGTGTAATTTGTGGTATGCATATGCTGTGTGTGAGAAATAACCTGCTAATATGACAGAAACAATTTTTTTTTTTTTTTTTTTTTTTACAGAATTTTCAGTCGTTTTTCTTTTATAGCGCAAAAAATAAAAAACCCAGAGGTGATCAAATGCCACCAACAGAAAGCTCTATTTGTGTGAAAAAAAGGACAAAAATTTCAATGTTGTATGACTGAGTAATTGTCATTCAAATTGTGAGAGCACCGAAAGCTGAAAATTGGTCTGGTTAGGAAGGGGGTTTAAGTGCCCAGTGGTCAAGTGGTTAAATAAGACAGTGTGTGGGCTCCAGAGCATTTTTCTCGACGTGAAAAATAGCCATTAAAAATTTAGAACATGCTCTAAATTTTTGCGTCGTTATTCACGTTGTCGTTTTTCACGTTGTCGTTTTTCACGTCGTGAAAGACGGTTGTGTGTAGGCCTTAACGACGTGAAAAAAACGCGCATTAGCAAGTTATGAGATGGGAGCACTCGTTCTGGTAAAACTTTAATTTGTAATGGTGATAGCACATTCGTCACGCTGTAACAGACTGAAAAGTATGAAGACTGAAAAGCACGAATTGTCTCTCACCAAACTGTTACTTACACAAAATCAGCAAAAGCAGCCCAAAGAGTGGAGCCATCTGAATGGAACTTCCCCTTCATAGTGCCGTCGTACGTGTTGTACGTCACTGCGCTTTGCTTGAGCATTTTTTTTCACAATCGTTTGTATGCAAGGTAGGCTTGACAGGATTTACGCTGAAAAAAAACATTGGGCCAGATTCAGAAAGTATTCACGTCGGCGTATCTAGAGATAAGAATAGCCGGCGTATCATTTTTCTGTATTCAGAAAAGAAGATATGCCGGAATTCTGCTAATATACGAGCGGCGTAAGTCTGTTACACCGTCGTATATTAGTTGCATTTTTACGCTGGCAGCTAGGTGGTGCTTCCGTCGTTTTAGGCGTCGAATATGTAAATTAGGGAGTTACGCCAATTCCCGAACGTACTTGCGGCTGGGCGTTGTAGTTTACATCGTTTGCGTAAGCGTTATTCCGGCTTAAAGTTACCCCTGCTATAGTGAGGCGCAGCCAATGTTAAGTATGGACGTCGGGACAGCGTCGAATTGTACGTCGTTTACGTTGTTTGCGTAAATCGTTCGGGAATGGGGCTGGACGCAACTAAAAATGGTCGTGTGTACATGGCTTTAGACTGGAAGGGAATATTGGCATTGATGAACACAGAACATAAATAGGAATTCTTTAAAAAGACTGTATGTGAACCCACTGCAAAATAGAGTATATTCCCATGGGAAATAAATTTAATAGGCTAAAATTAAAACCATTGCGCCTCAAAAAATTAAGGTACACTATCATTGTTTAACCCCTTCCCGACCAGCCGCCGCAGTTGTACTGAGGCAGGTTGGCTCCCTTGAGTGAAACAACGTTACCTACGTCCCTTCGTCTTTTGAACAATTGGGGATGCGCAGCTCGAACTGATGCAAGCGCAATGACCGCCGGGCACCCATGATCGCAAAAAACAGGATCTGTGTGCGTAAACACACAGATTTCAGTTCTTTCAGGGGAGAATAGCAAAAGGACCCAGGGAACCCCAAACCCCTAATTAAGATTAGGATGATGGTACAGTTTCGAAAACGTTTTTACTTGTTTAATTTAGAGGTATAAGATTAATTCTTTCAGGGAAGAGGTAAGTATGAACACCGTTCTCTCTCTCCTCCTAGTCAGTCCCATCCCCCCACAGTTGGAACACCGGGGAACACAGTTAACCCCTTGATCGCCCCTAGTGTTAACCCCTTTCCCGCCAGTGACATTTATACAGTAGTCAGTGCATTTTTATAGCACCTCTCCACCCTAAATAATAACCTCACTCTCTACCTCTCTTCCCTAAACAATAACACCCCTCCCCACCTCTCCACTCTAAACAATCACCCTCTCCCCACCCTAAACAATTACACCTCCCCATCTCTCCAACTTAAACAATAACCCCATCCTAAACAATAATACCTCTCCCCACCTCTCCATCCTAAATAAATTACTTACTCCCCACCCAATAAACAATAACATCCCTCCCCACCTCTCCACCCTAAACAATAACCCCCTCCTCACCCTAAACAATAACACCTCTCCCCACCTCTCCACCCTAAGCTATATCCCCCTCCCACCCTAAACAATAACACACCTCCCCACCTCTCCACCCTAAATAATAACCCCCTTCTCACCTTAAACAACAATACCCCTCCCCACCTCTCCACCCTAAACAACAACCCCCTCCCCACCCTAAACAATGACACCCCTCCCCACCTCTCTACTTTAAAAAATAACACCCCTTCCCACCTCTCCACCCTAAACAATAACCTCACTCACTACCTCTCTTCCCTAAACAATAACAGCCTTCCCCACCTCTCCACCCTAAACAATCACCTCCTCCCTTTCCTAAACAATAAAACCCATCCCCACCTCTCAACCCTAAACAATAACACCCCCACCCTAAACAAAAACAACTCCCCACCTCTCCACTCTGAACAATAACCCCCCTACCCACCATAATCAATAACACCCCTCCCTACCTCTCCACCCTAAACAAAAAAAACTCTCCACCCTAAACAATAACACCTCTCCCCACCTCTTCACCCTAAACAATAACCCCCTCCCCACCTCTCCACCCTAAATAATAACCTAACTCCCTACCTCTCTTCCCTAAACAATAACACCCCTCCACACCTCTCCACCCTAAACAATAACCCCTCCCCAACCTAAACAACAGCAACTCCCCACCTTTCCACCCTAAACAATAACACCCCTCCCCACCTCTCCACCCTAAACAATAACCCCCTCCCACCCTAAACAATAACACCCCTCCCCCACCTCTCCACTCTAAACTATATCCCCACCCCACCCTAAACAATAAAACCCCTCCCCACTTCTCCACCCTAAACAGCAACCTTCTCCCTACCCTAAACAATAACACCCCTCCCCATCTGTCCACCCTAAACAAAAAAAACTCCCCACCCTAAACAATAACCCCCTCCCCACCCTAAACAATGACTCCTTCCCCACCCCCCACCCTAAACAATACCCCCCCACCTCTCCACCCTAAACAACAATCCATCCCCACCTCTCCACCCTAAACATTAACCACCCTCCCCACCCTAAACAATAACACTTCTCCCCAACTCTTAACCCTAAACAATAACTCCCTCCTCATCTCTCCACCCTAAAAATAATCCCCTCCCCATCCTAAACAATAACACCCCTCCCCACCTCTCCACCCTAAACAATAACCTCCTTCACACCTTAAACAATAACACCCCTCCCCACCTCTTCACCCTAAAACAATATCACACCTCCCCATCTCTGCACCCTAAACAAAATTCATCTCCCCACCCTAACCAATAACACCCCTCCCAGTCCTAAACAATAACACCTCTCCCCACCTCCCCACCATAAACAATAACACCCCTCCCCACCTCTCCACCCTAAATAATAACACCCCTTCCCACATCTCCATCCTAAACAATAATCCCCTCCCCACTACTACACCCTAAACAATAACCCTCCCCCACCTCCCCACCCTAAACAATATTTGCGCACAGATATATCTTGTTTCTGTTGCATTGCTGATTAGGGATGAGCTTCGTGTTCGAGTCGAGCCCATGTTCGTCTCGAACTACGTCTCTGTTCAACCGTTTGTTGAAATTCAAACAAAACGGATCTTTTGCGCCAAATTCGAGTGATGCGCCACAGCCCATAATTCACTGCGGCATTGCGCATTGATGATTGGCCAAGCATGCACTATGACCGGCATGCTTGGCCAATCACAGCGCGCAAAAACAGAGAGCCATAATTGGCCAAAGCCAGGGTGGCTTTGGCCAATTATGGCTCAGGGCTTTAGCACACGCCCCACACTATAAAAGGCCGCCTGCAGGACGGCCTCGTCTAGTGTGTTACGGGCTTGTTCCAGATCAGACAGAGAGAGCGAGAGAGAGAAATTGTCTTTTTTTCTAGCTAGATAGAGCAGGCAGGCTAGTCACTTAAATTTACAGGGTTAGATTCACATAGATCAGCGGATCTTTTGATCCGCGTGATCTATCTTATTTACGATCCGCCAGCGCCAGTTTTTGAGGCAAGTGCTGTATTCAGAAAGCACTTGCCTCGTAAGTTGCCCTGGCGGATCGTAAGTCCCCCGGCGGAATGCAAATTCCGCGGCTAGAGGGAGTTTACTATTTAAATCAGGCGCGTCCCCGCGCCGATCATACTGCGCATTCCCAGCGTGCATTGCTCCAAATGACGTCACAAGGACGTCATTGGTTTCGACGTTAACGCAATTTACGTATGGCCGTATTCGCGAACGACTTACGTAAACAACGTAAAAATTTAAAAACTCAACGCGGGAACGACGGCCATACTTAACATAGGCTACGCCGCAGTTACCCCTCATATAGCAGGGGTAACTATCCGCCAGAAAAAGACGAACGCAAACGACGTAAAAAAAAAAACGATGGCCGGTCGCTCAGTAGATACACCGTCGTATCTCTCTGTGAATCTACCCCACAGTGTGTAGAGGATATATATAAATCCCAGGAGTTGTACATATATATATATATATACAATGTATAGTTTAGTTAGATTAGTTCTTCCTAATCTGTCAGGCAGTTGATTGTGCTAGTTGCAGTGTTCTCACGTGTTGTATTGCCCGTGTGCTCAGTGCACCTAAACCCACATGGTGCATAGTGCAAGTGTGCTCATTACTTTACAACTAAACCCACATGGTGCTTAGTGCAAGTGTGCTCATTACTTTGCAACTAAACCCACTTGGTGCATAGTGCAAGTGTGCTCATTACTATACAACTAAACCCACTCGGTGCATAGTGCAAGTGTGCTCATTACTTTGCAACTAAACCCACTTGGTGCATAGTGCAAGTGTGCTCATTACTATACAACTAAACCCACTTGGTGCATAGTGCAAGTGTGCTCATTACTATACAACTAAACCCACTCGGTGCATAGTGCAAGTGTGCTCATTACTTTGCAACTAAACCCACTTGGTGCATAGTGCAAGTGTGCTCATTACTATACAACTAAACCCACTTGGTGCATAGTGCAAATGTGCTCATTACTTTGCAACTAAACCCACTTGGTGCATAGTGCACATGTGCTCATTACTTTGCAACTAAACCCACTTGGTGCATAGTGCAAGTGTGCTCATTACTTTGCAAGTAAACCCACTTGGTGCATAGTGCAAGTGTGCTCATTGCTTTGCAACTAAACCCACTTGGTGCATAGTGCAAGTGTGCTCATTACTTTACAACTAAACCCACTTGGTGCATAGTGTAAGTGTGCTCATTACTTTGAAACTAAACCCACGTGGTGCATAGTGTAAGTGTGCTCATTACTTTGCAACTAAACCCACTTGGTGCATAGTGCAAGTGTGCTCATTACTTTGCAACTAAACCCACTTGGTGCATAGTGCAAGTGTGCTCATAACTATACAACTAAACCCACTTGGTGCATAGTGCAAGTGTGCTCATTACTTTGCACATAAAGCTACTTGTTGTGTACTGCACGTGTCCTCTGCAGTTTGCACCAAAAGCTACGAGGTGTGTGTACTGCCTTTGTCCTCTTCAGGCCATTATAATGTCTGGAAGGGCAACAAGAAGAGGCAGAGTCACGAGGGCAAGCAGGCTCTGCGTCTACAGGCAACAGTGCTGGTCGTGGACACGGTGCATCCTCATCAGCAAGTGGCCGTGTGACACGCTCGTCCTTGTTTTCGGTAGCTGGCCGTGTTGAGCCGCAACATGCCGAAGACTTGGTAGAGTGGATGACCAAGCCATCCTCATCCTCCTCATCCTCTCTCACCGTTGAGTTTTTAAATTTTTACGTTGTTTACGTAAGTCGTTCGCGAATACGGCCATACGTAAATTGCGTTAACGTCGAAACCAATGACGTCCTTGTGACGTCATTTGGAGCAATGCACGCTGGGAATGCGCAGTATGATCGGCGCGGGGACGCGCCTGATTTAAATAGTAAACCTGGATGAAGTCTGCTATTGGACGAAACGGCGTAGGGAGGAACGGCGTGCTGACGACACCATTGTTTTTATCCTCACGACCATCCGGAAGGACGGGCGGATTGTGAGAGCCGGCCGGCTTACTATTTATATGCTTCCAAAGGATTCGTTTTTTGTAAGTGCAATCGAATTTCTTTTATTAAACTTTTAAAACGTTACTACTCTATGTTGGCTTCCTTTCTCTTCCCTTGGCTACACTCTGGGAGTGATTGTTTTTCTGGGATCCAGCCGCATTGAGACCAAGCTTGGAGATACACACAGGATTCCACTTTAATACCCGTTAAGGCAATCCAGCCTGCTGTGCTGTTGATGCTCACGATTATTATCTATCTGGTAAGCAGATTTACTATAAGAGGTGGAGGTGGAGGTTCTCTTCTGTCCTGCAGTATCTCAATCCCCTACTTGGGATATTTCTCTGAACTCACTGAACTTTGATTTTTCCCTGGAGCTTTTTACGAACTTTGTCAATTCAGTTTGTTTTCTTATATGATTTTGTCATACATTGGAACACTTGGTGTTGGTTTTTTTATATACAATTTTTTTGCACTCAATGCACATTTTGTTATCACCTTCATTATTGATGTATTAATTTTAGCAGCGCAGCACACCCAATTTACTGTTTATATTATGTTCATCTGACATTTGTGCTGCAGCAGCATTCACGTTTATCTTTATGTAAAATCGTTTGGTTTTGCCACCAATCCAATTTTTATTTTCATTAGACCTGCGCAGTATTTTCCACTGTTTTTCATTTATACTGGGACACCTTCCATGTCCCATACAATTCTGAAAGATTCCTGCCCCCTTTTAAAACCCTTGCTTACTGATAAGTTTGGGTTATACAATACTTATTATTTATGATTCATTCTCTTCCGCTTGTTTTCTTTTTCTGTTACCATCTTTAAACTTCACTTTACTCTAAAAAGTTGTAAAATGTTTATAACAATCTTGTGTCCCTATAGTGAATATCCTGCTCTATGGTTTCAAATACCAATTGTTACAATACATATTTAATTTTGACATTATTTTTTCCTTCTCTCCAAATATCAACATTGAGTATAACTTACTGTCTATGACATATATGAGCTGAATACATTGTCTGGAAAATAAAGTTATTAAAAAAAAATAACATACATTTTAAGTCTCCTCCACTCTATCCAAAAATGTAAAAATAATACTCTTAAGCTTTAATATACTGTATATAAACAAAGTATTATTACAATTTCAGTAGAAGTAATTTGAAGTACAGAGTGTAAAGTCTCAAACAAAGGTATGGAATATTTCATGGACACATAGATAACACAAATAACTGTACTAAAAATGAAAAGAGGAATATGGGGGTCAGAAGGAGACTTTTCTTTGAAATCCTTTGCTGTATGGCAATGGATTTTCAAGTAAAAGAAGAAATAAGAGCATGTAATTCAAATGCAGACTCTCCTGCTCACTCCCCTGACAAACAGCCTCCTATGAAAAAACAATATGGCGCTGGGACCTGTAGTCCCACAGCAGACATACCATCTATACTCTCCCTTGTAGCGTACCCTACTACTGATTTTTTTTTTCCACATCAGGCTTAACCCAGGGTTATGAGGTGTTGGAGGGGTTCATCATTGTTCCACCCTTCATCTTTCCACCTCAGAATTGCATCATTTGTGGATACTTCAGTATATTTAAATTATTTTATCTCTTATTTTTTCTTTTTTTTTTTTTTATTAAAATTGTTATTTTTTTCTTTTTCTTTTTACCATCATCTTTTTTTTTTTTTTTTGGTAATATTATGAAGACAAAGATATAGTTACAGATGTCTATACAATCTCTTGTTGCTTGGGTCTAGTAGGGTTATAGGAACTCATTTCTCCCCTCTACACCTACCCCCCTGGGTCTCTTAATGTGTGGTATTATTTATTGCACCCCCCTCCCTATATTATATCCCCCCCCATTCATACTTCATTTCCCTATTGGATCGGGTCCAAAACATTTACTGATTTATTTCTAGTGGTGTTAGTGTGAATTTTTCAGATGTTTTGTAGGTTCTCCACTGGTCCCATATCCTTCCACCTCTTCCGCTATCATCCTCTCCCAAATCTACCCTTCTTAAATACTCCATCTCTGCAATATGATCAACCCTATGTATAAATTCTTTTAGGGGTGGTTTAAGTGGGTGGAGCCAGAATTTCGGGATCAGTCCCTTTGCTGCGTTTAGTAACACTGGGACCAATGTTGAGGCGTATTTTTTTCCCCCTTTTACTAAGCCTTGTCTGTGAAAAAGGCAGGTCAAGGGATCTAATGGGATCTTTTCTCCGGAAATTTCCTCAATTAATTTGAGGATCTCAATCCAGAATTCCCGGATTGTCGGGCAGTCCCACCATATATGTAGAGCAGTCCCTAGTTGGTTACACAATCTCCAGCAGAGGGGGGAGTTAGCTAAAGATATTTTGTTAAGTCTAACGGGTGTCAAGTGCCATCTCATCATGCATTTATAGTTAGCTTCTACTGTTGTTATATCTTTTACGTAAGAGAATGTCGCTCTGGTCAATTGCCCTTCCTCTATTCTTTCTCCAATTTCTTTCTCCCAGGCCTCTATACTTGGTAGTGTATCTTTTGTCCCTATATCTGTGAGGATTTTATAGATCTTCGCGATTCCATGTGATAGTGGTTCTACCCTTGTGCAAAGTTTTTCTATTGGGTTTTGTGCTATATCGTCTCTTATTGGTGCTGGAAGTGTGATTACAAAGTGCTTTAGTTGTAAGTATTCCCAATCGGTTATTTGTTGTGCCCCTTCTGCTACGTGTATCTCTTCTTTTTTTTTTATCTTTCCTTGTGCTACTATATCCCCTAGTCTTTTGCTGCCTAATTTTTTTCCTAAGTTAGTCCTATTACCCGGTGCAAATAGTTTAGTGTTTACTAATGGGATTAAGGGGGAATTATATTCCCATTTTTCCCTCTTATGTGCCAGATCCCATATCTTATAAACCTGTTTTGTGATACTGTGTGTATTTAAATTAATTATTCTAAATTTAGGTGGGATCCAAATATTTGTGTTTAAGTGCTGTTTACTTATCACATTTTCCAGATGGGCCCATTTTTTTAGTGAGTTCTTATTTGTCCATTCGACTAGTCTCGCAAGGATTACGGCTTGGTAGTATCTTTTTATGTCTGGGAGAGCCAATGCACCTCTTTTTTTCCCCCGGGTTAGGATTGCATAACTTATTCTAGGTTTTTTTTCTTGCCATATGAATTTTGAGATGATATTTTTTATTACCTTAAAAAAACTTTGTGGGACGTTTATTGGAAGCATTTGGAATTTGTAAATTATCTTTGGTAAAACTACCATTTTGAATAAATTAATCCTCCCCATCCAGGAAATCTGTTTGTAGGAGAGGTTTTTTAAATCTCGTCTTACTTCATTAAGTAAGGGGATATAATTTGCCTCGAAGAGGCCTGCTACTTTGGGGGTTATTTTTATCCCTAGATAAGTGAGTGATTTTTGTTCCCACGTAAAAGGGAATGCTCTACGTAGTGCCATTTATTCCTTTTGTTCAATCCATATATTCATAATTACTGTTTTTACTGGATTTATTTTGAAGTTTGAGAGTCTACCGTATCTTCCTATTTCTTCTAATATATTAGGGATTGATATTCTAGGTTTGGACACATACAGGAGGACATCGTCAGCATATGCTGCCAGCTTCTGTTCCTCTTCTCCTACTCTCACCCCTCCTATATCAGGATTTTTCCTAATCATGCACAGCAGTGGTTCCAAAGATATTACATATAGGAGGGGGGAGAGCGGGCATCCCTGCCTTGTTCCATTCATCATATCTATCACCAAAGAATCCCTCCCATTTACCTTTACTTTTGCCGTAGGAAACTTATATAAATTTCCTACCCAATTCATGAATCTAGGGCCCAATCCTATGCTTCTTAAGGTCTCCATCATGAACCCCCAGTCGACTCTGTCAAACGCTTTTTCAGTGTCTAATGACATGAGTACGGCTGGGGGTCCTTCCCTTTTGTCGTCTTGTAGCATTAAGAGTGTTCTTAAACTGTTGTCCCTCCCTTCTCTGCCTCTTACGAATCCCGTCTGATCTGAACTTATTAGGTCAGGCATATATGGTTTTATCCTTGTTGCCAGGATCTTTGAGAAGATTTTTATATCAGCTTTTAATAATGCGATTGGGCGATAGTTAGAACAAAGGGTCTTATCTTTTCCTGGTTTAGCTATTATAGCAATTTTAGCAAGGAGGGATTCTTTCCTTACTTCTTCTATTCCCCCTAATTTGTTAAAGTAAATGCACATCTCTGGAAATAATGACTCTTTAAATTTTTTGTAGTATTTTATTGGCAGCCCATCTGGACCTGGGCTTTTCCCCCCTGGAGTTCCTTGGATCGCTTGGCTAATTTCTGTTTGTGTAATTGGCTTTTCTAGGGTATCTGCTATTTCCTGCGTTAGTTTTGGTAAGTTGGCCTCCCGTAGATATTCTCCTATTTTTTCCTCTCTAATTACCTTTTGCCCTTCTGTCTCCCCTTTCCTGATAGAGTATAGTGAGGCGTAGAACGTCCGAAAAGCTTCAGCGATCTCAGACGTCCTGAACCGCATCTGTCCTTCCTGATCTTTTATTTTTTCTATATAATTTAAGTTTCTCTTTTCTTTTGAGATCCTGGCCAGGTATTTCCCGGGTTTATTCCCCCAGAGGTACCTTTCTTTCATAACATTTTTGAATGTATTCCTGGTTTCACTCTCCATTTGATCTCTTAATTGAGTCCTCTTTATTATCATTTCCTGGTAAACTTTTTTATTATTTTTTTGATTTTTATGTTTAGTTTCTAGATCTTGTAGCTCTTTAATTATCCTGTTTCTGTTGGGGTCTCTTTCCTTTTTTTTGTTTGCTCCTAAGGAAATTAATTTTCCTCGGATACTAGCCTTATGGGCTTCCCAAATAGTTGCTGTGCTTACGTCGGGGGTGTTGTTTATCTTAAAATATTCGTCTATGTCCGTCTTTATTATGTTAAAGACTTCTATATCTTCCAATAACTCCTCGTTTAATCTCCAGGACCCCCTTCTCTCTTCTATTTCTGGGAAGTGTATACTCACCGTAACCGGTGCATGGTCTGAGATTGTCACAACCCCTATTGCGGCATTATCTATATACTCTAAGGTTTCATGATCTACCATTATGTAATCTAATCTCGAATACATATTATGTACCGTAGAGAAGAATGTATAGTCCTTTTTGGTTGGATTGAGAACCCTCCAGGGATCTATCAACTGATTTAAACATTTTTTTTTTTTTCACTATTTGTTGTTGCTTAGAGTTCCCTATGTTAACTGACGATATTCTATCTAGTTGTAAGTCTAGGGTGAAATTAAAGTCCCCGGCTAGGACTACGTTTCCGTGTTTAAATTCCATTAGTTTGTTCAGGATCATTGTTAAGTACTTCTGAGAGAGTTTATTTGGGCAGTAGACATTGGCCAGCGTATATCGTTTGCCTTGTAAGAGACCTCTTAGGAACATATAACGACCTTCAGGGTCCACTATCCTGTCTTCTACTTGAAAACTTACATTTTTCCCAATCCCTATAGCGACTCCTCTAGATCCTCTCTGCGGGGAGTCTCCATAATACCATGATGGAACTGCCCGAGAACTAAGCCTCACCCTGGAATGCAGGGTAATGTGTCTCCTGAAGGAAAACTACGTCAGCAGAATATTTCTCAATCTCTTTTAGGATCATGTGTCTTTTACGCGGAGAGCTAAGACCCCTTACATTATATGTGATTAGGTTTACTTTAGGCATATGTATGTTTCTGTTCTCATTATATTCTTTCCCTCACAGTTTCGTCTTCTCTTTGTGTTCTGGTAATCGCCCGATCCAATATTCCTTCTTCTCATTTCCCTCCCCCCCCTCCCCAGGACCCCATTTCCCTACCCCCCACACCACCCCTCCTCCTCCGCTGATTCCTCCCCCCACCCCTTCCGCCCCTCCCCACCCCCGGTCCTACCCTCCCCCAATCCCATGATGGTAGAATCTTAACCCTAAGGTCCTGTTTCGGAGCATCTTCTCTTACACTTCTTGTGCAAGGGTGCTCCCTCTGTATTAAGGCGGAGTACAATTCGACGCCTCCTCTAATCCCCCCAAACCCGGGGAAATTTCCTCAGGCGATCAAGGACTCCTGAACCCTGGTGTCTCCACAACGCTGTACCCAGCCACCCTGCGACATTTTCCATATTTGGGTATCTATAATTTGTTACCCTCCCCTCCCTCCCTCTCTCCCCCCCCCAGTGGTTATGGCACCTCTCTTCATATTCAATTACTTGGGGTTGGGATTCCCAACTTTTGACAGAACTCAGGAATTTCATCTAGGAATCTTAACTTTGCCGTGACCCCCTCTTTTCTAGCTATCAGGCATGACGGGAATCCCCAATTATACTGTATTTCTAATTCTTGTAACACCCGCAGTAATGGCTTCAGGTTCCTTCTTCTTCTAAGTGTCTCTTGTGATAGGTCTTGATATATTTGTATACTGTGTTCCTCGAATTTAATTGGGGGCTTCCCTCTCAGGTTTTTCCATAGTTGGTTTTTTTCTTCCCAACTTTCAAATCGTACTATAATATCTCGGGGTTTATCCTGAGGGATTTCCCGGGGCCTCCGTATCCTATGAGCGCGTTCTATCTTTAATGGGAGTGTTACTTCTCTGTCAAGTATTGGGTTACATATTTTCCGTATAATTTCTGGAAGATTTTCTGACTGCGAGGAGTCGGGAACTCCGCGTATCCTGATATTTTTTCGTCTGTCTCTGTTTTCCTGATCTTCTGCTTTATATGCGTGTTCCCTTTGCTCTTTTTTTATTTCTGATAGCTCCTCTTCCAATTTTCTAATGGTGTTAAAGTTGTGGTCTGTTTTTTTTTCAACTTCCTCCAATCTTTCTAGCATAAATCCCATATTTCTCTCCATTCTCTCCATTTGTGATGACAGCACTTTTTCTAAGGCAGCAAACATTTCCTGCATTTCAGTTTTTGTTGGTAATGCCAAAACTGTTAATTGATCTTCTACGTCAAGTATTGTAGCTGTTTCATATTCGCAATCTGTCGCTGACTCTGCTTGAGGTTCTGGGTTTGCTGAGCTGTTTGGATTGATTAGGGCTGGTTTTGTCTTGTCTTTTTTTTTCTCCCTCTCCCTTCCATTCATTCCCTGCGTTACGTACTTACTCATTGGCCCTGGGCTTTGACTCAAGCGGGGGGTCGAGGAGGAACCCCCCCTGGCGCCCCTCGCCCTAGTACTCATGTTTATAGGTTAACACAACTGAAGACAATATTTTTTATACTGTCTAACTCCCTAAGGAGGTTGTTGCTGTATCCTTAGGGAGGATTGTTGAATGTGAGGGAATGAATTTAGTTTAGAGGGATTTGTCCTTTTATTCCTCTCTTTTCCTTTCTCCCTTTATTTATAATTGAGTGTCAGTTCTCTTCCATTTGAGGGACCGTGATAATCCGTGTTTCTATCAAATGGAAAATATTGGAGGAAAGGGAGAAAGGGGACAAGCCCTTTCAAATTAATATCCCGTGTTCCGCTATATAATTCACAAGAGGCAGGGACTGGGTACCTGGCGTGTTGCAGAGTGTTGTAGTTCTCTTCTTCCTCCCAGTCTTATGTTTACCGCCTGTTTATAGCGGCTATATTTAATATTCAAAGATATTGCCATATAAGACTCTCTTCTATGGACCTCATCCATATATTTGTTGTCATATAGTATCTTAATATCCTATTCGCGAACCAGATATCCCAAGGGCCACAGTTCTCGCGATCCAGACCATATGTCACCTTATATCGCCTTATGTCCCCATACAGTGATGAAGATTAGTTAGAGTGTGGTAGTTATATTGAAAAAGTCTGCAATTGAGTTTAATAAGTAAATAGTAGTGGGCTATATTCGCTGCCCCTATATAGCAGTATGCTTTTTTTTGTGATGGAGCAGAGAGAAAGAAAGATTGGTGTACTCACTTTAAGGGTGTACAAACTTTTTATCTTAATCTCATATTCAGGCACATCTGCTATTCTCAGCAAGCTCACATTTATTTATTTATACTGTAGATACTGTAGATTTCGATTCCAAAGAAAAATACACACTAAAGTAGAAAAATATGGAATTACTCACAGTCCTGCAGACCCCCATATCCTGGACCGGCTTCCTTATTCTGAGTTCCTTTGGATTTAGTACTTACTGTTTCAATTGATTGCGGTTTTACAGATCGGCTGTAGCTGTGGCTGAATTATGAAACTTAGTACCAGGCAAGAGGCTTAGGTGTTGATGGTTCCAGAGTATCCAGTCCAGTGGGTTACAGGTCTATATGAATCTGCAAGTCCACTGCAGACTTACAGGCTTACATGTTTGCTGGGCCCCTGTATTCTTATTTTCATGGAAGATCGAAGCCTCCAGCCCCCCCGCCTCCTCCGCCGGTTGACCTCCCCCGTCGGTGCCCGACACCTCACCGTCTTCTCCTCACGTTCCCCCGCATCCCTAGCTCGCAGTCTGAAGCACCCGCCTCTCCTTGCGGCCACGCGATCTGGGAGCAGTTCCGTGGCGGGGCACAAGAGCCCAACAGGGGACGCCGCATAAACGAGGACGCTACTGACGGGCAGGTACCAGCAGCAGCCTCAACCCCCCAGCAGAACAGAACCACAATCCCGCGGGCGGGGGAAGGGGAGGGCCGGGATCCACGGCTGCGCTACGGAGACTTGCGGAGACTTACGACGCTCGAAACCCAGAGCCCAGAGCCAGATCCGGACAGCGGGTGAGCCGACGAGCGCAGCACAGTACGGTGAGCTTTTCCTATGGGAGATTTGAGAATATGAGTTTTGAGAGAGCCTGGGGGGGAGAGAGAGCGAGGGAGAGGAGACACTCAATGGGGACGCTTAAGATCCGGCATAGTTTTCGGCCGACAGGTAAAACAGGCAGCTAGGCAGCTAGTTGAACGGCTTGATGCTCGACCATCTCAACCATTACAGCGTTGTGGGACCTTCCCAGGGCTCCTTCCCTAACCAGCCTGAAGTGAGACTCGCGCCATCCTAGACTCCTCCCTCCTCCCTCGATCTGATAATCCTGCATTGGAACACTCCCTTAAAGCCATGTTATAATCCCTACAGGCTGATCTTTACAGGGATTTAAAAATATCCATTAACCAACTACAAGAGTTAGTTCTGCAGAAGAATGTACTGACCATGTGGAGCAGCATCTATCTGAAGGCACTAAAGCTCATAATGCTATTGTGGACATACAGGATGACCAAGCCAATACTATCCGCATGCTATGCTTAAAAATCGCAGACCTTGAAGAACGCTCGTGACAGAACAATATTAAAATTAAGGGGGTCCTACTTACACCAGCTTTTTTGGAAAATCGTATTCCAAGGCTAACAATGAATGACATGCTTATTGAATGTGTGCACAGGATCTATAAACCACAACACTTGTCAGCTTCTATCCCCAGAAACATTCTAGCAAGAGTACACTTCTTTCACTTCAAAGAGGATATAATGCGTGCAGCAAGGTCCCTGCACTCTCTAGTAGCGGGGGCCCCAGTAATCGACTGGGTCCCCAATCCTGAGAAGATCCCAAGCGAGATAGTTGTTCGGTGGGGAGTCCATCTGAGGAGAGCCAAGAGAGGCTGGCAATCCAATAGGGTCTCGACAATCCACCGGAGTTCAAGGGAACCGAATACAGAAAGGATGGACGTTGGTCACCTGTCAGTTGGTCACCTGTAAACTACCTGAAGGAGATTCAGGCCAAAGTCTTTTAGGAGGATTACTCCGCTACCTCAATCCTAAGGAGGGTCTGTGGCAGAGATATTTCCTCTAAGTTCAGAGTGATACTCTGGCTGCCAGGTCAGTGAGAGAGGCCTGTCCAGGTAAGCTATACCCACTCTGGCTGGAGTGGCGAAGAAGACTAATCACTTTATGTGATGAAAAAAAACAACGTTTTCTGTGAAGTAAAAAACGACGTTTTTGAAACTTCAATTTTCAAAGACGATGTTGCCTACACACCATCGTTTTTTTCACAATGCTCTATCAAAGCGAGGTTACGTTCACCACTCTTTTCCATTAAAGCTCTCTTCATAACTAGCTTCTGGGCATGCGCGGGTTGAAAAACGTTGTTTTAAACAAAGTTTTTTGCTACACACGGTGACTTTTCGTGAAACAAAAAACGACGTTTTGAAAAACGACACAAAAAATTGAAGCATGCTTCAATTTTCTTTTGTCGTTTTTTACAAGACATACAACAAAGTTTTCCCCTACACACGGTCAATGAATGTTTTTAAAAACGTCATTTTTTTTCATCACATAAAGTGATCGTGTGTACGCGGCATAAGTGTTGTTGGAAGCAGGATTGTTTCCCTTTTGATACACCTGAATCTGCTATTTCTCCTTCTACTTTAACTCTCCTATCACCACAAAGTTTTATTGTTTTTAACCGGCTGGGTAATAAAGAGCTCAGAAAAAGACACCTGTGATGGACATTCTGTTAATGCTACTTCCACCATACACCCTTAGACGGCGGAGGAGCCATGAGGTAACATGCCACCCAAAACAAACCAGCAGCTCCTTCAGGGGTAGTGCTACATATGTAAAGTTTTTAACCGATTTCTATCCAGGGGAGAGGTACTGTTGGAATACCTTGAAGTTGTGTTAACCACCATCCATAAATCAGGTAAACCCTTTCATGACCCTGCTAACTTCCGCTCAATATCTGTGCTCAACATTGATCTTAAGCTCTACACAAAATTATTAGCAACCTATATGCCCAATCTCGTCCACCTGGATCAAGTTGATTTCATTCCTTTCAGTCAGGCCTCAGATACCCATACATTGGGTATGATGTCCACTCCCTTCCCTATTACAAATGGACCCTGCCAAGGTTACCCCTTAGCTTTCCTAATATTTACACTAGTAATTGAACCACTAGCACAAGCCATAAGGTCACAACCGACATAGCCATCTTATCGATTGACCAAACTTCCCACAATATTAGCCTTTATGCTGATTTCACAATCATCTGGTTCATGGATCCACTGAAATCTCTGCCCCCGCTGTGTGATCTAATACAGCAATTTAGTAAGGTATCCATGTACAGGCTGAATCATTCTAAATCGGCTATGCTGGGTGTCTCCTTATCCCCACTACTCAAAACAGCTATTACAACCACCTCTCCCTTTTCCTGGGCCCCCAACTTATCCATGAACTACTTAGGTATTCAGCTAACCTCCCTTTCTGCTATCCTTCTCTGTACTAATATTACTCTGCTGGATCAAAAACTGCAGGATACAGCCGAAACACTCCTCTCAGTCAATGTCTCTTGAGCTGGGTGTATAGCCCTATCCAATATGTTCCTACTACCGCACATCTTATACTTTTCCAGTACTTTGCCAATAGCAATTTTACACACGTACATTGCCATACTTCAACAGACCATTAATCACTTTATCTGGGCTGTGCTCAAAACCATGTATCCAATTCTCTTTACTCAATATTCCCAGGGTCTTGGAGTCCCTGACCTTAAGACTTACTACAAGGTGATTAGTAATGGATGAACATCCGACGGGACGGTTCGCGAACGCTAACCGTAAACTTTCGCAAATGTCCGCCAGGCCCCATTGACTTTAATGGCGGCGAATATTAAAAACTTGCAGGTCATATTTGCAGCCACAAAATACTTACTTTCTGTGCACAAATAGTCCCACAACATGGACACTGACCTGACAGAAATATTAAGTGAAAAACCGGATACATAAGTAAGTGTCAGCCATTACAAGCCCCACAAATTAGCCGACAGGCGTTCATCTGACAGCAAACAACTTTGTATTCTGTGGCTGGAGGTACATTAAGCTATTCACCAGATACAGGAGTAAGTGTCGGCCATTACAGGCCCCAAAAATTAGCCCACAGGCGTTCACCTGACAGCAAATAACCTTGTATTCTGTGGCTGGTGGTACATTAGGCATTCAATGGATACAGAAGTAAGTGTCGGCCATTACAGGCCCAAAAAAATTGCCCCTGGCCACAGGCGTTCACCAGAGAGCAAACAACTTTGTATTCTGTGGCTGGTGGTACATTGGGCATTCAATGGATACAGAAGTAAGTGTCGGCCATTACAGGCCCCAAAAATTAGCCCACGGCCACAGGCGTTCACCTGACAGCAAAAAAACTTGTATTCTGTGGCTGGTGGTATATTAGGCATTGTAACAGCACTGGTGAACGGAGTGAACCACAACTTCGGTTAGCAAGTATTAATTGCATGCGAGAGATAGTGTAGCTCAGGTACTTTAAGGATACATGTATAATACACAAGTTGTACTGGCAACTAATAGAAATGTATGAGAGGCAATATAGCTCAGGTACTTTGAGAGTACGTATAGTATTTGTAGTAACAAGTATTAATTGCATATGAGAGGCAATATAGCTCAGGTACTTTGAGAGTACATATAGTATTTGTAGTAACAAGTATTAATTGCATATGAGAGGCAATATAGTTCAGGTACTTTGAGAGTACATATAGTATTTGTAGTAACACATATTAATTTCATATGAGAGGCAGTATAGCTCAGGTACTTTGAGAGTACATATAGGGCCAGATTCAGATAGATGGGCGCTTCTTTACTTTGGAGTAACGTTTCTCATTTACGTTACTCCGCCGACACTTTCGGCGCAAGTACTGTTATTCACATAGCAGTTGCGCGTAAACTTGCGCCAGAGTAACGATAATGCGCTGGCGTAACCCGACGCAAGTGGAAGTGGGTGTGATCATATGTAAATGATGGGCGGAGCCCAGCGCAGAGGCTTACGTTCAGCGCATCATCCACGGAGCATGCGCAGTAAGTGAGGCTTCACTCGGCCCCCTGTGCGCATGCTCACAACTTCCGTCGGCACCACTTCACCGGAAACGCCAGCGCAATGTGTTCCGTTGCGCGTATAAAAGCGCCAGCGGAAGCGGCATTCCGGCGCAAAAGTATTTCCGTTTCCCCCCACCCCAGGTTGTGGTTAGTTCAAGTATTGCATCAGGGCTGAATCTGAAGATGCGATACACCTCCTCATCCCCCATGCCAAAGAGGCTCATGCGCGTGCGGTATATCCTCTCACGTGCCCGCCTCCTCCGTACCGGGCGACCCAGTACTAGTGCTAGGACCGCGACTGCCCCTGGCATGTTGTCACACAGAGGTTTTCTTGCAAGTGTGGTTGTTCAGCTTGCTAGTTTCGTCGGTAACGCTGCTGTAGCTGCTCTCCTGCTGACCTGTGGCCGTCTGGAGTAAAGATAAAGCAGCTATTTGTAGAAATAACTTTGCGCCGGACGGACGAGATACGCGCGGCGCATGTAGCCGGCGTATGGTGCTAATCCGTTCGCGAATCGGAAATCTCCCTCATTTGCATATTTGCAGGGGAAATCAATAGGCGCGACTGATGCGCCAAGTGAAATTATGCGCTGACGAGACTCTGGCGTCAGAAAGTTAAGCCGATCGGAAATGGCCCGTTTTCTGTCGCATCTAGTTTGGTGGGTACAGCCACATAGAAACGACGGTGCATCTTCACAGTTACGCGGCGCATATCGAATTACTCCAGCGCAAGTCTTGCTGAATCTGGCCCATATTTGTAGTAACAAGTATTAATTGCATATGAGAGACAATATAGCTCAGGTACTTGGAGAGAAGATTAAGTATTAGCCCATGGCCACAGGCGTTTACCTGACAGCAAACAACTTTGTATTCCGTGGCTGGTGGTACAATAGGCATTCACCTGATACAGAAGTAAGTGCCGCCCATTACATGCCCCAAAAATTAGCCCACAGGCATTCACCGGACAGCAGACAACTTTGTATTCTGTGGCTGGTGGTACACTAGGCATTCACTGGATACAGAAGTAAGTGTCGGCCATTACAGGCCCCAAAAACTAGCCCACGGCCACAGGCGTTCACCGGAGAGCAAACAACTTTTCTTTATCGTACATCACGGGACACAGAGCGCATAGCCATTACACATGGGTTATATGGGTACCTTCAGGTGATGGACACTGGTGTAATCAATTTCACAGGAAGTTTCCTCCCTATATAACCCCCTCCCACTGGGAGTGCTTCAGTTTTTTCGCCAGTGTCTTAGGTGTTGGTCACGTCTAGCTGTCCCTCGGAGGTCTCGGGACCCAGGATAGCTAGCCGGATCCGTCCGAAGTGCTTCAAAGCCAAGGTGTACGGTACCCGGGCCCTGCTTGCGTGGGGTTTTGCCTATAATGCCTCTCCTTGGAGGGCTGGATTCTGGGCTCCAGTGCCTTGGTCTCTTCCAAGAACTAAACGCTACTGATGCCAGGATGCTATATAGGTCCAGGTGTGTGGGTTCCTTAACACAGGACCCCGGTCCCTGAAGGTCCAAGACAATACCCACGGAGATGGGGGAAGATTGGGCCTCTTGCATTTTGCAATACCCTGCGGCGTGGAGCAGGTAAGAGGGAGCCTGCGGGACTTGGTTCGACAGTAGGTATCCCCCTGGGGGTTCTGGGTCAGCTAATGGTATGCTTATGCATCAGCCACTATCTCCACTATGTCTTTTGAGGCAGGATGGGATGTACTAATGTTTACCCAGATAACATGTAGGTATATGTATGCTTTTAAAGATATGTATTTGCTTCTCCCCCCAGATCTGCCTGTTAGCATGATACTGCAGCCCCACGTGCTATAAGGAGGAAATGCTGGCAAAACTCCTGTTTCCTAGGAAGCCTATGGGGACAGCTTCCTCTATGTGTGCACTACAATAAGATTAGTGTCTTGCCTGGTGTCTGTTGGGTTGCTAGCGCTGGTCCATGCTTCTCCTCTGCTTTCTGCTTCCTCCATGTTGGTTTCAGCGTGGGGGGGGGGCGCGCGCGCGCGTGCGTGCACGCCGCCTTTTACAGCGTCGGCGTGCGTGGGGGGGGGGCGGGCCAGCAGCGTCAGGTCTCAGTTAAAGCAGTAAAGCATTTCCTGGCTGGTCATTCCCTCCTGAGAGCAGAGGAGGCTGAGGACACAGAGCGCGCAGCTGAGCCATTTCTGGCTATACAGTGACACCTAGTGGTGGTTTGTGGATCTTCAGGTCTGGACTTAGCTCCATACTGACCAAAAAAAAAAAAAAAGGTTTTTTTTTTCTTAAAGGGACTCAGCCTTAGATCTGGCAGTATCTGAGTCGGTGCAACCTTGGGCTCCAGCTAAAGGCCATTGGTGTGGCAATACTCACAGGACTTCCTCGGTATTGCCGCCTTCTCGGGAGTATGGAAATTTGGAAAAATTTTACCATAGCCTGTTCTTATTAATAGTTCACTTCTAGCTACAACAGTTGGGTGTTGGCTTTAGGGGTGTCTCAAGGTTGTGCATTGGCTCCCAAGGGATCAGGACCAGCTAAGGCTGCAAAAGGTACCAAAAAACTAAAGGGGTCTCCGTCGGGGTCAGAGGATTTGGGCCAGGCTCCAGCGGTCCCACCCTCACCAGATAGACCACCGAACAGCATGTTGCAGGAGCCATTGAGGGTGCTAGGGGCAGAGGCGGCCCCCAATCAACCCATTCCCGTTTACGTTACGGAAGAAATGCTAGCGACCACCCTGGGTGGGCTAGAGGAAAGGTTAACTGCTTTAATTGCCCGCTCTTTGCCAGGTGGCAAGCGGGCTAGATCCCCGTCACCTAGATTGGTGTTTTCAGATGCAGAGGTCCCCTCTTCAGAGGAATTGGACCCACAGGGGGATCAAGCGGACCCGAGTCCCGACGGTTCAGACATTGAGGGTTCCACTGTAGATAAAATTTTTTCGGCTTCTCAAGCGGAGAGCCTGTGGATCCAGTCTCTGACAGATATGGTTCGCACTGCTTTTAAACTTCCAGTGTCAGAACAATTAGCCCCCGCGGTATCCTCTTTAGGTTCCTTGAAGGCACCGTTGAGTTGTGCGTCTTTTCCGGTTCACGCCCTTCTGGAGAGCGTGATTTTTCAGGATTGGGCTAGACCTGATAGGATTTTTATTCTCTATCCTATGGAAGAGGAATTTGCAAAGAAATGGGCACTCCCTACCGTGGACGCAGCCATTTCCTGCGTGAATAAATCCCTGACCTGTCCGTTTGAAAATGTCCAGATGTTTAAAGATCCGGTCGACAAAAAGTTGGAGACCCTACTGAAGGCTTCTTTTACCACAGTAGGTGCCGTGGTTCAGCCAGCGGTGGCAACCATTGGCGTTTGTCAGGCTTTAAAGGATCAGACTAAACAAATATTAAGGGACATACTGGCTCAGCAAGCTCGTGAATTGGCTGACCTCCCAACGGCTCTCTGCTTTGCAGTAGATGCTATTAAGGACTCCATTCAACAGGCGTCCCGTTTATCTCTGCTATTGGTTCATATGCGTCGCCTTTTGTGGCTGAAGAACTGGTCAGCAGAGGCACCCTGCAAAAGGCTTTTAGCAGGATTTCCCTTTCATGGTGGGATACTATTCGGTGAAGACCTAGATAAATATATCCAGACCATATCAAGTGGTAAAAGTTCTTTCTTACCTGTCAAGAAAAGACCACGTGGGCCACGTTTAAGCGACAGGCCTTCGCAGGCTCGGCCCCTTCAACTTCCCGTCAGTATCGACGGCCTCCCGGGCGTTCAGCATTTAATAGCCGCCCACAAGGACAAGCCACGGCAGGCAAGAGGCCATGGTCTCGCAAGCCGGTTAAACCAGTCATCAAGTCAGATTCATGAAGGGGCGCCCCCACTCTCTTGGGTGGGGGGAAGGCTTCGGTTTTTCTCCGAAGTGTGGGAGGCCAGAATTCCCGACTCTTGGGTACTGTCCGTGGTAGCCACGGGCTACAAGCTAGAGTTTCAGGAAGTCCCCCCTCCTCATTTTCAGGGGTCAAGTCTTCCAAGAGACCCATTAAAGAGGGCCTCTCTTGTAAAAGCATTGGATCGTCTCTTGCTCCAAGGAGTAATTGTAGAAGTACCAACCCAGGAATGGGGTCTGGGATTCTACTCCAACCTTTTCATAATACCAAAGCCCAATGGCAACGTCAGGCCTATCTTAGACCTCAAACGCCTAAATCGCTTTCTAAAGATTCAGACCTTTCGTATGGAGTCCATACGTTCGGTGGCAGCCAGCCTACATCAAGACGACTTTCTAGCATCTATAGACATAAAGGATGCGTATCTGCACGTGCCGATCTACCCGGCACATCACAAGTTTCTTCGTTTTATGATAGATCACCGTCATTACCAGTTCGTAGCTCTCCCTTTTGGGTTGGCAACAGCTCCGCGGGTATTCACAAAGGTGTTAGCCCCGGTGCTAGCCGTCCTAAGGACATAAGGCATTTTGGTCCTGGCATACCTGGACGATCTTCTGGTTATCGACAGATCAGCTTCCAACCTCAATCATGCAGTAGTTCGCACAGTTCGGCATCTAGAGGAATTCGGGTGGATTGTGAACCAAGAAAAATCGATATTGCAACCCACAAAGCAGTTGGAATATCTAGGCCTTCGGCTAGATACAGACTGCCAGAGGATATTTTTACCTCAAGCAAAGGTCAGATCAATAACTCAAGCAGTTCAAGTGGTCTTAGGCAAGAAGAGGCCGACTATTCGCCTATGTATGCGACTGCTGGGGAAGATGGTGGCCGCCTTCGAGGCAGTGCCCTACGCCCAGATCCATACCAGATATCTCCAGGCAGCCATTCTCTCTGCTTGGAACAAGTCCATTCAGGCGTTAGATCGTCCGTTAGTTCTCTCCCCAGGGGTCCGGCGCAGCCTGTTCTGGTGGCTGGTCCCTCAAAATTTGTCAAAGGGGAAATCCTTTTGACCCATCACGTGGAAGATAGTAGCCACGGATGCCAGCCTGTCAGGTTGGGGGGCAGTTCTAGAAGGACAGACCCAGCAAGGGCAGTGGTCGAAGGCAGAAAAACTGCTTCCCATCAATATCCTAGAGATCAGAGCTGCTCGGCTGGCCCTGGTCGTCTGGACTCTTCCCCTTCAGGGTCTGCCAGTAAGGATACAGTCCGACAATGCGGTGGCATACATAAACCACCAGGGGGGCACGAGGAGCCTAGCGGCCCAAAGGGAAGTAAACCTGATTTTCTCATGGGCCGAAGCCCATGTACCCTGCATCTCGGCGGTGTTCATCCCAGGGATAGACAATTCTCAAGCAGATTTTTTGAGTCGTCAACAGTTGCTCCCGGGGGAGTGGTCTCTTCACCCCCAGGTATTCCAAGAGATTTGCCAAAGATTCGGAGTTCCAGATGTGGACATTATGGCAACGAGATCCAACAAAAAGTTGGACGAATTCATATCCCGAGCCAGGGATCCCTAGGCCTACGGGACCGATGCGTTGGTTTGCCCCTGGCACCAGTTTTCTCTCCTGTATGCGTTCCCTCCACTGCAGATGATTCCCCGCCTTCTACGGAGGATCAGGGTGGAGCGCAGGCCTGTGATCCTGGTGGCCCCAGCCTGGCCCAGGAGGGCTTGGTACGCACTCATCGTGAGGATGTCAGTCGGGGCGCCGTGGCCGCTCCCCCTGCGCCCAGATCTGCTGTCTCAGGGCCCAATCTGCCACCCTGCTTCACAGCAGCTAAATTTGACGGCTTGGCGGCTGAATCCCTAATTCTTAAGGGCAGAGGCCTCTCAGCTCAGGTCATATCTACGTTGATTCAGGCTAGGAAACCAGTCTCTAGAAATATTTATTACAGAGTCTGGAGAACCTATGTGGAGTGGTGCGAGTCTCAAAAATGGCATCCTTAAAAGTTTTTTTATTGACAGGATCTTGCGATTCCTCCAGGTTGGCGTTGACAAAGGGTTGGCTCTTAGTACTCTAAAGGGGCAGGTGTCGGCTTTATCGATATGGTTTCAAAGACCCTTGGCCACCCATTCGCTTATGAAAACCTTCTTGCAGGGGGTCTTGCATGTGAATCCCCCTATTAGAGCTCCCCTCTGCCCCTGGAATTTAAATCTGGTCTTGTCAGCTTTACAAAGGCATCTGTTTGAACCTCTGACAGAAATCCCTCTTGTGCTACTAACCCGAAAGTTGGTTTTCTTGGTGGCTATGGCTTCGGCCAGAAGGGTTTCCGAGCTGGCAGCCTTGTCATGCAGGGAGCCATACCTTATTCTGCATAAGGACAGAGTGGTTCTGCGGCCTCAATCTTCTTTCCTTCCTAAGGTCATATCCAGTTTTCACTTGAATCAGGACCTAGTCCTACCATCCTTCTTTCCTACTCCCCAGTCCAGAGAGGAAAGACTGCTTCATACTTTGGACGTGGTTCGAGCCATGAGGGTCTATCTCAAGGCTACAGAGAAGATTCGGAAAACAGATGTGCTTTTTGTTCTTTTCCGGATGGCCCCAAGAAGGGTCAGCCGGCTGCCAAGTCTTCCTTGGCTAGGTGGATTAAGCAGCTGATTTTTCAGGCCTATGGTCTGAAGCGCGTTCCACCTCCCTTATCAGTTAAAGCCCATTCTACGAGGGCCATGAGTGCCTCCTGGGCGGCACACCATCAGATCTCTATGGCACAGGTTTGCAAGGCGGCAACCTGGTCTTCCGTACATACGTTTACTAAATTTTATAAGTTGGACGTCGCAAAGGGTACGGACGCAGCATTTGGGCAGGCGGTCCTACGGGCAGCAGTATAGAAGCCTCTGGCCCGGGTCACGCCCCCTTTTTTCTGTTGGTGGAGCTACTTTGCTTCCTGATAATTTTTTTGTTTGGCTATTCTTGGCCTTACGGTCCCCCTCCCTTCATAGAGCATTGCTTTAGGACATCCCATGTGTAATGGCAATGCGCTCTGTGTCCCGTGATGTACGATAAAGAAAAAAGGATTTTTAATAAACAGCTTACCTGTAAAATCCTTTTCTTGAAGTACATCACGGAACACAGAGCTCCCATCCCTCTTTTGGGGAACATTGTGTAACCTCGGAGGAATTGCTTGCTACAAAACTGAAGCACTCCCAGTGGGAGGGGGTTATATAGGGAGGAAACTTCCTGTGAAATTGATTACACCAGTGTCCATCACCTGAAGGTACCCATATAACCCATGTGTAATGGCTATGCGCTCTGTGTCCCGTGATGTACTTCAAGAAAAGGATTTTACAGGTAAGCTGTTTATTAAAAATCCTTTTTTTATTCTGTGGCTGGTGGTACATTAGGCATTCACGGGATCCAGAAGTAAGTGTCAGCCATAACAGGCCTCAAAAATTAGCCCATGGCCACCGGTGTTCACCTGACAGCAAACAACCTTGTATCCTGTGCCTGGTGGTACATTAGGCATTCACTGGATACAGAAAAAAGTGTCGGCTAGTACAGGCCCAAAAAATTATCCCACAGGCATTCACCTGAATTTGAATTAAACATGGTCTACTGGTCACATGTGTTGAATTCCTCCGAGATCCATGCTTCATTCATTTTTATAAATGTGAGGTAGTCAACACTGTTGTGAGCTAGGCGAGTGTGCTTATCAGTCACGACCCCCCCTGCTGCGCTGAACATCCTTTCGGACAGGACACTGGATGAGGGGCAATCCAACAGTTCCATTGCAAATTGTGCAAGCTCTGGCCAGAGGTCAAGCCTGCCCACCCAGTAGTCCAGGGGTTCATCACTTCTCAGTCTTCATCCCTTAACCCGATGTAGTCGGACACCTGTCAGTCTAGGTGTTCCCTGATGCTGGATCCGGAGGAAAGCTGTTGATGGGTTTGCTGAAAGAATGATCTCATATCATTAGTGACCAAGACATCTTACAAACCGCCCTTTTCTTGCAGGCGCTGTTGGATTGGTACCCAAAACTGTGAGTGGAAATTCCTCTGCCAGCGGACGCAAAAGCAGAATGCAACATTTCTCGAAGCAAGGCCTGGAAGTGCTGCATTCTGATAGCCCTCTGTGAGGGTGGTAACATTTCCGCCATGTTTTGTTTGTAACGGGGGTCTAAGCGGTCACACGCACACCTACACGCACTTCCGGGCTAACCAGCGAATTGTTTATGGAACGCACGCTGTTTCCACGCTGGTGTGACTGGCAAATCGGACATCTTTAGTGTTGTGTACCCGCAGTGCCTATATTCGTTTAGGACATAGGCTGCTGCTAATTTGTTTTTACACATTTTATTTCTTTTTTGTGTTTTTTTGCCATCTTGACTGCTGACTGTGCCGGAATCTTGTCTCAGCTTGGTGTCATGATTTTTATTTATTTTATATTTTTTGTATTTTTGCACTTGTGCCCATGTTAATTCTTGGCAGTGCCAATAAAATCTTTTTTATACCTTTAACATACCACACTATGGAAGCCTTTTTTTTTTGCTTTGGAGGAACTTACTGAAACCCATACCACTAACCACTTATACCAAGGACACACAACAGGAATCCAGGTGATCCATTTGGAATCCAGGAAAAGGAGTCACGACACGGTGGAACACTCGTTTGATTGACACGCATTCTACCCCTGCAGGGGTGATTGCCTCTGGTGAGTGGGGACCCATAAGGGGGAGCACCGGACCCACTGCGATATTCACTTGATGTACTGCCTATCACCTATCCACATAGGTGCACCTTGATTGTCACACCAATCACATCTACCTGCTCTAAGATGTATGGACTATTTTATGTGAATTAACTCATTGTAAAATGTAATCACGTTTTTTTTGCACATATTTAGATTTGGAAATTAGTTCTTGCTAATTGTACTTTAGTACGGCGTGGTTCAACCACTGTAAGAATATATTTATTTACAAATCATTTTCATATTGGTGACACCAACACCACAGGTGGCATATAGAAGCACTACCACTGTGGTTCACCTACATTTATTTGTTTTTGATATTCACTGTCACATTTTTATTACATTATTTTAGGGAATGTTGTCCCACTAGAACCTACCCACCAATCCATTGGGTCAGTTAACAAGATATTAGTGACAGCGCCACCACCCCCATTACCTCTTCACTGTCTAAGTACATTGCCACACAGTACTGGTCTTTGCCCTTTATGCTTTTTATACAGGGGTTCCTCTTAAAACACTGAAAAAAAGGAAGTATCGGTGTTCTCTATCTGTAGATGCAAAAAATTGCAAAAGAACCCGACAACTCAACACATCCCTGAATAAGCCAATTGCTATACCCCTGAAGGGGGTGTGTTTCCTCGGTGGAACTTTAAGTGTGTAAGGCGGGTTCGAGTATAGGACTAAATTAGTCAACAAGTAGGTATCAAAAGTATTCAAAATGAATTGGTTTAAATAATGTTGCTCATTCGAACAACGTATCAAAAGAAGGTTTGTTAACAGCATAGATTACAAAGCAATTTCCCAAATGACCAGTAAAGAACAAGATAGCGCGACCTGGGGGGGACAATTAACAACGGTACCTCACATTATACATGGTTGAGACAAGACAATCAAAATTGTATATACGTGTACATGCGACAAAGGAGCAACAGGAAAAGCCCTCAAGACTGTCTCATGGGTATAGACAGGGATGCCAACGTTTCGAGGCTTTTTTTCTAGACCGAGTATCGCCTCTTCATCAGGGCGAGGGCGGTGCGCAAAGTGTCGCTGTACCGTCTAAAATAAGATAAAATAAAATAAATACAAAGTTCATGACAGACACATGTGTAGTTGAAACATTCATTTACACAATTTTTTACATACAGAGAAAGGTACATATAAGTAACCACGATTTTAATCCTCATCATGACTCCCGCCGTGTCTGGGGTGGTACCCGGACTAGCCCTGTGTGTATGGGTCTGGACTTAAAAATATTATGCACATATATATGCTTAAACACTAATTGCCAAGTATATAAGTAACTACTAACCGATAAGTTCGAAGGTAGGTATATAAGTCTCAGATGGAGACCATGAAAATTGCTTGGTCGGTTGTAGCAGAAATATGTCCTGGGTCATTAAAAGTACGGATTATTCACAAGGTATTGCCATACAATGTGACCTATGATGTGAGGAATATGAAGAGGCAAGAAGGAAAAAAGCACAATGTATCAAGTGTATCAAAATGCCAGACAAGAGAGCACATCTAATGCACATTGTCAGGGACAGCCAAGAAAAAAAAAAAATCTTTTCTCTTTTTTTTTCTTTTTTTCTTTTTTTTTTTCTCTTTTCCTCTTTAAATGGGAAGAGATTATGTTGGCGCAAAACAAAAACTTGTTTGTCTTCATATCAACTGTCTGAATCAGAATACACCCTATTATCCAAAGGTTTAAGCTTTTGTCCAAATCAGGACCTCATCAAATTTAAGGTCATCAAAGACGTACAATTATTTGCGCGTAAATTGATACTTAAACAGCTCTATTCGAAAGACCCTCCCCCCAAACCTATTTTTGAGTCATTGGAGCTACAAGCTCTTGACACTCTGGTCAGTCTTTTAGAGGAAAATGAGACACCAGATCTCATTGATCAATTGGATCTCAACCAACTGTTGGGTAGATTCGACCAACTTGAACCCCCCCCCCCTTCCTTCCTTTAAGAAAAAATCTGATACATTTCCCTCTCTCTCCACCAATTCGAACATGTTGGCGTTCGTTAAATTGATGGTGTGTGACATCTGTAAATTGCGATGCCATAGTCTGACCAATGACAATCTATCACTAGAAGAAAAAGAAGCTTTAAAAAGGCTAAAACAAAACTCAGAGATCACGATAAAGCCCTCTGACAAGGGGGGCAATATCGTGGTCATGGACAATGCTTTCTACATTAAGATGTGTGAAAAGATTCTTTCCAATAAGGATTGGTATCAGAAAATCAATGCATCCAAGATAATAACATTTAACCAGCAGTTCTACCAACTGGTAGATCAAGTATATACCAAAAATGTTCTGGAAAAACCGGATTGGGATCATCAGAACAAAAAATCCTAAAATTTCTACCTTCTACTCCTTACCTAAACTGCACAAAAGTTTAGAGAACCCCACAGGTAGGCCCATAGTCTCAGGCAACGGGTGCCTTACAGGAAAATCTTAGCACCTTTGTGGATGCCCATCTATGTCCATATGTGACACAAATACCAAGCTACCTTAGAGATACCCTACATCTGCTACAAATAGTAGAAGGCCTTACTGTCACACCAACATCAACTCTAGTGGCGATAGATGTTGAAGCGTTGTATAGCTCCATCCCTCATGACAAGGTCCTAGCCTGCATAGCACACATTCTATCTCAAAAGAATCCCTCTGAACCAGAAATTAATAATTTCCTTCTGGATGCATTAGATTTCATTTTGCATCATAACCACTTCCTCTTCAATGGCTCCCACTTCCTCTAGGTACAGGGAGTTGCAATGGGGACCTCTTGTGCCCCCTCTTATGCAAACCTGTACCTGGGGGAGTGGGAGTCTACCATTAGGGTTTCACCTGATTTGGCCTTCTTTGTGCATTCTGTCAGACTATGGTATCGTTACATTGACGATATACTCGTGGTATGGGAGGGGCCTAAAGAACAGTTGGATGATTTTCTCTGTAGTTTAAATTGTAACAACTTTAATCTCAGATTCACCATGAATTGGAACGAATCCTCCATTGACTTCCTTGACGTAACCATCCACAAAGATTTGGGGGGCACCTTAAGTACCAGTCTGTACCGCAAACAAACGGCAAGAAACACAATACTGCATGCAAGCAGTTTCCATCCGAAAAATCTCATAGCTTCAATCCCTTACAGTCAGTATTTAAGAATCAAAAGGAACTGTACAGACAACATCACTTTTAAACATGAGGCTGATTTGCTTAAGAACCGACTACTCAGCCGGGGTTATTCCCATCGGACCCTCAAAAGAGCCTATAACAAAGCGATTCAAAAAACACGTGAAGACCTTCTATGTAATCCTACTTCAAACAAACAAACCAAAAAGAACCCAATATCAATCATAACAAGGTACTCCAACCAACATTGCGCCATCCAACAGATTGCCAAAAGATATTGGCACCTGTTATCAATGGACCCAACAATTGGCCCCTATGTAACAAAAGTCCCCTCCTTTACTTTTAGAAGGGCATGTTCCCTCCGGAATCACTTGAGCTCTAGCGAATTCAAACAATCACGTAAAAAATGCTCATGTAAACTTCCAGGTACCTACACATGTGGTGGATGTAGGTACTGTCAGTACATGAACACAACAAAAAATTTACACCTACCTAATGGTGATGTCTACCGCCCAAAACATTATGCTAACTGCCAAACCAAAGGAGTAGTATATCTCCTTTTATGTCAATGCTCCTCCTACTATGTAGGTAAAACAATACAACCGTTTTGGAAAAGGGCATATAGACACATTCTTTCCATAAAATCATGCAATCCTGACCTCCCCCTAGGGAGACACGTAACTAACATCCACAGTGGTGTGCTTCCAAAAATGTCATTTATCATTTTGGATCGTATACATACCAACCCGAGAGGAGGTGACACCAACAAATTTTTAATGCAAACCGAACAAAAGTGGATTTTTTGCCCTCAATGCCACCTCCCCCCCTGCCTTGAATGGTAGCATCTCCTTTAGGCCATTTCTAGAAGGCTTTGTATCAGGAGGCTCCGAGTGGGATCCCCCTTAATAACTTAACAATTAATATACATTAGTGCAGGGATTCCTCCCCCTTTTCTTTTTCTTTTTTTCTTTCCCTTTCTTTCCCCCCGTTCCATTTTTTGAACTGTTTTCTATTATTATTTTTCTGATGCCAACTTATAGCCATCATTGTATTTTAATTCTGTATATGCTTATCACTGTTAATCTGCAACACTCTAAAACCAATATTGTGCTCTACATAACATAACATATTCATTATCTTTGCATTTCCTTGCAGTATGATCTATCAATCCATTGGTAAATGCAGGAATGTGCAGAATGTAAGCCTGACTCCAACTGTGTCTGTTTTTTGGAATTGTTTCCAAGTTC
The DNA here is from genome assembly GCA_029574335.1 of Rana kukunoris. Lineage (NCBI taxonomy): Eukaryota > Metazoa > Chordata > Amphibia > Anura > Ranidae > Rana > Rana kukunoris. Next base: position 290,436,103 of record CM056052.1, read on the forward strand.
CCAGGACCCCTCTGTGTTGTTTTGGACTCCCTTGTATTGCAATGTACACTATATCCCTGCCAGATACACACTGCACGATATATGTCAGCAAAGACTTTCTTTTCCTTTTTATTATACTCTGACCTCTTTTACACTTTGACTTTTTATGCCCTCCATACAGAGTAATTAGATGCCTGGCGTTTGTGTTGTTGGGACTGTATTTGGCACTCGGCGCGGGTAAGAGTTAGGACCTGTTGTCCTCCTCTACTGAGGGATCCTGTCGTGCTCCCCCATCCCCTTGGGGGATCTGACATGATCCTTCCCTCCTCGCGCCGCGGGACTCTGGCGCGTGACGCCCCCTCCTCTCCCTCTCCCATCCTCTAGGAGTTTCTCCCAGTGACGCTCCTGTCCACGCTCGTGTCCTGAGCCATCTGGGACTTCCCCTGGCTGGTCGACGTGTGGGGTGGGCGGAGACCTCGGGCGTCACTGCACCCGGAGGGCAGTCTCGGGGAGTGACTGCATGTGAGGCACCGCCCCCCGCATTCAGGCTGACACACAGCTGTTAGCAATAGGGAGACACATAAAACACCTGACTGAATGTTCAGGTTTAGTCTCCCTATGGTCAGTAACCTGCGTAGAACGCTCTGGATAGGTATGGATGATTTTTCTACCCTATATCAGCAGAATTGGCAGTTTTTATGCTAATTACTTTTTATTGGCTGGTCCTACTTTGTACTTTGTTATAACCAGGATTCTCTTATGCCTTTCTACCTCCTCTGCTTTGCCACTATTTCTTTCTTTTTTAGAACCTGTTTCTAATGAGCAATTTACTGCTCCTGGCATCTCCAGAGCTTCAGCTGTCCACACTGTTCCCTGACAGGGAGAACTTTACACAGAGGAGAGGAGATTTTTGGTTTCCCAATTCCTCTGTCTTTCCTGTTTTACAAACATCCCTTGTTACCTTGGTAAGTCCCTTATAGATATACCTTTTACTATTTATTATGTGCAATGGAGGGTTCTATGTATACCACTTGCTTGATTCAATTACTTTATGAGATCTATTTCTCCTATGCTTATGCAAAGCAGTGCTGTCTTCTTATCTAAACAAGTGACAGCCTCCTCTCTTTAGCACACCCCACTGGTGCTTTGATAAATCCAGCCTCTAATACTAATTATATAGGACCTGAGGGCATGGTATACAACTCTTTTGTTTGTCTGTTCAGTTTTTTTTTTGTTTGTTCAGTTTTTGACGCTGACTTCTTGGATTTTCTGACCGCCCACTGTTGCCTTTATCCACTCCCACATCAACAGCCAGGCACTTTCGTTTAGATCGCTATATTCTCTGTATTTCATCTGGTTTACTTTATTTATTACTTTTTATTTTTATTTTACTTCAAACCGGTTCAAGTTTTGTTTTGTGCCAACATAATTTCTTCCCATTTAAAGAGGAAGAGAGAAAAAAAAAAAAGAAAAAAAGAAAAAAAAAGAGAAAAGATTTTTTTTTTTCTTGGCTGTCCCTGACAATGTGCATTAGATGTGCTCTCTTGTCTGGCATTTTGATACACTTGATACATTGTGCTTTTTTCCTTCTTGCCTCTTCATATTCCTCACATCATAGGTCACATCGTATGGCAATACCTTGTGAATAATCTGTACTTTTAATGACCCAGGACATATTTCTGCTACAACCGACCAAGCAATTTTCATGGTCTCCATCTGAGACTTATATACCTACCTTCGAACTTACCGGTTAGTAGTTACTTATATACTTGGCAATTAGTGTTTAAGCATATATATGTGCATAATATTTTTGAGTCCAGACCCATACACACAGGGCTAGTCCGGGTACCACCCCAGACACGGCGGGAGTCATGATGAGGATTAAAATCGTGGTTACTTATATGTACCTTTCTCTGTATGTAAAAAATTGTGTAAATGAATGTTTCAACTACACATGTGTCTGTCATGAACTTTGTATTTATTTTATTTTATTTTATCTTATTTTAGACGGTACAGCGACACTTTGCGCACCGCCCTCGCCCTGATGAAGAGGCGATACTCGGTCTAGAAAAAAAGCCTCGAAACGTTGGCATCCCTGTCTATACCCATGAGACAGTCTTGAGGGCTTTTCCTGTTGCTCCTTTGTCGCATGTACACGTATATACAATTTTGATTGTCTTGTCTCAACCATGTATAATGTGAGGTACCATTGTTAATTGTCCCCCCCAGGTCGCGCTCTCTTGTTCTTTACTGGTCATTTGGGAAATTGCTTTGTAATCTATGCTGTTAACAAACCTTCTTTTGATACATTGTTCGAATGAGCAACATTATTTAAACCAATACATTTTGAATACTTTTGATACCTACTTGTTGACTAATTTAGTCCTATACTCGAACCCGCCTTACACACTTAATGTCCCACCGAGGAAACACACCCCCTTCGGGGGTATAGCAATTCTCTTAAAACACTGGAGCATGAAGGCCCCCATTTGCACTAAACTGGAAGCGCTGTACCGGCCTGGCTCCTGCTCATCATCCAGGATAATGTCGTCCTTGTTCTCCTCCCCCCATCCACGGACAACACCAGGGATCCCAGAAAGGCATGCTCTTCGTGCTCCTTCTCCTCCGCCCTGGCACCATCCTCCTCTGACTCCTCTTCAGACTCCCGTTGTTGACTTGTCTCAGGTGGAGTAGCCCCCCCTGGGAATTCATCCTGCATTGTGACTTCCTCATCTTCCTGCTCCTTCTCCTTGATGGCTTGATCAATGACACAACGCAATGCATGCTCCAGAAAGAAGGCGTAAGGTACGATGTCACTGATGGTGCCCTGGCTGCGACTGACCAGTTTGGTGATCTCATCAAATGGCCGCAGAAGTCTGCATGAGTGGAGCATGAGCAGCCACTGGTGTGGTGCAAAAAAAAACAGAACCTGTCCAGCCGCAGAGTTCGTACAGGTAGTCTTTAACTGCACATTTCTGCTGGAGCAGCCTATCAAGCATATACAATGTTGAGTTCAAATCGCGTCGGGCAGTCACAAATAAGATGTCTGATAGGCAGGTTGTATTTGATCACCTCTGCGGTTTTTATTTTTTGCGCGATAAACAAAAAAAGACTGACAATTTTGAAAAAAAAATATATTTTTTACTTTTTGCTTTAATAAATATCCCCAATTTGTTTTTAATAAAAACACATTTCTTCATCAGTTTAGGCCAATATGTTATTTTGGTAAAAGAAAAAAAAATGCAATAAGCATTTATTGATTGGTTTACGCAAAAGTTATAGCGTCTACAAAATAGGGGATATATTTATGGCATTTTTATTATTATTATTTTTATACTACTAATGGCGGTGATCAGCGATTTTTAGCAGGACTGCGACATTGCAATGAAGACAGACTGGACACTTTTAACACTTTTTCTTGGGACATGTGATGTTTATACATCGATCAGACCTAAAAATAGCAACTACTGTATAAATTGGCACTGTCAGGGAAGGGGTTAACATAGGGGCGATCAGGGGGTTACGTGTCCCCTAGGGAGGTGTTTCTAACTGTGGGGGGGATTGTACTGACAGGGAGTAGAGAGAGATCACTGTTCCTGATCACTAGGAACAGACAATCACTCTCTACTCCCCTGTCAGAATGGGGATCTGTTTGTTTTTCATTGACAGATCCCCATTATGGCTCTCTATAGAGTTATCGTGGGTGTCCAACAGACATTGCATCCGCCCGCTACACGCATAGGCTCCGGTGACACATGCCTGCTATTGCTCTTAAAGCGGCCAATGTACAGCTATGGTGATTTGCGCAGCCGTGCCAACCTGCCGCAGTATAATGAGAGCGACTTGTCAGCAAGTGGTTAAAATAATAACACATACTGCTGCTTTCAAGGAGAAGAAGCTGGATCAGGTGGAGAAGGATCTGACCAGAGTATTGGCACTTGTGAAAGACCAAAAACTGTCCTTCATCATTACTAACCCCCATGTGAAGCGCGCAGTGAAACAGAAGACTATTGCCGATCTCTTAACAAAGGAAAAGTTTACCCCTGTCACCGCCAACTTTTTCAATTTGCTTGCTGAGAACGGTCGTCTTAATAACACTTCTGATGTAATCAACGCCTTTGGGAAGATCATGAGTGCACATCGAGGAGAGGTGCTGTGCTCAGTCACCACTTCTTCACCTCTGGATGAAGCAAATTTGGCAGAATTGAAGACTGCCCTGAATGCCTTCCTCGCCAAAGGAGAATCTTTAAAATTGGAGACCAAGACGGACCCCACTATCCTGGGAGGAATGCTTGTCAGCATTGGGGACAAATACATTGACATGTCAACAAAAACCAAGATCCAGAAACTGACCAAGATCATGAAAGATACTGTCTGAGCGTAATAAATAAATATATATATATATATAATATATATATATATATATATATATATATATATATATATATATATATAAATTGCCAGTAGCTGAATAAATCCTTTTACCGAGTGCTGTGTAAAAAAAAAAAAAAAAAAAAAAAAAAAAAAAAAATAATAACACATACTGTAGTGCTAAGTTGAATTAAATTAATCAAATTCTACTATATACCAATAACCAACTCCAAATAATAACAGATTCCCTTTAACAAATCCTTGTTTTACATGTACACATTAATACAATTTTCATAATGCTTTGGCATTATTTTAGTTCTCATGTGAATATTTAATTTTTCTATTCATCTTGTATGCTTCAGTTTGATTGAAAGATAAATCAGGATTCCTTTCTCTAACAATTTATAGCATTTATCCATTAGGAATAATTATGGTTGCATGATTTTACTAGCTTTTATCTCTACAAGTGTTACTAATGGTTTTATCAATTACTCCCTGTCCAATAACTGCATGGTTGTAACCTAATTTAAAGACACTCTATCACTGGGCTGATTTGTGTAGCAAATGACAGCATTTGAGACACCAGCCAAATGACTTGCTTCAGTGACTAAGTTAGTCTCTAATAATTAACAATTAGTTGAAAAAGACTCCAGAGACAGAGATTTCACTGTTCAACTTTAGGATCTATGTTTATCTGCACATTTCAGTCAAAACAAAGATGCTGAAAGACACAGTGCGGCTGTTACTAATGAATTATGTATACTGATTACCAATGGTTTCTTGTAAGCAAAGAACACAAATACTGTCAGGTCAACCTAAGGGCTCTTTCACACGTCCGTTCAGTTTTCCCCTTCAGTTTTTTCCCCTTCAGTTGATCAGTTTTTCATCCGTTTTTCGTCCGTTCCGTTTTTTTTGATGGAAGAAAAATAGGGTTTTCTTCCGTCCAAAAAAACGGAGCTTACCGCAGACGGATGTTAACGGACGTTTAGTGGATGCTCATCCGCTAACGGATGCTAACCCATAGGGATGCATTGAGGTCCGTTAACGGACGTCCAAAAAAAACAGACGAACTGAACGGACGTGTGAAAGGGCCCTAATAAAAAAGATTTTGCAGCAGTCCTAAAAGAGTGAACCCACAAAAAAAAAAAAAAAAATTAACTGGGGGGAGTGGGGCATACATTAATTGGGTATTTGTATACGATATTTAAACATGCACTAAAACTCGTAGCACTCTGAAACAACTTCTTTAATGTCTTTTTAAAAGCTACTGAAAAAGTCTTGACCTTGGCTTGATCTTGACTTCCTTGCCAAAATGAAGGCAAAGTTCTATCTGCGGTGACCCCCCACCTCCCCCCAATTAATAAATAAATACATGGAGCTGTGTCCCTATCTGCTAAAATGTTTGTCATTTCAATCAATGAGAAGGAATGGCTTAACTAACCACAAGAAGGACTTTTGATCCAGAGTTCAGTAACCAAGGGTGAGCTCTGCTGACTTCCATCATCTAATCATGTGCAAGCAAAAATGATGTTTTTTAAATTTTCCTTACATGTGATTGGATATTCATTGAGTATTCATTGTAAAGTGAAGCTTTACCTCAATTAAAAAGTTCTCGAGCAGCTGTTCTTGCAGAGTGCAACTACACTCGCAAAAGTGCACAGTCTATTTGCCTTTAGTAAATCAACCCCGATATTACCAGGTATTATGCACATTAAAATGTCCTTTTTACATGTCTTAGCTATAGATGGCTTAGCTATAGAGACAGTTATTAACTTATATAGCGTTTGTGATACCAGGCATTACACACTCATAACATCTTGTTAAATGCCTTAGCTCAGAGAAACCTAAAGGTTAAAAGGTTGCAGACAATTAATAACGTTATAAGGAAGAGCTAACCAATCAAAGCACCTGTTATAAAAAATAAATAAATAAATAAGTATATATATATATATATATATATATATATATATATATATATATATATAGTGCTGTTAGACATTTAGCTTTTGGTGAAAACTAGGGCTTTTATTAGATCATTTCTGTATCTACTCTAGGTACCAGTGTTTTTTTTAGCTTCAATGCTATAACTGGGAGAATAAAAACTGTATCCACCCCTTTAATTAATACAAGAGTTTTTTTCACAACTGCCGAGTGGGACGGTCATTCTTCTAGTGCCTATGTAGCTCCTTAGTGATAAGATGACACTTCCCAGGACCTAAAAATGATATCCACCAAAGAGTACTCACACGTTATTGAAGACCTTCAGCCATGGTGGCACAATGATATATAGGATGGGTATATACTGCAAGAGGGACTGGGAAGGGTGGAGTTTTTGCCTAGAGATGGACTTTAATACTATAGTTAATAAAAGCAGGAATCTGATCAGTCTGTTGAAGCGTAATCCTGAAAAGTGTGCATACTTTTACTGTAGAGTGTCCTTTGTTAGTCTCCTATGCTGTCAGTATGTTGTTAGTGAACACTGGTGTTTTGAGAATGGATAATGGGCAATATGGGAGTTGGTATTTTGGTATTTTATGTGCTTTCAAAGTAACATTGAACCATGCCTGCAATGTCCTACTTCTAGTTTCTTTGCTTCTAATGTTTGCCTCATATTTAAAACTGATTGGATGTACTTTACCTTGATCAAATCCAAATGATCAATACCAAATCTTACTGTCCCACCACCAAAGGTGGAGATTATCAAAACACTGAGGCCGCGTACACACGATTGAATTTGTCCGCTGAAACTGGTCCGATGGACCATTTCAGCAGACAAATCCGATCGTGTGTATGGGCTAGTGGACATGTTTGTCCAGCAGACAAATTTCAAAGCATGCTTTAAAATTTGTCCGCCGGAGACATGTCCGTCGGCTATGTCCGCTGGTTAGTACACTAACCAGCGGACATATCTGCCCGCACATGCGTCGAATGGATTCGACGCATGCGTGAATGTTTTTCACTTCCTGGTTCGGTGACGTGGTGGCGTCAACGTCACCGCGCTGTCTGCCGGCGGGGATTTTGATCCGATGGTGTGTACACGCCATCGGACCAAAATCCGATGAGACATGTCCGCTGCGGCCTGACACATAAAGTGGAATATTATGAATACCAATCAAAATATATAATTCAGTTTCTGCTTGTCTAAATGTCCTACATTAGTAACAGTGGCAAATCTAACATTTAAATTATGCTTGTAGTATGAACATAATTTAACATTTTAGGGGGTTCCACTAGGTCAAGCTGCGTGAGGGTATTTTGCAATAGGTACACTTGTTTGATTGACAATTTAAAAGGGAAATACTAACTTTGTAGAGATTTCCCCCTCACTTCATATTGTGTCTCCAAGACAGGAAGGAAGCAAAGGTCCCTCCTTTGGACACAGACATGATAAATAAAAAGTTAATAAATTATAACCAAAAAGTTAAAAAAACTTTTTTTAACTTTTGGATAGAATGCAGAGGGATTATTACATGGCTTGTCAGTTTTTATTGCTGTCCGTGCCCCCATAATGGAGATTCAAAGTTGTTCTCTACCATTATTATTCAAAGGGAAAGGCTTGTCGAATTTTATTGCTGTCTGTGCCCCCATTATGGAGATTCAAACTTTCTCTCTACTATTATTATTGAAAGTGAAAGAAAAAACCCAAATTTTACTACCCAGAAAAGTAATAGAGGGGAAATCTTCCAATGGAGACACAATACTGTATCGCAAAAAAATGGCCAGGTCATTAAGGGGCAAATCCTTCTGGGGCTGAAGTGGTTAAAAAATGTATTTCTGAATACAAAACATGTAGACTGTAAAAAACTTGAATTCATTTGCTCAATTTGTCAATTTATAATAAAAACATGAGCAAATAATTTATTAAAATTGTGTACCAAAAGAAAAAAATAACACAGAAATTAGTCATAAAGTTGTCAAGTTAACTTACGCTTACTGGTGCTGTTAAATCTGGTCTGGACCAGGGCTCAAGTCCTGTGGGAACGCGTGGGAACTTTTTTTACAGCAGGAACTCAGTTCCCTTTGCAGGACTAGAGCAGCCGAGAGCAGCCAAGCTCCCCGAGCCAATCCTTCACTAAGCAATGCCCAGCTCGAATCACTGTCAGGGGCAGGCGATCCTTACTAATCCTTTATGTTACTGGCCGCTTCCTGTATATGGATTCATCGGGTAGTGTGCGGGTATTCTGTCACTTACTCGATACCGCAATGTCTCCTGGGAGCGTTTGTCATTGTTCCAAGGAGGTCTGCCGCAAGTTATCGCGGGATTTAGAAAGAACTTGCTTCCCGTGATAACTTGCGGCAGACCTCCGCAATGTCTCCTGGGAACAAAAAACATGTGGTTTAGTAATTATGCATATGAGCGTATCATTTTTTATTTTTTTTGGTGGGGGAGTGGATCTTGGGTGGGAGTTCCCACACTTTTTTCCCCAGGACTTGACCCCTGGTCTGGACATCTAGGTTTTATTGGCTTTTGGTTATGGAAGGGTTAAATATTGCTAAGGCATCCCAGACATATTTAGTATCACAGGTACCCTCCAGGTATTGTTTAATTGGTCTATTTTCTTTAGAGCAATTGCTGTTCATTCTGAAGCTGCATAGTTTTCCCAGGTGGGGTGCTAAAATGGTATTTACATTTTATTTTTAGTGTTGATGCTAAATATGTAAAAGATAGTTTAATAATTCACCCACTGTGGCCTTTTAGAAAAAAAAAAATATTATAAAGGCCAGTCAGCTTTACCTATCCATATTTGTAGAATGTATTTTGTGTTAAAAAGAAATGCATATTTTTCTTACATACATTTTATTTATTTGTATTTGCAGAGTATACTTTTTAACTTCAAGCACAATAAGAACTGTAAAAACATACCTAGCAGGGAAAAAGATAAGTATTTTTCCTTCCTTTTAAGTACTAGTTAGGATACAGTGTGCCTATCACTCTTATTAAGGAGCTTTAAGATGGGTATAATTGTAATTCACTAATTCTAAAAATCCACTCAAATGTCACTTATAATAAGGATTTCCTACTGTGCTAGGACCCCTGGGAAACCTTTGAAGTTGTGAATGGTGTACATGAAGACAGGCAAGAGCATACGCTCTTAGAAGGCACCAGAGCAGTATTGCTCCTCAGCTTAGATGATAAAAACAATCACATCTGCATAATCTTGGGAATACTGCCAGACTGAAGATCAGAAAAGTAAACTTAGGAAAGAGGAAAGCAAAGATCAAAAGGCAAAACCCAAAAGACCTTAATTGTTATACATTAGGAAGGGGCAAGGGTGAAAAAAGTCCAATTTACAAGAGAAACATTCAAATCAGAATGGCAATTCATAATTAGCTCGTGATGGAAACAATATTCATGACAGAATACTATTTAAAACAATTAACAAAAATACGCATAATTACATTGTTACAAAAAGAAATGAATCTTCTTAAAGCAGATAAGCAAAACAGGCAGTGATTATAAAACCCTTTAAAAGAAAAATGAGCCTAACTAAAGGGGAACAGTGTTTTTTTTTTTTTTATAAACATTTTCAGTGTGACATTATCAGTTAGGTTTTAATTAGGTATTAGTTTTTATAAAGGATGACATTTATTATCAAGTACTTTTTGTTTTAGCAGTTCTAACAATTATTTTATTTCATTTTTCCTACTGTATACACTAATGCCTGTGCATGTTACATCTCCTTGCTGATTAAGTAATTAGGTCAGTGTGAAATGAATAGACATAGATCAATCAGACACAGCAGGGCGACCGGGTTAATGCCTTGGTTCATGATTTCTTGACATTTGTATGATTACATAAGTTACCTCAGCTATCCTGTCTCAAACTGAATGGCTTAGACTGGCCTCATGAGCACAACATGATCAGACATTAAATAAATTATTTTTACAAAGCTACTACAACTGTCACCATTCATGTCCTTTGATTCGAACAATAATGTTTTGAGCGGTGAACTAAGATAAACTAAGGGCCAGATTCTCAGAGGCGCTACGACGGGGTATCTCAGATACCCCGTCGTATCGCCGTTTTTTTCCCCGGGTATCTATGCGAGTGATTCCTAGAATCACTTAGGCATAGATACGGGTGAAGATCCGACAAGTGTAATACAATTACACTTGCGGATCGTAGATGTAATGACAACTCCGGCCACTAGGTGGCCTTTACGTTGTTTTCTCATTTGCCTATGCAAATGAGGCTACTACTCAGATTCCCGAACGCTTTTACGCCGCCCCATCGTCGCTTACGTTGTTTTTGTACGCGTAAGGTTACCCCTGCTAATATGTGGAGTAACCTTACGCAGTACCGTCGGATGCCGTCGGGTGCCGTCGGATGCCATGTTAAGTATGGCGTCGGGTCAGCGTCGGCTTTTTCCGTCGGTTATGTCGTTTTACTAAGTCGTACGCGAATAGGGCATTGCGTAAGTGACGATCACGTCGTTTTGACGTCGGTTTCAACGACGCTTTCTGACGTGAGCTGGAGCATGCGCACTGGGCTTTTTCCCCGGCCGGCGCATGCGCAGTTCGATCGACGCGGGGCGCGCTTAATTTAAATACAAGCCGCCCCCTTTGAATTACGCGGCCTTACGCTGGCCCATTTACACTACGCCTCCGCAAACTACGGAGCAAGTGCTTGGAGAATACGGCACTTGCTCTGTTAAGTTGCGGCAGTGTAGTGTATATGGCTTACGCTACGCCAGGGCAAATCTATGAGAATCTGGCCCTAAGACTTTATTTTCATGACTTTTAGCTTTTTTTGCAGCTAGCAGCTGTTTCTTGTATACTGGCTTTAAATGTGTAATACGTAATAGTATTAGGCGAGGGATTTCCTAAAAAAGGGTTTCTTCAATTCAACTACCCAAGTTGTTCCTCTTTGGAGTTAATTCATGCTGGGTTCACACTGTCATGCAAAGCGGCTCCCAGCAGGGGTCCGGTGCGTCCCTGTGCACCGTTTCAGGTACGATTTGGGTCCGAATTTTTGGCTAAATTTGGGTCTAAAACAGACCAAAAGATGCTGAGGGCTCCTGTGCAAGTCGCTCCGCAGTCGTCCCAGAGCTGGGTGAACCGGCTCCATTGAGAGTTGGTCAAAATCTCCTGACATGCAAATTGGATGCAAAGAAGCCCGCATCCAATTTGCAATAGTGTGAACCCAGCCTCACAGAAAACATGCCTGGTAATGAATGATTGACATGCATTCTCAGGTGCTTTACATTGTTATTTAAGGATTTGGCTCAGTTGAAAAATCAACACACAAGTAAGGAATTATAAGGAACCTTTGTAGCCCATTTACGCCTTTGTATTCTGGTGTGTTAAAGTAGTTGCAAACCCTTTACAACCACTTTGTGCTACAGGTAAGCCTATAATAAGGCTTACCTGTAATAACCAGGATATCTCCTAAACCTAAATGGTCATCAGCACATGGGCACTGGGAAAAACTGAAGTAATGCTATGCTTTGCATACTAGCTCATTATGCCTTTGTTATGCAGGGTTTTTTGTTTTTGTTTTTGTAGGGTTTACAACCACTTTAAGGAAAATGCATTAATGTGATTTGTTTTGCATGTTTCCCTGTGCTATGTTATTGCAATGCATACATTTTGCATAGGCTGCCAATTGCATCCTTTGATCTATAATGCAGTTACTTTGTTGGGGATGAGTTGGAGTGTTGTTCAAAATGAAAGACACCACAATGCACCCACATGCATAAGGTGTGGTACCAGAATGCAATGTGTGACTGCAGCCTAAAATAGGATCAGCTGAAAACAATAAGACAGAGCATTAGTGATGAGCAACACTGATAACGTTCAGTTCACTACTACATTCGGTGTACTTAGTCAAAAATCCCAAAAATGCAAACATTAATGCAAATCCCCATTAAGATCAAAAGAAGGTGAATCTTGTAAATGAATTCTCTCAATTTCCATAGCTAAAATGCAATGGAAAACAAAGCGTGTGGGGAGGGGGGATGCTGCCACGGAGAACATGTATCAATGAAAAAAAAAAAAAACGATCTGGAGGTGAGCACCTTATTTTATTGAAGTTTAAATTACCACATAATAAAATTTCTTTAACTATTTGAAGACTGGTATGTTAAACCCTCTTGCTGTCAAGGCCATTGTTCAGCACTGTGATACTTTGCCTGACTATTACTTATTTATTAGCATTTTTGAGACAGAGCTTTCTTTTGGTGGTATTTAGTCATTACTTTTTTTTTTTACTATATAATAGAAAAAAGACCCAAACCTGTTTCCCTTCATTTCTGCTATACTGTACAACTTTGCTTTTTAACCTCCCTGGCAGTTTGATTATGTCTGTAATTTTGTACCAAAAGCGGTACAATTATTTTGCATGGAAACTCGGGATTTTATACTGTAGGCCTGCAATTCTTAGGAATAACTCACTTAAATTTGTCCAAACAAGAGTCTAGTAGACATCCCGGGTATGATAAAGTTTAAAACACAAAATCATAAATTATAATATAATAAATAACTATAAATAATTATAACAAATAATAATGTAATTATAATAAAAATTATTCAAAATGTAATCAAATCAAAAACACTGAAATTTGCTCAGTTGCAGAATTGTCGCTGTCATTATTTTAATTTTTATGACGGATTTCTCCACAAATCGCTATTGCTCAATTCTGCAAGTGATTCTAATTTATTATTGCTGTTTTCTAGCTGCTCTAAAATCACTTAACTTAACAAAATCACATAAAGGGACACTTTTGGTTGCTATGGACAATCTACAGTTTGCAGGCACAAAAAAACTATTTTCGTAACATCGCAGAGAACGGAGATCCGCGGCACACAGGCACTGTGTGAATCGAGCGAGGACGCCGCTCACTCACACAGCGGGGATGCATCGCTGGATCCAGGGACAAGGTAAGTACAGTAACTTGCCTGGAGAAGGTAAGCCAGCGCGCGCTGCAGGCTCTGCACAGCTACCCCGAGCGTGACTCGGGGTTACCGATAACACCATAGAAAAACCACCCCGAGTCACTCTCGGGATCACCGCTAAGCAGGTTAAATAACCCTTCTTCATTAATCGTACTCTGCTACAGTTCTTTGGTGAAAGTGTATATATTCAGCTAGATTCACGTACCTCGGCGCATCTTTCTGCCGGTGTAGCGTATCTTCTTTACGCTACGCTGGCGCAACGTTGAGAGGCAAGCATGTTATTCACAAAGCAAATGCTCTCAACGTTGCGCCAGCATAGCGTATAGTTGTCGGTGTAAGCTGACATAAGTCAAAGTAGGTGGAAGTGGGCGTGTAAAATTTAAATGAAGCGTGACCCCATGCAAATGATGGGCTGAGCTTCAAAAAATGAACTGCGCATGCATCGTATCTTGGACGCATCCCAGTGCGCATGCTTACAGTCACGTCGAAATAACTGGCTAAGATACGTAAAAACACTGCCTACGACGTGAACGTAACCTAAGCACAGCCCTATTCACGTAGTACCTAAACGACGTAAAAATCGATGGCGTTCGTTCCCTAGTCCATACCTTTGCATGGGTTGTGCCTCCTATATGAGGAATAACTTTACGCCGGACGCAACCCTTACGCAAATCGCTTAAAACATGCGCCGGGCGCAAGTACATTCGTGAATAGGTGTATCTTACTCATTTGCATATTTAAAATGGGAACGCCAGTTGCGTCCAGCGTAACTATGCGCCCACGATACGCCGGCGTAGGCAAGTTAAGTCGGGCGGCTGAAGCCTTATTTTTCAACGTATCAGCGCAAAGATACGACGGCGCAGATTTGTACTTACGACGGCGAGATACGTTGGTGTAAGTGTTACGTGAATCCGGGCCATAGTGTTTCAAAACTGTAGTATATAAATTTGAAATACACCAATCCCTGATGTTCATATTGCCTATCTAATGTACTGAGTCCCTAAAATGCCATGGCCCATTTTTGGAAATGAGACATTCCTAACTATTTAATAAGAGGCATGGTTAATTTTTTGAAGTTGTAATCTTTTGGGAAAAAATTTAAACTAAATAAAAATAGATCATTGAGTTCTCACATATGGCATATAAAAGAAAGTAAAACACATTTATTAGATAAAGTTGTAAATTAATAAGATACATACACACAGCATTGGCATAATAATAATTACATCCCAAAACACATTCTTATACTCCTTCCAAGTATGGTGATACCATATGAGAATGAATGTTTTGCTGCCTAGATGCATAGAGGTGCCAAAAACCCACTGAGCACCTTCAGACTTTCAAGAAGAATAAAATATGCATCTGATTTACTGACTATCTATCACATTTCATGAGGCCTTGAAATGCCAGGACAGGAGAAAAACCCACAAAGTGACAACATTTTGCAAAGTAAGCTGTCCAATTAATTTAATTAAAGATATGATGATTCTTTTTTTTTGAAAAATTAAGAAATAAACACACCTAGAATTATACCACAACACACTAATTGATATTCTTCCTGAGTATGGGGATAGAACATATGTTTTTTGCAGCCTAGCCACATAAAGGGTCCAAAATCCATGGGGCACCTTCAAGCTTTCAAATAGCATAAATTAGGCATCTAATTCCTGACTACCTATCATCATAAATTTACAACATTTTGAATAGCAGACCCCCCCCCCCCACGGTATTTTTTAAGAGGCATAGTGAATCTTTTAAAGATTTAAAGCACCAGGATTCCATTCAACATCCATACCAGATCCTTATCCTAGGTGAGGGTCTGTTATTCAATGTAAGGAAAAAAAATGGTGTATGGGTTACACCTAAAAATATGTTGCAGATCCTTAACTGAAAAAAAAAAAAACAACGGCTGGTCAGCAAGTAGTTAAACAAAGCTTACTAAATAAGCTGGGTTCCCCGACACATGCACATGTGCAGGGTTTCCCAAGCACGTACAAAGACTGTTATTAGGGGAGTCTGAAACTTTTCCTTTCTTTACACGTGCACAGAAAATCACTTACGCATGCCTAGATGTGCTGAAAGGTTCTGCCAGGACCAAAAATGGGTACATCCACACATGCGCCATAATGGTGGCACTCGAGGGAAAGTGCAGCCACCTCGAAGGCGGACTGTACTTCCAGCAAAGTTCTGTTTAAACATCAGAGCAACTGTGTTTAATTGAGCTTAATGCAGTGTGGTGTGAATTGACCCTAAAATTACAGTAGGTACAGTTTCTGGATTCTAGTGCCCTCACCACTAATAATTTTAGTGATGGAATAACTATTGACTAACGTAAACATATAATTAACCTAACCAGGAAGTTTTTTTTATTTGTTGTTCTACTTTTCTCTACTGATGTCTTAATAGAGGTCACTTTTGATGCATATATTATTAGCTTATTATGTTGACATTATGCTAAAATTGCTAAATCATATTATATATTAATTGATATAAATATTATTTATAAAACAGTCATTCAGTATTTTGTTTTTTTAGGCTCTCGGGCATGCAAGTTATTAAAACTTGTAAGCTAAACCATTTTGCAAATTCTGAATATTAAAAACAATGATAAAGCAGTGAAAAAAACAGTTTGGCTTGATGCAAAATGTTTATCTTGGTTTATGTTTGTTTTTGCCTTAAACTCTTATTGATTTCATCAGATGGGTACTCATTTGGGACAGTAAATTGTCTGTTACTAATTGAGCAATACAGTTAATTGCTGTACTAGTTGTAAGTTATATGAATTATGCCATGCAACTGCATTTTAAAGCACTTTTGTAATTTCTTGTAAGTTATACTAATAATTTTATTTGCATTAGAGCACATGCCAAATATCAAAAGAAACATGCTTTGATAATAGTAATTTTAATTTCACCCCTCCAGCTTTTGCTCTTGCATCATAAAAATCCATTAGACATTAGAATTCTAGTCTGACAATAGTTTGCATGCTGTATGTTTAATTTCTTTAGGGTAATATGATTACTGGCTATTATTAACATTTTGGGGGTGGATGAGCACTTTGTAACAGTAGGAGGTAAATGGCAATAAAGTAAGAACATCTGAATTTCAGCGTTCATAAATGTAAGGTGTCAGACTAGCACAACATACCTGCTGAGACCCTCAGGGCTGTCTACAATATATTATCCTTGCATTATCATTCATATATATAAATATATATATATATATATATATATATATATATATATATATATATATTTATTTATTTTTTGTTTATTTATTTATTTTGGTCTGTTTTGTCTGTGTCTTTGTCCTATTTTGTGCACACACAGAAGTCAACATGCCTGGCTAAAAATAGCAGAATATGAGGTACATAAAACAAACCTTCCAGACAAGGTTTAGAAGTGTGTCTATGGAGAGGGGGCTGTGATTGGATATGGTCGGGTGAAGACACCTGATGCAGAAGCTCCCGTTCCTCCGCTGCCTTGACCTGCTTCATACATAGACCATGCACACCTGAGTGGCTTGCATCCTCAAAGTAGGCTGGAGTACTTGGGCATGATTATAGACACAGCCCGAAGCCAAGTATTACTTCCCTACCAAAGGCAAAGCCATAGGAGACTTGGTCCAACTGATAAAGGCAAAGTGAAGGCCTTCCATCTCTATGCAGGAGGTTATTGGGGAAGATGGTAGCCTTACTCGAGGCTGTTCCTTATGCCCAGTTTCACTCAAGTCCGTTACAGGGCAGAATTCTGTTAGCTTGGAACAAAGATGTCCCGGCCCTGGACCTTCCTATTATCTTATCTCCAAAGGTTCCCCAGAGCCTCAGTTGGTGGTTTCTCCCCCAAAATCTGTCAAAAGGAAAATCCTTCACTCTGGTTACCTGGAAAGTGGTGACCACAGATGCAAGCCTTCTTCATTGCAGCTGAAAAACACCCCCACAGCATGATGATGCCACCACCATGCTTCACCAGTGGGACTGTATTGGACAGGTAATGAGCAGTGCTTGGTTTTCTCCACACATACCGCTTAGAATTAATGCCAACAATTTCTACCTTGGTCTCAAAAGAGGCTTTCAGTGCTGCTGGTGGCACCAGTGCCGGAGGTTGCCTACCCCTGAGCTAAAGTCATTACCCGGGTATCTTGCTGCATAAAGTAAAAGTGATCTGAGTGGCTAAATATTGTAACTGCTAGATAGCTTTTACATGTGGAGCCTTTTCAGGCTCTCCTGTTCCACCGGGGAGCCCAGGACAGAAGCCAGTGGTTCTGCCAGCCTACAACAGAGATGACTAAGGACCAACACCCAATCATCTCTATGGTCTAAGAAACCAAAAGAGATGAGGATTTTGTCATTTCTGGTTTTGCTCATATGTAAACAAGCCATTACTGGCATTACATTATGTTTATGAAAAGCATCTGATCAACTTGATCTTGGTTTGTTCAGATGCGTTTAAAGGAGGGATTTGGTGTCTAATAGACCCTCAGATGTCTGCCCATGTCACTGCCCATGCTATCACAAGGGATGTTGTTCATCCCTTGTAATAGCAATAAAAGTGATATAAGATTATTTTTTTTGAGACACTGTAAAAATTAAAAAATGTATACAAAAGAAATACAATTTTACAATTTTTTTAAAATGTAAAATGCCTTTTCCCCCATGCTCACACGCAATAACTAACGCATACATCAGACATGAATACAGTGATCACACCACACATGTGAGGTATCGCCGTGAACAGTATATTAAGAGCAATAATTCTAGCACCAGACCTCCTGTGTAAATCTAAATAGGTAATCTGTGAAGGCTTTTAAGAATCGTATGTTAGCACCATTCCGTTGGCGAACAACATTTTACAGCATGACATGTTGGGTATCAGTTTACTTGGTGTAGCATCATCTTTTATATTCTACCAAACAATTTGGTATTATATTGTGTTTTTTGTTTTTTGTTTGCAATAAAATTAGTGTATTTTTTCTAAAGAAATTGTGTTTAAAAAACAGCTATTTTATTTTCTAGGGCGTCTGCCTAAAAAACATCTATAATGTTTGTGGGTTCTAAGTTTTTTTTTTTAGCAAAAGATTTTTTTTATATGTAGGAGAGACATTTTTAAATTGGACCAGTAAATGCTACCAAATGAAAGCTCTGTCTAAAAATTATAAAAAATGTATTTTGGTATTGTGTTGCATGACTGAGTTACTGTATGGCCGAATTAAACTCAAACAACAATAACATCATGTTGGAATATGAGTACAGTAAATATCAAATACACTATCTGGATATCAACATTATGTATACGCCAAGGTGGGAAATTGGTCACCACCGTATATTTTAAGGCAACAGATCGTAACAGTTACTTGCCGATCACTAGTGGTCACCACCCACTCTGGCTCAAAAATATTCCAAAGGGGCAAATGATGAGGATTAGAAGAAATTGTACATTGGATGATGATTTTCAAGTTCAATCCAAAATTATTAAAGCACGCTTTCTGCAAAAGGGTTACCATGAATCTGCGTTAGATAAAATTATTACGGAAATAGGGAATGTACCAGGCGACACATGTTTAGAGAACGGAGTTCCCGAAAGGAATAATAAACATGAATGGGGTTTTATTTCAAATTTCAATGAACAATACAAAGATATTAAGAAGATTTTTAAATGGCACTGGCATATATTGTGTATGGATAGAACTCTAAATCCGGTTCTACTAAATAATCCGGCGTTTATATATAGAAAGGCCCCCAATTTTGGAGATAGGGTGGTCAAAAACATATTAAACCCACCAGTAAAGCCATTAACGTTTTTGGACTGTAAGTTTTTTTTTGCCTGCAGAAGGTGTAAAACATGTGCTAAAGTGACTACTCCTATCAGGAACCTTACTGAATTCCCTTCTACTGGGAATAATGCTACATTCAAAATAAATGAGTTTATTACGTGTAAGACCACACATGTGGTTTACGTGTTACAGTGCCCTTGCAATTTAATGTATGTAGGGCGAACTAAAAGAACCTTAAAGAAACGTGTATCTGAGCATATACATAATATTGAAATTGGCTTCAAATATCACGGTGTGTCTCTCCATTTTAAGAAACACCATAACCGTGATCCATCTGGTTTAAAGTTCTGGGGTATAGACAGAATACTTCCAAACTGGAGAGGGTCAAATTTGGTGCGAGAAATCTCAAAAAAAGAAACTCAATGGATTTATTTAATGAATACCTTGACGCCTGCAGGCCTGAACGTCGAACTCGATGTAAATTGCTATATTGGTGACATCTGATATATTTAATAATATGTGTGAAATCCTCTGCGCTATATAGAACAGTAAGTGAAGATGAACTCTAAACATATAAACATGTGGAGTATCAATATGTGAAAGAGTAGCTGCAAAAACTAAAAGTGTTTACATAACACAAAATGGCAATCAAGTGAAAAATAGGTGATCTTGCGCTACTAAAATCATAAATAAATCCACAACAAATACACAATATTGAATATAACAAATACACGTGCCTAATATAGTGTATAAATAGATAAATAAATAAAAAAAAAGTCCAAAGTGCATATGTGCCAAGGTGCATAAAGGGTGGGTACACGGCAGTCCGTGAAAGATCCAGTGTCCACAATATTCGTGCAGGTGTCACTCCGTGGAAACAAAACAGCCTCACAGGCCCCTCACCTCACTGCCCCAAAATCACTGCATTCAGTATCATCTGATAACTCCAAAACTTATAAGCCAGGTAGGTAAGGAAGATCGACATCCGGGTCCTCACAGAGTAAGTATAGGGCTATACCAACTCGGAAAACAGAAATGGAAAAAGAGAGACTCCCATAGTGAAGTAAATCATAAAAAAGGGACATTTATTAAAAATAGTCTGCTTACATTAAAAATATAATAAAACAGCATAAAATACTCGGCATAAGCCGGATCCTCACGTCACTCCAGGTGTCCGTCAATCCCTACGCGTTACGGCTACTGCCTTCATCTGGGGACTAGATGAAGGCAGTAGCCGTAACGCGTAGGGATTGACGGACACCTGGAGTGACGTGAGGATCCGGCTTATGCCGAGTATTTTATGCTGTTTTATTATATTTTTAATGTAAGCAGACTATTTTTAATAAATGTCCCTTTTTTATGATTTACTTCACTATGGGAGTCTCTCTTTTTCCATTTCTGTTTTCCGAGTTGGTATAGCCCTATACTTACTCTGTGAGGACCCGGATGTCGATCTTCCTTACCTACCTGGCTTATAAGTTTTGGAGTTATCAGATGATACTGAATGCAGTGATTTTGGGGCAGTGAGGTGAGGGGCCTGTGAGGCTGTTTTGTTTCCACGGAGTGACACCTGCACGAATATTGTGGACACTGGATCTTTCACGGACTGCCGTGTACCCACCCTTTATGCACCTTGGCACATATGCACTTTGGACTTTTTTTTATTTATTTATCTATTTATACACTATATTAGGCACGTGTATTTGTTATATTCAATATTGTGTATTTGTTGTGGATTTATTTATGATTTTAGTAGCGCAAGATCACCTATTTTTCACTTGATATATTTAATATATTTAACTATTTTAAATGTCTGTTTGAGGTATGTCCTCCGTTTCCTTGGTCTATTTTTCTATTTTCTATTTTTTATTCTATTTTTTAATCTATCTTTTAATGAATTTGAGATCAATATGTTCAAATTGTATATATATATTTTTTATATACGTTTATATATTTCTGTATATGGATTGCATATTGAATTGAATCTTACATACTGCGGTATTAATGATTTAGGATTCGTTCATTATTTTTCAATTTTATATTGTTTTGATAGTGGGTGCCGCTGCCATTCATCCTTGATAAATGGGGGAATACCCCTTATCTAGTCCTGAACTCGTAGATGGCATTAATTATTTGCTATTCAGTCTATGCCATGGAGGTCAATATATATGTGTGATTGACTGAATGGCATATAACAGAATGCCGTTTTAAAATAGCTGCATTATGTATTATAAGTACTATGTTCACCGCAAGATATATGTGTGGCTTTCGATTTTATGTTTTTAGATTGTAATTACATATAAATGGCATGCACAGTCAATCTGCGGATGTAAATACTGTGAAATTGGAGATGCACAGGCAGCTCCATATTGTAAGTGCGCCCATTGGCCACAATGAGCGTGGTGGGATTGGCTGTGAAGCACCCGGCGTTGCACATAAGTCTTTGACGGACGGCGCAGGGTTAATCCTCGGCGCCATCACGCTCTGAGAGACATGCCCAGATTGCAGTGGTTTGGACATGTGAGGACCGAGGGGTGTGCGCCATCCGACTGTTCTCATTGGACGGCATTGTTGGGAATATAAAAGGATAGCACACGGTACTTGGCTCCACTCCTTTGATGATGTCGAATGACGAAATTAGTCAGGGCGGAGCCAAGTAACGTGAGCAAGGGACGCCTGAGACTGTGGGAGACGAGCGCATCCACCCCCCTGCAGCCTGAGAAGCACAGAGTGGTAGGAGACGCCAACCATAGATCCAATGAGCGACCGCAGTTAATGTGATTACATGCTGGTTGATTTATGTTGTCTGTGAGTGTACATCTATAAGGATTTTTATATATAGAGTTTGATTAAAAGTTTAAACGATATCACGCTATGTCCATTCCCTTTGTTTTTGTTTGCTAAACATTGAGCTTTCAGCTGCTTGGGGTGAGGAGACACACACTGGGATCAGCTTGGATCAGTTTTCTTAAGGCGATTGTCTGTTTGATTTCTGGTAAGAGTTTTTCTTAAGAGGGGGCCCCCCCCCTCCTCTCTCAACACACGAGTGGTGGTGGATCTTCTGGCAACAGCAAGATTTATTTCATCTTCTTGGGATTAAATGGACTTTGATTTGTTTTCACTATACCCTTTTTTCTTGTAGAAATCCATATATTTCTATAACATGGACATTTATTAATCAGTATATCTTACTTTATATGTTTGGCAATAGACATATACACTAGCACTGCCTGGTGGATGTTAATATGTTTTAAGCTTTGCTTTGACTTTTTCTATTCACACTGTGCAAATATTTTGTGATACTGATTGGGTATTTTAGGTAGCAGCTGACCATTGAGAGTGGTAATATATATACAGTATTTTTTAGGTCTGTTTGGCTTATCATTCCAAGAGCGCTTGTTTGATTTGTTTTGAGATAGGGCGCCTTTTATTCTCATTATTAATTAGCAGTGGAAATGACTGAGTTATTGTCACTCAAAGTGTGACAGCGGGGGGGGGGCGTGGCTACCGCGCAGCTTGATGGCAGCGTGATCCTGTAGCTCCGATCCAGACAAGGAAACCGATCGGATCCGCAGCGACATAGCAGCACTGGGAACCCGGGGACATAGAAGAGATGACCCGCAAGAGGAAGTAATCGGCTATGCCCAATAAATTGGATTATTTCTATCTGCCGCGAGATCGCGGCCTGCTCCAAGATGGCGCCGGCGCAGCAGCGTCCTCTCCTGCCTCCTCTTGCGGCTCTCAGTCTGCTGCATCCAGCCCAGGAGATGAATCAGGCTCTGTTCGTAGGTCCCCAGGAGTGTCCACTCCACTTGCCCGCAGCCCTGCTAAGTCCAAACCGTGCCTGGAAGGATCGGCTACCCAGGTAAGCCCTGAGCAGGACTCAATGAATGACACCAGGGAGTTAGTGGATCCTTTCACAGCGTTCCCCACATCAGGCAAAGCAGTCTCTGATACAACCTTAAAAGATATGCTAATATCCCTCCGCAGCTCCATGCATACAGATATGCTGCACTGCATGAAGAATTTTAAAACTGACATTGGGGAGCTGGGAGGGCGGATAGCGCACGTGGAAGAAAAAATGGGGGAGTTCGCTACATCTCACAATTCACTAATTGATGCCCATGCTGAGCATTCTGATGAGATTGAATGTTTAAGGGCAAAGGTCGCTGACCTCGAGAACAGGTCAAGAAGGAACAATGTGAAGATTAGGGGGGTACCAGAAACCGTGCTCCCAGCACAACTCCAACAGTTGCTGCACCAGTTCCTTCCATCTGTTCCAGATTCTGAGTTACAAATTGACAGGATCCACAGGCTGCCTAAGCCAGCCTATCTCCCCGACGATGTCCCTCGAGTCGTTCTTATGAGAATACATTTTTATCAAGTGAAGGATCAACTGGTCTCCACTTTTAGGAAAACCCAGCAAATGCCAGAAAGGTTTGCCCACATTCAATTATTTGCGGATCTGTCACAGTTCACTATGCAGAAACGTAAATCATTGCTCCCTATAACGAAAGCTCTCCGTAATCACAATATCCCCTATCGCTGGGGATACCCCGTCAAGATCACCGTCACTCACAATGGGCATGACACAGTAATCTCAGACCTAGACGCTGGTCTCATGCTGCTCAGGTCTTTGGACATTCTCCCGGACCAGCCAGTTCCAAGCTCGCAGTCCTCACCTCCTGCACGGATTGATCAACAGCATGAATGGCAAACGGTGACAAGGAAGAAGTCCAGCAAGAAATCCGCGGCCTAATTGCCTTTTCGTGGCTAAGCTAGCCTTATCCACTACTAGTTCCTTTGTGTTCTGGAATTGTTCTCCATGATTTTGGGCAGAGATCCTGACTCTGGTTGCTTATTTTTGAAAACTTTTTTTCTAATGTGCTGTTTTTTTTCTTTTCTTGTTTTACATTTTCTGACTGTAATTCCTTTTTCCTTACTCCCCGCGGCCCCCCTCCTTCCATGGTCTGCTCCATCTGTTGATCGCGCCAAGCTACCCACGTTAAGTTGGATGGATCCCTGCTGTCGCCTCGGAATGGTTGTTGATTTTCTACTTACCTGGATGAGGTACTATTACTTTTCATTTTTATATTTGAAGTATGGCTCTTAATATAGTGTCATTCAATGTGAATGGTCTCAATCACCCGGCCAAAAGAGCCTCAGTCTGGAAGGAAGCTACTGCTCTTCGAGCTGATGTCTTGTGCATTCAAGAGACGCACTTCCTGGCGGATAGCCCACCCAGGTTTCAGAACAGACGATTTCCACATGTTCTTGTGGCCTCAGCACCAGTCAAGCATAAAGGTGTGCTGATAGCTGTCAGTGACTCTGTGGCTCTCAAGGTATCACAAGTTCATACAGACCCGGAGAGTAGATATATTATTCTGATTGGAGAACTGAATAACAAACTTTTTACTATAGTGAACCTGTATGCCCCGAACCATCATCAGTTGCGTTTTCTAAAACGTTTGTACTCCAAAATAGCTTCGCTCTGTCAAGGCTCCCTGGTGGTCTGTGGTGATCACAACTTGACGGTTGATTATGCCTTAGACTCTTCCACCACTGCATGACGTCCTCCACCCCAAATTCAATAACTGCTCCACTCTGAAGGTCTCTTTGATACCTGGAGGTGTTATCATGCCACCGAGCGTGATTACACGTTCCATTCATCCAGACATAATTCTTATTCGAGAATAGACTGTAGATAAGTGTAACGTTACTCCCGTTACTATATCCAATCTGAGCGCAGCTGTACCTGGTTCTAACAGCTGCGCTCCGTTCTGTGACCTGTGCGCGTCACTTCCGGTGCGCGGACGTGTGCGCTCCATGCTGGAACGCAGAAGTGCGTCCCAGCGCGTGTCCCATCTCCTCCACACTATCCCGGGCTATTTAAACCCCTAGGTTCGGCGGCAGGGTGTTCAGTTATTCTCGTTGAACCCCTGCCGCCACCTGAGATCCCCAGGAGCTACGTCACCCCTGCTGTATCACCTCACCAGAGGACTCCCAGCTTGTCTGGATT
Organism: Rana kukunoris; assembly: GCA_029574335.1. NCBI lineage: Eukaryota > Metazoa > Chordata > Amphibia > Anura > Ranidae > Rana > Rana kukunoris. The sequence continues at coordinate 290,461,139 of CM056052.1, forward strand.
ACCTACCCTGGCTGAACCCACTGAAGACCTCCAGATCCCCAGCTAGAGCTGACATCTTGGGACCTGCATTTGCATAGGAGAGATCAAGCGGACTGGATTAACCCCTGGCCTCAGCCAAACCGCAAGTACCCTGTTACCAGGGAATATCTATCATACTGCAGTAGTATTCCATAGGTAGAAGGACTGTGTGTATTCCCTCTGTAGCTTCTAATGAACATTTGGAGACCTGTCATATCCTATTCATATCTGTAAATACCGCTAACACTGGGTTCTAACCCCTATTCACAAGAGTGCATCTTATGTTAAATTCATTACCATACTCAGCAGGACTACCATTTACTTATTAAAGGGACTTGCACTAATTATAAGAATACTAAACCTTTGATTTAATAAGTTATGTGCTACGGTCTTGTTCCACCAGAGGTTGTGATGATCTAACCCCAGCTCTCAGTTACCTTGAGAGAGGTTGGTGGTTGACCTGAGAAGCCTCTAAAGCTGGAATCCACACATAAAGCCTAAACTGAAGTTTAACCGCAGAGGCGTTACATAATAACTGAACCCGCAATTTTTTTTTTTTGTTGTGTGAACATGGATCCAGCAGATCTTGCCAATCACTTAGTTGGACTTTCTCAAAGGGTCGAGACCCTTACCACTTCCCTAAATGACCTTCGTCAGGAGAATGATGCCCTCCGGAATCAAAATCTTGCGCAAGCCAGAGACAGACCTGAGCCTAAGGTCTGCCCCCCGGAACCCTTCTCTGGAGATAGGAAGCTTTATCGCCAGTTCATCAGCTCCTGCCGTTTAATGTTTGAGCTACGCCCACGCACCTACTTTTCCGATAGAGTCCGTATTCTGACCTTAATTTTCTATCTTAAAGGAGAACCCAGAATTTGGGCTGACGCCTACTTAGAAGAGCATGGGGACCTTCTAGGTGCTTTTGACACATTCCTGAATGAGATGACGCTTTTATATGATGACCCTAATAAGCAGCTCACTGCAGAAAACTCGATCAGAAACCTCAAACAAGGGAAAAGACCAGTTGAGGACTATATATCTGAATTCAAATGCTGGTGCAGGGAGACCCAGTGGTCAGACATTGCTCTCCGAAATCAGTTTCGATTAGGCTTAACCGATGCGATGAAGGATGAGATTGCCCGTGTTGAAATCCCAGCAACTTTAGAGGATCTTATGCATCTCTCCATTGCAATTGACCGACGCCTCCGCGAGAGGAAGGCTGAACGAGCCAATACATACCTACCATTACCTTTTAAGAGGTCCGGATCACCCCCCAAGGGTGTACCTATGGAACTTGGTACCATTAAAGGACCTTTGTCCTCAGTGGAGAAGCAACGCCGCAGGGCTCAAAATCTCTGCCTATACTGCTCAGCCCCAGACCATCTTGTGACCAACTGTCCCCTCCTTAAGAGGAACTCAGAAGGTAATTTTCTTCACATTAGTAAACCCATTTCTAGTGGAACAACCTCTAACCAATACATTTTTTTCCCCCTTACTTTACAGTGGGATCAAAAAAGGACTATCATTAACGCAATGATTGACAGCGGAGCCTGTGGTAATTTTATAGATTCAAAAGTTCTAGAATCTAATAAAATTCCTTTTGTGTGTAAGCAAACCCCTGTGTCTCTGACTTTTATTGATGGTTCTAGCTCCTCCTCAGGCCCTGTTTTACTCCAAACTATTCCCCTCCTGGTAACCTGTGCAACTGGCCATACTGAGACCCTAGTCTTCGACGTTATTACGTCACCTGTTTTCCCTATAGTGCTCGGTCTACCATGGCTACACCTTCACCAACCTACCTTCCCAAATCATCTCAGACCGTGGCTCCCAGTTCATTTCCAAATTCTGGAGAGCTCTCTGTCACACCTTACGAATAGATCATCGAATGTCAACTGCCTACCATCCTCAGACAAACAGGCAAACGGAACGTGTCAACCAGACCTTGGAACAGTACCTACGATGCTATTGCACTCATCTACAGGACGATTGGTTCCATCTGCTGCCACTTGCGGAATTTGCGTACAACAATGCCACAAGCTCTTCCTCTCTTTTCTCACCATTTTACGCAAATTACGGTTTCCATCCCACCAGTTTACCATCCTCTTCACTTACTAATAATGTTCCAGCCGCGCAACATTATCTTCTGACCCTGGAGAAGACTCTGAGTACTCTTCGCTCCAATCTTGAAGCGGCTCAACAAAGACAAAAAAAATACTACGATGCTCATAGAAGACTACCCCCTACATACAAGGTTGGTGATTTAGTCTGGCTTTCCACTCGGAATTTACGCCTTAAAATACCCTCAAAGAAACTCGGGCGTCAGTACACTGGACCTTTTCCAATTTCCCATATCATCAATAACAATGATGTCAAACTACTTCTACCTCCAGAATGGAAGATACATCCCTCTTTCCATGTTTCACATATCACACCCTTCACACCTAATCCATACCCTAACAGAGATCCTCAACCCCCTCCTCCTGTCGATGTGCTTGGTGAAACCGAGTATGAAATTGAAAAGATTCTTGATTCTAAAAAACGGGGTTCCTCCCTTCTATACTTGATATGGTGGAAGGGATATACACATCTTGATGATTCCTGGGAAGATTCTTCAGATGTTCATGCTCCCCGACTTCTTAGGCAATTCCATCATAGGTATCCTGATAGGCCAGCTCCTACAGGGTGCACTATTTGTGCCCCCTTGAGGGGGGGGTATGTAACGTTACTCCCGTTACTATATCCAATCTGAGCGCAGCTGTACCTGGTTCTAACAGCTGCGCTCCGTTCTGTGACCTGTGCGCGTCACTTCCGGTGCGCGGACGTGTGCGCTCCATGCTGGAACGCAGAAGTGCGTCCCAGCGCGTGTCCCATCTCCTCCACACTATCCCGGGCTATTTAAACCCCTAGGTTCGGCGGCAGGGTGTTCAGTTATTCTCGTTGAACCCCTGCCGCCACCTGAGATCCCCAGGAGCTACGTCACCCCTGCTGTATCACCTCACCAGAGGACTCCCAGCTTGTCTGGATTACCTACCCTGGCTGAACCCACTGAAGACCTCCAGATCCCCAGCTAGAGCTGACATCTTGGGACCTGCATTTGCATAGGAGAGATCAAGCGGACTGGATTAACCCCTGGCCTCAGCCAAACCGCAAGTACCCTGTTACCAGGGAATATCTATCATACTGCAGTAGTATTCCATAGGTAGAAGGACTGTGTGTATTCCCTCTGTAGCTTCTAATGAACATTTGGAGACCTGTCATATCCTATTCATATCTGTAAATACCGCTAACACTGGGTTCTAACCCCTATTCACAAGAGTGCATCTTATGTTAAATTCATTACCATACTCAGCAGGACTACCATTTACTTCTTAAAGGGACTTGCACTAATTATAAGAATACTAAACCTTTGATTTAATAAGTTATGTGCTACGGTCTTGTTCCACCAGAGGTTGTGATGATCTAACCCCAGCTCTCAGTTACCTTGAGAGAGGTTGGTGGTTGACCTGTGAAGCCTCTAAAGCTGGAATCCACACATAAAGCCTAAACTGAAGTTTAACCGCAGAGGCGTTACAATAAGTCATTGCTGCAGGCTGTGTCTTCCTCCGCCATTCATACTATCTCGTGGTCGGACCACCCTCCAGTTTCAGTTACGTTAGTGGGGGGACACACTTTCAACCCTGCTAATGTATGGAGAGCCAACTCTCGGATTTTTCAAATGTCTCAGCATGCTGCTACTATTAATGATTGCCTTGAAAAACTGTTTGTTGAAAATAGAGGATCAGTCTCAGATACTAATACTTTATGGTGTGCCCATAAGGCGTTTATTAGAGATATCATTCTGCAAATTTGTGCAAGGGAGAAGAGGCAGAGGATGCAAAAACCCAATCGTCTTTTAGAGAACTTTTTAGAGAAAAATTTAGAGTGCCAAAATAAATCTACCCCCTCTGCTCTATTGGCTCAGAAGCTTGCTGAGTGCCGCTTTGTTTTTAGACTTCTCCTTATAGAAAACTATGACAAACACCTTCGTAATTTAAAATTGGCCCATTATTCTTCAGGGAACCGGGCAAGTAAATTTTTAGCTCAAAGGCTTAAAGCGGCTAGAGTCAAAGCGAGTATTCCATAATTGCTTCACTCGGTGGATAATCATAAAATTGTGAATCCTAAAGAGATTGCTGACTCCTTTGCACAGTACTATTCTAGTTTATATAATCTGAACCAGGATTCAAATACCCCTCAGCCCATAGACAGTGCTATTCAGGAATTTTTAATTAAAGTTAATCTTCCTTCTCTCTCCCAATCTCAATTAGATACGTTGAATGCTCCTATTTCTGAGTCTGAGATCGAACAGGTTATTAAGCGACTCCCACTAGGCAAATCTCCTGGGCCCGATGGCCTCCCTAATGATTAATATCAGGTATTCCATAAGAATCTGGTCCCGACCCTCAGAGAGGTGTTCTTGGGAGCTGTGTCCTCTGCCTCGTTTCCCTCTGAGATGTTAAAGGCATATGTGGTCACCATTCCTAAACCGGGTAAGGATCCTGTCACTCTGGCTAACTTCCAGCCAATATCATTACTCAATACTGATGTTAAACTATATGCAAAGCTTCTAGCCCACAGACTACTGCCTATTCTCCCGTCCCTTGTGGATCCCGACCAATCGGGCTTCACCATTGGAAGACAGGCGTCGGACGCCACTAGACAGGTTTTGGGGGTGATACAACATGCTAGGTCATCTCGAACGCCTTCTTTGCTCCTTTCACTGGACGCAGAGAAGGCGTTCGACAGGGTACATTGGGGATACATGCGTCAGACCTTGCTGAAATTTAGATTTGTGGGACCTGTCCTCTCGGCTATTCTGGCTCTCTACTCCTCCCAGTGCGCCCAGGTGTACACTTCTGGTCTACTGTCGAGTACATTTTCAATCACCAATGGCACCCGTCAAGGTTGCCCTCTTTCCCCCTCAATTTTTAATTTGCTTATTGAGCCATTGGCGGAGAGGATAAGGTCCCACCCGGGTATTGAGGGACTCCATACATCACACAAGACACAGTCTGTGAATCTTTTCGCAGATGATATAATTCTCTTCCTGACCTCCCCCGCTACCTCGCTACGATACGCCCATGCTGTCCTGTCAGAATTTAGCCTGATATCCTACTATAAGGTCAATTGTACGAAATCCTTTATCCTTGATCTTGGAATCCCCGCAGCCCTACGGAACCAACTTCAGGAGACGTTTCCTTATTCCTGGAGTGGATCTTCTATTACATACTTAGGATTAAAACTGACAGCGGACCCTTCACAGTTAGCAGAGGCCAACTATACCCCTTTGATTGACAAGATCTCTAGAGATGTTGTTAGGTTAGCTAAAGTTGAACTGTCTTGGTCTGGCCGCTTGGCCGCCTTTAAAATGTTACTTTTACCACAGATTTTATATATCTTTAGAACTCTCCCGATTCCGATCCCATCCCCCCACCTAAAAGCCCTCAATACTCTACTTTCTAAATTTATTTGGCAAAAAACAAGACCAAGATGCTCTAAACTTTTCTTAGTTAAACACAGGATGGCTGGGGGCATGGGACTGGTCGATATTCGCGACTATTTTCGTGCCTCTATTCTATCGCAACTTCAGGTCTGGATAGACACGAATTCTGGTGCTGTATGGAAAGACATTGAGCAAGACCTATGCCCTGTTCACAATCTTAAAGACTTTCTCCTCATTGATGTTTGGAAACCGTTTGTACTACGGGATCTTTCTTTGTCTCTGCGGGCCTCTATTCAGGCTTGGAGAGACATACGTTCCAGACGTGGCTCTCCCCACTCCCTTTCAGAGGTCCCTATCCCCATTAAAATCCTCTCTCAGGTCATCCCTGATATTTCTCTTAACAGTTGGCAAAATAAAGGAATCCAATTTGTTTGTGATTTATTTCATGAGAATTTGCTCCTTTCTTTTGAGTCTTTATGTGCTAAGTTTATTCTGTCCCCCAGTGACCAATTTAGCTATATCCGAATAGCTCACTTTCTGAGGTCTATAGGGACACACCAGATATTCCTGCCTAAGGAAGCTTGGCGCTTCTACAACACTAACCCTGCTCCCCGTAAAGGGATTGCTTTCTTTTATAATCTATTCCAATCAAACTACAATTTACAAAATCCCCCCCCCCCCTTCAAGAGATGGGAGAGCGATTTGGGTGAAACTTTCTCGGAGACTCAGTGGACTCATGCATTCCGGTCCCTGTTTAAGACCTCGGGATGTGTGAACCATTGTGAACTATGCCAAAAGATAACTCGGAGATGGTATCTTACTCCCTATAGGATATCTAAATTTAGTAAAGATGAATCTTCGCTCTGTTGGAGAAATTGTGGTATAATAGGGAATTTATTACATATGTTGTGGGCCTGCAAACACCTCACCAGTTTTTGGAACTCAATCTTTTCATATATCTCTAGAATCACTGGCATTGTTTCGCGACCTAATCCTGCTTTGGCGATATTACACTTAGGGATAGAACTCTTCCCACCCAACTTTAGAACAGTAGTAACTCACATTCTCCTTGCGGCTAGGACATTGATAGCACAACACTGGAAAGCTGATAAGGCACCAAACGTTTCAGAGGTCTTGAAAATCGTCCAGTCCAATTATGTACATGAATCCTGGCTAATAGAAGAGGAAACAGAGCTAAATTTGACTCTAACTGGTCTATTTGGAAGCTGTGGTATGAGGACGGGACCTGAGAATCTCTATAGTCTAAACTTCTAATTTCAAAAATTTCAAATTACAGCAAATCAACAAAGCAATAGACTGACTCATCATTAACTATAGGTAACACTGTTAAGATGTATTTCTCCTCTATGCATTGGAAAACCTTAGCATATGGAAACAGTGAAGTCTGCTAAAAGTGTCAATGCGTATATTCTATATTACTGAGAAGTTATCATATACCACCTTTAAGCAGCGTGTTGAAGTCCACAGAGAGAAAAGTTCCCATTGAGCAGGAAGAGTCAGTAAGAAAACAAATAACAAACAAATAACAAACAAGAATTAAAGTCCATCGCCAGAGTATACCCCAGACAAAGTTCCATTGTCAATTCCTACACTACTACATCAACATTAACATACTCCTTTAGTTCTAGCAAACCATTCCAACCATGGCTTCCACAATGAACTCACTCTATGGAGATACCCTTGTGCAGAGGCATACATCATCTCATATGTGGCATGAGTATGTGTGGAGGATATGACCTCTTGAATTGACGGGGGGGGTGGTTGTTTCCAGTGGCGAGCTAGAACTAATCTAGCGCTCAACAGGATATGGGTAACTACTGTCCTGGTGGCAACCGGGAGACTGTCGATAGTTAATGATAGAAGAGCTAATCCCGGCTCCACTGGGATGTCAAGTTTTAGGACAGTAGAGAATAATCAGAACACCCCGGTCCAGTATCTGGATAAGGCGGGGCAGGACCATAATGTGTGTAAGAGAGTACCCACCTCTCCGCAATTCCTCCAACATAAGGCTGAAGAACAGGGAGCGAATTTAGCAATTCTAAACGGGGTCAGATACCATCTAACAGCAAACATCTTTTGCTGCTTGGGGATTTCAATCTTTGGGCCAACTCCTCACAAGACCCCATTGCCGACGCCTGTATTGACCACCTGGAAGGATTAGGGTTACAGCAACTAGTATGTGGGCCCACACATGCTTCAGGTCACACACTCGATCTTATTTTCAGACAAGCTCTGGAAATAAAAATTTTGGAAAATGAAAAGTTGCCGTGGACAGACCACCATGCAATTATATTCAGTATTTCCACCATCCCCCCCGCAACAAAAACATCAAATCCAGTGACAATACACTGGACTAGATGTCAGAAGAAGCTCCACTCGGAACTCTTCAAAACTACTTTAAGGAAGAAAATAGAAACAACTCTGCCGCATCAAACGGCCGTTGAAACATTGGATGCCATAAACTCGGCCATGCTACAGTCAGCCGACTTGGTAGCGCCGAAACGAATAACCTGCATTCGGAAAAACAACCGCAGCTGGTTTAACAACCAGCTGTCGTTACTGAAGCAAGAACGCAGAAGGGCAGAATCTGCCTGGAAAAGATGTTCTTCAGAGCTAAACTTATCCATCTACAAGGCGACTACAAGAAAATACCACAAAGGAATTTTCGAAGCCAAGAATAAGTATTTTTCGGAGGCTATCAACGGTGCCCTAAACCGCCCCCGTGAACTCTTCAAGATGGTCACCCAGACCATGAAACCAAGTTGCATTGAAGCCCCCAGTTCGGACACACAAGAATTTTGTGATGAACTATCGGATTACTTTGTTAATAAAATCGAGGCAATCCGTGAAAGCATTCAGCAAAACAATTCCCCCCTCAGCCCCCCCTGCAGCCTCTCACATAACACCCATAGTAATTCTCCGATATCAGGTAAGTTTACCCTGGAACCCATCCCCATTGAGACCACCAAGAATATCATTGGCGCTTTGCGTAATGGCACAGCGCCAAATGACATTATACCCACTAAACTGCTGAAGGAATGCGCCTACATCCTGGCTCCTCCCATCACGCAGCTTATCAACCAGTCTTTCTTGGAGGGCATAGTGCCCTCACAATTGAAAGAGGGTACAATCCTACCCATCATGAAGAACCCCTCCCTGGACCCCAAGGACCCACTCCACCGCCGTCCCATAACAAGCCTCAACACACTTTCAAAAATAATGGAAAAAGTAGTGGTACAACAGCTGCAACAGCATCTAGATACCTACAAGCTACTTGACCCATTGCAATCAGGCTTCCATCCCGGACACGGGACGGAAACAGCATTGCTGAAAGTATGGGACGATGTTCTCAAGGCCGCAGACGAAGGAGAATCCTGTCTTCTAGTTCTGTTGGACCTAAATGCCGCTTTCGACACGGTAGACCACAAACTGCTGCTGACTCGGCTTGTTGAAGTAGCCAGAGTCGCAGAAGGCGATTTATCTTGGTTCTCCTCTTTTCTGGAAAACCGATCGCAAACTGTGAAGTTAGGATCGTTTACGTCTGAGAAACGCACAGTAACATGCGGAGTCCCCGAAGGCTCGCCTCTGTCACCAGTGCTGTTTAACATTTATCTTCGTCCTCTTTTTGAGATTATCAGCAGCCAAAAACTGCTTTACCACTCATATGCAGATGACACGTAACTGTATTTCCGCATCTGCAATAAACAGGATCACCACCTCAATCTAGAGACATGCCTCTCTTTGATAGAGGACTGGATGACAAAGAGTTATCTTAAACTCAATGGAGCAAAAACAGAACTTCTTCTGTTTCACGCCAAGCGCAGGAATCGACTTTCAACAGCGTGGACCCCCCCGCCTATTTTGGGCAAAATCATCACCCCTAGCGCCAAAGTCAAAAGCCTAGGAGTCATTTTTGACTCCTTTATGACAATGGACGCTCAAATAGGGTCAGTAGTCAGCGGATCTCACCATCTACTGCGCCTACTACGTAGACTCACTCCGTTCATCCCTAAAGAAGATTTAGCGGTCGTGGTGGGAGCAGTTGTAAACTCCAGGCTGGATTATGCAAATGCCCTTTACCTCGGACTCCCCAAGTACCAAATCGCTCGTCTGCAAGTCGTTCAGAATACGGCCGCCAGACTTGTGACAGGGAAAAAACCTTGGGAATCCATCTCACCTTCACTGCGAGCCCTTCATTGGCTGCCAGTTAAAGACAGAATTGCTTTTAAAGCTCTCTGTCTTACGCATAGATGTGTCCATGGGAATGCCCCCCTTTATTTATGCGAAATAATAAAAGCGCATAACCCCAATCGCGTTTTGCGATCCACGAATCAGAACCTGCTCCAGGTTCCGAAAGCCAACTTCAAGTCCAAAGGAGAAAGAAGATTCGCGATCCAAGGTCCCAGACTATGGAACGCTTTACCAACCAGCATTCGGTTGGAGGAGAACCACCTAGCATTTAGGAAAAAGGTCAAGACACATCTCTTTTGATATCAAAGGAGACAGGAACAACAAGCGCCCAGAGGCGATTCAGTTCGCATGTGCCGCGCTATACAAGTTTTCATTCATTCATTCATTCATTCATCTAAGCGAGATCTTGTGGGTCAGTTCCCACAAATTCACACACTTGGTGGCTGCATATGAAATTTTGTAAGCTCTGCACCATTGTTCGGAGGTAAACTCAGCTCCCAACTCCCTCTCCCATGCAACCATTGAGGAGGTTTTGGAAAACACATCCTTGTTATTTAGCAGTTGATAAAACATGGAGATGCCCTTTTTACAATAGTAGTACAATAAAATCGCTTAACGAACCAGGACAAAGAAATGGCTGCCACCTTGTTTGATCTAATAATGTGGTTTAGTTGTAAATAAGTGTATATGTCCGTAGGAGCCAGGTTGAACTCCACCTGAAGAGACCGAAAGGTTTTCAGGGCAGGGCCCACCAATAAGTCTGCAATATCTCTGATACCCTTGTCCACCCATCCCCCGATCCTCAAATATCGTAAAACACAGGTCAAGCACTGCACTGGGAGGGAAAGTGAGACGTTGGCTGTAGAGCCAAAGGAGGAGGTAACCAGTAAGTCCCAAGCTCTGAGAGATGCTAACACAGTGGGGGATAGTTCCTTTTGAGATGGAATGTTGAAGCAATGAGCAAGAAGACGACAGTACAAGTTATGACCAGGTATCTGGGAGCTCTCCAGTTCCACCCACCTCTTCTGCACTGATGTGGGAAACCAATCTTTAATTTGAGCTAAGAGGTTGGCTGTATAATAATCTCTCAATAGCACCATCCCCACCCCCCCCTACCCCTCTGGACCTAACCAATTTAGAGAAAGCGCACCTTGCCCACTTACCCTTCCAAAGGTATCTGTTTACGATAGATTGAGCTGTTTTGAAAAAGGAGTTGGGTACTGCTATTGGAAGCGTCCTAAATAGATAAATTAATTGGGGGAGAATAATCATCTTGAACGCTGCCAGTCTGCCTGACCATGAGAGTTCCACCTTTGCTAAATCTTGGAGTTTAGATCTTAATTTGTCGAGGAAAGGGATATAGTTAGCTCCATATAGTTTCGCTGCGGAAGGTGTGAGGGTGATACCCAAATATTTTATCCCATTGTGGTCCCAAATATATGGGTAGGTGGCAGCCAATTTCCCTTCCACTTCACGTTTGACATTTAGACCTAGGATATATGATTTGCTGTCATTTACTTTATAGTAAGAAAGATGGCTGAACATCTGCAACACTTGATGTACCGAAGCCAGGGAGTTCTCCACATCCGTGAGCATTAATATTACATCATCGGCAAATAAACTTATAACATGAGAAGATCTAAGGGAAGTAAACCCAGTTATCTGAGGATGATTGCGGATGTGACACGCCAGGGGCTCCATAACTAAATTAAAAATCAGAGGGGAAAGCGGGCAATCCTGGCGCGTCCCATTCGCAATGTGAAAGGGGCTCGATAGGGCACCGGAAGTATAGACCTGCGCCGAAGGGCAAGTATACAAGGCCATGATAGCTGAAAGTATGGGACCCGTGAATCCAAAAGCGGTCAGTACCCTGGCCAGGTAGCCCCAATGCACGCGGTCGAACGCCTTCTCTGCATCCAATGCTAGGAGCAGAGAAGGCATCCCTGACCTATTAGCACCGTGTATGATGTTGACTAGCCACCTTGTGGCGTCAGAAGCCCGATTGATCGGGATGGACCAGGTCCGGGAGAACCTCTGTCAGCCTACGAGCAATAAGCTTTGCATAAAGCTTCAGATCCATGTTGAGGAGCGAGATTGGTCTGAAATTTTGAGGGGCAGATGGGTCCTTCCCTGGCTTGGGTAAGGTAATTATCAGTGCTTGTAACATTTCACGGGAGAATGAGGAAGAGGCAACCGCACCATTGAACACACTAACCAGATGAGGCGACAATTGATTTAAATTCTTTATAATACTCGCCTACAAACCCGTCAGGGCCAGGGGATTTATTGGAAGGGATCACGTCTATAGCTAAGTGGACCTCCGTCAGGCTAAAAGGAGCATTAAGGTCCTGGAGCTGGAGTGGATTTAGCTGGGGTAATTGTAAATTAGACAAAAACTTGTTTATCTTTCCAGGGTCAGGTTGTGGAGTGAGAGGATCTCTGTTTAAATTGTAAAGAGTCTCATAATAAGTACTAAAAGCGTCTGCAATGTCTTTAGGGTAATAACATTTGGTCTTGGTTACTGGGTGAACAAGAAAGGGTATTCTAGTTTTATATCTGTGCCCTCGCAGGCGATGAGCAAGGAGCTTTCCCGCTCTATCACCACTGGCATAGTATGCTGATTTAAGTCGCCTGGAGGATTTCTCAAAATCCTCCATGAGGCATAGTCTGAGATCAAACCTAAGTCTCGACAAATGTTGAGACAGCAAGGGCGAGGGATCCTTTTTATTTTGGGATTCTAAAGCTCTAATTTTATCAGTGAGTTCTTCCAAGTGCCTTTGCCTCTGCCTCTTCACCCCAGCCCCCACTTTTATTAGAATGCCTCGCATAAAGGCTTTGTGCGCACTCCACAAAATAGAGCAATCGCTAACCGAGTCCACGTTAGTAGCAAAATATTCTTTCAGATGAGATTCTAAGATATCTCTAGTGTCCTTCCTTTGTAGCAGAGATGGGTTGACTCTCCAAACAGGCCTAGCGCCAGACGTAAGTGCGTCAGACAGGGTAAGGGACACCGACGCGTGGTCTGACCACGTGATCGTGTTGATGTCAGTCCCGGTTACCTTAACAAGAGTGCCGTAATCTACCAAAAAAAGGTCTATCCTAGAGTAGGACCCATGAGGCATCGAAAAGAAAGTAAAGTCCTTTTCCTCAGCGTGCAAGCATCGCCAGGTGTCGAAGAGGCCATATTGGTGCAAAGTACTTTGAAGCGATGGGCTCGCTCTAGAAGTTGAGGCAGTTGAGTCCACCGATTTGTCAGGGACTAGGTTAAAGTCTCCGCACAGGACCAGTGCTCCTTTCTTGATGCCCTCTAGCTTCTTTAGTAATTTGTTAAGAAATCTTATCTGGTGGGAGTTGGGGGTGTAGACATTAACAATTGTGTAAGTGGAAGAATTTATATCACAGATTAGTATGAGATATCTTCCATCAACATCTTGTATTTCTTCATGAAGCTTAAATGAGACCGTGTCCCTAACGGCAGTAAGGACCCCCTTTCTCTTCGCCCCCGCACTCGCAGTAAAGACAAAGGGGAATTGACCATTAGAGCACTTAGGCTGCACATCGGCACTAAAATGAGTCTCCTGTGCGCACAGGATATCGCACTTGTATTGCAAGGCTTCAGACCATAATGATTTCCGTTTGGCTGGGTGATTGAGGCCATTGGCATTTATAGATAGAAACTTCACACCCATTGGTATAGTTCAGTCATGATGTAAAATGTGTGCAGTAAAGGGTTACTCACAGTCATCCGGGTTCTCACCGACATACAAAGTCCCAAGTCATCAAGGCCCTGAATCCAGCCCCTCAGCTCCATGTTGTGGTGGATATAGTGCAGCAGGCGTCTCCGTTGGGTCAGTAGTGCGAAGTTCTCCAGTTTGTGGGGGAAGAAATCCTGGGCACGCTCCGGCGAAGGAGGAAAGATCAGAACTGAAAGATACTGAGAAGCAGAAAAAAAAAACAGCCGCAAAAGAAAAAAGATAAAATCTTAATGCCATGCGGTATAACAGCAACAAAACAGTCAACGTCAGGCTAGAACCGCCCATACCTGAGCAGTAAACACTAATAAAGTTTCCTCGGGTGCAGCACTTTGCTGCTAAAAGATTAGTAAGGGGCAAGTTCGTAGACAGGAGAGACAAGCTCCCCCACAGGGACTCAGACTAGTTCTTCCGGGCCAGGATTAAGCATGTGTCTTAGCATTCTTCGCTGTAACTTTCTGCCACCTCGATTCCACCTGCCGAGGCCCTCGGGGGAGATTAGCGTCAGTCTCTACATCCGGAATGATGTGCCACTTCTTAAGCAAGGCCAAGCCTTTCTCCAATGAGGACACCACATGGGTTTTCCCTTCTCTGGTAATGGAGATGTTGGTAGGAAACCCCCATCTATATATAATCTGGTGGTTCTTCAAAGCTTTAGTGATGTGGCTAAGCTCCTCCTCTTTTTTAGTGTATACTGCGACAAGTCCGCGTAAAATTGCAAATGTGGATACTGGGGAGGAATGCGGTCTTTAGTGCACATAGCTGACATAAGCTGCTCCTTTACATGAAAAAAATGCATCCTCAGAATCACATCTCTCTGCGTTTGGTCTGGGAGATAGGACGGTTTGGGGAGGCGATGGATCCTGTCAATGGTTACCTCTATGTCGGTGAGGTCAGGGAGAATAGCGGCGAACATTGTGGTAGCATAAGCCTTTAGATCCCCCTGCAGGACTGACTCAGGGACCCCCCTGACTTTCATATTATTTCTCCTGCTTCTATCTTCGAGGTCCGCCATCTTTGCTTTCATGCTTTCCAAATCATCCTCATCTCTTTTTTGGGCATCCACTAAATTGTTAATTGTGGTGGCAAATTCCCCCATTTTTGATTCTATATGATCCACCCTTGTCCCAACCTCCTGAATATCAGTGTGAAATTGTTTCATACAGGACGCCATGTCAGCTTGCAGAGTGCTGTGCAGCGATAGCAGCATGTCCTTTAGGACAGTGTCCATAATAGGATAGTTGGCGGTGGGGAACTTTTCTATTCTCTCCGGCAGTTCCCTTGTGTCATCTCCCGAATCCACCTCAGGCCCTGCCTCCGGGCTGCAGCCAGGACCATCCATTCTGAACCTGGCTTTAGCTGGACTGGCTGATTGAGGGGTGTTGGGGTACGAGTGAGGGCTCCCTGGGTATCCGCTATGTGTATTGAGCGAAGTGGAGGAGGCAGGGAGAGGGGAAGCATGAGCACCGTATGTCGGGGAAGGGAACGAGCCGGCGCCATCTTGCCTACCTCCATGCTGGCTCGGCGGGAAGAACTCTGTGAGCTTTTGCGGCCGCCTTTCATCCTTTCGCTTCCGCGTCATGGTTTCCCGGGTGTAGGACGCCAGGTGGGGTGTAGAAAGGCCCGGTATTGAAGTCGTTCTGTGCCGCTATAGGTCCCGTACGAGCGGAGCTCCTGTCTCAGGCTGCCATCAGCGTCCGCGGCTAGCCACGCCCCCCTATATTCTAAACTTCTGATGTGCACCAATTCACAATCTAATGAGCATTTGGCTAATCTTCACTGACATTTGGCAGCTGGAGGTAGCATTGCTCTCATGTACAAATAGAGCCTTTTGAGGCTAATTTGAGGGCAAGGAGAAGGAGAATGGCTGTTTTGATGTGTCAGTGGGCATTTAAACACAGCACGATCCTAGATCATTTCAATGAAGCAAAATTGCTGAAGATATTTTGCCTGTCCAAGGTGCTACTTATGGTGCTGTTTGGAGAATTATGAGGTTCCACTGTAGGGTCACTGTTAGGGAATACCAGGAAGGCGATTGGCGCTCAGATATGCTCATGCTCATAGCACCACTCATAGACATGAACATAGGCACACTGCTCATAGGAATGAGCATAGGTGTGTGCATACACGCAGAAATGGGAATGCACACAGGAGACAGGCTTTTTAAGGGATGCTCTTGCTCCCTGCCAGTACTGAATGATCTTCAGCTTTTCCTATGTCCTGAGTTTATCCTGTATCTGAATTCCATTGATGACCCAGCTTGTTACTGACCTGATCCTGGATTCTGCTTGTACCTCTGCCCACATGTTCCTGACCTCATCTCTGTTCCTGATAATGCTTCTGCCTATGCTTTTGTACCACTTCTGAGTGTCTGCTTTGACTGTCCTTCATAACCGTTTCAGTCATCACAGTGTGTTCCTGCCTAAAGTCTGCTGAGGGCTTTGACAAGCCATGCTTGCAGAATCTGCCCCTTTACCTTTCTGGCCCTCAGTATCATCTGTTCCACCTTCAGTTGGGCCTGAGCTAAAGATACAAGAGAGGTCAACCTTGTCAATTCAGTCTTCTACCAGGTACATGACAGTCACAAAAAAACCCCGTTGTCTATGTCATTCTAGAAGAAACATCCTCCTATAATTCTTAAAGATATATATACTGTTGGTTTAAAAAATACTAAGAATTCAATCTACTACCTTCCTTCTTTTCCTATGTAGATAAATGGCTTGTTTAGGATAAATTGAAAGTTGCCAAAATATTATGGCTTTCCTGAATATGAAGATACAATAGCTAATCTTACAGGAGCTAAAGTAAGCTAGAAGTTAAGAGATGTAATGGTCTCTCAGAACAGGTAAACACGTTTTTTTTTCAACAGAAGTAAAGTAACATGTACATAGCTCTGGTATAAAGAAATCCATTGAGGACACACTTCTGGCATCCTGTACAATATATATATATATATATATTGTAGCAGAGCATCCCAGAGAGAGCCTGGGAAAGTCCAGTTCGGGGTTTATACCTCTCCCAGGCTCCTCTCTTACACGTTCAGGGATCTCTGATCCCTGATCCAGGTCAGGTGTTGGCCCTCTTCCCCAGGCCAATTTAAGCTCACCTGAGCTAACAGCCATTGCTCTGTCCTGGGAAACAGTGTGAATCTGTGAGAGCAAGGAGGCTGCTGGAAAACTGGTGAGAAGTGTGTGTTTGAGCTAACAAGCGGTAGGCTTGTTTAGCTTAGTAGTTAGGACCTGCTTAACGTGTAGTTAGAGCCGAGACACGGCTAGGTGTTTGTTTGACTATTTTTGTTTTGTTTTCTGCACACTGTACAGCACCTGTAAATAGACTTTGTATAGCACCAATAAACATCCCACTGTTGTTCACTGATCCGATGGACTTTGGTATCTGTGCTGGCTCATCCCAGGGAGCTTTTGTACCCGCTACCTATCCCCAGCTTACATATGGTGGAGAATGCGGGCAGCAATAGTAAGTTACTATTTAAAAAGCCAGTACCTAAAGTGACAACATGGAGGAAATCCTCAAACAGATGGTGCTATTCAATGCTGCACAACAGCAAGCAAACGCTGCACAACAGCAAACTAATGTTGCGCTGCAGCAAGCCAACGCTATCGCACAGGAGCAATCGCAGAGGCAGATTAGTGCTGTACAGGAGCAATCGCAGAGGCTGTTTGAACAGCTTGCCACTGCTGCAGAAGCGGATAGGAAAACCCTGACTAAAGTTGCAGAAACGCTAGCACAGTGGGCACCTGCGGAAATCAAGGATATTAGAGACAAGCCTTCAGCCATCCATGTGGCTCGCTTTCTGTCAAAAATGACTACGGATGATGATCCAGAGGCCTTCCTGCTAACATTTGAACGGACCGCTGAGAGGGAAGATTGGCCTAAAACCAAGTGGGCAGGACTGATCGCCCCCTTACTTTCTGGTGAATCGCAGAAGGCCTACTATGATCTGGAGTCGGCAGAAGCGGGAGACTATGAAAAGGTCAAGCAGGAAATTCTGGCGCGACTCGGTGTCACCTTGGCCGTTCGAGCCCAACGGGTCCACAGCTGGTTCTTCCAAATTGAGAGGCCCCCAAGATCGCAGATGTTCGACCTAATCCACCTGGTGAGAAAATGGCTACAGCCGGAGTCCCTGTCTGCGCCACAAATAGTGGAGCGTGTGGTCATGGACCAGTTCCTGAGGTCACTCCCAATTCCCCTGCAGAGGTGGGTGAGTCAAGGGGACCCCAAGTCGGCAGATAACTTGGTGGAACTAGTCGAAAGGTACTTTGCTGCAGAGAACCTGGTCACCACCCCAACAGCCGCACGGACTTTCCACCCAAAGCCACGGTCTCCCCAGGCAACCGGTAAGACTGTTCCAGGGGAAGTGGGTGGTAAGCATGGCAAGGAAATAGGGGGGAGGATCTTTGGTGCCAGGACTGAAGTTTGGCGTCCCAAGCAAGGGAAACCACTGCCTGTCAGCAAACCAACTTGGGGAAACATCAGGTGTTTTCGTTGCCAAGAGCTGGGACATGTTGCAGCAAATTGTCCTTTGACTGATGAACCAATGCAGTGTGATCTGTCTATTAGAAGGCAGTCTATGTTTGCTGCTGTTTCATGCGCTGCAGTGCCAAATGTGGGGAAACACATGTATCACATGACTGTTAATGATAAGCCTATTACGGCCTTACTGGACTCTGGAAGTCTAGTTACTTTGGTTACAGCTGAGATAGTTAAAACTGTGAATTTTCATGAAAAAAAAGTTGCTGTGATCTGTGTACATGGGGATACCCGGGAGTATCCTATAGCCACAGTTCAGTTTAAAACTGGCTTAGGTACGGTGTCCCATGCGGTCGGACTTGTGCCCCACTTGGTGCATGAGGCCATCATTGGTAGGGACTTCCCTAAGTTTTGGGAGCTGTGGGATCGTCCCGACCCGGTGGCAGTACCTAACTCAGTCGCAGAGCCAGAGCTCCTGGCTACTTCCGATATTGTGGGTTCAGGGGACTCATCTCAGGGCTCTCCGAGTTTTCCTTTCTCGGTTATGGCAGGGGAGCTGGAGGAGCCTGAGGAAGTCCCCACAACGAGTAGAGCCGGACAGCCGTCTGCTGACTCGGAGCCTACGTTGGAGTTTACTGACCTCAATGTGCACAAGGAAAATTTTGGTACTGAGCAGAGAAAAGACCCTACCCTTGCCAGGGCCTGGGAAAATGTAATGGTGATTAACGATGTACCTGTCGAACCAGGGGATAGGCCCTGTTTTCCTTATTTCAGCAGCAATGATGATTTACTGTATCGTGTATGTAAAAAGAATGATGAAGTTATTGAACAGTTGGTGGTCCCTAAGCCTTATAGAAGGGTGGTGTTGGAACTTGCCCATGGGCACTTGCTAGGAGGCCATTTAGGGGTTGAGAAAACCACTGAAAGAGTGTTGCGCAGGTTTTACTGGCCGGGGATACAGAAAAAATATTGAAAAATTATTGTCAATCCTGTCCGGTGTGTCAGATGTCAGCCCCCCAGCCCCACTTCCGAAGTCCTTTAGTGCCCTTGCCCATTATTGAAGTGCCCTTCGAGAGGATTGCCATGGACCTTGTGGGTCCGCTCCCCAAATCCGCCCGTGGTCATCAGCATATCCTTGTGATGATGGATTACGCTACCCGTTATCCTGAGGCCGTTCCCTTACGCGCCGCGTCTGCTAAAAACATTGCCAAAGAGCTGTTTATGGTGTTCAGTCGGGTTGGCATCCCTAAAGAAATCCTTACAGACCAGGGTACCCCATTTATGTCACGGATAACTAGGGAGCTGTGCAAGTTATTTAAGGTGACGCAGTTGCGAACCTCTGTGTATCATCCGCAAACAGATGGCTTGGTGGAACGTTTTAATAAGACGTTAAAGGGCATGTTAAAAAAGGTTGTTGACAAAGATGGGAAAGACTGGGACTTCCTGATACCGTACCTGATGTTTGCTATCAGGGAGGTTCCCCAGTCCTCTACAGGGTACTCTCCATTTGAGTTGCTTTACGGGAGACACCCTCGGGGACTCTTGGACATAGCCAAGGAAACTTGGGAGGGGGAACAGACACCTCACAAAAGCATAATTGAGCATATCGCTCAAATGCAGGACAGAATTGCAGCAGTAATACCAGTGGTGAAAGAACATTTACTACAGGCACAAGCAGCCCAACAGAGAATATACAACCGGGGGGCCCAACTCCGTGTTTTCTCACCGGGTGACAGGGTCCTCGTATTAGTTCCCACTGTTGAGAGCAAGTTCCTGGCTAAGTGGCAGGGCCCCTTTGAAGTAATTGAAAGAGTTGGGAAGTCAATTACAAGGTGTATCAACCAGGTAAAAGGAAGCCGGAACAGATTTACCACGTAAACCTGTTAAAGCCCTGGAAGGATAGACTGGCGTTAACTGCAAGGTCCCTACCGGTAACGCCTAAGGGTACTGAATCCCCTCTGATCCCTGAGGTCACGATTCCAGACACCCTGTCATTTTCCCAAAAACAGGAAGCTAGAGAGTTCCTGATAAGGAATAGAGAGAAATTTTCAGAGTTGCCTGGCACGACTTCAGCGGTTCAGCATGATATTGTTACTGAACCTGGGGTCCGTGTCAAGCTCAAACCGTACCGAATTCCTGAAGCGAGGAGAAAGGACATCAGTGCTGAAGTTAAAAGAATGTTGGAGCTAGATGTCATTGAGGAATCCAATAGTGATTGGTCGAGCCCCATCGTGTTAGTCCCAAAACCGGATGGCACCTGGAGGTTCTGTAATGACTTCAGGAAGCTTAATGCAGTGACAAAGTTTGACACGTACCCAATGCCCAGGGTAGATGAACTTATAGACCGACTGGGCAAGGCCCGTTATCTGACCACTTTGGACTTGACCAAAGGATATTGGCAAATACCCCTGACTAATTGTGCCAAAGAAAAGACTGCGTTTGTGACCCCGGAGGGATCATTCCAGTATAAGAAAATGCCTTTTGGGTTGCAAAATGCCCCTGCAACCTTTCAGAGGGCCATGGACAGGACCCTAAGACCGCACCAGCAGTATGCTGCAGCTTATTTAGATGACATAGTGGTGCATAGCACTGACTGGGAGTCTCACTTGCCCCGTGTCCAAGCTGTCCTTGATTCCCTCTTCAAGGAAGGTTTTACGGCAAATCCCAAAAATGTGCCATTGGTTTGGAGGAAGCCAAGTATTTGGGCTACACTATTGGCCGTGGAGTTATTAAACCCCAAGTGAATAAAGTAGAAGCCATCCAGGAGTGGCCACGTCCTGCAAACAAGAAGCAGGTCAGGGCCTTTCTTGGCATTGCGGGATATTATAGAAGGTTTATTCCAAATTTTGCCACTATAGCTGCCCCACTGACAGACCTGACGAAAGGGAAAGACTCCGTAATGATAAAATGGTCCCCAGTAGCAGAAGAATCTTTCCAAGTCCTGAAGAAGGCTCTTTGTGCACAGCCAGTGCTATACTCCCCCGATTTTTCCAAAGATTTTTTGGTTCAGACAGATGCCTCTGATGTAGGTATCGGGGCAGTACTATCACAGGTATACAATGGGGAAGAACACCCTGTGGTCTACCTAAGCAGAAAGCTCAATGATCATGAGAAAAAATATGCAGTCATTGAAAAGGAATGTTTAGCCATAAAGTGGGCCGTGGACGCACTCAGGTACTACCTGTTAGGGCGCCAGTTTGAGCTAATAACTGACCATGCTCCCCTGAAATGGATGGCCCAAAAGAAGGAGACTAATAGGCGGGTGAACCGGTGGTTTTTGGCCCTCCAGGATTATTCCTTTTCGGTAAAACACAGGCCAGGTGTTGAGATGGGAAATGTAGATGCCCTGTCCCGTGTTCACTCCTGTTGGGCTACAGGTGTTCCAACCCTGGGGTTGAAACAAGAGGGGAGGGTGTGTAGCAGAGCATCCCAGAGAGAGCCTGGGAAAGTCCAGTTCGGGGTTTATACCTCTCCCAGGCTCCTCTCTTACACGTTCAGGGATCTCTGATCCCTGATCCAGGTCAGGTGTTGGCCCTCTTCCCCAGGCCAATTTAAGCTCACCTGAGCTAACAGCCATTGCTCTGTCCTGGGAAACAGTGTGAATCTGTGAGAGCAAGGAGGCTGCTGGAAAACTGGTGAGAAGTGTGTGTTTGAGCTAACAAGCGGTAGGCTTGTTTAGCTTAGTAGTTAGGACCTGCTTAACGTGTAGTTAGAGCCGAGACACGGCTAGGTGTTTGTTTGACTATTTTTGTTTTGTTTTCTGCACACTGTACAGCACCTGTAAATAGACTTTGTATAGCACCAATAAACATCCCACTGTTGTTCACTGATCCGATGGACTTTGGTATCTGTGCTGGCTCATCCCAGGGAGCTTTTGTACCCGCTACCTATCCCCAGCTTACAATATATATATATATATATATATATATATATATATATATACAGTATATAGAACACATATATATATATATATATATATATATATATATATATATATATATATATATAAAAATATATAGTATTTCACAAAAGTACACCCTTTGCATTTTTGTAAACATTTTATTATACCTTAAATATGACAACACTGAAGAAATAACACTTTACTATAATGTAAAATAGTGAATGTACAGCTTGTGTGACAATGTAAATTTGCTGTACTCTCAAAATTAATCAACAAACAGCCATTAATGTCTAAACCACTGTCCAAATTGGACACAATTAGCCATTTTTCCTTCTCGGTGTAAGGCCTCTTACACACAGATCAGTTTTTCTTCAGGTTTTTCTTTTCAGTTTACCAAAACTATGTAGTACACGGGCCTGCCTGATTGCATACAAATTGAGACTCTTGAGGTTTGACCTCATATTAGATGGATTTGGTAAATTGAAAAGAAAAACCTGAAGAAAAACTGATCTGTGTGTAAGAGGCCTTATGTGACTCAGGTGTGAATGGGGAGCAGGTGTGTCACTCTCTCATACTGGTCACTGGAAGTTCGACATGGCATCTCATGGCAAAGAACCCTCTGAGGATCTGAAAAAAAAAATGCTGCTCTACATAAAGATGGCCTAGGCTATAAGGAGATTGCCAAGATGCTGAAACTGAGCTGCAGAATGGTGGCCAAGACCATACAGTGGATTAACAGGACAGGTTCCACTCAGAACAGGCCTCGCCATGGCTGACCAATGAAGTTGAGTGCACGTGTTCAGCATCATATCCAGAGGTTTTCTTTGAGAAATAGATGTATTTCTTAAGTGCTGCCAGCATTGCTGCAGAGTTTGAAGGGGTGAGGGGGGGGTCATTCTGTCAGTGCTCAGACCATACACTGCATCAAATTGGTCAGCAGGCTTCCCCCTCCTCCTCTCCCCCCTCTTCCCCCTAAACACTCGGCCCTTCAGGGTAGGTATGCTAGAATGTCTACCTTCTACGCTAATGTTTAGTACGATATAAGAATTTTGATTCCATCCATCCTGTGGTTAACCATAATTGAGACACAGAGAAAATATCTGTTATTGATCAATCAATTATTACATACACAGAGCATTGTTTCTTAGGCCCCATTCATTGTGTAGTGTGTTTTCTTTGTGCATTTTAATGCATGTTTCTGCGGGTCACACATAGGGCAGTCCATTCACTTGAATGGGCTGCCCTATACGTTGCAAATGCACCAATAAAGATCCAAACCCTTTTTTGGGTGTCGCACATTTTTTCAGCATGCATTTTGACTATTATTTACATGCGATTTGTCAAGCGACAAACAACGCAAAAAGAAATAATGGCGCTGCAACCACTTTGCACGTTTTGCTGTGTTTATGAAAATGCAGGCAGTAACACACTATTCTGCCCACATTTTCAGAATGGCCAAGTGTAAATGGAGATGTATTTTAGATCTACTAAAAAAGTGTACAAACATTTAATTATGCAGTTCCATATTTTATTTTCTGTGAAAAACTGTGGCTTACTATAAAAGGTCAAAGTTATCTTTTAACATTGCTTTCATAATAAATAATATTTTTATAGGTTTATTATTTTTTTTTTATTATTATTATTTGATAAGTGGTATTAAACATATTTCAAATGTACATAATAATTTATTTTCCAAACATTTTATAACACATTTTCCCCTTTAAAAAAATTCAGGAAAATATCTTCAATAAACTATTTGCTGGAGTCATATTGTCATTAACATTTTAATTTTTTAAATAGCTGAACTAGCTGGCAAATTTTCCTGGTGAAATAAAAATCAATTATTTTAACCATGTCTGTTGACTTGCATTGGGGTAAGAGTGGTAAGATATATTCACATGTATGCTCTATGTTCAAAGACAGAATTCATATCTATATTTATATGCAAAAGTGATTATAAGAGGAAAGCTACAGCGCTGACCAACAGTGAATGAACGTACACAGTGAGAATCTTAAACTAAATTAAATGCAGCTCAAATCTGGAATGTGCTAACAACAAAAAATGGAAGTGAAATAGAAGGTGATGAGCGCAAAAACTAGAACTAAACTAAAGGTGCAAAAGGCGCCCCTAAAGGCAAAAAGTGTAAATGATACAAAAACCACTATATGTGAACAATAAATAAATAAATAAACCAATGTCCAGTGATAGTAATGAATCACAACTGCATGGTGATGGACGCAGAAACCAGTCCAAAAAAAGTAAATTGACAATGCTTGTGTCAAACAATTTAATAGCTTCTATCCCTTTAAGCAATCGGAAAAATCCAAAGACGTCTTCAAAGATAACTGTGCTCACAGAGCGCTTACCTCCCAACAGAGAGAAAGGGGCCTCAACTCAATCCTCGAAAATGTTGTTGAATTCCGTCTTGGATAGATAATGCTGTCTGCATCCAGGCGTAGTCAGGGTCCGCTCACCGTGGATTAAGCATGTGCATAGAATGGAAAAAATGAAGCTCTCATCGTGAATTATGTAAAAACTGAAACCAGTTTAATGGGCAAATTCACTTACAAACAAGAAAACGGGTAAAAACGCCAACAACGGCACTTCCAGTCGGACGGTCAGGGTGTCACGTCACTTCCGGTTGACCTTGCGCGTTGCGTCACGTCACGTGACTTCATCAGAGGTTCTTAGGGAGTATATGCGACGTGATTCTGAGCATGCGCGCACATGCCCAGTTCGACCGGCCATTCATTTGCATGGGGTCACGCTTAATTTAAATAGATGACGCCCACCTCCTTCCTACTTTGAATTAGGCGGGCTTACACAGGCCAATTTACGTTACGCCACCGCAACTTACGGAGCAAGTGCTTTGTGAATACTGCACTTGCCTCTCTAAGTTACGTCAGCGTAGCGTATATGAGATGCGATACGCCGCTCTAAAGATACGCCGCCCTACGTGAATCCGGGCCCTTAAGTTTTCATTTATTACCATAGAGAATGGAGAACCTCATAACTCAAAATATGTGTAAGAAAGTTCCAGTATCTGAACAGTTTTGAAAACAAGATGTAGACACCTCTGGAAAGATGTGGAGATTAGTTAAAATGTCTATTCTTGGAGAGAAAATAGTATCCCAGAGTCGGTTTCCTAATGCCAGGTTGTTCTTTTTAGTAGAATGTATTGGAATAAGGAGGACGTTATTCTACTACCTCTGGGGTTAGAAAGGCATAGTTATTCAATATGAGTGGCTGGCCTTGTAGTTATGAGTGAATGATGGTGTTTGTAAAAAATACTTTATTTGAGCATAGTGGAATTCTTCATCAATTCTGGGGGGAAGCATCTCAGAGTTAGTTTCTCATTGCTCTTGAAAATAGAAAAGCTAAGTCATTCAAAATGGGTGGATGGTCTTTTAGATATGAATGAATGATGGTGTTAGTAAAAATGTTTTATTTGAGCATATTTAAAACTTTCTGTAATTGGGAGATTATAAGCAAAACAGAACCATGGTCCGGCTTAGCAGTGTTTCTCAAACGTTTTTGTCTTTTTCACAGCACACCTGAAAAGATTTAACAATTGTTGTGGTGTAGAACTTATTTATTTTTACATATATATTTAATTTAAAATTTAATGTGAAAGATGTGCCTGCTTTCGAGAGCAAATCAGATTAAAGCGATTGTAATCTTCTTTGTACTTTTGCTTGCTTCCTTGCTTTTCATTTAACAGTTTCTCTTTCAGTTTCTCCTGAGATCTCGCACAAGTCATGTGTTACAAAAGTAAACAATGAATGACAGACTAATAGAGATTGCATTTTTATATATGTTACTTTTTTAACTTTTGCTAAATATATTTACCATGTAAATTTTCGATATGTTCAAGGTTTCAAAACGCTAGCAATTTTCAAAAGTCCCACAGCACACCTGCAAATCGCATGTGGCACACTAGTGTGCCACGGCACACAGTTTGAAAATCACTGCTCTAGGGAGTCAAAAAGAGAAGGGAATCTGGAGAAATCATACTAGGGTAGGATCACTTAAGTACCAGTACACAGAAGTCTTCAAGTGCTGAACCTCAAGCATTATCTTCAATTGTAGGAACAGTACCAAGACAGTCAAAGGTTTTGTCTATGGAATTCCTATTAAAAGCAGGTCTCAATAAGGTCTAGCTTGAGGCCGCGTACACACGGCAGAAAACCTTGACGGGCGGAACACATCGTTCCGCCCGTCGAGGTTCTCGCCTGGCCGTCAGATTTGGCGACCAGCCCGTCGGGAAGAGAACCTGCTCTCAATTTCGGCTCGACGGCATTCCCGACGGTATGCTCGCCGAATCCGTACACACGGCCGAGTGAGGATCCCAGCGAGGTTCTCGCTGGTTTCTGCCAAGAACCTTGGCCGTGTGTACGGGGCTTCCGAGTTAATCTTTCATGGGGAAAAAAAACTCTACTATGCTGCCAATTCTCTAAAGTCTGTATGCAAAGAACTATGATCATGGGACTTTGTGTGAGGCCAGTCACTAATGAAGTAATGGTACAAAAAATATATGAAATAGAAATTGATTTATTATACTAACAGAATAAAAAATATTCTCCAAATACATGATACAATTATTGAAACAAATTCCATAACAATCTGACATTCGTATAATAATAAAATACTTTCATAAACTACTGTATGGATACATAATAACATTTGTGAGCAGGTACATGACAAATATAAGTTGCAAAAAATCTGACTGTTTTGACATAAAAGAACTCTATGCATTTCAAGGATGGTAAAAGATGAGAATTCCCTATGTAGAACAAAGAAGGGAAGATGTTGAGAGATGTTGAGAGAAAATAAAGCAAAATAACAAACAAAGGGTCTAACACTTACATGTCAGCTCATGGAATATATGATGGCCCAACTGCTAAAAGAAAGATGGGGGTATCCAATAGACATGTGCATTTGTTTTCGTCCGAATGCATTTTCGTCCAAATTTCAGGTATTTTTGTTATCGTTTTAGCAATGAAAATGAATGTGCAGAATCCAAAATCTGAAGGATCCGACATAAAAAAATGCTTTATTTTTGTTTTCGTTGCTACAACAGTTCGATATAGATAGGAGATTCGACATGACGCTGACAATAGCAATCTGTGTCTATCGAGCCTGTGGTCGAATGTGCCTAACCTTAACTCTATTAGTCCAAGATTATTCTACATAGAGAGGAAAGATTCAACATTATAGAGACAATGTTGGGGTAGACCATTCGACATGAACAACGAAGATTCGTCGAAACAGCAAAAAACATACAAGCATTGAATCTGTCATTGAAGGCTTATGGTGTCTGTTTAAAATTCTAAGAAGATTCGACAAGCAGCTACACTGTACGACGCTGCAATTGTATATTTCCGGTCAAATGCTTGGTCCATAGGCTAGAGATGAATTTGAATGCTGGTCATACAGTACCTGTCACCGAGAATGTGTTTCCAGCACGACAGCATTGCGCTGATTCTCCTGCCCGCAAACCCCGACAACCAACGGCCAGGGTTGTCAGGAAGAGGCCCTGTCCTTATCAACATGGGAACAGTGTGCTCTGGGGTGGGGGGGGGCCGCAGTGCGCCCCCCTGCCCCAGAGCACCCAACCCCCCATGTTAAGGGAATGCGGCCTATTACGGCTCAGGAAGAGGGGGCGCTGGCTCGTCCCCACTCCTTTCCTAACTGGCCGGGCGGCGTGCTTTGGATATGGGTCTGGTATGGATTGTGGTGGGACCCCCACGCCGGTTTTTCAGCATAGGGGGGTTCTCCTTACAACCCATACCAGACCTAAGGGCGTGGTATGCCCCTGGGGGGAAACCCATGCCGTTTTTTTTATTTAAAATTTGGCGTGGAGTTCCCCCTCATGGTTCATACCAAACACCGCAGCTAGAATTGGCGGGAATCCAAGTCGGATCCCGTCGCTTCTATGACGGCATTGTCCCCATCGCTGCAAGCCGGCTCGGTGCTGGCTCCCGCAATGGGGCTCATAGGTGGTCAAGCTCGCTGAGAAAGGGAGCAAGATTGACACAATATCGCGGTCACCTACTGTACAACATTAGAATTCTTCTATAGCTTGTAGGCGGAACATTGGACTGGAAATGTACAATTACGGCGTCGTACAGTTTAGCTGCTCCATCAAATGTTCTTAGAACGACGGACATCATAAGCCTTCAATTACAGATTCGACCTTAATTCATTTGGATTTTCGAACGAATGCATTTTTTTAACAAAACAAGATAATTAAAAACTAGTTTTGGGAGTAACTAAATAAATGTATTTTTCGGATGACAACAAAATATTTCAGTGTGCACATGTCTAGTATCCAAAATAATGTCACAGCATGAGCTGACATGTACGTGTTAGATCCTTTGTTTTTGTTTTTTTGTTTTTTTCTCTCAACATCTTCCCTTCTTTGTTCTACATAGGGAATCCTAATTAACACACCATCTTTTACCATCTAAACTCATAGATATCTTTGACATTACACTTCAGACGAGAGGATGGATCCTCGAAATGCGTAGAGTTCTTTTATGTCAAAACAGTCAAATTTTTTTTGCAACTTATATTTATCATGTATCTGCTCACAAATAATATTATGTATCCATATTTTCTGAAAATATTTTATTATTATATGAATGTCAGCTTTTTATGGAATTTGTTTCAATAATTGCATCATGTATTTAGAGAATATTTTTTATTCTGTTTGTATAATAAATCAATTTCTATTTCATACATTTTTCATACCATTATTTTATTAGTGACTGGCCTCACACAAAGTCCCATGACCATAGTTCTGTGCATACAAACATATATTAAAGATGGAGGCCCGTCACTGTGGTTGTGTCAGATCATATCTTTCTTGCATAACTCTCTAAAGTCCTGATGGATTCTTCCGTCGTCTTGGCATGGTGAAGAGGTTACCCAAATTGGGGGTTGGATGGGGTGTTTGTCTGCAATATGGAATTTGCACCAAGTTCTAGGAAACCCAGTGTAATATCTTTCCCTTCTTGGACTTAGGTTTCTGTATAAGTAGAGTAATTATTAGGTACAATCAGCTTACAAGAGAAACTTTATCTATTGGATTGGAATAAATGCTTATAGAGCTCCGAATGCGAGTTGTGAAACTCGCGTCTAAGTGCTTACCAGCAAGCTGGGGGTATCCAGTTCCCCAGAGCAAAGAGAAGAGACTAGGACATCTAAGGAATAGAGGAGAACAAGCAAGAAGTAAACAGAAATATGAAAAGAAGGGAGGGGAGGGGGGCAGGACACAAGGAGCCTATCCCTACTCCCTGATAATGGACCACAGCCTGGGATTAAGGCAGCGTCCTGCTAAGAGCGTGGATGGCCAAGTGTCTATCCGTAGGCTTGTGAAAAAAGCGGTGTTTTCAAGCCTTTACGGAAGGCCATCAAGGAGGAGGATGCTTGGAGTTGATGAGGGAGCTGGTTCCAAAAAGAATTCCCCAGTGTTTGGAGCCGACGGCCACCCTTTGAAGCTAAGCGACTAGGTTGAATAATTGCTAACATGGCGTCAGTTGAACAAAGCTCTCTGGGTGGACAGTAGTGTTGTGTCATATTCGATAAGTACATCAGGCCTAGATGCCAATAGACCTGAAACACCAGACAGAGAGCCTTGAACTCGACCCGTTTTGCTATCGGGAGCCAGTGTAGATCCTTAAGCACCGGGGAGATGTGATTCCACCTTGGGCAGTTTGTGACTAGTCTTGCCACATTGGTTCTGTGTGACCTGCAACCATTTTGTCCACTTCTGTGGGAGCCCTAGAAAGAACATGTTAGAGCAATCTAACCTAGCGTGGATAAGTCCATGAACTAAGATCTATAATTAATTCATACCAAGAATAACGCAGTAGTGATTTCTTAATTGCATGCCTCCTGGCTAGAGGGTTAGGTATGACATCAAAGTAAAGTTGAAGCTTAAAGTGCTTGTAAAGGCTTTAGTGTTTTTTTTATCCATTGAAAAAAAAAAGTAAAAAAAAAAAAAGCTGATAAAGCTACATTGAAAAAAGCTGATTAAAGCTATTGCAAAAACGCTAAAAAACGTTGAAAGGCTCCCTGCAAAGCTACTGGCGTTTTTTTATAGCTTTTATCAGGTTCAGTGTGCATGGAGCCTAAATGTTATCTACTGTGCCAACAAATATATGAGTGGTGGCACTGGGCAAGTGGGCACAGTATACGCTGTGAGCCTGACACACACGCGCTGGCAGGCAGATTACAGGAAAAAAAAGCAGACTGATGTACTAGCCCTATATAGGCTGTCAGTATATTAGGAAGAGTGGATCTAGCTAAACTCAATACAGTGTATAAATATATATACAACACGTGAGTAGTGTTGCTCACGAATATTCGGCTCGAATATGGCATATTCGAGTATTCGCGATATATTCCGAATTTCGCGGCGAATATTCGCTATTTCGAATATTCGTATTTTTTCAATTTTATTTTAGAACAGATCACATCCTAGAGATCCCCATCGACGTCTAAAAGCATTGCTGGTATGATTAGAGACCTTGGGCCGAGTAGCTGCAGCGTTCATTTTATATTGCCGAAAAATCGCAATGTGATTATTCGGCAATAGCGATATCGCGCGATTATTTTCGAGAAATTCGCAATATTGTTTTTAGCTAAAATAACACATATATTCGATTTCAGAGTGTTACTGTCAAAATTCCGCAATTTTTGCGAAATTACGATAAAATATCAAGAATATTCTGAGCCAATCAGAGTGCTCCATTCCGCATTTCTCGAAATTTCGCAATTATTTTGTATTATAAAATATCACGAATATTCTGAGCCAATCAGAGTGCTCCTTCCGCATTTGCCGAATATTCGCAATTATTTTGTATTGTAATATATCACGAATATTCTGAGCCAATCAGAGTGCTCCTTCCGCATTTGCCGAATATTCGCAATTATTTTGTATTGTAATATATCACGAATATTCTGAGCCAATCAGAGTGCTCCATTCCGCATTTCTCGAAATTTCGCAATTATTTGGTATTATAAAATATCACAAATATTCTGAGCCAATCAGAGTGCTCCATTCCGCATTTCTCGAAATTTCGCATTCGCATTCGCATTCGCGATTGCGAAATTTCGCAATCATTTCATTTCCAAAAAATATCACAAATATTCGTATTTAGCGAATATATCTCGAATATTCGACTATATATTCGAGATATATCGCAAAATCGAATATGGCATATTCTGCTCAACACTAGACGTGAGATGCATATATATACTCTCTCTCTGTAAACCACCACAACACACATTAAATTACAGAGAAAAATAAAAGCAGACTGGTGGACTAGCCCTAAAAAAGGCTTTTTGGGGTGCTGTCAGGACTCTTTACAGTAGAGATCAGATGAGTCTTTCAGGACTGGAGTGGACACTGAATACACTGGTCTAGCTATCGATTTCCCTATTAAATCATCAGCAGCTACACTGTCCCTCCTCTCACTAAGACTGCAGATTCAGAATGAATCTAAAATAGATGCTGTCCAGGAGGTGGGAGGGTCAGGGAGGGAGGGTATGCTGCTGATTGGCTGGAATGTGTCTGCTGACTGTGAGGTACAGGGTCAAAGTTTGCTCAATGATGATGAATAGGGGGCGAACGCGAACAAGCGATGTTCGCCGGGAACTGTTCGCCGGCGAACCGTTCTGTACTTCTGTACATGGAGAGTTGTAAGATTGCCCATCTAGATTTAGCTTATCATAGAAGCAGGTAGTGGCACACAAATCGAATTAAAATTTGGCTCAGAAACAACTTTCTGCTACAATATATTTAATGTCCACTGACTGGCCCTCTATTTACCTGCCTGTATAACATTTGCATGTACATTTTTGTAAATAATGATATATATAAAGAAGAAAAAATAAACACATAGCATTGGGCAATAAATAGATAATGCATGTGCATTAGAATTTTCCAAAACATTTTCATAAAATGTTGTATTAATGTAAATCACTGTTTAACAGTGATGTTCTATTGTGCTAATGTCATTGCTCTCTTACAATTTGGGAGCATTAGTAAAAAGATAAAAAGAAATGCTGCTGATTGATGCATGGTTGCCTCACTGAAAAGCTGGCAACACTATTTGAAATATTTCTCTTGCATAGTTTTGCACTAAATGTTGTCAAGCAGGAAAGACCATAAAAGCATAAAATGTTCCTTTTTCTGGAAATGTGTCACCAGTGTAGCTATGCAGACTCTCAGTGACTTACAGTTTGTAATTTCTGCAGATGGTTTATGGGTCTTCTGGAAGCGCAATTCTTCCTAACAGTAGAAACAGCCATTTGCAGCTGTTCTTACAATGTCACATTG
This sequence comes from Rana kukunoris, assembly GCA_029574335.1. NCBI lineage: Eukaryota > Metazoa > Chordata > Amphibia > Anura > Ranidae > Rana > Rana kukunoris. Next base: position 290,493,338 of record CM056052.1, read on the forward strand.
TCATTCTGAAAGTGCATTTTGATATATACCGTCTGTAAAATCATATAAGGAGATGTTTCAATTAGAAACAAGTCAATGCAGCCTCAATTGCATGCCTTAAACAGAAAAAAACCCTTACAGTGCTATGTATATTTATTAAATATGTTTGTTTTTGAAAAAAAAAAGGAATGTGCACGAGGGAGAATTAGAATAGTATGGCATTTCCTAATGCATATTACTGCTTTTTTTTCCATTATTGCTCTGGGTGTCAATATAACCCTAACGACACTCTAATTGCAGATCACAAAACTAGTGTAACGACAAAAGCTGGATGAGCAGCCTAGTAAATTTTTGACAAACGAACGTCCGATTTTTGGATGGTCAGTTCAAAAATCGTTACACAAAAGTCGCAAATACAAACACCCATGATCAAAATCAAGGAACAACCCAGAAGAGTTTGGTCCTGTAAACTACCGTTCGTAATCTAGAATTAACATTTTTGATGTGGCAATTAATGAAATGTGGAAATGCAGCGCACATTCTCATCTTTTTTAACCACTTAAGCCCTGGACCATTTCGGTAGCCAAAGACCAGAGCATTTTTTGAGATTCGGCACTGCGACGCTTTAACTGACAATTGCGCTGCCGTGCGATATGTCTTCCAAACAAAATTTACATTCTTTTTTCCCACAAATAGATCTTTCATTTGGTTGCATTTGATCACATCTGCGGTTTTTATTTTTTGCGCTATAAACAAAAATACTGTAGAGTGACAATTGAAAACAATTAAATATTTTTTACTTTTTGCTATAATAAATATCCCCAAAAAACCTAGGCAGAACTGGGAGATGCATGTTTACACTTGCCTCTCCCTGTTCTGCAGCTCTGTGACCTGATCACAGGACACCGCTCTGTGACCATGGTCACAGAGCTCACGGCAGGGGGAACCGATTAATGCGATAATAATAAAGCTGTTTTGCTGGTGATAATGATGTAGTTATGCCAAACATTTTTTAAAAGACATTTTTTTTGTGGTGATATAAATAATATTAATTTTATGGTTGCTGTATGATTTTTTGTGGAAGTTACCACAACACCATTATCCTTGAGTTTTTAAGATCAAAGATACACCTATTTTGGTGTCCCTTGTTAATTTTCCAAATTGAGGTGCTTTGCAGGTGCTATAGTGCTAAAAATAGTGCCTGCAAAGTGCCCTAAAAAGAGTGGCTGCATTCACTCCAAGGGCTTTCACACTGGATCGGTGCGCTGGCAGGATGCTCAAAAAAGATGCCAGCCGCATCCTACAGCTCCCTTGCCCATTGAAATCAATGGGCAGCACCTTCTAACTGCTGGCAAAGTGCCACAGCAGCTGCACTTTTTGGGCAGTTTTAACCCTTTTACGGCTGCTAGCGAGGGTTAAAAGCTAACGGAAAGTGCCACAAAAACTACGGTAAAGCGGTCACTTACCGCCAACGCCCATGACGCCCCAGTGTGAAAGTAGCCTTACTGCCTACTCCCAAACTATAGTTTGAAGAAAAACACATAGCCAAGTATTATTCTACACAATTTATTTATTAAAGAAAAAAAAAAACAGAAATTAAATTAGAGATGCTATCTGCCATTCAAATAACAAAAAAGTTCATTCCATGTAGGAAAAAACTAAGAAAATATAACAAAACATTACAAAAAAAATTCAAAATAAAATAATAGAAATGAGAAAGGGGGTATGGGTGATAATCCCCAGAACAGTGTGGTTGTTGGGGTTCATGTGGCTGGAATTGCCACTGACCGGCATGCTGCTGTGATGGGTGTGCTGACTGTGGTGGGTGAAGTGGCTGTGGAGGTGCTGCAGGTTGGGCCACAAAATCAGAAATGTGGGTGCTTTCTGAAATTTCACCCCTCACCCCCTTGTTGAGGAGGTGCAGGATGAGTTCCTCACACCTGCTCATTTGCTCACTGGCCATCTGCCTTAATTCATTGGCTGTCACACACCCAAATCTTTCATCCTCATCTGGGTCAGTATGGAGAACAGTTGAGGCCTGGCTGAGAAATCTCTGGTCTCCTTGGCTCTTTTTGCAGCAGGAGGTAGGGGAGGGATCTGCGACTCCGTCTGACTACTAGCCGCTGGTTCCTCCTGACTGACACTTTCCTGTGTATGAAAATGGGACATAATTAGAATCTTTTTTGGGGTTTGGTCATCAATCACACACAATTTTGATCTCCTCACCGTTGCAAATTGAATGAGGAGAAATAGAAAAGGCTATAACTCTGAACCCAGCATTTTTCATTCTTGTTCCAATCATTTTTGGTCACTACTGTGTATTGCTATGGAAACCATTTTGTTAAGGCTTAAATATTCTTCCAATAACGTATAGTTATCCTCATTGTATTTTTGGATCCAAATATGTTCAACAATGCTATACCTATGTCAAGGTGGGCTCCTCCACATCTTCATCTTGTGCCCTCAGAAATGTGAAAGACAGGATTGACAGTGATGGCCTGGGTTCAGTCTGGTCTGTCTACAGAGATGTGCCCTCAGCAGAGGTGAAAGACAGGATTGACAGTGATGGCCTGGGTTCAGTCTGGTCTGTCAGAAACCACAGCCTGCCATAGTACCAGAGCCTCAGTACATAGATGTCATCTGCTGCTGCTCCTGACCTCTCCAATTCCTGTATTTTTTTACGATCCCTTTTAAAGGTGGTATGGAGGTTAGAAATGTTTTGGAGGACATAGCTGGAGTCTGCCTTGGGGTAAATTGGTTTTCACAATTGGGACAGTTTCTTCAATGCTGCTAACCTTATTTTTTTTAATTAAAGTAGACTTTGCTCTTAACCCTCCATAGACAGGGCAGCTGCCAGGACATATCAATAAAATGGGGCAGAAAGTCCAGTGATATGAACTTGTCATTAGTGATATGATGCCTGCAAGACAAACCATAATGTCTGGCTTAACCCATAATCTCGTCCCAATATAGTCCTCAAGCTAAGCAGTATTGCCCATTAATCCTCCATGTCGGCCCCAATCTAACCAGTATAGACCACTAACCACCTATGCCCGGAATTCCAAATGTACCTTTGTTTTCTGCCTCCTTTCATGTGTAGCAGGTGCATTCTATCAGAGACTATTTATAGGCCTGAATCCCACCAGAACTTTAGCTATGCCTGTAAATATGTTACAATACCTTTAAGAAGTCATGCATTGTGGGACTGCAAAGCCGGGAGATATGGACTCCATTGACTCTTCGAAGAAAGAGACTACGCTTCCCACAATGCCCTGCATTATTGGAACATGTGACACCTCCGCACAACCGTGCTGTTAGGCCTGAATCCTGGGCCTGGAGTCGCCAGGAGGCCAACCCGCCGGAGGGAAGCAAGACCACTGTACCTAGCTTGCGTTCCAGGAGACCAGCGAAGTCATCCAGCTGACAACTGAAACAGTGGAGGGCCTGATACCGGAGACCTTTTTTACAGGACGGTGACTGACCAACACGCTTTGAAAAATAACTCAGGCGGATCGGCCTGTTCGGGTGAGAGAGCACCTGCTCGAATTTCAGCTCTCCCCTTTAGAAAAGACAATCTGGTGCCACCCCACAAGCCAGAGACACGTGTTGGCCTCTGACTAGGTTTCAAGGCCTTCTAAGTTGATAGTTGTTACACGGGAGTGACTGATGCTGACGAGCGATCAGTTCACCGCCATTGCTATTCATAACACCCTGTTTTTGACTAACTTTATCTCACCGTTTATCCCTTTTGGATTACAAATCTAAAGTGCACCAATGGCCGCAATGTGGTCTCGAGACGTTCCTTTAGCTGTTCCGCAGAACTGCCAGCTAGGGGGAGCTCGTGAGCGGAGATACTAGTTTAACTGAATGGTACCATTCCTTGTCTTAGATCTTTTCTTGTTATTATTTGCTGACTCCTGCAAGGGCCCTTGCGGAGTCATTGTGTTCCATTGTATGATTGTTATTGACTTATAATTCAACCCCATATTTGCTTTCTACTTAAAGTAAAGTCATTCTTTTTTTGGTTTGTATATATTAACTGTGTGAAGTGTATTCTTTTTTCGCTTGAAGAACCGCCCACAGAAGCAGGTAAAATTGTTGTTGTATTGCCATTATATGCTATATATATATATATATATATATATATATATATATATATATATATGCCTGCTATTGTGACCCCAGCCAAGCAGAGGTCACAATACATTTACTGGTCATCTGATGTGTCAAGGGAGGGTTCGAGCCAGTTAAATAGGGGTGAGCCAAAAGTGAAGAGAGTAGATCCCAAATCTAATCAGTGGCTCCTGAGGGGATAGTGCTACACATGCATTGCCGAATGATCATCCTTCACTCGCAAAACAAAACTTCCAGTAGCGATGTGAGGTTGGAGAACCATGTCCCCAACGAGAAAGAGATCTACTGGCATCGGGAATTTGGCATATCCGTACTACATCCAGAGAGTCCTAAATACACCATCAGAGACGCGGGCTATGAGTGGAGACTGTCAGCCATTGTTGCCTCGGATGTCTGGGATATCTTAAAGGCTCTATATACTCTGGTGTGAGATCTACTGGCATTGGGAATTTTGGATATCCGTACTACATCCAGAGAGTCCTAAATACACATTCAGAGACGTGGGCTATGAATGGAGACAGCTGTTGTTGCCTTGAACGTCTTTATTGGTTTTACCTTTAGAGCCAGACATTCATTTTAGGTAGTCGCACTGATCACCATTTTTCTTATATCCTCCACTCACAGATCGTTCCTATGGCTGTTCCATCGAATGTGCGTTCTGGCTTAATATACACTGCGCATTCTTCCAACTCTCTCACGTGCATCATGATGCTGGGGTGTTAACACCCCTCCTATCCTGCACGCTACACGCACGCCAGAACTTTTGTGCGGGACATTGCGGGTTTGCTGATTTGCAGCCAGCCCAGTGGTGGTGGAGCTCATAGGAGGGGAAAAGCCACACCAATGAGCAAGGGTGAGATGGTGGAGATGGTGCCCATCCTGGAGAAGCGTGATTATTATTGTGTAGTGGATGGTTGCTTGCTACTAGTTACTAACATCCACCAAATCACCCTGCTGCCAGACCTCCATATACTGTATCTGCAGAGACAACGAACAGTCATTTTGCTTTGTTTTGTTTTTATTTATTTGGGGGATATAACTTGGTTGGGGAAAGGGGTTATGGGATGCCCATACGACAGATCGCTTTGCCATCATAGTTTAAAGAATTACTGAATGAACTGAGTTTTGAAGAACTGATGGACTCTAGCATTCACAGTCACTTTCCCTGCATCAACTCCTGCAGGCTGTCACTTCTCATTTGCATTGACTCCTGCAGACTATTACTCCCAGCACTCTTCTCCTCCTGAAATAGAAATAGAAATATTAATAGTTTATTTTTATCAATTAAGAACATTTTAAGTAAATGAACAGATGAGAAATCCAAATCAAATAAATATTTGGTGTGATTACCCTTTGCCTTGAAAACAGCATAAATTTTTCTAGGTACAGTATGCTTACACACAGTTTTGGAAAGAACTCAGCAGGCAAGTTTTGAAGACTCCATTGATCGGGCCATGCTAAAGACCGTAGACGCAGTGGTTTACAAGGAAACCTAATGCAGCAGATGAAAGACAAATCATGCTTACTTCTCTTTGACTTTAGAAGATGTACAGCAGTGCCATCAGCACAGAACTGGTGGAAACCAGTGGGACCCAGGTACATCTATCTACTGTCCGGAGAAGTCTGGCCAGAGGTGGTCTTCATTGATGAATTGCAACCAAAAAGCCATATCTCTCATGTGGAAACAAGGTTAAGCGACTCAACTATGCACACAAACATAGTAATTGGGGTGCAGAAAAATGTCAGCAGGTGCTATGGACTGATGAGTCAAAATCTGAAATATTTGCTTGGCGGTGGGCTGGAGAGTGGTACAATAATTAGTCTCTGCAGGCAACAGTCAGTGAAGCATGGTAGAGGATCCATTGCATTTCTGCAAATAAAGCTGGAGATTTGGCCAGGATCCATGGTGTCCTTAATGCTGAGAAATACAGGCAGATACCTATCCATTATGCCATACCATCAGGGAGGCATGTGATTGGCCCCAAATTGATTCTGCAGCAGAACAATGACACCAAACATACAACCAATGTCATTAGGAACTATCTTCAGCGTTAAGAAGAACAAGGAGTCCTGGAAGTGATGGTTTGGTCCCCACAGGGCCCTGATCTTTACCTCCTAGTCTGTCTGGGATTACATGAAGAGAAAGAATGATTTGAGGCAACCTACATCCACAGAAGATAAGTGGTTTGTTCTCCAAGATGTTTGGAACAACCTACCTGCTTAATTCCTTTAAAGATTGTGCAAGTGTGTCTAGAAGAATTGATACTGTTTTGAAGGCAAAGGGTGATAACACCAAATATGGAGTTCTCTTCTGTTCATTTGCCTTCCATTTTGTTAATTTCTAAACGTTAACTATCAACACTCCTATTTCTGAAAGCATTCTTATGTACAGCATTTTTTACGCCTGCTTAAAACTTTTGCACTGTATTGTATAATAAGATCATTGCAACATTTTTGAGTATGGCCTCAATTAAAACTAATAAAGTAAAGATACTATAAGTGCCATCATCCAGAATAATTGATACAAGAATGGGACCGAGTGAGCATAGGGTGAGGGCTGCTAGTGCCGTCTAACCCATAGATGGTCACCGGTCATGGGAATGTTGACTAGGACTTTTCTGGGCACCGATAAAACAATAAAAAAATTAACATAAAAATATTTATTAACATAAAAAAATTATACAATATTAAAACCATAAAAATTATAAAGTATTAAAAATATTTGAGCCAAACCCCACAATAGAAAGACAGTGTTGTAAATAATGGAAAACAGTCACATGTCTGTTAAAGTGGAGAGGGCCAAGACCTCGACCGGTTTCAACAGTGATACCGCTTCTTTAAAAGGATCTGTATAATATACAATATAGTTTACATATCTAGCAACAATATACAAAGACAAAATAGATATACAATTCCAGCATTTTAACATCATGAATGCAGTCAAATGTTAAAGAAAGGTGTCTATCTTCTCACCAAAAAGGGTTCATGGACTAGGCATCGGCTCAGATAAGTACCCCCCGCGGTGAACAAGGGGGAATTATGTGACACACTCTAATACTATTACACACTATAATGTATTAAACAATAAACGTTTTAACAAAAAAACGATAAACACAAGGCAAGTACATAATGTTCACAACAATGTAGCATGCATAAGATTTGCATAATAGCAAAGAAACAAGGCAAACACCACTCACCCTCAGATTTAAGTTCAAATCCAGGTATGTAGCACAAATTGTGTTTAAAATCAAGAAAATGTAACTAGTAATTCGCCAGCAGGGGGAAAAAACAACAATTAACCCTCAGATTCAGTCCAGTGCCATCAGATGAGCAGGCTGCAGTAAGAAAAAGAATACATTTGTTGGAAGGGATTATCTAAAATAAACTAAGTGTTTGAGAAAAATAACAAGGGAGCAGGTGCAAGCATCCTGGGAGAACCCCCCAGATGCGTGGATGGCTTCCCTTGGAATAAACCAAATACCTAATAAATGTAAACTGGTAGGGTCACAGCAGTATATGTAGTTGAATGCAAAAATGCTTAGACATCCGCAGTCTTCAATGTTAGTTGTTGGTATTGGCCAAGGCACAATAGCCCAACCTAAAAATGCATAAATTAATTAAGTATTAATAAATAATGTAACTTCAAACAAGTTAAAAAATCAATCTATCATATGGGTCTAAAACAGACCTTCATGAAGCATATATAGAAATGTACCTTGTACGCCTGAATCTGAACAAACACAGATGCTGAGAGAAACAGCATAAATTCAAAGATTTCGGAGCTGACCGAATGAATGTTGACAGTGTGAATTGAACTTTTAAATACCCCACGGCGGCGTCTGACGTGGCCACCAAGGGCGGGCAGTGAAGTAAATGCTGAGAAAGCCACAACCAATAGCGCCGCGAACGCCAGAGGGAAGGTGTGCCTGTATGCTCAGGCCCGCCTAACTAGGCGTGTCCGGCAACGTGTGACGCATCTCCCGCAGACGCATCCGGCGCAAAGTGTCCGGGCGCCATCTTGGATGCTGGAAAATTGCCAATGCAACCCAAGCATGAGGGAACCTGACCCTTCAGAGGATAACAGAATGGAAAAACTAGGACTGATAAGAAGACACAAGGATCCAAAGGGATCCTTAGCCTTGCAGTCCTGTCTCCAGATATTAAAGCCGTGCGAGACAGGGAGAGGACCCCGTTGCTCCGCCTTGGATGGGCGTAACCGGCGAGAGCAAAGCACACATAGGCTGATAGTCTGGGAAAAACAGGCGCCATTTTAACTAGTGGTGAGAACCCACAACCTGATGTGGTCAAGCCAGTAGTTAGATGGAAACAAAACGGCCCAGACAGGGGATGAAGTGATCAGAGCACTTTAACAAGGGATCACCCAAAGGCCCTGTAGTGACCATTGGTTCTATATAGGTGCGCCCATGCCATGAAACCGGACATGAATGAGAGGTGCCCCCTGAAAGGCTGGCGAATATGTACTTACTAATAGGAAAATATATAAATAGATAACAGATCAATATCAATTTAAGTTATAAAAAAATAATAATGAATAAAATGAACAGCCTTCCAGATAAAACTCTGCCTAAATAAAAAGTCTATTTTCTCTCTCATTGCTTTGAGTGAGAGGTTATTTACATATCTAGCTAGGACATGTTTATCATATGTTATGATTTGTTTATCATAAGGTGATATAACATCATAACACATCCTAGTAATATACAATGAACTTTGGATCACCTCTTGTTATGATAAACATGTCCAAGCTAGATTTGTAAATAACCTGTCACTGAAAGCAAAAACAGAGTAACGGACTTTATAATTTGCCAAGTTTTTATCTGGAATTCTGTTTATTTGCACTGAACTTCAAAAGAGGATTACTCAGCGCTGGATTAACTCTGTGTGGCAAGACTGGGCACAGATGAATGAATGAATGAAAACTTATATAGCGCGGCACATGCGAACTGAATCGCCTCTGGGTGCTTGTTGTTCCGTCTCCTTTGATATCAAAAGAGATGAGTCTTGATCTTCCTCCTGAAGGCTAAGTGATTCTCCTCCAACCGAATGCTGGTTGGTAAAGCGTTCCATAGTCTGGGACCTTGGACAGCGAATCTTCTTTCTCCTTTGGACTTGTAGTTGGCTTTCGGGATCTGTAGTAGGTTTTGATTGGTGGATCGCAGAACGCGATTGGGGTTGTGGGCTTTTATTTTTTTCTTTAAAAGCAATCCTGTCTTTCACTGGTAGCCAGTGGAGGGCTCTCAGTGAAGGTGAGATGGATTCCCAGGGTTTTTTCCCTGTCACCAGTCTGGCCGCCGTGTTCTGAACGACTTGCAGACGAGCGATTTGGTATTTGGGGAGTCCGAGGTAAAGGGCATTTGCATAATCCAGTCTGGAGTTAACAATTGCTCCCACCACGACCGCTAAATCTTCTTTGGGGATGAAAGGGGTAAGTCTGCGTAGTAGGCGCAACAGATGGTGGGATCCGCTGACTACTGACCCTATTTGTGCGTCCATTGTCATGTAGGAGTCAAATAAGACCCCGAGACTTTTGACTTTGGCGCTAGGGGTGATGATTTTGCCCAAAATGGGCGGGGGTGTCCAGGTTGTTGCAGGTTGACTCCTTTGCTTGGCGTGAAACAGGAGAAGTTCTGTTTTCGCTCCATTGAGTTTAAGATAACTCTTTGTCATCCAGTCCTCTATCAAAGAGAGGCATGTCTCTAGATTGAGGCAGTGATCCTTTTTATTGCAAATGCGGAAGTACAGTTGCGTGTCGTCGGCGTATGAGTGATAGAGCAGTTTTTGGCTGCTGATAATCTCAAAAAGAGGACGAAGATAGATGTTAAACAGCACTGGTGACAGAGGCGATCCTTGAGGGACTCCGCATGTTACTGTGCGTTTCTTAGATGTGAAGAGTCCTAACTTCACTGTTTGCGATCGGTTTTCCAGAAAAGAGGAGAACCATGATAAATCGCCTTCTGCGACTCTGGCTACTTCAGCTAGCCGTGTCATTAAAAGTTTGTGGTCTACAGTGTCAAAAGCTGCGCTTAGGTCCAACAGAACCAGAAGACAAGACTCTCTTTCGTCTGCGGCCTCGAGAGCGTCGTCCCATATTTTGAGCAATGCGGTTTCTGTCCCGTGTCCTGGACGGAAACCCGATTGATATGGATCAAGTAGCTTGTGGGTATCTAGATGCTGTTGCAGCTGTTGTACCACTACTTTTTCCATTACCTTTGACAGTACATTTAAGGCTGTTATGGGATGGCGGTGTAGTGGATCCTTGGGATCTAGGGTGGGTTTCTTCAGGATGGGTTGGATTACGCCCTCTTTCAACTGTGAGGGCACTATGCCCTCCTTGAAGGACTGGTTGATAAGCTGCGTGATGGGGGGGCGCCAAAATGTCAGCGCATTCCTTCAGCAGTTTTGTGGGAATGATATCATTAGGTGCTGTGCCATTACGCAGAGCCCCAATGATTTCATATGTCGCATCGATGGAGATGGGTTCCAGGGTAAACATACCTGATAGAGGTGAATTACTGTGGGTGTTGTGTGAAAGGTTGCGGGGGGGGCTAAGGGGGGAATTGTTTTGCTGAATGCTTTCACGGATTCCCCCGATTTTATTAATGAAGTAATCCGACAAATCATTGAAAAATTCTTGTGAGTCCGAATTGGGGGCTTCAAGACATCCTGGTTTTATGGTCTGAGTGACCATCTTGAAGAGTTCGCGAGGGCGGTTTAAGGCGCTATTGATAGCCTCAGAAAAATAATTTTTCTTGGCTTGGAAAATTTCTTTTTTTTTTTGATAGGAAATCGTATACTCTACATTGTGTCTTAAAAAAAATAGGTAAGACTTGGTCCTAGTAATGGTTTAACTGCTTGAGGGCTGCCCCACATGATATACGTCGACACAATGGCACAGCTGGGCACAAGGGCGTACATGTACATCCTCTTTAAGATCCCAGCTGGCGCGTGCTCGCGACCCGGTCCTCTTCTCCGTGATCTTCCCTGCGGGAACAGCAGACCCGATCGCCGCCGGTGTCCCACGATCGGGTCACCGAGAGGAAGAACGGGGAGAGGTAAGTCTAAACAAACCTCTCCCCGTGCTTCAAATTAAGCCTGTCACTGATCGTCTGTTCCCTGTCATAGGGAACGATGATCAGTGACATCACATGCACAGCCACGCCCCCCACAGTAATAATCACTCCTTTAGGGCACACTTAACCCCTACAGCACCCCCTCCTGGTTAACCCCTTTACTGCCAGTGTAATTTTTACAGTAACCAGTTCATTTTTATAGCACTGGTTCCTGTAAAAATGACAATGGTCCCAAAATAGTGTCAAAAGTGTCCGATGTGTCCGCCATAATGTCGCAGTCATGATAAAAATCACTGATCGTCGCTAACATATCTTAACATGCTAACATAGCAGATGATATTTAACTGGGAGCCTTCCAGAGCCTGAACAAGCAGACAGCAAAACACTATAGGGTCTTGAAATGAAATCTATAATGTTTCAATGCTTTAGGTTATATTGAGCGAAAAAAGCTGTATTGCAGTACCATGCCCGCCAAACCTGTCTGCTCTTACAAGGATGGCATGGCTCCCAGAGAGACCCTGATTTCCACTTCATTGTGCTCCTTGATCATCTCATTTGGGAATTAGTAGCAAAAAAATGTTTTCTAGGGTTTTCCATGACCACTAAGATAATAAGAATCCTTATGCGTTTCTGAAGCCTGAATAGGCAAAAGATGTAGAACAGCAAGTTTGTGACTTTCACGGAAAAAGTGCACTGTATTGTAATTTTCCCTTTTTCGTATCTTTATTGACATAAGTATACAATAATAAAATTATGATTTTTTAACGGAAAAAAACGTATTCTCTTCTGACTTGTCTTAAAATATTATTCTCAAGCACCCTTAAAGTCCCACGCACTCCCCCACTTTGGAGTTCTTTATACATTTCCTCAAGGGATGTAGGTGCTAAGGGCCAGATTCACAGAGCCATTACTCCGGCGTTACACGAGATGCGCGGCGTAAGTCTAAATTTGCGCATGCGTTTCGATGCTCCGCATCCCCAAAACGAGATACGCAAGAAATCTACTTTTTTTGGACCAGTGTAATTTCGATAGACCGGCGTATCCGTTCGCGCAAAACTGCGCTAGACACACCATTGATTTGCTATTCAAATATGCAAATGAGGGAGTTACGGGGATCCACAAAAGAACGTTGGTGCAGCGCAGGCTACGCGCTGTGCGCAACAGCTGCACGTCCTGTTTAAAATTAGACCATATAAAAGGTGGAATAAAATTAGACAATCCGTCTACATGTCAGCTAAAGCAACACTGTTAGTGAGGAGCTGAGCAGTCACACTTGCTGGACAACAAACTTTATGCCAACATGCCAGGGGCATCCTTGCTCATAGCTATACTACTGACTTTATATGAGCAAAGAAGGAGGAGGGCACGGATGAGGGCACAGAGGAGGGCACGGGAGAGGATATACCGCACACGCATAGACCTCTTTGTCATGAGTGATTCTGAGGTGTATCGCATCTTCAGATTCACCCCTGCTGCCATCATGGAATTAACCATAACCCTGCAGGATGACATCACCAGCCCAACACACCACTCACATGCAGTGCAGCCACTGGTCAAGGTCCTGGCAACACTCCATTTCCTTGCCAGTGGCTCAATTCAAAGAACAAGTGGAGTGGTGGCTGGGATGTCACAATCCTCCATGAGCAGATGTGTGCACCAGGTTATCCCTGCAATCCTCAGACGCATGGCCAACCAAATCATCAAACCCACCACTGAGGACCTGCGGCTGAAGGCAATGACAGATTTCTACAGAATTGCCAGATTCCCACGCACCGTGGGGGCCATTAATTGCACACATGTGGCACTCCAGCCCCCCCATGAGACAGAGCACATATACCGCAATCGGAAGCATTGGCATTCCATCAACATACAGGTGATAGTCGATGCCCAAGGCCTCATATGGCACGTCCGTGCCAAACACCCCGGATCCAGCCATGACAGCTACATATACAATCAGAGCCCGTTCCCAATGGAATTCGAACAGAACGTGTATGGGGACACCTGGCTGGTTGGTGAGTGACATGGGTGGCAGGCATGACTGTCCCCCCCCCCATGATGCACACATCACAAGGGGCACATCCATGACTAACATCCTCCTGTCTTTTCCCTTACAGGTGACTCTGCATATGCACTGGGACCCCATCTCATGACTCCTATTCGGAACCCCCAAACCCCAGGAGAGGAAAGATACAATGAAGCCCACGCCCAAACACGTGCAGTAGTGGAGCGCACCTTTGGCCTCCTGAAGTCACGTTTCCTAATGCCTGGATAAGTCTGGGGGGACCCTGTTGTATTCCCCAAACTTTGTGTGCCAGATCATCGGTGCATGTTGCATGCTGCACAACTTCGCAGTGAGAAAGGGCCTGCAAATTGACATACGTGATGACCTGACCCCTGAACCAGACAATCCCCCCCTAACCGTCTTCTGAGGGAAGAGCAGCCAGGAGACAGCTCACATTAGGCATCTTTGCATGTTAAACACACACATTAATCATGGCACAATGAGAATGCATGCATGCACACCACTGTGGTCCCTAGCACAGACACATCACATCCTCATCAAATTGGATTAGCACAAGCCCACCATGCTGGACTTGTGAGCAGCAATGCCACGCCACGGCTCCAATTATGTCACTGTACATTCATACACCATTCACACGGACCTGGGGATCACTTCTCCCTGGTCCTGGGGAACCCTTCTCCACCACAAATGAGGGTGACACCCCTTTTCTGGCAGGAATGTCACCCCCACATTCCGAAATCATTCACAAAAAAAAAAAAACATTGTCCAGCACAAAACAAAAATTTCCAGCAACAAAAAAAAAATCCCCCCCCCCCAAAAAAGTCCAGAAAAAAAAAAGTCCAGAAAAAAAAAGGGGGAAACCAAATTAATGCCGCTGGCGTGACCCACGCCTGGGGCGCCCACGGCTCCTCAGGGGAGACTCATGGGGAGGGGGGGGGTAATCCGGGGAAGGAGGAGCAGCCCCTGGTCTCTGCCCACCTGGCGGCCTGCCCTCCAAGGCCACGGCAATTCTGGTCAGGCCAGCACTTAGTGTTGCCGTATTGGCCTGGATAGCCTGGGTGAGGGCCCTCACATCCTGCCCAACGTCTGCTGTAGTAGTCTGCAGTTCGTTTAGGCAGTATGTAAGAGCCAGGGAGTGGCAGTCCAGGTCCCCAAGCGTATCCTTTATGGAGGACAGGCTCTCCTCCATCCGCACCAAAGTCTGGCTGACCTGTCCCAGATGGTGGGTCTGAAGGGCCTGGTCCCTTCTCAGATTGGCGGGAAGAACCTCGGCCACCCCCCTGGTCTTCTGGGACGACTTCCTGGCTCCAGCTGATGCTTGTGGCCGGGGAGAAGGGGAGGGCCTTGGGAGGGGAGCCCTGTTGGGGGAGGAGTGGGAGGGGCTACCCCTTATGGAGGGCTGGCTGCTGCCAACCAGAGGGGAAGACTCTTCCAAAAACAACAATCCACTGGCTGACATGACATCCTCCTCAAACTCCTCCTCCTCCAACTCCTCCGAGGACTCCGGCCTTGTCTGGGGGTCCTCATCAGGCTGGTGTCCCGGGGATGGTGCAGTCAGGCAAGATTGCCCAGCACCCTCTTGCACTTCTGTGGATGACACAAAACATTCACAGGTTGGAGGATCCACACACTTGCCACATATTCCTTTCCCCCTCCCCACACATGCTACACACCAGATAGGAAAAAAAACCTTACCTGGCATCACGGCCTCCTGACTGGAGTCATAGCCAGGCAGGCCCCCCACTTGTTGTCTATTAAAGGTGTGGGCCACCGCACGCTCCTCCACTGTCAGCCTAACAGGGCATGGTGGGCCCCCTCCAGTGCCCCTGGCATGGGCTGCCATTTTGGCCAGCTTCCCACGGACCAGACGCCGGAGATCATTGATTTTCTTTATGATCCCCTCGCGTGTCCGGGTCTCCCCCCCCAATGCATTTACCTGGTCGGTAATGTTCTGCAAAATCTCCTTCTTCCTGGCCGGGGTGGTGTTGGCACTCTCCGGGCCATGAAGAAAACGCCCATATTGGGTAAGGGCTCGGGCAATAATTGGTTTCTCCCCCAAAGAAAAATTGCTCTTCCGATTCCTCTCAGTCATACTCATACAACAACTCTCTCCCAAACAATCACCAAAAATCACACACAAAAACAAGCAGGGAAAATCAAACAACAAAAAAAAAATTTATCAACCAAAAAGTCTCACAACCAGTCACCAAAAACACTATCAAATATATTCTACAAAACACTAGATCAAACAGTCAACAAATATCACAAAGACAAGTCACAACGCAACAAACAACAGAACAAAAGCACCTTGCTGTATAGGAAGGGATACAAAGGGATGTACTTTTGCAAAGGAAGGGCGTTTGTGTCTGTCTATTTATGCTGTCTGCGTAGTTCACTAAGTTGCCCGGGTCCACTTCCAATTTCACTGATTGCGCCGTTCCCGAGTTGTGAGCATGCGCACAGAGGTGCTGACCATGGTCTGCTTCGTGTGCGCATGCGCGATCCGGCCGGCCCTTCATTTGCATGGGGTCACGGCTCATTTCAATGAAACACGCCCACGCCCTTCACAATTTGAATTACTCCGCCTTACGCCTCGGAATTTACGTTACATTGGCGCTAATTTCTGCTCAAATACTACGAGGATACGGTGATTGCGCTTCTACATTGCGCCGGTGTAACGTAAAGGAGGTGCGCTACGCTGGTCAAAATATGCGCCAATTTACGTGAATCTGGCCCTAAGTCTTTTAACTAATATAAGTGATTGCTCTCTATAATATTTGAAAATATGTTACAAAAAGCACTGAAGCAGACATCAAAACACATCACAGAAAGCCTGACTAAAGAAATCAGAGTTAGGCCAACGTATATCAGATTTAGAAAATAGAGTAGAAGATGTGGAAACAAAGTACAGTCTCATGTTTGTGAATTGGAAAATCTTAAAGAGGAAAACCTCACTTTGCAAATGTGTCTTAAAGATTTTGAGAATAGAGCACGGCGCTTAAATCTGGAATTTCTGAGGCAATTGTTGAACTTCAATCAACTATCACTGCATTATTTCAAGAACTAATGCCGTCAATCCCAATAAATCAACTGTAACTTGATAGAATTCATAGGGCCTTAATGCCACGCAAAACTGAAGGTCCATCCCGTGATATTATCGCAAAATTACAAAAATGTTCGTACCAAAGAGCAAATTTTGGATGCAGCAAGAGGAAAAGACTCTCTCACTTTTCAGGGTCATCCTTACCAGCTTTTTACCCCTCCCTTTTCCTCCTATCCCTTTACTTATAGCATAAAATAGCTGACTTTGGGTGTTAATGTACCTTATCTTATACATAAATGTTTTGGCTGTCGTGGTCTCGGGAGACTGTCACTGCTCTCCCCATCTTTCTATCTCTGGGTTTTCCTCCTTCCTGCTATTTTGGGGGAATTCCCTGGATAGCTTTTAGGCCTCTGGGTTTCTATTTTTGCGTACCCAGTACGCCACTTTCTTACTTATCCACATAATTAAAGAGGGGGTTCACCCTTAAAACCACTTTCTCCCATCCCATCCAGCATACTGGCGTCAGCGCCAGTATGCTGTCTTTTTTTTTTATCGGTGTACTTACTTCTTAATAGATAATTAAATTTTCGTCCTACCGCGGTATATGGCGCCGCTATATCGCGTCACGCCTTCCAAAAACAGCCGACTAGCACTCGGCTGTTCTCGGCGCTATACGGCGCCTGAGCACAGACCTAGGAGCTGACTGCGCAGGCGCCGTATATAGCCGCGTCACGCCCTCCGAAAAAAGTCGAAATAGGACTTGGCTGTATACGGCGCCTGCGCAGTCAGCTCCTGGGTCTGTGCGCAGGCGCCGAGGAACAGCCGAGTGCTAGTCGGCTGTTTTCGGAAGGCGTTACGCGATATATAAATTATCTATTAAGAAGTAAGTACACCGATAAAAAAAAAAAAGACAGCATACTGGCGCTGACGCCAGTATGCTTGATGGGATGGGATGGGATGGGAGAAATGTGTTGGGTGGGTTTTAAGGGTGAACCCCCTCTTTAATGTTAATTGCCTAAAATAAACTTATTCCCTTACCTTTTCTTACTTACTTTTTGGTATTCTACTACTGGTTCTTAGTTGCCTCCGAGGTAAGTTCAACTACACAAACTGTAAAGACTAATGTTGACTATATGAGCTTTATTCCCTTCCTATGTCTCCCTTAAATGTACTTACTTTAAAAGTGCAGGGATTAAATGTACCACAGAAACAAAACTAAAGTTTTTCGCTCATTGGCATTAACCAAAGCACTTTACTGTTATGGCAACTCCTAAATATTTTAGCCCTTTTTACCCACAGGTTTTTACGGCTTCTGCTTAAACAAAACAAAGAGGAGTATTGGTGGCATTCCATCGCCCAATACCTTTCCCTCTCCAAAAAGAGATCAAGGACCCTGAAGGGAGATACCTGATTCTAACAGGGTTTCTTTCCGATTCCCTAATCACAGTTGTATCTTATTATACCCCAAACAAAACTCCAAAATTGTTTCTTTCCCACTTGCTACATGTGATCGATACCCACAAAATGGCCATGCTGTTAATATATTGGGATTCGAATCAAGTCCTATATCCGTTCTTGGACAAATCTCCAATACTTGTCGCTTCTAATTCGCGAAAACATACATTCCAACAATTACTCCAACAGTACTTTTTATTAGACTCTAGGTGTAAAAATAGTCCCACAAAATGGCAATTCACTATTTATTCCCATCCACATAAGTCATTCTCCTGAATAGATCACATACTGATTGCAATAGGCATGTCCCCAGAACTTCTTTTCTCTTCACTTATACCATTTGCGTGGATGGACCATAGTGCTGTACTAACAGCATTCACCTCTTTAATTCCTAAGATGCAAGGCCCCACATGGCTTATCAATAATTCCATATTATCACATCCATCTCATTCCCTAGATCTAGAGAAAGGGAAGCACATAAACTGGTAATCAGTGGTATTTGTATTCGCCAGGCTTCTTTTCTCAAAAAAGAAAAATGCCTAATGCAACAAAAACTAGAAGCAGAATTTTATTCTGCACATGCGCTCTTCCAATCTAACCCCTCGCCAGTGACAAAATTAAAATTGCCTTGATCTTGACCTTTTCCTTTCGGACTCAAACACTTATTATTTACACTTATTTTAAAGTCAATAAACCTAATACAATCCTTGCCCATGCTCTTAATAAGATAAATCACCCCTCTAAACCAATATGATTGAAGATATCACAAGATACATATACCAGTAAGCCTATAAAAATTCTAAAAAGAGCCTTCCAAAAACATCTTGCCTCCCTATATCCCTATATAACAAGGAAGACCCTCTAGATCAGACCTCAGAACTCTTTTCACAGTTCTCTCTCCAAACTATTTCCCCTGCTTATCGCGAGTGCCTTGAAAACCTTATATCCACTAGTGAACTATTGGTGGCTATTAAATCCCTTAAGTTGAACAAACGCCCAGGCTCAGATGGCTTTTCAGCCTCGTACTACAACAAAATTTGCTTCTTGTATAGCTCAAATATTGACTGAAGCCTTTAATTCCCTTTTAAATGGAAATTCCTTTAGAACTGAAACATTAACTGCAATTATTTCAATGATACCTAAACCCCAAATCTGATGAAACATCTTGCTCTAATTACAAACCCATCTCACTGCTCAATTTAGACATCAAACATTTAGCGAAAATTTTAACAACTCGCCTAAATAATATAGTTGGTTCTCTAATACATAGAGATCAAGTAGGCTTCATCCCAAAACTTAAAGCAGGGGACAATATATGTAGAGTGGCACTATTGATGAATATTGCCAAATCAAGGAATATCCTACTTTGTTTTCTGTCTTTAGATATCAAAAACACATTCAATACAGTTTCTTGGCCCTACCTACTCTATGTCCTACAAAAATGGGGATTTGGAGCTAATTTCCTCAGTTGGATCTCCTCTTTATATGATAAGTCTAAAGCATAGTAAAATATGCATTGTATTAATCAAACACTATTGACATCTGCAGAGGTACGAGACAGGGTTGCCCACTATCCCCACTTATATTTGCCTTACTTATTGAACTCCTTGTCCAATCAATTCGATCTGATCCCTCAATCAAAGGCCTTGAGTTAGCTGAACACCATCATAAAACCTGTATCTTTGTAGACAACATTTTGAGCTTTATGTCCTCACCACATATTTTCGCTCCTACTCTAATTTGAAAACTGGCGTTTTATATTGTAGGCCTGTAATTCTTAGGAATTATTCACTTAAATCTGTCCAAACAAGAGTTTAGCCGCCCCCCCCCCCCCCAGGTATGGTAAAGTTTCAAGCACAAAATCATAAATGATAATATAATAAATAACTATAAATAATTATAACAAATATTTTTTTTTTTGTAAAATTGTTTTTATTGAATTTTCAAAACACGTATACAATAACAGGCCACATACGTGACCAACAGTGACCGGTTGAAACACAGAGACCGGTGTACAAAACCAAAACATGACAAAACACGGGAAGGGAAAAAAAAAAGGGGAATGGGAAGGAATGGGGGGTCAGAATTGCTCGCATTAGAAACCGTCCACAGTCGCTGGACGGACTAGGATGAGCAAAGACGGGATGGGGTCAGAGCACAACCAATCCCCCCCAAACAGTATATATAAGACTCTTCCGCCCACACCCAGCTCCAGTGCAAAGCCAAATGACGTACGGTCCCGTTCCCGCCCAAAAAACCCAACCATAGCAATAGATTACCACATGTTCCTCTAAAGAATTGTATAACAAATATTATTGTAATTATAATAAAAATGATTTAATAATGTAATCAAATCAAAAACACTGAAATTTGCTCAGTTGCAGAATTGTCGCTGTCATTACTTTCAGTGTTTGATGACGAATTTCCCCACAAATCACTATCGCTCAATTCTGTAAGTGATTCTAATTTATTAGCGCTGTTTTCTAGCTGATCTAAAACCACTTTGGACGTAACCGGACACTTTTTGGTTGCTATGGACAATCTCAATTTTTCAGGCAGAAAGAACAGTTTTTATAATATAAAACTGCATGCAGGACACTGGACAGACCACCAGGGACAAAGGTGATGTGTAATTATTTGATACAGTACTGTAATCTGTAAGATTACAGTATACTGTATCTATACTGTGTTTTTCATTTTTTTTATTTGCCGCCAAACTCTGCCCCCGTGCGTTGCACCGCTTGCAGGGAACGGAGCTCGGCACTCGGCAGTCACCAGTGTGAATGGAGCGAGAATACAGCTCGCACATGCAGCGGGGACACATCATAGGATCCAGGGACAAGGTAAGTAACTTTCCCTGTATCCTGCAATGCGATCCCGAGTCTGGCTCCGGTTACCACTTTTGGTATGAAAAATTTACCCCAAGCCTGACTCAGGAATATCCCGCCAGGGAGGTTAAGAATAATGCAGCATAAGTTAACAACTAATTGTATCTCTTGCTTATATGACTTTACTAACCATTGGAATTGCCTCCTACTTTAAATAAGAGAGCAATAAACCCTCAATGTTTTTTTTTTTTTTTACTAAGAACTTTAGACATTCTCAAATTTTATTTATTTTGAGACTCCATAATTCTATTATAGTCTAGGTTTAGACATTTATGCTTTCCCAGTTGACAATCTCTTGATTAAAGTACGAGACAACAGTATCTTTAGTCATATTATAATGTTATACTGTATCTTACTATTGTATATTCCTGTATCACTTTTGAACCTGTTCCCTGACTTAAAAATTTCAATACACAAATTTGATGAGAAGAATCAAAAACATAATCTATTGCACACACAAGACAGCGTGTAAGCCTTTTTAACTAGGCTTCAATTTAAGAGGGAGGGATCAGACCAGTTTTTACCATAAAATAAAATAAAATAAAAAAAGTCTATATTTTAAGGAACCAAAGCTAGAAATATTGATGTACACTATGCACAAGTATGTAACTAGATCCCAATTTCAAAGAGAGAAACCAGGGAGTTTTTATCACAAAAATAAAATCAGAGTGTATAATTTCAGTAAAAACAGCCAGTTTTTTATAGACTTGCTGCACAGTCAGTGTGTTTGTTTTTTAAATTGCCTGATATTTATTAAGGAACAGTAGCACAAATTGTGTTTAGACTTGAGCAAGCCTTTTTACTACCGCACAATTTAAGAGCAAGATACCAGGACTTTTTTTTATGATGAAATAAAAATTAGATTATTATTTTAGAGACAATAGCAATAAATATAAATTTACTGGAGAGTATGTAGGCAGCCTAATTACACTTCAATCTAACATAAAGTGACAATGCAGTCTTTTTCTAACAAATCAGAGGTATAGTGTATTCATTGAGAAAAATTATAGCCACAATCGTTCGTCGAAAACGAACAAAACGGGTCGTTCGCCCCAAATTCGAATGACGCGCAACGGCCCATAATTCACTGTGGCGTTGCGCGCTGATGATTGGCCAAGCATGCACCATGACCCTGCATGCTTGGCCAATCACAGCGCCCAAAAAACGAAGAGACCTAATTGGCCAAAGCCTGAGTGCTTTGGCCAATTAGGGCTTAGGGCTTTAGCACACGCCCCACACTATAAAAGGCCGCCTTCCGGGCGGCCTCGTGTAGTGTGTTCCGGCTTGCTTTACAGAGAAGTCAGACAGACAGTCAGTTAGATAGAGAGAGATAGATAGGGACACAGTGGGCCAGATTCTCAAAAGAGATACGCCAGTGTTTCGTAGGAAACACCGTCGTATCTCTGTTTTTTTTACTGGGTATCTATGCATGTGATTCCTAGAATCACTTACGCATAGATACAGTGAAGATCCGACATGTGTAAAACCATTACACTGGCGGATCGTAGATGTAATGACATCGCCGGCCGCTAGGTGGCCTGTACGTTGTTTTCTCATTTGCCTATGCAAATGAGCCTAATTTGACGATTCCCGAACGTTTTTACGCCGCCCCGTCGTAGTTTACGTTTCTGTACGCGTAAGGTTACCCCTGTTATATGAGGGGTAACCTTACGAAGTTCTGTCGTTGCCATGTTAAGTATGGCGTCGGGTCAGCGTCGTCTTTTTCCGTTGGTTACGTCGTTTTACTAAGTCGTTCGCGAATAAGGATTTATGTAAACGACGCTCACGTCGGTTTCATTCACTTTTTCCGATGTGAGCTGGAGCATGCGCACTGGGCTATTTTTGAGGCCGGCGAATGCGCAGTTCGATCGACGCGGGGGCGCGCTTAATTTAACCACTTCCCGCCCGGCCAATAGCCGATTTACGGCAGGGAAGTGGTTATGAAATCGTGACTAGACGTTCTCAAACGTCTAGCACGATTTCAATGCCGCGCGCGCCCGTGGGGGCGCGCAGCGCGGCGATCGGTGATGCGGGGTGTCAGTCTGACACCCTGCACCTCCGATCTCGGTAACGAGTCTCCGGCGGAGCCTCGTTACCACGTGATCAGCCGTGTCCAATCACGGCTGATCACGATGTAAACAGGAAGAGCCGCCGACGGCTCTTCCTCACTCGCGTCTGACAGACGCGAGTACAGGAGAGCCGATCAGCGGCTCTCCTGACAGGGGGGGTTCGCACTGATTGTTTATCAGCGCAGCCCCCCCTCGGATCGCCACACTAGACCACCAGGGAAATAAAAAAAATACAAAAAAAATACAAAAAAAAAATGAAAAAAAAATGACAAAAAAAAAAAAATGACAAAAAAAAGGGGGGGGCAGTAAAAAAAAATGATGCCAATCAGTGCCCACACATGGGCACTGATTGGCAACATTGATCCTTCAGTGCCACCCCTCAGTGATCATCAGTGCCACCCCAGTGTCTGTCAGTGCCACCCCACAGTGCCAATCCATGCCCAGTGCCCACCTACCAGTGCCCACCTGTGCCACCTATCAGTGCCCACCTGTGCCGCCTATCAGTGCCCACCTGTGCCGCCTATCAGTGCCCACCTGTGCCGCCTATGAGTGCCCACCTGTGCCGCCTATCAGTGCCCACCTGTGCCGCCTATGAGTGCCCATCTGTGCTGCCTATGAGTGCCCAGTGCTGCCTATGAGTGCCCATCAGTGCCGCCCATGAGTGCCCATCAGTGCCGCCCATGAGTGCCCATCAGTGCCCAATACCAGCGCCGCCTATCAGTGCCCATCAGTGCTACCTAATCAGTGCCCATCAGAACTACCTCATCGGTGCCCATCAGTGCCACCTCATCGGTGCCCATCAGTGCCACCATATCAGTGCCCATAATTGAAAGAGAAAACATACTCATTTACAAAAAAATTAACAGAAAAAAATAAAAACTTTATTTTTTTTTCAAAATCTTCGCTCTATTTTTAGTTGTTGCACAAAAAAAAAAAACGCAGAGGTGATCAAATACCACCAAAAGAAAGCTCTATTTGTGGGGAAAAAAGGACGCCAATTTTGTTTGGGTGCAGTGTAGCATGACCGCGCAATTGTCATTCAAATTGCGACAGTGCTGAAAGCTGAAAATTGGCTTGGGCGGGAAGGTGCGTAAGTGCCTGGTATGGAAGTGGTTAAATACAAGCCGCCCCCTTTGAATTACGCGGGGATACGCAGAGCCATTTACACTATGCCGACGCAACTTACGGAGCAAGTGCTTTGGGAATACGCCACTTGCTCTGTTAAATTGCGGCGGCGTAGTGTAAATGGCTTACGCTACGCCATCGGCAATTCTACAGGAATCTGGCCCAGTGTCTTTTCTACTAGATAGATAGATAGATAGATAGATAGATAGATAGATAGATAGATAGATAGATAGATAGATAGATAGATAGATAGATAGATAGATAGAGTAGGAAGGCTAGTAGTCAGTTAAATTTACAGTGTGTAGAGAATATATATATACATCCTTAGGAGTTCTACATATATTTATACACTGTATATCTTAGCTAGATCTGCTATTAGTATTTGTCAGGCAGGAGATTGTGCTGTTTTTTGTGCTGATTTGTGCTGATTTTTGGCCATAAACACAGTTGATCATACTGCACGTTGCACGTTTGCTGTGTTGTTTTTGGCCATAAACACAGTTGATCATACTGCACGTTGCACGTTTGCTGTGTTTTTTGCCCATAAACACAGTCGATCATACTGCACGTTGCACGTTTGCTGTGTTGTTTTGCCCATAAACACAGTCGATCATACTGCACGTTGCACGTTTGCTGTGTTTTTGGCCATAAACACAGTCGATCATACTGCACGTTGCACGTTTGCTGTGTTGTTTTTGGCCATAAACACAGTCGATCATACTGCACGCTGCACGTTTGCTGTGTTTTTGGCCATAAACACAGTCGATCATACTGCACGCTGCACGTTTGCTGTGTTTTTGGCCATAAACACAGTCGATCATACTGCACGTTGCACGTTTGCTGTGTTGTTTTTGGCCATAAACACAGTCGATCATACTGCACGTTGCACGTTTGCTGTGGTTTATTGCCCATAAACACAGTCGATCATACTGCACGTTGCATGTTTGCTGTGTTGTTTTGCCCATAAACACAGTCGATCATACTGCACGTTGCACGTTTGCTGTACTGTTTTGCCCATAAACACAGTCGATCATACTGCACGTTGCACATTTGCTGTGTTGTTTTGCCCATAAACACAGTCGATTATACTGCACGTTGCACGTTTGCAGTGTTGTTTTGCCCATAAACACAGTCGATCATACTGCACGTTGCACATTTGCTGTGTTTTTGGCCATAAACACAGTCGATCATACTGCACGTTGCACGTTTGCTGTGTTTTTGGCCATAAACACAGTCGATCATACTGCATGTTGCACGTTTGCTGTGTTGTTTTTGGCCATAAACACAGTCGATCATACTGCACGTTGCACGTTTGCTGTGGTTTATTGCCTATAAACACAGTCGATCATACTGCACGTTGCACGTTTGCTGTGCTGTTTTGCCCATAAACACAGTCGATCATACTGCACATTGCATGTTTGCTGTGTTGTTTTGCCCATAAACACAGTCGATCATACTGCACGTTGCACGTTTGCTGTGTTTTTGGCCATAAACACAGTCGATCATACTGCACGTTGCACGTTTGCTGTGTTGTTTTGCCCATAAACTCAATCGATCATACTGCACGTTTGCTGTTTTTGGCCATAAACTCAGTCGATCTTACTATACGTTTGCTGTGTTTTTGCCCATAAACGCAGTCCATCATAGTGCACTTTAGCTGGTTTTGCCCATAAACGCAGTCGATCTTACTGCGCGTTTGCTGTTTTTGCCCATAAACGCAGTCGATCATACTGCACGTTTGCTGTGTTTTTGCCCATAAACGCAGTTGCTCTTACTGGACAGGTGCTGTTTATTTCTGATTTTGTCCTGTGCAGGCTATTAAAATGTCTGGAAGGACAACAAAGAAAGGCAGAGCGTCACGAGGGCAAGCAGGCTCTGCATCTATAGGCAACTCTGGTGGTGGACGCGGTGCATCCTCTTCAGCACGTGGCCGCTCGTCCTTATTTTCAGGAGCTGGCCGTGTTGAGCCTCAACATGCAGAGAAAATAGTAGATTGGATGACCAAGCCGTCCTCATCCTCCTCATCCTCTCTCACACAGACTGATCTCAGTTTGTCTGGCAAAGCAGCTGCCAAGGCTTCCTCTTCCCTCTGTACCATGCCATCACACAATCCTTCCCTAGTCCCACCGTGTCCTCCTGAGGAGTCCCCCAAACTGTTTCAACACAGTGTTGGGTACATGCTGAATGAAGATGTGCAGCGTTTTGAAGGCTCCGATGATGGAACACAGATAGAGGAAGGCATTGATGTGAGTCCAGGGAGAGGGGGTGGCCGAGAGGGACAGCAATCTGGCAGTGATGTTCCCCCAGCTGGAGCATACTGCCAGATTTTTGACAGTGATGAGGAGGGAGGGGATGATGAGGTCACTGACTCTACCTGGGTGCCTGATAGGAGAGAGGAGGAGGAGGAGGAGGAGGAAGAAGAGGCACAGGCACATCTCCAAAGAGGCAGGATGCCCTCCAGGGGTCAGCTTAAGAGCACATCAACTGCATTACAGCGCACATCTACGGCGCTTGTGCATGGCGCTGCTGTGTCTGACCGGTACAGCAAAAGTTAGTTGGTGTGGGCCTTTTTTGAAACATGTCCACAAGATCGTACCTTTGCTATTTGCAATATATGTTGCAAGCGTATCTCGCGTGGCCAAAACATCAACCGCCTGGGTACCACATGCTTGTCCAGACATATGTCGACCTGCCATGCAGCTCGTTGGCAAGCACACCAGAAAGACCCAGACCAAAGACAAAAGTGTACCTCCCCTTGCCCTTCTGGGACCTCCAACCCCACTTGAAGCTGAAGCCTGCAGTGAAGGTGTATAAATAGGTGTGTCACAACCTAGTACTAGTAGTACATGCGGGCAATCTACTGATAGTACCAGGCAAATTTCCCTGCTCCAGCTGCTGCAGCGCCGAAAGAAGTACAGTCCCAGCCATCCACATGCCCAGCGGTTGAATGCTATCTTAGCAAAATTGCTAGCACTTCAACTGCTACCTTTTCAGTTGGTAGATTCTGCCCCCTTCCGTGAGTTTGTGGAATGTGCAGTACCTCAGTGGCAAGTACCAAAACGCCACTTTTTCTCACGGAAGGCGATTCCGGCTCTCTACCGGCATGTGGAAGGCAATGTCCATGCCTCTCTGGACAGGGCGGTCAGTGGTAAGGTGCATCTTACTGCTGACTCATGGTCCAGCAGGCATGGACAGGGACGTTACCTGTCTTTTACGGCGCATTGAGTGACTCTGCTGGCAGCTGGGAAGGACGCAGGACAAGGTACAGTAGTTTTGGAGGTTGTTCCGCCACCACACCTCCAAAACACTACTACTGTTTGTGACACACCTCTCTCCTCCACCCCCTCCTCTCAGAGGTGGTTGACGCCACGCCAGCTGAAGCCTGGAATGGTGGTCAGCAATAATGGCACCAACCTCCTCTCTGCCCTGCGACAGGGAAAACTCACCCACGTGCCCTGTTTTGCACATGTCCTGAATTTGGTGGTGCAGCGGTTCTTGGGCAGGTACCCGGGCTTACAGGATGTCCTGAAGCATGCCAGGAAAGTCTGTGTGCATTTCCGGAGGTCATATAATGCCACTGCTCGGCTGACAGACCTCCAAAGGGAATACAACCTGCCCAAGAACCGCCTAATTTGTGACATGCCCACCAGATGGAACTCTATGTTGGCCATGCTGCAGCGGCTGCACACACAGCAGTGGGCCATCAATGAGTACCTGTGCCAATATGGCAGCAGAACTGGGTCAGGGGAGCTTGGTTTTTTTTCACCACGCCAGTGGGCCTTGATCAGGGATGCATGCACTGTCCTGTCACCATTTGAGGAGGCCACGAGGATGGTGAGCAGTGACAGTGCATGCATCAGTGAGACTGTCCCTCTTATTCACATGTTGGAGCACACGCTACATGGAATAATGGACAGGGCCCTTGAGGCAGAACAGAGGGAGGACGAGGAGGAGGAAGAGGAGGACTTCCTTACCTCTCAAGGCCCCCTTTACCCACACAGTGGTCCTGCTTGCCCACATAGCACACAGGAAGAGGAGGAGGAGGAGGAGGATTGTATCAGTAGCATGGAGGTGGAGCCTAGCACTCAGCATCAGCAGCAGCAGTCTTCAAGGGATCATTTACAGTCCCATGGAACACGTGGAATTTTACGTGGCTGGGATGAGGTGCCTGTGGATCCTGTCGTCCTCAGTGACCCAGAGGACTGTGCCCCGAATGCCTCTGCAAACCTACGCTGCATGGCCTCCCTGATCCTGCAAAGGATCCTCGTGTACGTGCTATCAAGGACAGGGATCATTACTGGCTGGCAACTCTCCTTCATCCACGTTACAAGAGTAAGGTTGCGGACCTTTTGTTGCCATCGCAGAGGGAGCAGAAGATGAAACTTCTGCGGGAGGCCTTGCAGAAGGGTCTGTGCAATGCATTCCCAGAACCGGGGGGATTACCAAAACCTGGCTCTGGACAACGTCTTGCTGAGGCTTCGGTGAGTCACAGAAGGAGCGGTGGAGAAGGTGGCCGTTTGACCGATGCATTCAGACAGTTTTTTAGTCCGCAGCCCCAAGGTCTGACGGGATCCAGCAACCATCGCCAGCGTCTGGTTTACATGGTCCGGGAATACCTAGGGGCAAGATCCGACTTGGACACCTTCCCCACCGAAAATCCTCTGGCTTACTGGGTCTTGAGGATGGATCACTGGCCAGAGCTTGCACAGAACACAATTGAGCTACTGGCTTGCCCCGCATCCAGTGTTCTTTCAGAACGCACATTCAGTGCTGCTGGAGGCTTTGTGACCGATCACAGGGTGCGCCTCTACACCGACTCTGTTGATCGACTGACCTTCATCAAAATTAATCAGGCTTGGATCAACACCAGCTACCAAGCACCTGATGCTGATGTTACTGAATAATATTTTTTTTGTTGAAATGTTGGATCCCTTTTAGACTGCGTATGCTGATGCTGAGTGACTGTCCTCTTATGCTGCTAATGGAATATCCTTCTCCTCCTCACTTTTCTTGCTGATAGCTAGTAAGAAATGTTGTGTTTCTGGGCTCCGCCACCAGTGCCTAAGGCCCAATTTTTCAGCCCCTGTTTAACAGGGGCGCCTAACAACAATTTTTGATGCAATACTTTGCACGTGGCTCTTTGTTGTGCTCCAATTGGAGTTATTGGGAGGGGTTGCAGTGTTGTGTTGTGCCCAAGGCACAATTTTTCAGCCCCTGTTTAACAGGGGCTCCTAATAACAATTTTTGATGCAATACTTTGCACGTGGCTCTTTGTTGGACTCCAATTACAGTTATTGGGAGGGGTTGCAGTGTTGTGTTATGCGCAAGGCACAATTTTTCTGCCCCTGTTTAACAGGGGCACCTAATAACAATTTTTGATGCAATACTTTGCACGTGGCTCTTTGTTGTGCTCCAATTGGAGTTATTGTGATGGGTTGCAGTGTTGTGCTGTGCCTAAGGCACAATTTTTCTGCCCCTGTTTAACAGGGGCGCCTAATAACAATTGTTGATGCAATACTTTGCACGTGGCTCCTTGTTGCGCTCCAATTACAGTATGTTTGAGGGGTGCCCTTTTTTCTACAATTTTCCTTTCACAAAACAATAATGGCCCCCCACCACCGCTAAAATATTTGACATATTGTTGCCACACAGCACGTGCGCAAGCAGTATTAAATTACTTTTTTCTTATAGTACTCTCATGTTGTGCAGGGACATTTATAAATATGTGCCACTACTATAGACAGCCAGCAGGTGTGATATTTAACCACTTTTCCACCACCCACCGTCAAATGACGGCGGGCGGAGGACTCCATTGTTCTGACAGCACGTCATATGACGTGCTGTCTCTTTAAAGCCGCGGGCGGGCGGGCGCGTACACGCCGCTCTGCTGGGATCCCGGTGCGAGTGACCGGCGGCAATGTTCGCCGCCGGGCACACGCGATTGCCCAGTAACTGAGTGGGGACATGGAGCTCTGTGTGTAAACACAGAGCTCCACGTCCTGTCAGGGAGAGAGGAGACCGATGCTGTGTCCCTTGTACATAGGGACACAATCGGTCACCTCCCCCAGTCACCCCCCCTCCCCCTACAGTTAGAACACTCATAGGACACACATTTAACCCCTTCCCCGCCCCTAGTGGTTAACCCCTTCACTGCCAGTCACATTTATACAGTAATAAATGCATATTTATAGCATTGTTCACTGTATAAATGTAAATGGTCCCAAAAATGTCACAAAAGTGTCCGAAGTGTCCGCCATAATGTTGCAGTCCCAATAAAAAAATCGCAGATCGCCGCCATTAATAGTAAAAAAATAAAATAATAAAAATGCCATAAACTATCCCCTATTTTGTAAACACTATAAATTTTGCGCAAACCAATCGATAAACGCTTATTGCATTTTTTTTTTTTTTTACCAAAAATATGTAGAAGAATACGTATCGGCCTAAACTGAGGAAAAAAATATTTATTTATTATAGCAAAAAGTAAAAAATATTGCATTTTTTTTTTCAAAATTGACGCTCTAATTTTGTTTATAGCTCAAAAAATAAAAACCGCAGAGGTGATCAAATACCACGAAAAGAAAGCTCTACTTGTGGGAAAAAAAGGACGCTAATTTGGTTTGGGAGCCACGTTGTACGACTGCGCAATTGTCAGTTAAAGCAACGCAGTGCCGGAAGCTTAAATTTCGTCTGGGCAGGAAGGGGGTGTAGGTGCACAGTAGGCAAGTGGTTAAAGGAATTTTTCATTTTGTTTTCACTTTAAGCATCATTAAAATGGCTGCTCCGGAAAAAACGGTCGTTTTTTAAACTTTTTTTTCAATTGATACATGTTCCCTGGGGCAAGACCCGGGTTCTGAAAGACATTTTCCAACATTAAATTGAATATTGGTCTTTAAAATGATCGTTTTTGAATTTGAACGTTCGGGTCCCATAGACTTCAATGGGGTTCTAAATGTTCGCGCGAACCCGCGGTCTGTTCGAACGTTCTGGTGCGAACCGAACCCGGGGGTGTTCGGCTCATCCCTACTGCAAACTAGGAGACACAGTGAATGATATAACCCACAGCAGATATTATTATTTTTTTAGTGCAGGCCCAGCTATGGAAACATTATGTGTGGGACATTTACAGTGCATTGATCATCAGACTAGGCTGCAAACTTTGAGGTGCAATGCAAGATTTTTTTCTATAGAACACATTAGACATAAACATTAGACTCGCACTGTGGATAAATTACGCGTGGCACCTTTACACCTACACAGAGCAGGAGATGGCAACAGTAGGCCTGCAAAGGTTGCAGAAGCTGGTAATGATGGCAGGTCAGCAGATTTGGCAAAATCTGATAGTGCTAGCAGGTCAGTAGAGGTTACAGGAGTTGGTAATGGAGGCTGACCAGCAACAGTGGGAGCACTTATCAATGGTAACAGGCCAGCAGCGGTGGCAGAAGCTGGTAAGGGTGGTAGGAAAACAATGGGGGCAGGAGGTGGTAATAGTAATAGGCAAGCAAAAGTGGCAGGAGCTGGTAATGGTGGCAGACTATCAGTGGTGGCAGAGATGGTAATGGTGGCAAGCCACTAGAGGTAACAGGACTTGGTAATGGTGACAGGAGCTGTTTATAGTGACAGGCCAGTAGAAAGGTCAGGAGTTGGTAAACGTGGCAGACCAGAATCATTGGCAGGAGCTTGTAATAGTGTTAGATTATAATTTGAGGGGACAGGAAGATCTGTATGTCACATGGAACACAAAAAGTGTAGCGATAAAAATATGTGAGGAATAAGCATATAACACTGCAAAGCATCATACAAAACATGAAGTGAAATAACATATGTAATAAGTGAACCGTCACATAAATTAATCACCGAGTGTTCAAACGATCATATCAATAGATATGAATAAAATGATTGACTCAAAGTGTCCAAACAAACGTAATGATGAGTGAAGGAGATTTTTGATAGCAGATCCACCACCATTACGTTTGTTTGGACACTTTGAGTCAATCATTTTATTCATATCTATTGATATGATCATTTGAACACTTGGTGATTAATTTATGTGACGGTTCACTTATTACATATGTTATTTCACTTCATGTTTTGTATGATGCTTTGCAGTGTTATATGCTTATTCCTCACATATTTTTAGCGCTACACTTTTTGTGTTCCATTTGTTTTCTCCTACAGAATTGATCCAATTCTGTTGTGTTGGCAGCTTTATTTGTATTTAGTTAGGTAGCGCGGTGTTATATATGCACTTGTATATATATATATTTTTCAGATCTGTATGTCACAAAACTGCCAACTGCACTGAATGCTCTTTCAAACAACAGTGATAGTGGGGCTAGGCAAAAGGTCTGTACTTTGGCCAGTGGTCCAGCCTCGACACCTCAAAGTCCATGGGGTCTTCGGTATGAAGAGTGAAGGCATCTGTTCTGAATTCCTTATAGCTTGAGATCATATAGTGCCTGTCACTTAAAACATTCTTGAGGCAGCCACCACCACCACTATCACTTATACATTTAGTGATATGAGGATTGGAGGCATGCTGGTAATGAGAGGGGATAGTCCTACTATCTGAAAATTAGGTTCTTTCGCGGGACCTATTCTAAGTGTAGAGAGAGTCTCCGACTCCTAGGATTTGGAAGGGGTTAAACATCCCCCTGGAAGCCTTACCCAATATCTCCCCCTCCTCCTCTGCCTTCTGCTGATTCTGCCTTATAGGGATGAGCAGAACCCCCTGGTTCGGTTTGTAGCAGAACATGCGAACAGGCAAAAAAATTGTGCGAATACGCGGACACCGTTAAAGTTAAAGGAGAATCAAAAGTGCTCATTTGAAAAGGCTTATATGCAAGTTATTGCCATAAAAAGTATTTGGGAGTCTGGGTCCTGCCCCAGGGGGCATGTATCAATGCAAAAACACATTTTATAAACTGCATTTTTTCAGGGGCAGAGATTTTAAAAATGCTTAAAGTGAAACAATAAAAATTTAACATTCCTTTAAATATCATGCATGAGGGGGTCTCCTTAAGCCGCATACACACGATCGGTCAAACCGATGAGAATGGTCTGATGGACCGTTTTCATCAGTCAAAACCTATCGTGTGTGGGCGCCATCGGTTATTTAACCATCGGTTAAAAAAAAGCCAACTTGCTTTAAATTTAACCGATGGATTCCTAACCGACAGGTCAAAACCGATCGTTAGTAGACACGAACCCTCGGTTAAAAATCGGTTAAATTAGGGGACGGTAGCGCTCGTATAACTAGCATTCGTTTTGGAGATGGCACATTCTACATTTTTAAAATGAGTGCCTCGTTTATTGCAGCACATTGTTTTCTTTGTTCTATTGCTAGAATAAAAACGTTGTTATGCTGATGGTATTTAGACAGAGTTCTCCCATACTGACTTCTTTTTTATTTTGCTTGTGATCTCATGAATCTTTCTTTTTCTTTTTAAAAAAGCCAGATCTCCAAAATAATTTGTTGTACTCCACAATTTTTATTTATTTTTTAAATTTCATTTTTTTTTTTGTTTTGCAAGTTATCATAACATTTTTTTTTTGGAGATTTTTTGTTGTTGTTATCAAGTTATCACAACCCCCCCCCCCCTCAAGGAGGTTGTGTCCTTTGTTAATTACACATTGTTTTTTTTTGGAAATGTTTGATGGCTATTCACCAGAAAACACAATAGACAAGTATTCAATTTAAATTAAATCTCCATTTATTCTGGTACAAACAATTAAACATGAAGGGCAACAATTGAGCACTCAGCCAGGGTGTACTGACTCATAAGTATGAATGTATGCATGCAGAGTGGAAGTTCATGAAAATGAGGGAGAAAGGCAGAACATTGTGTAAAACTGTATTTATTTATAAAAGAATTACCCCGCAACAAAATTATGCTTACAAGGTTTCAAAAGGTAAAATGCACATCAGAAGTAAAAGCCTGCAGCTCACTTAGCGAGTTTGAATTGTATTCACAGCAACACAAGCTAGTAAGACCCGGGTACAGCTTCACCTGTGTGGTCGATGCGTCGCGTAGCCACGCCTTGACGCTTTTCGTGATAGGTTCACGTCTTCAGAGAGCGTGAACCTATCACAAAATTTTTGTTGCAGGGTAATTCTTTTATGAATAAATACAGTTTTACACTATGTTCTGCCTTTCTCCCTCATTTTACTGAACTTCCACGCTGCATGCATACATTCATACTTATGAGTCAGTACACCCTGGAAGGAGGTTAACCCATGCTATGCTGGAACCAGGAGGAGATTGATGGATGAGGCTTTACATACCACCAGGAGCTGGTGAGTAGAATACATAAGGGGGACTACGTCTAAAAAGTTCTGTCTGGACACGCCAGGAGGGTTTGTTTTGAATCATCACCCACCAAGAATGCACCCTGTATTAGAGACTTTTTGTGACATTTAATTAGTCTTGATGGTATTCTATTATTTATTTGTCCATCAACAGATGGAATGAATCCCAGGGGATACTTTCACTTGGAATTTTTAATTTAATTTTTTTTTTTTCATCTATAGCAGATTGTGAAGCTTTGGTTCAGGTGAATTGGGGTATTCACATTTAGCGCTGTTAAGGTTTCTCTAAAAAACATACTTTTCCAAATACTTGGTTTCTGTCGAATGGTCAAAAGAATATTCGACGGAACGTCGAATCTTTATGTCGAATCGTACATTTCCGTTCGAATATTCCGCCTACAAGAATTCTAATGTTGTATGACTAGTAATAATGTCGAATCTATTTTCTCATAAATCGAAATCTATTCTCTGTAAGTCGAATCTATTATTTCTATAGTGTCGAATCTTTTCCCTATAATGTCAAATCTTTTCCCTATAATGTCGAATCTTTTCCCTATGATGTCGAATCTTTTCCCTATAATGTCGAATCTCTCTATATCAAATTTTTACCGCAACGAAAACGAAAATAAAGCATTTTTTTATGTCGGATCTTTCGGTTTTCGTTTCTTGCGAAAACTGATTTTCGGATGAAAATGCATTCTAACGAAAACAAATGCACATGTCTATTAAACGATCAATAATTTAAGGCCAAACAATATCTTGTAAAATACTATACCTGACTGAAGATGTTTCGATCTGGCTCCTCAATCTCAGCCAGCTCTGCGGCCCCTCTGCAGGGATGGGGGGGGAACAGTGGAAGGAACGGTAGAGGGAAGGGTGGAAGGAAGACTGTAAAGTGTGATTCTCTGGCTTCGAACTGATCGTCCAGAAAAATTAGGTGTTTTGTAGTACCACAGCTTGGGATCCTGTACTTTATCTGCTGCTGCTCCTGACCTCTGAGAAGCACGGACCTGTATAAAACGCTTCTTGTAAGCATTCCTCATGTTCTTGATTTTATTGCTTATCATGTTGGAAGTTAGCTCTGGTATCCAGGTCTGCATATAAGTGACCAATTGGTCATTTGTTGCCCTTCGAACATTCTTGTTATAATAGGATGGATTTGTTATTTTTCACAGGTTTTTTGCATTGCGATATTTGTCAATGAATCGCATCATATTCTCGGGCTAAAATATCCTCTGCCAGGGCCCGTTGTCGCTCCTCCATTTTTTGCAGCTGGTCAGCAAGGTAGGTGCTGTAGTCCTCTACAGGGTTAAGGGGGCCCTCATGATGGAAGCTGCCTCCCTAATAACCTGCAGACACTCTTCCTCCAGCTGGGACATGCGCCTCAGACTTTTTTTTTAAAGAAATATGGTCTGGGATAGCAATGGCCCCCCTACCAGTGATGTACTCCACGTATATATCTCGAGCAGTTCGTTGAGCAAATCCAGTACGGCCAGTGTCCAGGTCAGTCAGGTTATCAGATGATTGTCTGGCATCAGGCCCAATGTTTGAAAGGTATGTTTTTGAATGCCTGCGCCAAAAATAAGGAAAAATGCAGCAGGTAAAATGACAGTGTTCAGTTTATAGTCCGCCATGTGGATGGCTGTCTGGAACAGGCGGAATCGTCTGGCCATTATCCCGAAGGCATTCTCGACAACCCTCCAGGCTCTGGCCAGCCGGAAATTAAAAACACTCCTCCCCGGGGTGAGAGTCCTCTGGGGAAACGGCCTCATGAGGTGAAGTCGAAGCACCGAAAGCTTCATCTGTGACAAAAAAAACATTGCCCACATTATCTTCATCCCATGGCAGGGACAGGCCACCAGTCTGGAGACATTGGGCAAACTCCATCAGCGCAAATAATAATAATAATAATAATGCAAGTCTTATATAGCGCTGTCTTACCCTAACTTGCCAGGCAAGCTTCTGAAGCCAGGAAAGCTTTGTGCCAGGCAAGCTTCTGAAGCCACAGCCGAAGCTGTAGCTCATCGGGTCTCGAGGCGCTTATATAGTAACATAGTCACTATTACCCAAATCAATGGTACTCATTTTACCGACCTCGGAAGGATTGAAGGCTGAGTGGACCCCGCCGGGATCGAACCTGCGACCCTGAGGGCTCAGGTGATCACAGATTGCTGCAATGGAGCATTAGCCCGCTGAGCCATCTTACCAGCAAAGACTCCGACGTCGGACATCCGGCCATTCTTCGCCACGTCCACATACAAAAACTCGTACTGTGCCGACACCATCAACACAATACAATACCAACACAATACCATGAAAACTTTTGTAGTTGAAATATTATGACCCCAAACGGGGTGGTGGCACTATGCGGACGTGTTTTCAATCTATTGCCCCTCCGCAGTTAGAGAAGTCCTACCGCTGGGCCAATTGGGAAACCACAGTCTGCCATTCCTGTGGCGTGCAAGGAAACTGTGAAGTCAAACAAAAATAAAAATTAGTACTTTGGCACATAAACATTGCAATCACAATACAAACGACATCCTTGTCCAACTTATCAGACTACTCACCCCTCTGATGGGCCATTAAACATTTTAGGGGGGGATTTCTAGCTGAGTTTGGGCCCAGAAAAGTAAACCCTCTAGCACTCTGCCAATAAGGACTGAGAAAATATACATTGGGACACATTATAAAGGGGGGGGGGGGCATAACTATAATGAAGCAGACAAATAAATAGTTGTAAACAGACTATGCTAGGTGTGTTTGGGCCTAGGATAGCATGCTGCAGAGGTTAGTGAAGGGAAATATGCATGTAGGCAAAAAAAGGATCAGTCAAAGCTTACAACATGCAAGGGGACAGAGGGGACATTCAGAGCATATTACAATCATGGTAATTAGGGAATGATGCAAGAAATACAAGACATTAGCATACATTTAAGACATATATATAGATTGCGATGTGAAAGGAGACAACTTACCTTAATATAGACCTTCTG
Organism: Rana kukunoris; assembly: GCA_029574335.1. NCBI lineage: Eukaryota > Metazoa > Chordata > Amphibia > Anura > Ranidae > Rana > Rana kukunoris. The sequence continues at coordinate 290,530,447 of CM056052.1, forward strand.
TATCACTTGTTTGATGGCAGAACACTTAAAACAAAAAGTAACCAAGTACAGCAAGGCCTGCAAAAAACGAACTGAGAAACAGAAATCGTGCAGACAGGAACGCACTGCAAAACAGATACGACCTCACTGCAAGCACTGGAAAACAGATACGAACCCACAAGCACAAACTGAACCCGAAAAAACGATCTGCAAAGCAGGGAGACTGAAAAGCGTGAATCGGCTCTAACCAAACTTTTACTAACACGCGGTAACACGGAACTAGCAAAAGCAGCCCCAAGGGTGGCTCCAAAGGCTTTGGCCTTCCCCTTTATAGCGCTGTTGTACATGGTTTACGTGTCCACGTTCTGACACGATCGGTTATTTACCAATGGTGTGTGGGCGCGACAGACCATCAGTCATCTTCATCGGTTAACCGATGACAACAGTCCATCGGACTGTTTTTATCGGATGGACTGATTGTGTGTACGCGCCTTAAGTCTGCCTGTAAAATAGCACATCTTTCTCATGTTATTGGACTGACTCCAGGGGTGGGGAACCTGGATTTTGAGCAAAGTTTACAAGATAAATAGTTCTTATCACTTATACAGACCAATACATTTAGATTAAAGTGGATGTAAATCCACTCTCATCAATTATAAAGTACTGCCATAGTGCTGAACTATAAAAATATACATGCCTCCTGCATGTATCCTTACCTGTCAAATGTGTTCCCCTTATTTGGAGCCCCCAAAAACTCTGGATTTAGTGGGCCTGTTATCTGGCACTCGGTGGGCAAAGTCGTGACGCCAGCAGATTCCCAACACCCTCTACACTCCCCTTAGCTAGAACGTGCACAGGGAGATCGGTGCTCACAGCTGTCCCTGTCTTCTTCCTCATCCAGCACCTATGTTTTCCACCACCCCCTCTTCTTATCTGGTCCCCCTCCGTGTCCTCCTCATCCAGTGCTCGTGTTCTCCACCCCCTTCTTATCTGTTCCCCCTCTGTGTATTCCTAATCCGCCTGCTGTGTCTTCCTTCTCTGCCCCCTTGCCCCCACAGGCAGCTTCCCTCCTCTCCTCTACCGTGGGTTGCGAGAGGGGGCAGGGGGATCTGTCAGGATAGAGAGCAGAGAAAGGGGCCGGTATGTAATTTACCGGCACCTTTCTTTTCTGAATGGGACACGTGCATGTTCATTATGATCGCTCCTGTATCCTGTGATAACTGAGCAGAGTAACATGTGTGTTACTCTGCTTCAGTTTATGAGTGGAAAGGAGCCTCTGTCTCCTCTCCATTCATCTTCAATGCTGAGAAAAAGACTGGGGAATCTGTGTCCTCTGTCCCTTTCTCTGCCTCAAATGGGAGATGTCAGGTGTCCTGGTTTAGACCCCTAACATGTTGTCAAAGCCCCCAACAGGGCTGATTAAAAAAACACTGACCACTGCCCCTACCACTGCCCTACTGACACCAACCACTGCTCTACTGACACCTACCATAGACAATGACCACTGCCCTACTGACACCGACCACTGACCCCTACAACTGCCCTACTGACACCAACTACTGACACCGACCACTGCCCTACTGACACCGACCACTGACACCAACCAACAACTGTCCTACCAACACCGACTACTGACACTGACCACTGCCCCACTGACACCGTCCACTGCCCCACTGACACCAACCACTGCCCTACTGACACCAACCACTGCCCTACTGACACCAACCACTGCCCTACTGACACTGACCATTGCCCTACTGATACCGACCACTGACACTGTCCACTGGTCTACTGACACGACCACTGTCTTACTGACACTGACCACTGCCCTACTGACACCGACCACTGACACCGGTCACTGCCCCACTGACACCAACCACTGCCCTAGTGATACTGACACCATCCACTGCCCTACTGACACCATCCACTGCCCCACTGACACTGTCCACTGGCCCACTGACACCATCCTCTGACACCAACCACTGCCCTACTGACACCAACTATTGCCCCATGACATCAACAACTGACACTGACCACTGCCCTACTGACACCAACCACTGACACAGACCACTGCCAAACTGACACTGTCCACTGCCCTACTGAAACCGACCACTGACACCATCCACTGCCCCACTGACACCAACCACTGACACAGACCACTGCCCTACTGACAACGACCACTGCCCCACTGACACCGTCCACTGACACCAACCACTGCCCTACTGACACCAACCACTGACACGACCACTGCCCTACTGACACCAACCACTGCCCTGCTGACAACTATAGTTACATCGTTACATAGTTAGTCAGGTTGAAAAAGACACAAATCCATCTAGTTAAACCATAAAAATATATTTTATTAAATATCGTACACTCCCATATACCCAATTCTAGACCCACAGTTGATCCAGAGGAAGGCAAAAAAAAAACATCAGAGCATGCTCCAATTTGCTACAGCAGGGGAAAAAAATATTTCCTGATCCCCCGATAGGCAATCCGATTTTCCCTGGATCAACTTTACCTATAAATGTTAGTACCCAGTTATAGTATGTACATTGAGGAAAGTATCCAGACCTTGACACCAACCATTAACATCTCCTCTCCTCTACCGCGGGCTGCAGGGGGGGGCGGGGGGATTTGTCAGGATGGAGAGCGAAGAAAGGGGCTTGTATGTCATTTACTGAACCCTTTCTTTTCTGAATGAGACACAGTGCATGTTCATTATGATCGCTCCCGTGTCCTGTGATAACTGAGCAGAGTAATCTGTTTGTCACTCTGCTTCAGTTTATGAGTGGAGAGGAGCCTCTGTCTCCTCTCCATTCACCTTCAATATTGAGAAAAGGACTGGGGAATCTGTGTCCTCTGTCCCTTTCTCTGTCTCAAGTGGGAGATGTCAGGGGTCTCGTTTTGGACCCCTGACATGTCCTCAAAGCCCCCAACAGGGCTGATTAAAAAAACATAAATATTACAAAATGAAATTGTAAAAAAAAGATAAAAAAATGAAATTGTAAATAAAAAAACACTGACACAGACCACTGCCCTACTGACACTGACCACTGCCCTTCTGACACTGACCACTGATACCGACCACTGCCCTACTGACACCGACCACTGACACCGACCACTGCCCTACTGACACCAACCACTAAAACCAACCATTGACACTGACCACTGACACCAACCACTTCCCCACTGACACGTCCACTGCCCTACTGACACCAACTATTGCCCTAGTGACTCGGACCACTGCCCTACTGACACAGATCACTGCCCCACTGACACGTCCACTGACACCAACCACTGCCCTACTGACCCCGACCACTGACACCAACAACTGCACTGCTAACACGACCACTGACACCATCCACTGTCCCACTGACACTGTCCACTGCCCCACTTACACCATCCTCTGACACCAATCCCTGGCCTACTGACACCAACCATTGCCCTACTGACACCGACCACTGACACTGTCCACTGTCCTACTGACACCAACCACTTACACTGACCACTGCCTTACTGAAACCAACCACTAACACCGACCACTGCCCCATTGACACTGTCCACTGCCCTATTGACACCGAGCACTCACACCAACCAGTGCCCTATTGACATTGACCACTTCCCTATTGACACTGACCACTGACACCTTCCACTGCCCCACTGACACGTCCACTGACACCAACCACTGCCCTACTGACACTGACCACTGCCCTACTGACACTGTGCACTGCCCCACTGACACCAACCACTGCCCTACTGACACCAACCACTGACACCGACTACTGTCCTACTGACACCAATCATTGACACAGACCACTGCCCTGCTGACACCAACCATAGTTACATAGTTAGTCAGGTTGAAAACCATAGTTAAACGATAAATATATATATATATATATATATATATATATATATATATATATATATATATACTGTATATATATCGTACAATCCCATATACCCAATTCTATACCCACAGTTGGTCCAGAGGAGGGCAAAAAACCCTAGCAGAGCATGCTCCAATTTGCTACAGCAGGGGAAAAAATTCCTTCCTGATCCCCCGAGAGGCAATTGGATTTTCCCTAGATCAACTTTACCTATAAATGTTAGTACCCTGTTATATTATGTACATTTTGTAAAGTATCCAGACCTTTCTTAAAGCAATCTACACCAAGTTCACTATATGGACCCCTTATATACTTACACCGACCACTGCCCTACTGACACCAACCACTGACACGACCACTGACCTACTGAATGAATGAATGAATGAATGAAAACTTGTATAGCGCGGCACATGCGAACTGAATCGCCTCTGGGCGCTTGTTGTTCCTGTCTCTTTTGATATCAAAAGAGATGAGTCTTGATCTTTCTCCTGAATGCTAAGTAGTTCTCCTCCAACCGAATACTGGTTGGCAAGGCGTTCCATAGTCTGGGACCTTGGACCGCAAATCTTCTATCTCCTTTGGATTTGTATCCGGCTTTCGGTATCTGCAGGAGATTTTGATTAGTGGATCGCAAGACGCGATTGGGGTTATGGGCTTTTATTTTTTCGCATAGATAATGGGGAGCATTCCCATGGATACATCTATGCGTTAGACAGAGTGCTTTAAAAGTAATTCTGTCTTTTACTGGTAACCAGTGAAGGACTCTCAGTGAAGGTGAGATGGACTCCCAAGGTTTTTTCCCAGTCACCAGTCTGGCGGCCGTATTTTGAACGACTTGTAGACGAGCGATTTGGTACCTTGGGAGTCCAAGGTAAAGGGCATTTGCATAGTCTAATCTTGAGTTTACAATTGTTCCCACCACGACCGCAATGTCATCTTTGGGAATAAAAGGAATAAGCCTACGTAGTAGACGCAGCAGATGGTGAGATGCGCTGACTACTGACCCTATTTGTGCGTCCATTGTCATGTAGGAGTCGAAAAAGACCCCGAGGCTTTTGACTTTGGCGCTAGGGGTGATGATTTTGCCCAGAATAGGCGGGGGTGTCCAAGTTGTTGCAGGTTGATTCTTACGTTTGGCGTGAAACAGAAGGAGTTCTGTTTTCGCTCCGTTGAGTTTTAGATAACTCTTTGTCATCCAGTCCTCTATCAAAGAGAGACATGTCTCTAGATTGAGGTGGTGATCCTTTTTATTGCAAATGCGGAAATACAGTTGCGTGTCGTCTGCATATGAGTGATAGAGCAGTTTTTGACTGCTGATGATCTCAAATAGTGGACGAAGATAGATGTTAAACAACACCGGTGACAGAGGGGATCCTTGAGGGACTCCGCATGATACCGTGCGTTTTTCAGAAAAGAAAGGTCCTAACTTCACTATTTGCGATCTGTTTTCCAAAAAAGAGGAGAACCAAGATAAATCGCCTTCTGCGACTCTGGCTACTTCAGCTAGCCGGGTCAATAAAAGCTTGTGGTCTACTGTGTCGAAGGCTGCGCTCAGGTCTAACAGAACCAGAAGACAAGATTCTCCTTCGTCTGCGGCCTCGAGGGCGTCGTCCCATATCTTGAGCAATGCTGTTTCCGTCCCGTGTCCGGGTCGGAAACCTGATTGAAATGGGTCGAGTAGTTTGTGGGTATCTAGATGCTGTTGCAGCTGTTTCATCACTGCTTTCTCCATAATCTTGGAGAAAGTGTTTAAGCTTGTTATGGGGCGGCGGTGGAGTGGATCCTTGGGGTCCAAGGTAGATTTCTTCAGGATGGGTCTAATTATACCCTCCTTCAACTGTGAGGGCACTATGCCCTCCATGAAAGATTGGTTAATAAGCTGCGTGATAGGAGGTGCCAGGATGTCAGCACATTCCTTCAGCAGTTTAGTGGGGATGATATCATTCGGCGCAGTGCTGTTACGCAGAGTACCGATGATATGTTTTGTGGCTTGGATAGTGATAGGTTCCAGCGTGAACTTACCTGGTTGGGGTGAATTACTACAGGTGTTGTGTAAATTATTACCGGGGGGGCTACGGGGGGAATTGTTTTGCTGAATGCTTTGCCGGATTCCCTCGATTTTATTAATGAAGTAATCCGATAATTCATTGCAAAATTTTTGTGTGTCCGAATTGGGGGCTTCAAGACAGCCTGGATTCATGGTCTGAGTGACCAGCTTGAAGAGTTCGCAGGGGCGGTTGAGGGCGCTGTTGATAGCCTCAGAAAAATAATTTTTCTTGGCTTTGAAGGTTTCTTTGTGATATTTCTTAGTTATTGCCTTGTAGATAGAAAGGTTCTCATCTGATGGGCTTCTCTTCCAGGCAGCTTCTGCCCTTCTGCGTTCTTGCTTCAGTAACGCCAGTTGGTTGTTGAACCAGCTGGAGTTTGTTTTCCGGATGTTGGTTTTACGTTTCGGCGCTATTAAGTCAGCTGACTGTAATAGGGCTGTGTTTATGGATTCCAATGTTTCTTCAGCCGTTTGGTGTGGCTGGCTTGTTTTTATTTTTTTCCTTAATGCAGTTTTGAAGAATTCCGAGTGGAGCTTCTTCTGGCATCTAGTCCAGTGTGTAGTCACTGGATTTGATGTTTTTGTTAAGGGGGGGAAGTTGGAAAGAATGAATTTGATGGCATGGTGATCTGACCATGGCAACGGTTCATTTTCCAAGATTTTTATTTCCAGATTTTGTCTGAAAATGAGATCAAGTGTGTGACCTGAAGCATGTGTGGGCCCACATACTAGTTGCTGAAGCCCTAATCCTTCCAGGTGGTCGATGCAGGCGTCAGCAACGGGGTCTTGTGGGGAATTGGCCCAGAGGTTGAAATCCCCGAGCAGCAAAAGGTGTTTGCTGTTAAGGGTATAGGTGGAGATAAAGTCCGTCAATAATGGGAGAAGCTGCGACTTTGGGCCGGGTGGCCTATAGCAGAGTAGAATCCGGACGGTCTCCTGGGAGTTTGCTTGCAATTGTAGAGTAAGGGTTTCCATGAATGGAAGAGGGTTTTGAAAGACTGGTTTTGTGATCGCCAGATGAATCTTATGGATCACCGCCAGTCCTCCTCCTCTTTGCCCTATTCTGTTTTCCGTAATAATACGATAATTTTCTGGCACCAATTCTCCTAGAATGGTGTTACAGTCGGCTGTGAGCCAGCTCTCTGTAATAAAGAGACAGTCTAAATCGTATTGCAGGATGAAGTCATGGATTTCTAGTCGGTGTTTTACTGCCGATCTAGTGTTAATCAAAGCACATGATATTTGCTTCGGTTGTGGCAAACGGCTGCGACTCTTGATAGTCGATCGTCGATCGGTTCTAAAGAGACGCTCAGCTTGCAGGGCTTTTTTGGTGATGGCTGGTAGTATTGCGGCAAATCGCCTCAGACCCCAGATGGTCTCTGCTGAGTATTGCAGATTTATCATGGTTGCCAAACACCGAGGGGGGGGGGGTGATGGGAGGATAGTCAAGGATTAGCCGAATCCTCTATCCTGACTTGATCCAGAAGAAGGCAAAAAACCCTGATCATGCTATGCCAATATACAGTGGTAGGGAAAAAATTCCTTCCTGACCCCTCGAGAGGCAATCGGACGAACCCTGGATCAAGTATTACGGTGTCCACCAAGGGGGGGGCTGGGGCTGGGTGTAGTAGGGATGGCCGCTGAACCAGCAGCAAAGTCCAAGTTGGTGAACTCCCAGATTGGGTGGATCGGTGCTGCTGTAGGGGCCAGGACGGATCGAGTGGGGGTAGGAGCTACTTTCTAGGGCTATGGGGGGGTATCTGGGCCGTTTCAGGAGTTTGGGAGAGCTTGGGATGGCGAGGTGCGGCGCGCCACTAGGCCGCAATTGAAGCCGCGGCCTTTCCTAGTCACGGCTGCCGCGATTGCTTCCAGGCCGGCGTGGAGGGGTGAAAAACACCCGAAAACCACCCGAAAAGGTGCAACTGGCACCGGATGGGTGGCGGATGGGTGGCGGATAGGTTGCTAGAGTGGGGGAGATAGTGTGGGGGTACAGGAAAGGCGTTTATGGAGAGTTATGGCAAGGGGAGAGCCGAGGCATGGGGTGGGTAGCAGCGGCTATCCTGAAAAGGACGGCCGCCTGTATCCACAGTGGGTGGCTTACCTGCTGGTTGTGGGATGAGAAAAAGGAACCAGGGGTCTCAGGTAAAGCCGAGGGGAGCTGGATGGTGAGTCTCTGGAAAGACACGGAGCTGTGGAGAGCCTACCTAGCAGCCTGTCAGAATCACTGTCTGGTCTATCTGGTCCCTGGCGAGAGCAGACTCGAGCGGAAGGCCGGAGCGTCCTACTCTCCCACTGACTGACTGACTGACTGACTGACGCCAGATGAAAGAGGCCTTAAGGTAAAAAAAAGTCTACTGACACCAACCACTGACACTGACCACTGCCCTTCTGACACAGACCACTGCTCTACTGACACTGTGCACTTCCCTACTGACACTGTCCACTGACACTGTCCACTGCCCTACTGACACCAACCACTGACACCAACCACTGCCCTACTGACACCAACCGCTGACACTGAACACTGCCCCACTGACACCAACAACTGACTCCAACCATTAATACCTCCTCTCCTCTACTGCGGGCTACCCTTTTAGTGCAAAGTAGATTTGCCTTTCCTTAATAACCCCAAGACTTTGATTTTAACTACATTTTAAGAGGCCAGCTATAAATTTGTAAATAGTAATCAAAGTTTGTAAATCAAATCAAAGTTTCTGTATAAAATGTATCCATGTATCACTGGACTTTGCTGGTCCAGTGATGGTTGCTTTAGATTTTTATTTTACTTTTATCATTTATTTTATTTACATTTATTACACTTTTTCTTTATTTTCTTTTTCATTTAAAGCGATTGTAGGTAAAATTGTATTTAAAAAAATAACAAACATGTCTATATGTACCAGCTCTGTGCAATGGAATTGCACAGAGCAGCTGCAAACCTCCTCTTCTCTTGGGTCCCCCGCTGGTGCTTCTGGCCCCTCCTCTCTGTCCTGTGCCTCCATGGTAAGCCATTTCCCATGGGGACACTCATGAGTGCTCACTCCCTAGAACCCTGCTGCATCCATTTACAAAGACAGTGGGACTTTGCCCCACAACCCATTCCCTCAGTATTGGCTTTGATTGACAGCACTGGGAGATAATAGCTCCTGGTGCCCCAGCAAATCCAGCAAGACCTGGATGTGAGGGGAGAGAAGAGCTGCAGATGTACACAGTGCTGGATCGAATGAGGGTTTAGATAAGAAAAAGAGGGGTGAATGGGGATGATGTTGCCTAAAAATGTTTTACTTTAATGCAAGGAATGCATTAAGATAAAACATGTTTAGGCTTTAGAACCACTTTAACTTTAATGCTATCACAAGGGATGAACAATATCTCTTGCCATAGTTGCACAATAAAAGGCACTCTTTAGTGGGAGATCAGGGGTATATAAGACCTCTGTTCCCTCCTCTGGCCTCCAAAGTATCTCATCAAACTGAGATTGGTTTGATCAGATGCTTATCTAGTTAGTTGTGCTCAGATGATCAGACTTCTGGCACTGGGCAGGGGGGGGGGGGTATCCTTCCAACCTTGTAAAAGTGATAAGGTGGCTGTAAAGCCCTTTGGACCACTTTTACCTGAAAAACAGTCACTGTCTGTATACATTGATACTAGGATCATGGCTCTAGGGGCAGCCATTATTCTGGTATAACCACTTTCTCCAGGTACACCCTAAGAACTGAAAGCTGTAAAAGGGTAGGAAATTTCTCTCCATCTTTCCTGGATCAAGATGATGAACGATATTTGTCCTATGATTCTGGTGGCTCCATACTAAAGGGCATGTATTCAGAACTATTCTTTCCGAGGTTCAATTTCATTATCTTGTATCAACATGGGTCAAAGAATGGTAAGGCTGATGATGCCTTATCACAGTGTTGACTGGGACTCTCTAGGAAAGCAACTTTAAATGTACAATCCTGTCTCAAAAGAACTTTGTAGAGACCACAAATTCTAAGACATTCTTGAATCTTCTCAAAGAAGAAAATAATAATAACCTACTTTTTAATCATCCTGCTAAATACATTACACCTCTATGTACCTTAATCTGCTTGAGTAAAAGCTTTCAGGTTGGTTCATGACTCTAAACTTGCTGGAAATTTGGGAATTTCTAAGACATAAGAACTTTTATCATGTTCATTTTGGTGGCCTGGTTACAATAAACATGTTAAAAGCCATGTAGCATCATGCCTGACCTGTGCACACAATAATACAATCAAATCTTCTCCTTTGGGGTTGCTCCAGCACCTCCCTATTTCATAAAGACCATGGGGGTAAATTGCTATGGACTTTGTGGTTAATCTACCTCCTTTGAAATAATCAGCCATTATCTTAGTAGTTGTCTCAATAAAATGTCTCAACAAACTGAAAAACGGATGGTCCAGAATATCAGGACATTGAATTCCTGACAATGTAGTGTTTGTCAGAGTACAGTTTGAGTGAGTGAGTGAAAAACGTATAAAGCGCAACACATGCAAACTGAATCGCCTCTGGGTGCTGTTTACATTCCTTCGGTAAGGAAACCCTTTACCTCAGAAGAGATGAGTTTTAATCATTCTCCTAAAGGCCAAGTGGTCCTCCAGTCGGATGGTGGTTGGTAGTGCATTCCACAGTCGAGGTCCTTGGACAGCAAATCTCCGATCTCCTCTGGATTTGTATCTTGCTTTGGGTATTTGCAGTAGGTTTTGATTTGTCGATCGCAGAATGCGATTGGGGTTATGGGTTTTATTTTTTCGCATAGATATTGGGGGGCGTTTCCTTGAATACACTTATGTGTTAGGCAGAGTGCCTTAAAAGTGATTCTGTCTTTCACTAGTAGCCAGTGAAGAGATCTCAGCGAAAGGTAGATTGACTCCCATGTTTTTTTGCCAGTCACTAATCGAGCAGCCGTATTTTGAACGACTTGCAGACGAGTGATTTGGTATTTGGGGAGTCCGAAATAGAGGGCATTTGCGTAGTCTGGAATTGATGATTGTTTCCACCACGACTGCAATGTTCTTTTTAGGGATGAAGGGGGTGAGTCGGCGTAGTAGGCGCAGCAGATGATGGGATCTGCTGACTACAGACCCTATTTGTGCATCCATTGTCATGTTGGAGTCGAAAATGACTCCGAGACTTTTGACTTTGGTGCTAGGGGTGATAGTTTTACCCAGAATGGGCGGTGGGGTCCAAGTTGAGGTGGGGTGACTTTTTCAGTTTGCGTGAAACAGGAGGGATCTCTCTAATCCAAGAGAATGATCCTTTTCGTTACTGATGCGGAGATACAGTTGAGTGTCGTCTGCAAAGGAATGGTATAGTAGCTTCTGGTTGCTGATGATTTCAAAGAGGGGGCGGAGATAGATATTGAACAGTACCAGCGACAAGGGAGATCCCTGAGGGACTCTGCATGATAGCATACACTTTTCCGACATGAAAGATCCCAATTTCACTGTTTGTAATCGGTTTTCCAAGAAGGAGGAGAACCAGGGTAGATCAGCTTCCGCGACTTTGGCCACTTCAGCTAGCCTAGCGAGTAGTAGTCCATGGTCTACCGTGTCAGCTTTAAAATTCTGGAAAAGCTTTTGCTCAGGTTTAGGTGTCACAATTGATTTGTCCTCTGGTTTTGATCCTCAGTCTAATAGTCAGACGGAGAGGACCAATCAAACCTTGGAGTAGTACATTTGATGTACTACTACATTTTCTAGTTATTTTCAGTATAACTGGGTGGACTATCTTCCAATGGCAGAATTTTCTTATAGCAATTCTAAATATAGCTCCACTTCTTAAAGTCCTTTTCTTCCTAAACATTTGGTACCCTCTTACTTTTATTCCTGATCTCCGATTCCTGCACTCCAATTTCCGCTCTTACCAACAGATTAAAACCATTACAAGTGATTCAGGAGAATTTCATTGAGACGTTGAAGGAGGTACAGGAATGTTACAAAGAGGCTGCTGAAATACATTACATATACCTTGCTACCTTAATGTTTAGTTATCTACCAAAAATTTGAATGTACTTGTTTTATCTGCAAAGCTGGGTCAAAAGTTTGTGAAGTGTCAAACCATTTAATGGAAAGCTTTTCTTTGGGGGAATTTACCCACCCCCTTTACCTGTTGAGGTGCAAAGTGAAACATTTAAGAGCAAGAAAATTCTTGATTTTAGGGGATTTAGGAACAAATAACATGTTCTTGGTCAATGGGAAGGATATGGGCCAGAAGAAAATTCTTAGATTACCAAGAGAGGTCCACCAGAGCTTTCCTCATAAACCTTGTCCTAAGGCATCCTTTTTTCTAAGACTCAGGCAACTCTGATGATGTCACACGTCCTTCTTCTTCCACAGTGGGTGATCCTTCCTCCTTGATCAAACCCAGAAGTTCTGTGAGACCAAGTTGGCATGATGACACCCCCAGGGGGTGTGACAATGAGAGCAGAAGAAGCAGGATGAAGTGGAATTTCTGCAAAAGACAGCAATAGTCTTAAGATGAGAAGGAAAAGCTTCATTTTTTTTTATTTTTAGTATTGCCAGGTTTTAGAATTAAAAAAAAAACTGTGAAACTTGAAGTTCTGCTTTAAGCATAAATAAGGTACAGTAAGTCTAAAAATGTATGCATTATTTTAAGTGATTCATAAATGACTTACTTCATATTATTTTATGTTGTATTTCATTCTTTCCTAATTTGGAAGTATGTTATCAAACATGAGAATTGTTGTTTAACTTTAGGATAGACCTGCCTTAATTTTACAGACTTAAAAACAATAACAAACTACATATCATGTACATGTGGCTAACCAATAAATATAATGACTTTAAGAAAAGATCTAAGCACAGATGCATGAAACAACTCATGTTGCAGTATTAATTCTTCTGTCAACTAGTCGGATTTTTTTATTTTGTATTTTTGGTACACAGGGATTGTTTGAAATAATTTGTCCCCAAGAGAGACTCTCAATCCCGTGTGAGTTGCGATTCAGCAAAGCAAATCTAATTTTGTTTGTTTTATGCAAACTAGAAGGGTCTGTGGTTCATTCTGCTTTCACTGGAGGGGAAAGGCTCACTAATGGGACCTACAGAACTGCATGCATTACAAACATCATACCCTTGCATATATTACATTCAGCCCTGAGATGTTCTATTTTGTATATGCACACTAATATATTTAGAGGAAATCCTTCTCACAGGTGAAGGAAATTCACTACATCATATCTACATTATGTTGTGATTAAAGTTAATGCTCCTGCGGCATTTTAATAACTGCAAAGCACGAATATTGATATACATGGAATTTATCTTTCAACACCTTCTAGCCTTCATGTGTAAAAATAAGCAATGCATACAAGACATCACGTCATTTTATAGTAAAGCTTTCTGCATGCTTTTTACTGTTAATTACAAAGAGAAGATAGATAGATTGCATGGCCTAAAAGGTTAAAGTTATTAAAAACATAACCAACAGGGGGTTTATAGCAGAACGCTAAACATTATTCCTTCCAATGTCTTCTGAAGGTGATTTGGAACACAGAACTTAAAAGAATTTGGCAAAGTTTTATTAAGTGGAGAGATGGGGGTGTATACTGCAGTATATGTTTATACTGTACATTTTATGGGTAAACGTAACTATATGGTATTTAGTGTTATATTCACACTTAAAAGTAGAATCCAATGAACAAAGTATACAGAACTAAAGAGGTAATTAGCTGTGTCTGGTTTTCTTATAATGAATATTTTAGCAAAACACAAAACTGCAAAACTGTATCAGGAGATTTACAGAAATGACAGCCTACCCATGACAAACTATTTTGTGACCATGACTAATCACTGCAAGCAAATAATTTTGACAAAAGTATGAAAACTTCCACATTACTTGATACTTTTCAATAACTGACATGTAAACAGCTCAGGTGCATTGTCCGCTTACCATAAAAACAAAGCCTACAAAATCTTACACTACAATGGTATGAAATACTTTGGGTGCTGATTGTAGTTCTTTTTAATTCCAAAAAGTTAACAGAACTTATCTGCTTATGAAATGGTAATCATCATATTCAGGTAAAGGGGTTCTGAAAATGGGGTTCTGAACTGCTGACACTATCCACTGCCCTACTGACACTATCCACTAACCCCCCCCCCCCCCTCTGCCGAAAAAAAAAGCATTGTAAAAAAATACAACACATAATAAAACAAATTAACAAATATTTGAAAAAGGGAAAAAATACATAAATAAATATGGGCTCATTTACACAGATTCTCCTGAGTGTACAGTGTGAATGATTGATCTGTTTGTTGAGAAGGATCTACCTGTTACTCGATGGGGATGCAGCAGCCATACAAGCACAGCCACAGGTCCTAATTTGACAGATGTGTAGTTGTGGGTGAGTGCCCCTAAATGAACACTGTCTGTGTTTGGAGCCATGCACAAGCATGCACATGCCTATGCCACAAATAAAAAAAAATATGGTTCACACTGTACAGGCTACAGCACCCATGTGAATGAGCCCTAAGACCTTATTCACATACATAGCCTAATTTATTAACTCAATACAGTTGTATCTTTTAGATTTAGCAGAAAGTTATGTAAGTTATGTTATGTTCTCTCCACTATCAATAATGTTATCGTTTTTCTTTTCTGAAAAGGAAATGATGACACTGAAAATAGTCAGAAAATTCACATTAAAAAAGAGCAGCTAAACACAATGGGATTTAAAAATGCACATAAAGAACACAGGTAAACTCAAGTGCTTCTATATGTGTTTGTATCTGCATTTTATATTCACAAGTGTGAACCAGCCCTTAGCCAACAAGCAAATTCCTCACCACAGCAGTAGCATCATAAAATAAAAACTAATTTACACATTCAAAATAAATAAGAACCTTAAAATATGACTGAAAATAATTTTACACCCCAAAAGTTACTTCTGACTTCAAATCAACTATAAAAAAAAAAAAAAAAAGAAGAAAAAAATTGAGGCAGTAAAGATGTTAATTGCCCATATACAGTAGATAGCAATCAGAATTAAATGACAGTTACCTAAATGCTCTAATTTCTTCCCATACAGTTTGACAGCTTTCCCCATACTTTCCCTACAAAAGTTAAGTTAAGTATGATGCTCTGTGACCCCAATTTAGTTTGGTGGCTGTCCTGTGTCCCTCATCCTTTTATAGTAAGTGGTTGGGCGTAACCAAAAAACCCCTTTATTCTTTCCTTCTAAGCTTCTATCCATGGTTCAAATCATGAAGTGCTGTATGGTTTAAAAACATTCTCCTGGGCAAATCTGAGCATTAATATATTTAATTATTTTATTTATTACAGGTACTTATATATCACCATCAATTTACACAGCGCATATTGAACATTCACATCAGTCTAAAGTCCCTAACTCACATTCATACATACATGCTTCTGGATCCTATAAACTCTAAAGCCCTGTACACACGATCGGTTTGTCCCATGAAAACAGACTGAAGGTCTGTTTTCATGGGACAAACCGATCGTGTGTGGGCCCCATCGGTTTGTTTTCCATCGGTGAAAAAAAATAGAACATGTTTTAAACATGTTTTTTTAAATCATCTGTGTGGAAGTTCATCGGTCAAAAATCCACGCATTCTCAGAATCAAGTCGACGCATGCTCGGAAGCATTGAACTTAATTTTTCTCAGCACGTTGTAGTGTTTTACGTCACCGCATTTTGGCACGGTCAGATTTTTGACTGATGGTGTGTAGGCAAGACTGTCAAAAGTCAGCTTCATCGGATATCCGACGAAAAAATCCATCGGATTAGATTCCATCAGATATCTGATTGTGTGTACGAGGCTTCATCCTATCTATCACCTTATTATTATTATTACTCTTACCTTATTATTTACACTTATTAACACTTTACAGTTGAAATTCTGGGAATTCAAAAAGTAATATATCCCAAAAAATTGTCACTCTGACTGTTATTCAAACAAACTTTCCCACCAAACTTTAGGATTTCATGGATTCAATACATGTAACACTTTATCTTGGTCCTGATTGCTTAATTTTTCAAACTCTTAAACATTTATAATTTCACCCCTCCTTCCTACTCTTAGGTAGGAGTAGAAACACCTCTTTACCTTGTACCCATTTTAAGACATACACAAAATAACCTTGCTTTAATATCTCAATGATTTAATTGTAAAACATGTGCATTCATTAAGCATAACCCAACACTGATGCATTATTATTCTGTCCTGATTCTTATCCCTTGACACAATAAAACTTTCTTATTCCTCATTCATTGGACATTCCATTCATTCTCCATGTAAAACACATGCTTCCATATTTTCCTCTATATATTTATATGACAACTCCCCCCCCTTTGTTTTTTTATACCAATATTGAAATAAAATTTTGTAACTCTATCAAATTTACAATAGTATAGGTTAGCAACACAATTGAAACACTTCATGCCTCTAATAGTGGGACCCCTGTATGTAACAGGGGTATATCCAGATTTTGGTACTCATATGTATAACAGCTTAAACACAATTAAAAAAAAACATTTGCACAAATAAACCATTCCATCTGTTTTGTAACAGGCAATGCCCAGTTCCTATTTTTCTTTCGTTCAATATTAACAAATGGGCTTATAGCCACAATTACTTTTTAAACATATAGGGCCAGATTCTCGTAGATTTGCCTTTTGTTTGCGGAGCGTAGCGTATCCCATTTACGCTACGCCTCCGCAGCTTTTACGGACAAGTGCTGTATTCTCAAAGCACTTGCTCCGTAATTTGCGGCGGCGTATCGTAAATGGGCCGGGGCAAGGCCGCGTAATTCAAAGTAGGAAGGAGGTGGGCGTGTTGTATTTAAATTAAGCGCGCCCCCGCGCCGAACGAACTGTGCATGCGCCGGCCATAAATGACGGAAAAACACGACGCTGTCCCGACGTCCATACTTAACATGGTGTACGCCAGACCTACGCAAGGTTACCCCTCATATAGCAGGGGTAACCTTACGCTTACGCAAACTACGTAAACTACAACGATGGCGCACAAATACGTTCGGGAATCGGCGTATCAGGCTTATTTGTATATTTGACGCAGAAATCGAAGGGGAACGCCACCTAGCGGCCAAGCGTAACATTGCAACTTAAATCCGACGGCGTAAGTGACTTACGCCAGTCGGATCTACGCCAAATCTATGCGTAACTGATTCTAAGAATCAGTCGCATAGATAGGAGGGCTCAGAAACAGAGATACGACGGTGTATCTGGAGATACACCGTCATATCTCTTCTGAGAATCTGGCCCTCAATCTATTTTTTCATAATTAACTGACTTCCTAATCTCACAAGACATGTTAAATAAAAAATACATTTTAAACAAATAAACCTCTTATTAAAACATTAATATTTATTTTTAAAATGTGTATTTTGCAATTATCGAAACCTTTTAAATCTACTTTATTATCTGATCAGATTCCTCAGAAGAGGACATTTGGTACCATTGAATACATATAGTAGTGACGTCACGTTCTCCATATATATATATATATATATATATATATATATATATATATATATATATATATATATATATATAAATGATGGTGCTGCACTCCAAAACTAAAGTGCTACAGTGATAAATAAAGTGCTATGTGTATAGGATCATGAACACTCAAAATTCATGCAATAATGATCATAAATTGCATACATAAAAAGACACTACATCATCAATAATTAATGGGTGATACATATTCCAAGTGCAAAAAAAATAAAAATGTAAGTAGGAAATTCATTCAATATGCATGCACCAGAGACCATATAAATCTAAGTGTAATAAAGTAATAAAGTGCAAGTGCTATGAAAACGTCACAGTAAGTAAAAGTTCACAGTGAATAGTGTCTTCAAAGAAGGTGCTGGTGATTTAAAGGGTGATCCTTTTCTTCAGTGCAATTCCACCTAAAGTTGCAGTGGCTCCTTACCTTACCGCTGTAAGGTGAACAGCATAGGAATAGCCGGGGGTGATCCTGAGGTCCTGCAAACGATCTCCCTAGGTATTTTTTCTTATTAGTTATAAGCTATATGGAACCTGACAAATGCTTCTTATGTATATATATTTTTTTTCTTTGGATAATTAACCATAAGATTCCTCTCAGGACAGCGCATCAGGCAGCTGAAGAGAGAAGAAAAAAACGGGGAACTCCAAAAGTGAAGTATATAGAACTAATGTTTATTTCTTGCTCATACATCACAGGACACAGAGCCTTAATTACTTAATGGGTTATGTAGTCACCACAGGTGATTGGACACTGGCAAACCCAACTAGAATTGAGTTCCTCCCCTATATAACACCTCCCAATTGGAGAGTACCTCAGTTTTTTTGCCAGTGTCTAAGGTGGTTGGTCACGTTGAACATGTGCTAAGAAGAAAAAGCTCTTTTGATGGTCTTCTGCGGGGGTCTAGGAGTTATAACTGGATCCATGCCTCTGGCCAATATCAAAAGTCTAAGATGGGTGGTACCCGGGCCTTGTGTAAAGAAAAAACGAGGTTTGCCTGTAATGTCTCTCTGCGGAGGTCTGGGCTCTGGGATCCAGGCTTTGGTGTACTAATGCAACTGTGGCACGACAAGTTACTGGCAGAGACTTCTACAGGTCCAGGTATGAGGTTCCTCTAAGTAGGAACCCATGAAAACCTAAAGGTTGGCACAACATTACCGGCCGTGATGGGTGAAGGCTGGATCTACTAATTTTAGTAGCTTTCCTGCGGCGGGAATAAAGGTAAGAGAGCATAATTTTAATTTTTTTTTATCTTCTGTGAGTAGGATGTCTTACCTGGTTTTCACCACTAGAGGGAGTAAGTTACATACCTGGTGTATTCTTACAAAGCCATCCAGGAAACACGCTCAGTGAAGTCGGTCAGTTTAAACACCACTCACCTCCTCCACTGCAGGCTCTGCCACAAAACACATACAGGGATCCCCCAAAGCCCCCCAGTGGTCTACTCTCCTTCCTCATTTGCCATAGGGCGCCGCCATGACAGTTGGCGTGCACGTGCGTGCGACGAGAGCACGCTTATGACTGTCCATAGGCAGGTGGAGAGGGGGATGGCCGTGGTTGCTCGTGCATGTGCGCATGCATGGCACACCTGTGTGCAGGCGCCAAGAGGCTTGTTTAAAAGCTCAGCATGCCAGAGCCATGGACACAGAGCTGTGGGCTGTAAGCATTTCTGTAGATTGAACCAGGCAAATCTAAGGCCCCATACACACGATCGGACATATCCGATGAAAACGGTCCGCGGACCATTTCCATCGGATATGTCCGATCGGGAGTTTGATCCGATGGCGTGTACACACCATCGGATCAAATTCCCCGCCGCCGGACGGCGCGGTGACGTGGCGGTGACGCGGCGGTGACGTTGACGCCGCCGCGTCACCGCCACGTCACCGCACCAGGAAGTAAAACACTTCCGCGCATGCGCCGAATCCATTCGGCAGCGGCGCAGCGGCGGTGGGGGACGACATGTCTGCTGGTAAGTGTACTAACCAGCAGACATGTCGGGCGGACAGATCCCCACCGGATAGATTTCAAAGCTTGCTTTGAAATCTGTCGGGTGGACAAATCTGTCCGCTAGCCCATACACACGAGCGGAGATGTCTGCTGAAACGGTCCATCGGACCGTTTTCAGCGGACATATCCCCTCGTGTGTACGCGGCCTAAGACTCCTAATCAGCATCAGGTTGTGCAGTGAGCTAATATTGTGTATTGTAAGACTATAGCACAAGAGTGATTGCATTTTTTGTGATAGTACCTCTGTTTTGCAGTAAGGACTACAGTACCTGTCGCCGAGAATCGCGGCATCGCGCTGATTCTCGGCGACATGGTGCCGACATCTCGCACTCGCTGGAATAGGAAAAGCACATTCCAGCGAGCGCGTCATAGAAGCTACTGGGATCCGACTTGGATACCTGCCAATTTTAGCCGGGGGATTTTGGTATGAATCATGAGGGGGAACCTCATGCCAAATTTTAAATAAAAAAAACGGCATGGGTTCCCCCCCAGAGGCATACCAGGCCCTTAGGTCTGGTATGGATTCCAAGGAGAACCCCCTACACCTAAAAAATGGCGTGGGGGTTCCCCCAGAATCCATACCAGACCGACATCCAAGCACGCCACCCGGCCGGTCAGGAAAGGAGTGGGGATGAGCGAGCACCCCCCCTCCTGAGCCGTACCAGGCCGCATGCCCTCAACATGGGGGGGTGGGTACTCTGGGGCAGGGGGCGCCCTGCAGCCCCCCCACCCCAAAGTACCCTGTCCCCATGGTGATAAGGACAGGGCCTCTTCCCAACAACCCTGGCCATTGGTTGTTGGGGTCTGCGGGCGGAGGACTTATTGGAATCTGGGAGCCCCCTTTAATAAGGGGGCCCCCAGATACTGGCCCCCCACCCTAGGTAAATGAGTATGGGGTACATCGTACCCTATACCCATTCACCTGGAGGCAAAGTATCAATAAAATAAACACAACACAGGGTTTTAAAATCATTTATTAGTCAGCTCCGGGGGTCTTTCATCGCTCTCCGGTGGTCTTCTCTGCTCTCTGAGGGTCTTCTCCGCTCTCGGGGGGTCTTCTTCACTCTTCTCCGCTCTCCGGTTCTTCTCCCACTCGCTCTCCGGTTTTTCTCCCGCTTGCTCTCCGTTGCCTTCTTCAAAGCTGGCCGCCACTATTTTCTTTGTAGCTCTCTTACTAGCGGCATCTCAGCCCGCTCTTCTTTGCCGCCTTCCACCTTCTTCTTTTCTTCAGATGTTGACTCAATGCTTCCTCCCGCTGTAATGCCGGGTGCGCGGCTCGCACCGATTTATATAGGCATCTTATGGCGTCACAGTCCCATCATGCTCCATGGGTCCCGGAGCATGATGGGACTATGACGCCATAAGATGTTGGGAACTACTGTATGCATGCATATAAGATGGAAGTAACACTGTCTTATCACGGACAGGACATTTTTATAACACTAAAATTAAGTAAGAGACAAATAAAAAGGGCTTAACATTAATCTCGAATGCTTGATATCACTTTACTGTATTACTTTATTAAGAATCGTCCTTTCTTAAACAAAAGTCCTACAAAACTACTACAATGTAGGATGTTTTCTTTGCTAAAAAAAACTTCCTCTTGTTCACACTTTAAGCAGAAATCAAATATGCGAGAAAATGAGCAAACGTATGTAGCGGGGTATCGCCCTTTCTGATTTGATACAAAAGACTACCATTGCTGATCGTGAAGGATCAGCTCCCTCCTGTGCCGAGTTGAGTTAGAGCCACCTGTTGTTTACAATTCATCCTGGTAACACAGTGAATGTTGGGGGATTGAGTTCAGAAGGAGAAGAGACTCCATTTTCCTGGCCTGTAATGAACTGCATTACCCAGAGAGCAGCTGTGTAACCCCAAGATGCTTTGCCTTCCGCACCACCTGCTGGAGGAGGTGATTTAAGGGGGAGGATGGGTGTTTGGCGCGCTTTCTCGGGACCGCCTCTTCAACCCAGGAGGACACTGTCAGGAGTTTGTCCACAAAGAGTAGGCCGCAGTTGAGGCCTACATACTCCCGGGCGGAGCGGCTTTCAGAAGGAAGGACAGCGTTTCTCCTGGAATCATCGGACGAGATCCCAGTAACCCTGCGACCTGTCTAAAGGACCGGAGACTGCTGACCTACCGAACGATGTGCCATAGAGGGACAAGGCCTGAACCGGTTGAGTGAGATGGGCACTTGCCTTAAAGTACTGATTGTCTTGCAGAAGGGCGGATCTTTGATATCCATCTTTGCAGTTTGACTATTCAGGAAAACTTTTATCAATTTATTATTACCCTCTTTGGATTATAAATTGTTCTTTGCACGCCAACGTACAAGTGCACAAACTGTTAGCAGGAGACTGCATTGAAGTTTGGCCTTGGACGCCAGGCCATCCTAATTAGCTATAGCTATAGTACCTAAGGGTTATCTATTTAGAGTTGTATATTCACTGTATTCATTGCATTGCTCATTGACCGAGTAATCAGTTCTACTACTTTAATCAGTTTTACTACTTTAAACAGTTCTACTATTTTATATTGTATTGTAGAAATGCAAAGAGCTGGGGGAGGTTTGGCAAGAGGGCATTTCAATGTATGTGTTTGTTGAAGGGGTTCCTCTTGCTGTGTGCTCACACAGGTCTATCTGATATTGAAGCCTAGCTCACACTTAAGCCTTAATATTGTTATTGATATGGCAGGGACCTGCAAATAGAGTAACATTGTTTTATCCATGTTCTGTTGTTCCTCCTTTAAGTAAAGCATCATTTTGGTTATCTTGAAGTCTGTGTGCAGCCTATCTTTCATATTGCAAGATCCCTTCCATTTAAGGTAACCCCTTTTGTTTGCATAATCTGTTGTAGTGTAACTCCCATATTACCAGGTGTGTCAAGGGAGGGTTTTAAACCACTTTAAGGGGTTAATCACAGAGCGTAGACCCAAACCAACCAGCAGGTCCTCCGGGGGTAGTGTGACACGTATATCTTTGACTATGCAACTATATTATGCTCAGAAAAACTGGCACTAAAATAGCTCAGTACAAAAAATTACCAACTGTGGCCTAAATTTATGTTGCACACCCAAAAACACTCCTGTTCTTACTCATTGTAAAAAAAAAAAAAATGACTACATCTACTTATCAATTACACAGTTATTATTTAAAGTTTTATGAGAATTATACTCTATATACAAATATATTAATGTAAAAGTGGAGACTTCTTCCATGCTGAAAGGAAAACTAGTCTGAAGCCGCGTACACACGGCAGAGAACCTCGACGGGCAGAACACATCGTTCCGCCCGTCGAGGTTCTCTGCCGGCCGTCAGATTCGGCGACCCGCCCGTCGGGAATGGCAACCAGCCATTCATCCAGGCGGGCCGTCGAGCAAAAAGAGAACATGCTCTCTATTTCTGCTCGACGGCATTCCCGACAGGATGCTCGCCGAGAGCGTACACACGGCCGAGGTTCTCGCTGGAATGCAGCTTCCAGCGAGGTTCTCGCTGGTTTCTAGCGAGAACCTCGGTCGTGTGTACGCCGCCTTATTATGTGAATGTACATACAGAAACAACTACAGAAACACATGCAGAAACACTTACCATTCTCACAATATCTGGATGTATGGAAGGGAGATACCTAACCTACTTTTGTCCCTATTTCTAACTAAATCCCTACCTGCCCAGGCTTCACCTTACCCACGAGCACCAATGCTACCAATGGGCATGTACACTTTTCACAGTTTTACCCTAATGCTTAAGGCCAACCTGGGCACGACAACATACACATTCCAGGCTGCCACACCAAACAGTATGCAACTTCTTAGGAGGTGTCTGTCCTAGTGGGGGGGGGGGGGGGCAACCCAGGTGCAATTTAGTAGTTAAACAATTTAGTCACCATAGTGGTCCCTACCAAACCTAAGTATTTAAACGCTGCCAGCAAACCGATAGGATGTTTCTGGATCCTATAAACTCTAATCCTGTCTATCATCTTATTATTTTTATTAATCTTACCTTATTATTATTGCCGGAACTTCTCCGTTCACCACACCCAGATTCTGCACAGGTAACAGTGTATACAAATGTGACCCAACACTGATTGATTACAGACTGTTTGATTTATTGGTCCTGGTACAGCATATTTATAGTATACATTCAAGATATAGCCCACTAATAAGATATTACCAATCTAAGCCATGGCAAACACCTCCCCCATGTACATACATTTTATTCATACAGCATTTCTCACCTGTCATGGTTCAGACAGTTTTATAACAGCTTTTATAACAATAAACAGGCTATCACATCACTTTGATCCAGGCATTAGTTTTGTGGTTAGAACAAAACTAAACCAATACTTCCATGTTCTCCATAGAAACACCTCTCTTACTTCTAACTTCAGAGCAACAATATATTTAAAGGAGTAATAATCCAAAACAAGAAATATATATCAAGGGGGCTCTAAGCCACCTCTTTCATATACTAGGGCCACTTTAGACAGTAACCATCCAATTAACCTACCAATTGTTAGGGATTCCTGACTGAAATAAAAATGTAAACAACCAGCGTGGATAGCCATGGGGTCCCCAACATTTTTCTATCAGGACATTTAGGTCTGGTATGGACTTTAGGGGGACACGCAGAAAAAAAATAACCAAAATGGCACATGGTCCCCTCAAATTCCATAACCATTCGATTCAATACTTTGAGTCTGGAAGGGATTTTAAGGGGCAACCTCATGCAAATAACAAGAAAAATATTGTGAAGTTCACCCCCAAAAATCCATACCAGACCCTTATCCAAGAATGCAGCTCAGTTGGCCAGGAAAGAGGGAGATAAGTGCCCCCACTCCCCTGAACCATGCCAGGCCTCATGCCCACAACATGGAGGTTTGCGTTGTCAGGGATGACCCTGTGACAAAGCACCTTGTTTGCATGTGGATGAGGACAAGGGTCTCTTTTTTACAACACTAGTCAGTGGTTGTAGTGGGCTGTGAACAGAGGCTTATTGGAATCTAGAAGCCCCCCACCCAGGTATTACAACTACTAAGGACATTATTCATTACTCATGCACGATGGTTGAGACACACACAAAGTGAAATTTAATAAGGCTATACTGTAGCGTTCTACAGATATTACAGCGATAGATAGATAGATAGATAGATAGATAGATAGATAGATAGATAGATAGATAGATAGATAGATAGATAGATAGATAGATAGATAGATAGATAGATTTACTATAAGGAACATGGGCTTTCATTTTTCAATTGAGTTTTTACTTTGCAAGGGAATTATACCTTATTTTAGTGAATGAGGTGAAAGTCTGCTGACTTCCATAATCCAATATTGTGCATTTAAAAAACATGATTTTTTGCAAAGTGAATATTCACCACATTTACTGAGCAAAGGAAAAATTCCTGAGCAAAGTGAACAGCCTATTAGCTTTTAGTAGATCAGCCCAATAGATAGCTAAATAGATAGATATATAAGATAGAATTGACTGAGCCATTTAAAATGTATTCACTGAATACCCTGTCATGTAATAAAGGAAAAAAAAAACTGAATGTGTTTGCATCTGAATATTAACTATGATGATGGGAACCTGACTTGTCAAACAATCTGTTTGACAGTGATTGTCTATAAAAATAACTGGTTATGCTGAAAGTCCATGCACCGTTGTGGAGATTGTCTTCCAAATGCATCTTAGTAATCAAACAGTGCTTGGCATTGATCATCACGCCATTCTTGTGCTGTCCTGAGAGTCCCTGATGATAACAATCATTCCCAGGTATCTGTCTTAAAAAGCTGTGTTTTACAGAAAATGGATGTCTCTTTATGTCTGTATAAAACCAGTGAAATGCATGCTCTTCTCAATCATTTGATTAGCATTATACTTGACTAACTGATTATTAGAAAAAAATAACAACCGCGTAGTCTGTATTTTTATTTTTTTTAAGTTCTTTGAAAGGGTATTATAAAAAGAATAAATAAAGATTTTTTAAACAATAAAATGTTAAATGAAGCAGATACAAATGTACAAATGCATAATAAATGCACTATATATCTCTTATATTTTATTTTATTTTTATTGTTATATGTTATTATATTTATATGTTATATGTTATATGTTATTATATTTAATATATCTTACAAACATTAATTCTGTTAGTCTAAAAAAGAGAAATGTAAAAGTGCCAAAAACAAACTAAATGTTGTCTGGAGCTCCTCTAAATGATTTGGAAAAAAGTTGAGTTATGATTTTTAATTTGCTATTTAACCACTTTAGCCCCGGACCATATTGCTGTCCAAAGACCAGAGCACTTTTTGTGATTCGGCACTGCGTCGCTTTAACTGACAATTGCGCGGTCATGCGACGTGGCTCCCAAACAAAATTGGCGTCCTTTTTTTCCCACAAATAGAGCTTTCTTGTGGTGGTATTTGATCATCTCTGCGGTTTTTATTTTTTGCGCTATAAACAAAAATAGAGCGACTATTTTGAAAAAAATGCAATATTTTTTACATTTTGCTATAATAAATATCCCCAAAAAAGATTTAAAAAAACTTTATTTTTCCTCAGTTTAGGCCGATACATATTCTTCTACATATTTTTCGTAAAAAAAAATCGCAATTAGCGTTTATTGATTGGTTTGCGCAAAATTCATAACGTTTACAAAAAAGGGGGTAGTTTTAAGGCATTTTTATTAATATTTTTTTTTTACTAGTAATGGCGGCGATCAGCGTTCTTTTTCGGTACTGTGATATTATGGCGGACACATCGGACACTTTTGACACATTTTTGGGACCATTGGCATTTTTATAGCGATCAATGCTATAAAAATGCATTGGATTACTATAAAAATGCCATTAGCAGTGAAGGGGTTAACACTAGGGGGCGGGGAAGGGGTTAAGTGTGTTCCTATTTGTGTTCTTACTGTGTGGGGGGGTGGACTCACTAGGGGGAATCATTGATCTTCCGTTCATACATTGTATGAACAGAAAATCAGCGTTTCCCCGGCTGACAGGAACGAGAACTGTGTGTTTACACGCACAGCTCTCGTTCCCCGCTCTGTAACGAACGAGCGCGCGTGCCCGTCGGCGATCTCGCCCGCCGGGCACGCGCGCGGGACTCGGGGGCGAGCGGGGGGAGCGCGCGGGCCGCCGGCGGCGCGCACGCGCCCCCTAGTGGCCGCGAAAGTCCCGACGTAGAGCTACGGGCTCTCGCGCAGGAGTGCCGACCGGCCGCCGTATAACTGCGGCGGCTGGTCGGCAAGTGGTTAAAATGCTTTTTTTTTGCAATATTTAGCTGTGCTATACATTTCACACCTAATAAAGTCTTAAAACCCCTTGCTTGTTTTTAAAAACCTTATTAAACCTTTAAAACATATTTTTAAACTATGCCTTTTTTCTTATAACTTACAGTTGTTTATGCAAGTCCTATTGATATTTGAAGGTGTATGTGTGTAAGTGTGTGCTGCGCGGGCGTGCGTGTATGTATGGGGGTAGCTTGACAGTACACATGACCTCTTATGGGTAAAATTAGATTTGGCATTTAATTTCAAGGGCTCAACATCCAGTCTGTCAAATCCTCATTTTACTAGTGCCCACTAGAACTGCTGACGCTTGTCTTCAACTCCTGAAGCTTTCATCTTTCACTGGCAATAAACATGTCACCCTGCTGAGGTGAAACACAATCTGGAATTAAATTTACTGCATATAAAATATGGTGCCCTCTTTTTTGGTTCAAATACTTGTCATTCATAATTTATTTGAATGTGTACGGCCTTCAGGGAGAGTGAAGACTGAAAAGGCGATGCAAGAAAAGTGCTTGGCAGATCTTTTACTCTTGTTTTTTTATTTATTTGTTTGATAACTATAAATGGCATATATTCATTACTGAGTTTATTAGTCTGTGGATAAAAAAAAAGTCCATACTGCTCAGTGACACACAAAACACTACTACAAATATGTTTAAATTGTTTCAAGACACGTTCAGAAACAAATAATGAAAAGTGAAATTTATTTACCAAATGGAAAAAAAATACATTGATTTAGTTGCGCTAGAGTATAGATTTAACGATATTTGTTACCTGCAAGCATTTTGTGACGTATTGTTTATATTTACTTCAGTAGAGGTTCTGGAACATATCATGCTGCTGATACATTTTCAAACATTCATGATAATGAACCACATACAGATTAAAAAACAAACAAAAAAAAAACAGAATTGCCAATGGGACTTTTAACCACTTAACCCCGGACCATATTGCTGCCCAATGACCAGAGCACTTTTTGCGATTCGGCACTGTGTCGCTTTAACGACTTGGCTCCCAAACAAAATTGGCGTCCTTTTTTCCCACAAAGAGAGCTTTCTTTTGGTGGTATTTGATCATCTCTGCGGTTTTTATTTTTTGCGCTATAAAAAAAAAATAGAGCGACTATTTTGAAAAAAATGCAATATTTTTTACTTTTTGCTGTAATAAATATCCCCCAAAAATATATAAAATTTTTTTTTTTTTCCTCAGTTTAGGCCAATACGTATTCTTCTACATATTTTTCGTAAAAAAGAGATCGCAATAAGCAATTATTGATTGATTTGCGCAAAAGTTTTAGCGTTTACAAAATAGGGGGTAGTTTTATGGCATTTTTTTTTTTACTAGTGGCGATCAGCGTTTTTTTTTCAGTACTGCGACATTATGGCGGACACTTCGGACACTTTTGACACATTTTTGGCATTTTTTTAGCGATCAATGCTATAACAATGCATTGGATTACTATAAAAATGCCATTGGCAGTGAAGGGGTTAACACTAGGGGGCAGAGAAGGGGTTAAGTGTGTTCATGGGTGTGTTCTAACTGTATGAGGGGTGGACTCACTAGGGGAAATCACTGATCTTCTGTTCAACAGAAGATCAGCGTTTCTCCCGCTGACAGGACCGGGAGCTGTATGTACACACATAGCTCCCGGTCCTTGCTCTGTAACGAGCTATCGCGTGTGCCCGACGGTGATCGTGCCCGCCGGGCACGCGCACAGGACTCAGGGGCGAGCGGGTGGCACTCACGCGCCCCCTAGTGGCCGCAAAAGAGCCGACGTATAGCTACAGGCTCTCGTTTAGGAGAGCCGACCTGCCACCGTAGAATGACAGCGGCTGGTCGGCAAGCCGTTAAAGAGTAGCACCTCAAATTTTTAAAATTTGTAAACAATGTATTAACAAACATTTAATAATGTTTGTTGGGTTGGAGATTATCTGGGATCACCAACCCCACTATACCTCCAGTCCTCTCAAAAACCCACAGAGAGGAATGAAGGTATAGCAATAAGTGTCCCTTGCAGCCAATCTGTTAACAGTACACCACCAATTGATTTTAGCAGACAAATTTCCCTATCCCAGTGGCTGAACCATAAAAATAAATTTGGTCCCAGCCATCCACATGCCCAGCGTCTAAATGCTAGCTTTGACAAATTGCTAGCACTGCTGCCTTTTCAGCTGGTAGACTCTGCCCCCTTTCATGAATTTCTCAGTAGCAAGTTCCAAAATGCCATTTCTTTTCACGGAAGGCCATTTCAGCTCTCTACCTGAAGATGAAAGGCAATATTGTGGCCTCGTTGGACAGGGCGGTCAGCAGTAAGGTGCATATTGCCGCTGGCTCATAGTACAGCAGGCATGGGCAGGGATGTTACCTTTCCTTCACGACGCACTGGGTAACTCTGCTGGCAGCTGAGAAGGATGCAGGACACGGTTCAGTGTTGTTGGAGCTTGTTCCGCCACCACGCTTCCAAAATGCTAGTGGTGATTCTGCCACATTTCTCTTCTCCACCCCCTCCTCTTCTTCTTCCTCTATGGCCTCTTCTGCAGATTTTCCCTCTGAACCTCTCTGTAAGCGTTCAAGGGTCTAAGCAGCCAGGCTAAAAGATGTCATGCAGTGCTTGAATTGGTCTGCCCAGGGGACAGGAGCCACACTGGGGCAGAGATTCTGTCAGCTCTGCAGGGGCAGGCTCAGAGGTGGCTGACACCATGCCAACATCAGCCAGGAATGGTTGTATGCGAAAATGGCACCAACATTATCTCTGCCCTCTGACAGGGACACTTGACCCATATTCCATATTTGGCACATGTCCTGAATTTGGTGGTGCAGCGGTTCTTGCGCAGGTTCCCAGGCTTACAGGATCTCCTGAGGCAGGCCAGAAAAGTCTTTGGTAATTTCCGCTGGTCATACAATGGCAGTGCTCAGCTGGCTGACATTCAAAGAGAATGCAACCTCCCCACCAACTGCCTCATTTGTGTCATGCCCACCAGGTGGAACTCAACATTGACAGTGCTGCAGTGCCTACTCATCAAGGATGCATGCACTGTCCTGTCACCATCACTGTCCTGTCACTATTTAAGGGGGCCACAAGGATGGTGAGAAATGCATGCATCAGTGACACAGTCCCCCTAGACTTCTTACTGGAGCACACACTTTTTGGAATCATGGACAACTCACTGAAGGCAGAAAAGCGGGAGGAAGAGGAGGACTCTTTTTTCTCTCAAGTCCCCCTTTATCCAGATAGCATTCCACGTAACAGACAGGAAGAAGAGGAGGAGGAGAAGGAGGAGGATTGTGTCAGCATGGATGTAGAGAATAACACTCAACAGCAGTCTTCAAGGGATGGTTTTTAGTCCCCAGAAACACAAGGGGTTGTATGTGGCTGGGAGGAGGTTGTTACGGATCATGTGATCCGTAAGAGCGATGAAGAAGGTGGTCGTCTGACTAATGCCTTTAAACAATTTTTCAGTCCTCAGTGCCAAGGTCTGATCGGTTCAAGCAACCATCGCCAGCATCTGCAATATATGGTGCAGGAATATCTAGGGGCAAGAGCAGACTTGGAGACCTCTCCAACATTGCACCACTGGGATACTGGGTCTTGAGGATGGACCACTGGCCAGAATTTGCTCAATATGCAATCGAGATACTGGCCTGTGCTGCATCCAGCGTGCTTTCTGAACACTTATTCAGTGCTGCTGGAGGGTTTGTAGAGGATCAAAGAGTGCGCCTGTCCACAGACTCCATTGATAGGCTCACATTCATAAACATGAATCAGTGTGGGTTCAGCAGCTATCAAGCACCTGATACTGATATAACTAATTGAATTTGCTATGGATCTGTGATCCCTTGAAGACTGCCTATACTGACTAGGGATGAGCCGAACACCCCCCCCCCCCTATTTGGTTTATGTGAACTTTAGAACCCTGTTAAAGTCTATGGGACTCAAACGTTTGAAATCTAAAGTGCTAATTTTAAAGGTTGATATGCAAGTTATTGTCCTTCGAAAAAAGCAGTGCAGCGCTACAAAACAAAACCAAAAACACAAAAAATAATAATAAAATTTCAGTCCAAAAAAGTGATCAATTGGAGTGGTCAAGCAGACTCTTGAGCCTCACTGAGGTGTTCAGATGTAACAACTACAGCAAACTGGTGTCCTCAAATGGTAGTACATGCCGCTCACCTGAACTGATGGACCTGTATGTGGATAGCAGGTCAAAAGCGCTATCCCTCACGAAAGGAGGATTAGGGGTTCAGCGATGTCTCCTTGGAAGCTCTTAGTGGTAGATGGTCAACCGGAATAATCTCTCACGTGAAAGGTGTCATGAAAAGGTAAAAAGATGACACCTACCTGGTTCTTTTATTTGCTGTACACTTGTATTCATGCACTAGGACATAGTGCTTTATTTGTGAGTGCTTTTCTTTTTTAATAAATTTTCTATGCCATTGTGATTATACGGAAAGCACTATGTGTCATCTTTTTACCTTTTCATGACACCTTTCACGTGAGAGATTATTCCGGTTGACCATCTACCACTAAGAGCTTCCAAGGAGACATCGCTGAACCCCTAATCCTCCTTTCGTGAGGGATAGCGCTTTTGACCTGCTATTCACATACAGGTCCATCAGTTCAGGTGAGCGGCATGTACTACCATTTGAGGACACCAGTTTGCTGTAGTTGTTACATCTGAACACCTCAGTGAGGCGCAAGAGTCTGCTTGACCACTCCAATTGATCACTTTTTTGGACTGAAATTTTATTATTATTTTTTGTGTTTTTGGTTTTGTTTTGTAGCGCTGCACTGCTTTTTTCTATGTACTCTATCAAGGATTTCTATTGACCCTTCAGTGTTCAGCTGCTTTGTTAATTACTTTTACCTTTGTGCAGACTGCTATCTCTCCAAGTTATTGTCCTAACAAATGTTTGCCATTTTTTTTTAAATGGCAGTTTTTGGGGGATTTCTGTGATTTTAATAGAGCTTAAAGTGAAACAATAAAAGTGAAATTTTCCTTTAAATTTTGTACCTAGGTGGTGTCTAATGTAAGCCTGTGAAGTAGTGCATTTTTTCCATGCGTAGAACTGTCCCTGCACAAAATGTAATTTCTGAAGGAAAAAAAGTCATTTAAAACTACTCGTGGCTATAATGAATTGTTGGCTCCCAGCAATACAGAGAAAAGTCATTCATTAAAAAATGTGTGGGAGTCCCCCCAAATTCAATCACCAGGCCCTTCAGGTCTGGTATGGATATTAAGGGGAAACCCCACATCAAATAAAAAAAAAATGATGTGGGATTCCCCCACAAATATCCATTCCAGACCCTTCAGGTCTGGTATGGATTTAAAGGGGAACTTTTTTTTCAAATGTCATGGATTTTCCCCCAAAAATCCACACCAAACCCTTTATCCGAGCAAACCTGTGTTACATCAGAGGGGAGCTGGGTCACCAGCACGTCACTGGGAAGGCCTGTGTTTTCCCTTGCATCTGAGGGGGATAGGGTCACGTGATGGGTGGCCCCGCCCTCACCTACATAAGAGCTGGCTGAAGACACGTCATTACCGGGGTGACTCCAGGGGAGACAGGTGATGCGCTGCGCAGGATGGACATCTCCTCTCCCCGGAGAGGAGATCACCCATCGCAGAATACCGACAGTGTTGGAGCGGAGCCAGAGAGTGGATTACCACTGCTGGAATTTTTTTTTTTTAATAAAGGACTTTTCCAAAGGTGTCTGTGTTTTTTTTTACAATTGTTACACTTTCTTTGTGAAATGGTAGGGGGTACAAATGCACATGGGGGGCCAGGATCTGGGGGTCCCCTTTATTAAAGGGGTCTTCCAGATTCCGATAAGCCCCCTGCCCGCAGACCCCCACAACCACCTGGCAAGGGTTGTGGGGATGAGGCCCTTGTCCCCATGAACATGGGGACATGGCACTTTGAGGGGTCACAGACCCCCAAAGCATCCTCCCAATGTTGAGGGCATGTGGCCTGGTACAGTTCAGGAGGGGGCGCTCTCTTGTTCCCCCTCTTTGTTCTGTTTCGTTCGTTTTTCGTAAGACGCCCGTTTTCCTGTTTGTTCCCGTTCATTTTTCGTATGACGCGATTTTTTCGTATTCCGATCGTTTCGTATTTTCGTTACTGTTTTATTTTCGTACATGCGGGATGCTTCGTTATTCTGTTTAATTCATGTTCGTTACTTGTTAGACAATAATTTTCGTGAATTTTCGTCAATGATTTGCAGTATCTTGAAACCCTTTTCTTTTGCTATTTTCAGTCGTATGTTCATATGACATCTATAACAAAAGATTTGCATTCTGTATTTTAAATTCCTTTTTTCTGTTCGTATTTTGGATTTAAAATACAGCATGCAAATCTTTTGTTATAGATGTCATATGAACAATGAACATAGGACTGAAAACAAACAGAAAAAGGATTGAAACAAAATACAGAATGCAAGTCATTTGTTATAGATGTCATATGAACAATGAACATAGGACTGAAAACAAACAGAAAAAGGATTGAAACAAAATACAGCATGCAAATCTTTTGTTATAGATGTCATATGAACAATGAACATAGGACTGAAAACAAACAGAAAAAGGATTGAAACAAAATACAGAATGTAAATCTTTTGTTATACAGTAGATGTCATTTTTGTTCTTTTGCCGTTTTCGTTTTGTCTTTTTTTTTCGTCGGATCATTCGTTCGTATTTGCGGTTGTTCGTTATGCGGCTCATTCGTAATCTCGTAGTTTTCGTATTTTGGTGCTTTAATTTTTTCGTATGTACACATTATCCTGCGGGTACGAAAATTAAAATTTTCGTACGAAAATAACATTCGTACGAACGGGAATGCACATATCTAATTTGGAGTAATATTGATTTATTCCAATTTACTTTGAGCCCTGTATATATCGAATATGTATTTAATAATTCTAGAGCCCCTTCCAGTGATGGACCTGCATCTCTCAAAAAAAGCAGCATGTCATCGGCATACAGGGCTACCCTCTCCTCCAGCCCCCCTACCGGAAGTCCCTGAATATTGGGTGTGGTCCTGAGAGCCTCTGCCACTGGCTCTATTGCGATTGCAAAGAGCGTCGGAGAGAGAGGGCAGCCCTGCCTCGTGCCTCTATATAATTGAAAAAACGATGACAGTTTTCCCCCTAGTTTCACTGCGGACATTGGCCTTTCATATATTGTTTGTATCCATTTGATAAATATTAAGGGGAATCCCATCCTTCTAAGTATTTCCCAAAGATAACGGCCATTCCACCGTATCAAAGGCCTTCTCAATATCTAAAGAGGCCACTGTCCTTGATCCCTCATGTATATGGTGTGTATGTTTATTTGTGTAAAGCCTCCGTAGGTTGATATCTGTTGTATTTTGTGGCATAAATCCTGTTTGGTCCGAGTCTATTATGTTCCTAAGCAGTGGCTGTATTCTAGATGTTAGTATTTTTGTCAGTATTTTTAAATCTGTATTTAATAATGCTATTGGCCTATATGATGAGCATATCTTTGGGTCTTTTGTTTCCTTATATATTAATGTTATGTGTGCCTCTCTCATAGAGTCTGGCAGGGCTCCCTGCATTAGCCCGCTTGTGAATACTTCTGCTAGTTTGGGGGCTATTAATACTCCATATCTCTTATAGAATTCCACAGGAATTCCATCTGGGCCTGGTGCCTTTCCTCCCGAGGATGTTCGTATAACCTCTATAATCTCCTCCACCCCTATAGGCCTGACCAGTTCTCTCCTCTCCCCATCTGACAACCACCCCAGGGCAATCTGGTCCAAAAGGTCCGCCATGTCCTCCGGGCAGGAGCCAGACGGGAGAGAGGAGGTGTAAAGCCCACTATAGTACTCTCTAAAGGTCTCCAGTATCTTTTTGGGTTCTTTTACTATCTGTCCATTTAAATCTTCAATCTCTGCAATAATTGTGGCTTGATGTTCTTGTTGTGCCAGCCTAGCCAGAAATCTACCCCCCCTATCTCCCTGTTCAAAAATATTCTGTCTATTTTTATGCATTTCCAGTCTTGTTATTTCTTCTATGTGAAGATGAAGATTTCTACATGCTGCCATCATCTCATCAAAGTTGATGCTACTGGGGTCCTGCCCATATCTCTCCCTTTGTATGTCAATCTGTGTTTTTAATTCATGTTCCTTCTCTGTTTTTTATCAACTGTTGAAATATTTGATATATATTGCCCTCTTATATAGGCTTTAAACGCATCCCATACCATCCCTACCGAGGCTGATCCTGCGTTGTTTTCCCAGTATTCCCCCATTATTGATTCCATTTTCTCTCCTATTTCTGGGTGTTCTACCCAGTGTGGGGTTAGTCTCCACAATGATGCATTTTTAGAAGTTGGAATACGTACTGACAAAAATAGGGGAGAATGATCTGACAGACCACTTGGTAGATATTTGGCCTCCTCAATATCTGCTAACATCAAGGAATCCGTAAATGCCAAGTCTATTCTAGAGGCCGTCTTGTAAGAAGTGGAGAAGCACGAGTATCCCCTTTCTCCTGGGTTCTTCCATCGCCAAACTTCTGTTACCCCCATTTCCTGTGCCCAGTTA
This sequence comes from Rana kukunoris, assembly GCA_029574335.1. Classification (NCBI taxonomy): domain Eukaryota; kingdom Metazoa; phylum Chordata; class Amphibia; order Anura; family Ranidae; genus Rana; species Rana kukunoris. The sequence goes on from CM056052.1 coordinate 290,565,772, forward strand.
TATAGTTCTGTTGAATGTTGTTTAGGGGGTTTTGGTCTGTCCAACTCTGGTGATAAGATAGCATTGAAGTCCCCTATTAATATCAGTCTCGCTGGCATATACTGAATAGTGTTTTCCATTATCTCATTCAATACTGCCACCGAGAATGGGGGTGGAATATATACGGCAGCTGTTACATATCTCTGCTTACCTATCTTATAGACTAGAATAACATACTTTCCGTTTACATCTATATGGGCCTTCTCTATTTCTCCTATAAAAGATTTATTAACTAGGATCGACATCCCTCTAGCATACGAAGAATACGTGGAATGGTATGTTTTCTGTATCCAGGTTTTTTTTAACGTTATTAATTTTTTCCCCAATAGGTGCGTCTCCTGTAGTACGACCAACTGGGGAGAATTCTTTTTTATATACTGAAACATTAATGCACGTTTATACTTTGAATTCAGTCCTCGAACATTCCAGGATAGTATCGAAAAGCAGTTATCCTTCCCAGGCATGGTATCTAGTATATATATAGGATTTATACTTCCATTGTTCACTATGCCACGTCATTCTTTTAAGTGATACCTCTTGGGTACCTAAATCACACCATTGTCTTTCCCATTTCCTCTTCACTTCCCCATTCATTCCCCCTCCCCCACCCTACCCACCCTCCCCACTCCCTTCTCTTGTAGCTTCCTCCATCCATTCCCGGATGGGAGTGGAGAGGAATTTCTTCTATCCCCAATTTACTGACCCAAATCTCTTTTTTAGGTCTAGTATCTAACATACCCCACCCTCCCTTCTTACTGCTTTAGGAAGGGAAGCACCTAGCTCTCAAAACTCTCATTCACTTTGTGGTGGGCGCCTCTACTCACTGCGTATCCTCCCTACACACCTATATTTCTTCATATCTTAAAGCCTCCCCTCCCCCCCCCCCCAAAAAAAGAAGAAAAACCAAAATAAAACCCCAAGGAGGGGGGGAAAAACACCCCCTTTTATCCCACCCATATTTTTATGTGACCAAGTGCTTACGTGCTTTCCATTAATTATTATTACCTAATTATTACCAATACTCCAATTCGTATTCATAGTTAACCACTTAAGGCCCCTCCGCACGCACATTTACGGCCACAGAATGGCTCGTACAGGCACAAGGGCGTAAATTTACGTCCTCGCCCAGTAGCGGGTCGGGGGTCCGATCGGGACCCCCTCCGTGGCGTGCGGCGGTCCCCGTGTCTCCGGGAGCGATCCGGGACGAGCTGGCGGATGTCCGTGTTTGCCCGCCCCCCGCGATCGCTCCCAGCCAATCCCTGCGCTCTCCCGCCCTGTCACTTCCTCCTCCTGTGTTTACACAGGAAGGGGGAAGTGATGTAATCTCTCATCGCAGCGGTATTTCCAACCGCTGCGATGAGAGGAACACCTCACAGTAAGTCTGCACTAACACTACACTGACATACACACACATAGGCATACTTAACCCCTTGCGATCTGCCCCCCCACCCCCCTGTCACAGTGTCACTGAATGCAGTGATCTAATCACTGCATTTAGTGTCAGTGTGACAGGCAGTGTAAAAGTCAGTTAGTGTTAGGTTCAGGATAGCCCCCCCACCCCCCCTAATAAAGTTTTAACCCCCTGATCACCGCCCTAGTTAACCCTTCCACTCCCTATTGCCAGCGTCACTAAGCGATCATTTTTCTGATCGCTGTATTAGTGTCGCTGTTCCCGCTAGGTAGCTATTTTTTTTTATTGCGATTTTTTTTTTACTAAAGACATGTGGCTAAATAAATTTTGGCCTAAATGTTTGACTAAAATTTAGTTTATTTGATTTTTTTTTTAACAAAAAGTAAAAAATAGTGTTTTTTTTTTCAAAAATGTCGCTCTATTTTTGTATATAGCGCAAAAAATAAAAATCGCAGAGGTGATCAAATACCACCAAAAGAAAGCTCTATTTGTGGGAAGAAAAGGACGAACATTTTGTTTGGGAGCCACGTCGCACGACCGCGCAACTGTCTGTTAAAGCGACGCAGTCCTGAATCGCAAAAACACCTTGGGTCATTTACCAGCGTATTGGTCTGGGTCTTAAGTGGTTAATCGCTCCTAAAAAAAATAAAAATAAAAAAAATAAAACTCCAAGGAGGGGGGAAAAAACACCCCCTTTCATTCCACCCATATTTTTATGTGACCAAGTGCTTACGTGCTTTCCATTAATTATTATTACCTAATTATAACCAATACTCCAATTCATATTCATCGTTAATCGCTCCTTAAAAAAAAAAAAAAAAAGGGACTTCCGGCGCCGCATGTAGGGGAAGCAAGCTCCGGAGGCTCCGCTCAGACCGCCAAATAACCAGCTTACAAAGCCCCGGCACTGCCCCGGAACACGGCGTTTCACTGCGCCCACGCATAGCCCTACCCGCAAGGCATGGAGCGGTACCTGACACAGCCGCGGACATCCAAAGATCCCGGCGGCACGGACGTCCCATCGGAAGCCACGGCCGCGTCCAATATGGCGGCCGCAACACGAGGTACCTCCTCTTCACAGTATGCCCAGGTACAGCCAGTACAGGGATGTCCTGATCAGGGCATTTCGCTAAGTGAGGACATGGACACTCTAGCTACTGGCTATGTGGAGCAGGGAGACACACATGAGCGGATTGCTAAAGCTGTGGCGGCACTGCTTTCGCCCACCATCACAGCAGCTGTTGAACGTGCAGTTGCAGTAGGCATTCAGCAGCTCCGCAAAGAAATTGGGGAACATTCCCTGAGGCTAACCACCGCAGAACAGCGCATTTCCTCAGTAGAGGACGATCAGTATAATATGAGCGGCGCCCTGGAACGGTTCACCCAAGATCTACAGCACCTCCATGAACGCATGGAAGACCAGGAGAACCGTTCCAGGAGGAATAATTTGAGGATTATTGGCCTGCCGGAGTCATACAAGCCGGGCTCACTGCTGGACATATGCTCCGCCGCCCTCCCTGAATCCCTGGGCCTAGGTAGGAGGTGTGTGGTGGAGAGAGCCCATCGTATCGGCGCTATGTCTGAGGATTGTGCCCGCCCTAGGCCGGTGATTGCGAGGTATCTAAATTACGCTGACCGTATGGACGTCTTGCAGAGCTTCCGCAGAGCTCGGTCGGCGGAGCTCGAGGGACACAAGTTGCTGATTTTTGCTGACTATTCGGCGGAGGTGTCTCGTAAGCGCAAAGAGTTCCAACCAGTGTGCGCGGAACTACACAAGAGGGGTATTCGCTTTACGCTGGCATACCCTGCTATCCTTCGCCTACAAGCCCCGAACGGAGAACAGCTCACATTGCAATCTCTGGATAAAGCCCGCGCTTATCTCCAGTCACTCGCAGCCGACAAGATACCACCAGGCACTTACGCTGACAGAGCTAAGCAAGGTCCCAGGGATCAGAGAAGCCCCAGGAAGGACCCGCCAAAACGCCTCAAGCACGCGTCCGCTCAGGGCCACCAAGAATCTGACTGATTACAAAAAGCTCATATTTCCTGGCCCAGGCCAAGAGGAACCGGATTGGTCCGTGCGGTTCCAAAGCAGCCTTATGTCTTCTCTAATTTTTGGGTAATGCGGGGGTAGCCCTACGGCTGGGATGATGCCCCTGATTCTAGTCCCGCAGGTTGTCTACTGCCCTTGTGGATATGATCCAATAGCAATGCTGCTGTATGTATTCTCGTTGGAACTGCCATAGCTAGTTATACCCACCCTGATGACACACGCTGGTTCAATGTTTACTATGTTTATTGTTGCTGTGCCTATATTGTGTTAAATCTCCCCTCTTAGAGGGTCACCATGCATCCCCACTGCTGAGCCTTTTCATGTTTTCTTTTTTTTTCTTTTTTTTTTTTGGCCGGTTTTGCTCAATATGTTCAACACCACATTGTTGATATTTCTTAACTTCTAACACTTTTTTTTTAAAAAAAGAAAAAAACGCTGCAGTGTTGGATTCTACTAGTATCCCATGGTGGTGGTCTGACGGTACATCCGGCGGTGGGAATGCATGCGGAAAAAAGAGAAGTCTCGAATTAATGTTTTTTTTTCCCTTGTTTCTAACTTTCTTCCTTCACCTTTCTTTATTCCCGTGATTGTGCCCCTTTTCCTGCTGAGAGGATGGTTCCAATGGTCCTACCACCGAACACTACAAATTTACACCCACTTTCGAAACGTGCAAGGTCGCCCTGACCCAGGTAATTCACACTTACATCCTCGTATTGATCATCCCATGTTATGCCACCCATGGCTCAGATCTGTGTAGTTTCCTGGAATGTTAAGGGGCTAAGGTCACCCATCAAACGTATGAAAGTTCTCAGGCACTTAAAAAGGCTTAAGGCTGATATTGCTCTAATACAGGAGTCACACTTGGGAGAAAGAGATTTTTCCCGTATGCAGAAGCTGTGGGTCGGAAAGGTATTAGGCTCAGCCTCTTCTGGACGCAAAGCAGGGACACTCATTTTACTTCACAAGAATCTAGTTTATGATCTCCTCTCGGTTAATAGTGATGGAGATGGTAGACGGATCTCTGTCCACCTCAAGCTCCCATCGGGAGAGATAAGGGTAACTAATATTTACGCTCCCAACTCCCCTGACCAGGCGTACTTTACTAAACTAGCGTCTCTACTGGCAGCAGATGGGGACGTCCCACATCTTATAGGGGGTGATTTTAATTGCACTTTCTGCGATCGGGAAGATAGATCCGCCGTGCGCTCTCCCCCACCCTTGGCCCGTTTGCCCCGTTCTACATACCTATCGCATATGATACAGGCACTCAACTTAGTCGATACATGGAGGCTCCATCACCCTCTGGACAAGGAGTACACCTTTTTCTCCCCTGTCCATGGCTCCTTCGCTAGGTTGGACTATTTCCTGTGCACTCTCTCTCTTATGCCCAAGATTAGCCTTTCGAATATACACGACTTGGTGATCTCTGACCACTCTCCTATTTCGGTTTCAATATACACTCCTCAGGTCAACTCAGGGGCTAGGCAATGGCGGTTCCCAAATTTTCTATCCCAAAACGAGAGTTTCCAGACAATGATGTCAGAAGCTTGGGCGAAATATGCGCACAACAATACTCAGCACTTAGACGACCCTAACTTATTTTGGGAGGCGGGTAAGTCTTATATTAGAGGGAGGATTATATCATTTACATCGGCCTACAAGATGAACACTCAAAAGCAATTTATAGATGCTAGTATGAAAGTTCGGACAGCCCAATCGATCCTTAATGCTAATCGTACTGACGACAATCTGGTCGCCTGGCGAGATGCTAAAGACCAGTTTGACACCTGGGCAGAAAGAGTGGAGCTGATGAAGCTATCTGCCTCACAGCTACACTATCACAAATTTGGCAACAAAGTCGGGAAGCTACTTGCGAGATTAACCAAAGGTGCATACACCCCAACTCATATCACAGCTCTGCGCAACCCTGACGGCTCGCTGTCCACGGAACCACAAGATGTCAATAAGACGTTAGAGACATATTATACCCTCTTATATGGTCCAGAACCCATAGATACTGACATGGCTCAGGAATGGCTAGATGGTGTCGTTCTGCTGCAAATTGACCCAGACTTTTTGACCCGACTAAATGCCCCCATCACATTAGATGAAATTAGAGGAGCTATAGGTGGTCTCTCCAATGCCAAAGCCCCGGGCCCAGACGGTTACTCGCCTGAGTTCTTTAAGATGATGCTAGAAACAATTGCTCCTACTCTCCTATCTGTCTACAACTACATTTGGACTGGTGGACCATACCTCCCCACTGGTCATCTAGCCAACATCAAGCTTATTGCCAAGAAGGGAAAGGACCCTCTGGACCCGGGCTCTTTCCGCCCTATCTCTCTATTGAATGTCGACTCCAAAATAATATCTAAAATTGTGGCCTCTAGGCTAGGGGACATAATGACATCACTTATTCACCGGGCGCAGTCAGGGTTCACTAAAGGGAGATCTGCATCTGCCAACATCCGCAAGGAACTGGCGGCTCTTGAATATGCAAAATCTCACCCATCACAAGATGTAGTGATAGTTACATTAGATGCCGAAAAAGCTTTCGACAATGTTAGCTTCCGCTGGCTTTCCATGGTCATGCTCAAATTTGGACTGGTAGGCCCTTTTAGCACGTTCATTCACAACATGTACTCAGCTCCCTCGGCCACAGTGTCTGCAGCAGGAATCCAATCACCCTCCTTTAGATTACATAAAGGCACGAGACAAGGCTGTCCCCTTTCCCCTTTACTTTTTAATCTAGCCATAGAGCCCCTCTCACGTCTTCTTAATGCTACCCCTCTCCTTCATGGGTTGCCTTTTGGACATGAGGAAATGAGAGTGGCTCTTTTTGCCGACGACATACTTATTTTTTCCACTTCCCCCCAGAAGGACATCCCCATCATCCAGACGATATTTGACTCATTCCGCAAGTGTTCAGGCTTGAAATAAACTTTACTAAAAGCGAGATTCTTCCCCTGGGGCTACGTTCATCTTACCAGCGTTCGTCCCCTCGCTCCTCCCTTCGGATCGCGGAACGTCATATCACCTATTTAGGGTTAAAAATTGGCAAGGAACCATCCTCTCTGTACTATCTGAACTATCCACACTTAATCGACAAACTAGTCAATGAAATGGAAACGTGGGCAGATTTTCCGCTCTCGTTCTTTGGGAGATGTTCATTGTTGAAGATGGTGAGCTTTGCCCGCCTACTGTATCCTCTACAGACCGTGCCTTTACTTTTGAAACATAAAGATGTCCAGATTTTGAACAAAGCTATCTCTAGATTCATTTGGAAGAAAGGTAGGCCACGGATTGCTATGTCTAAACTCCATCTCCCGAAGGGCGAGGGTGGCGTGGGTCTCCCAAATATCAGACTGTATAATTTATCTTGTCTATTGAGGATTGTAATAGATTGGTTAATAGGTTCCTCACGGTACTCCAACCATGCCCTGGAATCCGCCATGGTATCCCCCATAAATCTAGCCACCCTTCTTCACAGCTCGCTCCGAACTCTACCTGACCCCATCAAACAAAATCTTCTTTTCAGAGACACAATAGTGGCCTGGAGAGAGATCAGGAAAAAACTGTGTCTCTCCCCTCATGTTTCTAGACACCTTCCGATCCACGGCAATCCTATGTTCTCACCCAGTCTCCTTTACGAACCTTTCTCTAAATGGAAGGACAAGGGCCTAACCAAAGTATGCTCTCTGTTCCAAGACTTATCTGGCAACCCCAAACCTTTCACATTACTGGCAGAGGAGTTTTCGCTACCCTCAGGTCATTTTCTCCCGGTTATGCAATATGTGGACTTTGTTAACAAGGTGTGCCCTAAAAAATATATTAGATTCCAACCATCCTTCTTGGACAAGCTGATTGCGAACGAAAAGTACTCTATAGCTGATATCTACTCCCCCCTTAATTTACGGTTTACAAAACCGCTACGCCACACTTCTATGTCTGCTTGGACTGTAGACATTCCGAATCAAATAGATATAGATGACATTATTCGGGGCTATGGGCTCACTAGACGTATTACTCCGTGTGAATCCTGGAGAGAAACACAATTTAAATTGATGCACAGAGCATATTACCCTTTCTCCACAACGCACTCTCCTGATATAGGTCCTGCTTGCCCGTGGTGCCTTCAACATAGACCTACCTTGCTACATCGTTTTTGGAACTGTATTGCTGTTACAGCCTTCTGGTCTAAGATTCTGCTCTATATACGTGATGTGACAGGCTGCCTTCTGGAAAAAGAGCCTAGGCTGTTATTATTTGGCTGCCCACCAGAGGATAAGGCCCAGTCTGGGGCCTACAATCTTTTTTCTCAAGGTACACGGCACTGGATCCTCCTCACTCTGCTGGTGGCTCGCAGGACTATCCTTAACCATTGGATTTTGTCTACCCACCCATCTCTTGCTGCAGCGATTCAAAGCCTGAGGACTTTATTGTACAGGGAAAATCTAGACTTACATACGCATCCCTCGCAATCGAGAGACAGTTTCAACAAGAAATGGGACTCCTTTATCAAGTTTCATCTGTCTGTCTCCGAACAACAAAATTTGCTATCTTGCCCCTTCAGGTTCTCAACTAGGGGCCCCACCGGGCAGGTGACCCCCCCTGGTTGATTGTTTGATATGTCCACTTATATGCTCTAGATGACCTGCCGGGTGTCCCCTTCCCTCGATCCCCCCCTGGCCGACCTTGCAAATATTCGATATCTTCCTTACCTTACTTACTTTGTCAAGTGGATGTAATAACCCTGAGGTTGAATTTTGTTTACCAGTGTTCCTGATGAGATGTAATATGTTGTATACTTTTGCTTTCTCTTCCCTTTGTTACACAGTCCTATGTCTGGGTTCCCACCCTCCTCTCCCCCCTCTTCCCTCTTTACCCCTTTCTTCCCTCCCCCCTACTCTATGCACCCCCATTCTTCTTTCTTCAGTTCACACATTCTGAGCAGGTTCTAGATTCGCTGTTCTACTTAGTATACTCTTGCACTGGACTTGCTATTTTTCTTCTATGTTAAGCATAAGATATAACAACTGTTATTGTCTGTTCTATATCTAGTCACATTACATTGTTCTGATTGGATGATGTATCCTATCTCTTATGTAATCTGCCTCTTTACATTTCTTGTTTTGAAATTAATAAAATATTGATGAAAAAAAAAAAAAAAAGCAAACCTCTCTCATATTATCTTTAAATATCCAAGTGCTTAAGTGTTCATTATTGAATATTGATTAACTATTATTAATTATTACCGATCCTCCATAACTTATATTCCAATTCTTACTCATGGTTAATCGAGTGTTTAGGTATATAATCTATTGTTGATCGGCCGCCTTAATTCATATTCCTACTTATGTTTAATATTAACCTCCCTGGCGGTATGATTCTGTCTGGAATTACGTACCAAAAGCGGTACAATTATTTTGCATGGAAATTCTGCGTTTTATACTGGCCTGCAATTTTTAGGAATAACTCACTTAAATTTGTCCAAACCAGATCTCCTGGATAATGACACAGGAGAAACTGGTTAGCCATATCTTGAATACGACCATTAATTTTGAGACAACTTGGGAACCCTGGGCCACCTATTTGGGCATTTCTTTTATACCGGGAGCAAATGGAACATGATCTCTTTAAATGATAGCTTACTCTGTGGATTGGCACTTTTCTTCTTTCTTCTCCCATCTTTCCTTTTCTTCCTTCATCCTCTTTCCTTTAAACCTTCAGCTTGGGACGATTTGATTTTTTGATCCTCTTTATTTTTGTTACCTAAATGTACCTAAGGGACGGGAATTTTATCTCTTCAAACCCTCTAGGCTTTGTGTTTCCTATAGGAGCTTCCTCGATTTTCAGAGCTAAATGTTGTTTATTTTTTATGTCACACCTTCTTTAGTTGGGGTCCCAGTTAACTATTACTTTTTCAATTTTACTCTCAGGTTGCTCTTTGGATCTAGGAGTTCTCTGTTTTTTCTGGGTCCAGGGAGCAACCTTATAATAGTGGGGATGTTGTAGTGAAGAACAGTACTTCCGGTACCAGGTAATGAGTGCACCCGGAAGGGGCACCTGGTCCGGTGACTTTTTCTTTTATGTATTTCTCCGCTAGGCTGACATCTTAATTTGTTAACCCCCCCTTTTAGCTCTTAGAGGAAAGAAACTGGTATTTATGTTTCTTCTATATGAAGAGATGATACGTTGTTAGATGTCTCCATTATTCAATACTGTTTATATTTAAATATGTGAAGCTTTTCCAAGAAATTAAGGTTTTGTTTTTCTTTTCATTGTACTGTAATATTTCACAATAAACTCTTTTTGAAACTTAAATTTTTTTTTTTTTATAAAAAAAAAAAAAAAAAATTGTCCAAACCAGAGTCTAGTAGACATCCCGGGTATGATAAAGTTTGAAACACAAAATCATAAAATTATAATATAATAAATAACTATAAATAATTGAAGCAAATAATAATGTAATTATAATAAAAATTATTCACTAATGTAATCAAATCAAAATCACTGAAATTTGCTCAGTTGCAGAATTGTCGCTGTCATTACTTTTATTTTTTTATGATGAATTTCCCCACAAATCGCTATCGCTCAATTCTGCAAGTGATTATCATTTATTATCGCTGTTTTCTAGCTGCTCTAAAATCACTTTTGACATAAAGGGACACTTTTGGTTGCTATGGACAATCTACAGTTTGCAGGCACAAAAAAAATGTTTTTATTATGTAAAAGAACATGCAGGGCACTGGGCAGACCACTAGGGACAGGGGGGTGTGTACTTTTTACATACAGTACTGTAATCTATAAGATTACAGTATTCTGTATGTAATGTGTTTGTTTACTTTTTTGAATTTGCCGCCGGTCTCCGCCCCCGTGCGCCGTTACATCGCAGGGAACGGAGATCGGCGGCGCGCGAGCACCTTGTGAGTCGAATGGAGGACGCCACTCGCTCATACAGCGGGGATGCATCGCTGGATCCAGGGACAAGGTAAGTACAGTACCCCGCCTGGATAAACAGGTAAGCCAGCGCGCGCTGCAGGCTCTGCATTCACCCCGACCCGGGGATATCGATATTTACATGAAAAATCCATCCCGAGTCGCGCTCGGGGATACCGGCAGGGGGGTTAAAGTCCAATATCGGACATGGGGCTTCTGGTTTATGACTTTCTTTTTGTTTTCAAAAAGTTTTTATTAGGAACAAAATAAAAGATTTGCCATGCGATAACAGTAACTTGAATGAACCATTAAAGGTACCGTATTTATCGGCGTATACCGCACACTTTTTTGCCCTGAAATTCAGGGCAAAATCGTGGGTGCGCGATATACGCCTATACCCGCTTCCCGCGCCGAGTTTGAATTACTGCGCCGGCATATACCGAGCGCAGTACACTCAGGACGTGACCGCGAGAGGAGCCGAGCCTGCCCGACTATACACGAGTGTACTGCGCTCGGTATATACCGGTGCAGTAATTTAAATTCAGCGCGGGAAGCGGGGATAGAGCGGGAGGACACCGCAGAAGGACGCCGGACCCGACGAGGAGGACACCACCGAAGCCGCAGACGGACGCTGGACCCGACGAGGACACCACCGAAGCCGCAGACGGACGCTGGACCCGACGAGGAGGACACCACTGAAGCCGCAGATGGACGCTGGACCCAACGAGGACACCACCGAAGCCGCAGACGGACGCTGGATGTGGGTCCACTTTAGGGGTGCGCGCTATACGCCGGAGCGCGCAATACCAAGATAAATACGGTAAATCACAAACATAATAGAAAATAACTAAAATAAAACTAAAAACTAAGGGCCAGATTCTCATATATTTTCGGCGGCGTAGCGTAAGCCATTTACACTACGCCACCGCTGCGTACTAGAGCAAGTGCTTTATTCTCAAAGCACTTGCTCCGTAGTTTTCGCCGGCGTCTCGTAAATCGCCAAGCGTAAACCCGCGCAATTCAAATGGGGCGGCTTGTATTTAAATTAAGCGCGCCCCCGCGTCGAAAGAACTGCGCATGCGCCGGCCGGGGAAAAAGCCCAGTGCGCATGCTCCAAAGGACGTCACATTTTCTCTATGTAAACGACGTAATCGCAGCGTACGCCAGCCCCATTGAGAATCGACGTACGCAAACGACGTAAACGACGCACAACACGACGCGGTCCCGAGGCCATACTTAACATGGCATCCGACTGCACCCGACGGTACTTCGTAAGGTTACTCCACATCGAAGCTGGGGTAACCTTACGCGGACGAAAACGACTACGCGACGACGGGGCGGCGTAAAAGCGTTTGGGAATTGCCGTACTAGCCTCATTTGCATATGCAAATGAAAAAACAACGTGAAGGCCACCTAGTGGCCGAAATTGTCATTACACCTACGATCCGAAAGTGTAATGCTTTTACACTTGTCGGATGTAGAAGCGTATCTATGCAAAAGTGATGCTAAGCATCACTCGCATAGATACGAGGACAAAAAAAAGGCGATACAACGGGGTATCTGAGATACTCCGTCGTAACGCCTCTGAGAATCTGGCCCTAAAATGCAGGTCAGTCTTGGAGTCTAAACAGGAACCAAGGGTTCCATTTGGCATTAAACAAGGGGATGGGGTCATGTAAAGTGTAGAATATCTTTTCAGACATCATTATTTGATCCACTCTTAAGTCAATTTGTGGGAATGGAACAGAATCCGTCTTCCAGTGCAGTGCGATTGCCCACTGTAAACCGAGTGGATCAATTTCATGAGGGGTTTTGGTAAACTTACTTATAAGAACCATGGGTCCACCCGCCAAACTATCAATCAGCCTCAGGGCCTCTTTCCAGGTTGGTTGTAAATTTCCACACTCCCAAAATAGGTGTAAGAAGGAGCCCTGGATGGCGCAACCTCTAAAACAAAAGGGGGAAGTCTGCAGGTATATCTTACTGAGGTGCAGAGGGGTGTAATAACAGTGAGTTAACAGTTTTAACCTCCCTGGCGGTATGATTCTGTCTGGAATTACGTACCAAAAGCGGTACAATTATTTGCATGGAAATAGGGCGTTTTATACTGTAGGCCTGCAATTCTTAGGAATAACTTGCTTAAATCTGTCCAAACAAGACATCCCGGGTATGATAAAGTTTGAAAAACAAAATCATATTTTTTTATATAATAAAAAACTATAAATAATTATAACAAATTATAATGTAATTATAATAAAAAATATTCAATAATGTAATCAACTCAAACACAGCGGGGATGCATCGCTGGATCCAGGAAGAAGGTAAGCCAGCGCGCGCTGCAGGCTCTGCATGGCTACCCCGTGCGTGACTCGGGGATACCGTTCTTAGCAGAAAAAACCCACCCCGAGTCACGCAAGGGGATACCGCCAGGGAGGTTAATAGTAGTTTCTCTGACTGTCAGGGATTTGGTGCATTTTCGCCTGTTTTACCAGCCCGTCACCCAATCCAAGTCATCCCCATTAAGGTGGAGCTTCCGTTCCCATTGGGACCTGTATTTCAGTATGGGACTTTCGTTAACCGATTCTAACGATTTGTAGATTCCAAAGATTAGACCTTTTTGTCGAGGGGCTGTATGACATATGCCTTAAAAAAAGGCATTGGAATCTGAGAAGGGACCATTATAGTGTTGTCGAAAGAAGTGACAGATTTGAAGATAATGGTAAAACTCTCCGACTGGGATGTGATTACTTGCCTGTAGGTTGGAGAATGTCACAAACTTTAAGTCTTGTAAGAAGTCCTTAAGTCTGGTCAGGCCTTGGTCCACCCAGGCCGCGTACACACGACTAAATAAATCCGATCAAATTGGTCTGACAGATTAAACCAAAATCCCCGCCGGCAAACAGCGTGGTGACGTGGCGGTGACGTTGACGACGCCACGTCACCGCACCAGGAAGTAAAAAACTTTTTACAAATCCATTCGACGCATGTGCGGGTAGTGTACTAACCAGCAGACATGTCGGACGGACGGGTTCCCAGCAGACAGATTTTAAAGCATGGTTTAAAATTTGTCTGCTGGAAAAACCTGTCTGTCCGCCCGTACACACGATCGAATTTGTCTGCTGAAACGGCCTGTCGGACCGTTTCCAGCAGATAAATTCGATCGTGTGTACGCGGCCCCAGACTTGGAAACATTCCGGGTGATCAAAGGCCGGGGCAAATCTCGAATCCCCTATATACAAGGCCCCTAAGGGGGTCTGTGAGACAAGGTTATACTTTACCTTGTAGAGATCATAGAGCTTCAGGCCTGCTGCCACCAGTAGGTTCTTAGAGACTAATACTAATTTTTATGGGTTAGAGGACCATAAAAGCCCCGGGAGGTAAATCGGCATGATCGAGTCCTGTTCACACCTGACCCACGGGACTTTGGAGTTCTAATTATTCCATTGGGCTTGTTGAGTAAATCTCAACAAGCCCAATGGAATAATTAGAACTCCAAAGCTAAATAGTAAAGCCATAGAAGGGGACCACCTAGCCGACCTCGTTTAGAGGAGCGGCACAATATATCCTTAGCGAATCTGGGGGCTTAGCCTTTCATATACATTTATTAAAAAGGGCTTGAACCGTGAGTAGGTAAGATTTAGTTAATCTAACTGGTAGGGTGGAACAAATAGAGCAACTAGGGAAGGCTAGTCATCTTGAGAGCAGTTATTTTATGCAGCGATGAAATGTGGAGTAGGGCCCAAAGTTTGAGCAGTTGCTTTAGTTTGGAAACCATCGGGGGTAGTTGGCATCATATAAATTATGGAAATCACCCATCAGGTTAATCCCCAAATATGGTAGGGACAGACCAGCCCAGGTGAACGAGAATCTGTTTCTAAGTTGTTCCAGCTCTGTTGGTGAGTACCCCACTGGAAGGGCCAGTGATTTTGAAACATTTACCAAAAGGCCAGAGACATTAGCGAACCTCGGCAATGTGTGTAAAAGATTCGGTAACGTGATTACGGGGTTGGTGATAAACATCAGCAAGTCATCAGCATACATGCAAAACTTATAATTCGAGGGACCCTTACAATATCCCAAAATGTCTGAATTTTGTAGTATTGTGATGGCTAGGGGTTCTAATGCCAGAGCAAAAATAAGTGGGGAGAGTGGGCACCCTTGCCTCGTGCCCCTACCAAACTACACCCTTTTTTTGACCCGTGTTTTGGGGTTCTTATACAGAGCCTGGAATGCATACAGGAATTCCCCCTGAAAGCCCATGCATTGTAACAGAGTGGGCACACTGTCAAAAGCCTTATGAATGTCTAGGCTCAACAGAAACTATTTCCTGGGGAACAGGTTAGCATCCTGAATGATATCGGTAGCAAGCCGTATGTTGCCAGTAATGAGTCTGTGGGGAATGAAACCAGCTTGATAGGGAGATATAAGCGTGGAGATTATCCCTGCCAACCTATCAGCCAAAATTCTGCTGAAAATTTTCAAGTCATGACTGATGACTGATATAGGCCTATAATTCTGGAAAAGTGTGTGATTTTTGTTTGGCTTAGGGATGAGAGACATGTTTGCCAATAACATCTTCTCTGGGAAGCTACTTCCTTGTAGAACTGAGTTAAAAAGCTGAATCAGTCTGGTGGACAAGGTTGAGGATTTTTTTTATTGTAAATAGAAGAAAAACCATCTGGGCCAGGAGCCGAGCCCATCTTTAATGCTTTGATTACATTTAGAACCTCTGCCTGTGTGATGGGTGAGTTAAGTTTCTCTACATGGGAAGGGGAGAGAGTGGGAACTGGGATGTCATTAAACCAGGTCGCATCTTCATTCGAGGTGCTAGTAGGGCAGAGTAGAATTGTTGAAAAATTTTGAGCACTACCCACGGGTCAGACCCAAGCGAGTCGCCAATTTGTACACATGTGGGGGGCGAGTAGACTAAACATGAGTTTGACTTGAACATTGCCTGTTCGCCTGCGGAACACCCTTTAAAAGTCTATGGGAGAAATCAAAAGTGATAATTTTAAAGGTTAATATGCAAGTTATTGTCATAGAAAGTGTTTGGGGACCTGCGTCCTGCCCCAGGAGACATATATAAATGCTTGGGAGCAGTGATTTAAACCACTTAATGAGGGGGTTCACCCTTAAAACCACTTTCTCCCATCCCATCCAGCATACTGGCGTCAGCGCCAGTAT